>CM053576.1:108542620-108714559 GCA_028646485.1 Cryptoprocta ferox | reverse complement strand
ACACCCCAACCCAATCAAGGATCAACTAAATATACTGCATAGGTCCTCAAAGACCCACAGCAGAGGACCCAAGAAATTGTTTTTAAAATGTAAGGTTTATCTGCCTCTTGAGCCCCACATGGACACTAAGTCTTCCACACCTGCTACAAACCCAGGCTTCCCTCCATCCCCAGAGAACCATGGGCAGGGAAGAGAACCTGTGTCTCCAGACCAAGGGAGCAAAGATACTCACGGTCATTGCTGAAGTCATCCACCAGTATGATTTCCTGGATCAGATTCTTAGGAGTGCGGTTCAGTACGCTGTGAGGTAGAAGGAGGGGAGGTAATTATGACTTCTAGTAGCTAAATGTATGTATTAACCCGAGCTTTAAATAGACACCATTACATTTGAGGAATGAAGACTGGGAGCAACCGAAGGGCGTGTGCAGTCATACCGCTCACCTGTGTGCCCCTGGGATCCAGCCCCGCTTTCTCCTAGTGAACACCACCACACCCACCCAGCACCAAGACAGAAGCCCAAGAGTCTTCGTCAGTGATACCCCGAAACCCCACATCAAAGTCAGTGGCCAAGACGTGCTGGTCACACTAAGAAAGGTCACTCAAACCACTTCCACCTCTTACACTTCTGTCCTGGTTCAACCTCTTTTGCCGGATTTTTTGCAGCAGCCATGACCTGCCCCGGTTGTCCTCTGGAGGCCTCCAGAATGAGCTTTCTGAAGCCCGGAGCTGACATCTCATTGTGTGACTTTCCTCACCAGTGCAAACAAGTGACGTGACAAGACCTTCACAGCGGCTCCCTACTGTCTACACCCAAACCCTCAGCATGCTCTTCTCTGTCTGGAGATGGACCCATTTCCAGCCTCCTCTCACCTAGGGGACTTATCTGATGGCATCCTGCTCGTTCATAATCGAGAGCCTGGTCTCCCACACTGCCATG
This sequence comes from Cryptoprocta ferox, assembly GCA_028646485.1. Classification (NCBI taxonomy): domain Eukaryota; kingdom Metazoa; phylum Chordata; class Mammalia; order Carnivora; family Eupleridae; genus Cryptoprocta; species Cryptoprocta ferox. The sequence goes on along the minus strand of CM053576.1, from coordinate 108,713,622 downwards.
GCCTGAAATGCCCCTCCTCTGTCGAAAGGACCAGTTCAACGCACTTCCTCCCCTAAGAGCTTTCCAGCTACTCAGTGAGAAATGATGGCTTCTGCTTCCTGTGGCTTCCATCGTGCCTGACTCTGAGGGTGGTTTTGCTGGCCCCCTGGGGAGAAACGTCAAGTCCAACCCAGGGAATTAGGGTCCTTGTCAGTACTGTGTTGCCAGAGGCCAGCTCAGAGCTGTGGCCCATCATTCCCTCCAGGGATGTGTATTGCACACCTACTATGCGCTCAGCACCGGGTATATGAGGAACAAAGGGAACGTCGGCTCTGCCTGCTGGGTGCTCATAGTCCAGGAGCTATTTATTACAAGCTGTGTGATCTTGGGCAAGTTACCCTACTGCTCTGTGCAGTAAGTGGCCCCATTTGTAAAATGGGGATAAGAACGGTAGTACTTACTTCACAGGGCCATTGGAAGAATTCGAGAGAAAATGTTTCTAGAGCATTTAGCACAAAGTCTGGCTCAGAGTAGCCACTGCTACTATTTTTGTGCAGCAGAAACACTTCTGGGACTGACTTCGTGTGCTGGCCTGGGCTGCAGATGTGCATTTGCAGGGCAAGGCGGGGTTTCCGTGCCCCCTTGGGGTCTCAGGCCACATTCCACTTCTGAACACCCCAAACCACATGGTTCCTCAGACACCCTCGGGGGGCCATACCACCCACTGTGGGATGCCCGTGGCCCGGCACGCGTGTTGGTGAGGGCGTTCAGATGGTGCTGGCGGAGGCGCTGGGTGAGTCCCTCCCCTCAGGAGGGCCAATCTGAGCCCTGTTTCTGGTGAGCCGCCCTGTCTAAGCAGGATGCAAAGACTCTCCAGGAGGTGAACTTTGCCTGGAGCTACTTTTATTTATGTAGCCTTAATTCTCACCATGGCAACTAGTGTAAGGTGAGAGAGGAACCCTGACTCCCAGCCCTGAGCTGGCTGTTGGGAGGTGGGGACAGGGAGGGGCGGGAGGCCGTGGGAGGAGACCCTTACCACACTGGATCAACTGACAGTCCCAAGGAAAACACACACCAACCCAACAACCAGTCTCCTGATCCGACAGGGAAGCGGGGAGGGAGGCAGAAAGAGAGGGAAAACCTGCTTGAAGAATACCCTCTAATGAGGTTTGATTAAGGCTGCAGCTTCTGCATGTGATTCCCCCCAAATCCCTGCCGGCTCTTTGAAATTCAAGAGTTCTCTTCTGTGAACATCAAAAGGTAAATCGCATGCAGCTCTGCGCTGGTTGAACTGAGAGATGATTAGCGAATAAAAAATGTCCAGGGTTTAAAAAAGAAAAAAAAAAAAACCCACAGAAATCGTCAGCAGTAAGTGCTAATTAGACCATTTCCTGGTAACACCTGGCTTGTTTTTGCTCCTCTAATCAGAGCAATTGGAATGATAGCGGGGGCTCCGTGCAAGTGGCCCTGGATTGGGAGAGCCCGAGATGGCAGGTGCTCTGGGCTCCTGGGGCGGCTGGTGGAGAAAGGTCAAGTCTAGTCCAAGGGCTCGGCCTGGCCCAGATGCTCCTCCCAGGGCCCCTCTTTCTGCACCACCGCTGCCACTCCCACCACCCAGACCCTGGGTGTTCCATCCCTCCCCAGCTTTGCCCTCCCCAGTTCTTCTGCCAGGATGCTTCACCAGCCCCTCTGCCACCAAGCTAACCCTCCCTTTCCTCCAGCTTAGGATAGGCCTCTCCCCCCACGACGGCTGGTCTGGTCCGTGCGCTTTCTGCACAGCCCAGAATGGGAGCGAGTGCTCACCTCACAGGCATACCCAGATCACACTCTGCCTGGGAATTATTCTAGAACCGAGTCTTCTACACACGGCTCACTTCTCTGCCAGAGGGCAGCTAGGCAGACAGCAACTACCTACACCTTCCACTTTCTGCCTGCGGTGCCCTGACGGCGGGGCCCCCACGGAGCAGCCTGGGAGGCGGCGGGCAGGGTGGGGTGAGCGGCATGGGAGGCCCGGGCAGCCTCCAGCCTTTCCTGGCTGTGCAATCCTGAACAAGACACCAGGCCGCTCCCAGCCTTCGTCTTCATCTGTAATTACATTTTCCTTGTAAAGGCAGGCGATATTAATACTTGACCTACTTCACAGACTTTTGTGCCTTATGAAATGAGGAAATGTATTTGAAATTGCTTTGTGAACTCCACGGTGCTGTGTGCAGGCAGGGTTTCTCAAGCGCTCCATAAAAACCAGTGCAATGAAGACCTGAGGCGGGCTGACAGTTCAGTTTAGATCTTCTGGAGTCAGGCTGACTTGGGTTCAAGTACTATAGCTACGTATCCACCATTCGCGGGCTTGAGAGCTTCCATAGGTACTGAGCCTTCAGCACCACAACTTCCTCGGCTGCATGAAAGGTGCTTAGCATGGAGCATGGCCCAGTGGCTGCTTTCAGAACCCAGGTTATTGATAATAATGATGATACTGGTTCTCAAAGTGTGAGCTAGGGCAAGCAGCACCTGCGTCGTCTGGGGACTTGTTAGAAATGCAAATGCTTGAGTCCCACTCTAGACTCACTGAGTTAGAATACCCTGGGATGGGACCCTCCAGGGGATCCTGATGCCTGCTCAAGTTTGAGAGCCACTGCGTATCAACTGCCTCCCCGGGCTGGAGGGCATCATGACCCCTACTACCGTCAGTTGCACAGGATCCTTCTGTACCAGGCACTGCCTCAACCCACTCACTCTCCTCGACACTCGTGTGAGGTAGATATTACTCGTAGCTCTTGTTTTGCAGGAAAGGAAACTGAGGCAGAGAGGTACAGGAGCTTGCCCAGGGCCACGCAGTTGGTATGAGCACAGCAGGCAAATCTGGCCCCGTGTCCCTTTTCTTAGCTACCTTGACCTAAGAAATTGTTCCTCTAAGTTCAGAATTTTGTAAAAAAGCAACAGTAAGGAGATTCTGGATATAAAGAGATCAATCATGCATGCCCCAGAGCCCCCACAGGAGATGTACGGTTGAAGCACATGACCCACTGCAATACCAGATAAACCATTCTTTGGGGCTTGTTTTCTGTCTGCTTAAGAGAAAAGAAGTCCCCTCCCTGATCTGGGCTGTGACTCTCCCTGTCCCCATCACCCACCCCCATCATGCCTCTGTCTAGCTTTGAGTGCCTTTATGTACACCCTCCCAGCCCCCAGCTAACTCAGGAACTCAGGGGGCCAGACAGCGAGGGCAGGGATGAGCGGAGGGGCGAAGGCTTAGTCAAGTGCTGGGTGGGGGAAGGAAGGGGAGGAGAGGGTACATTCAGTCCTCCCCTTGAGCGTCTTTCCCCTGTGAGAGCCTGGCAGCAAAGCCATCAGAATTCTGGAACATTAAAGATGAAAGATACCTTAGAGAAGATTCTTTCATTGATGACAAAGCGAGATAGGAAGAGCTCCTCATTCAGTACTGTCTCAGTGGCTAGTGATTTATTGGTGCATGAGGATAGGGAATGGAAGGAAGGAAGAGAATCCCAAGGCAAATAATACCTGGCCATGGAAACTTCTAGAAGTAATCTTCCTTGCTTCCACCCCTAAAATTCATTCCCACCCTGCTTATGATGTAAAAGCCTGTCTGTTCACACAAAGTTCTACCCTCCTTCGGCTGTTTTCATATATCACACTTGGGTGTTATATCAGAAGTTCCTCAGAAGCAGGAAATAGGTCCATGGGCTCTTCTGGCAAAGCACCCAGGTGTGTGGTCTGGCACTTCATGGGTGCCTTCTAATAGGTATGGTGCTGATGGGCTCCAAGCCCCCTTTCAGAGCACAGGGCATCAGGGCCTCGGGGACAGCGCTCATCAGGTTGGTGGACAGAGGCGCTGGGCTGCACCCTTAGCTGCCCCCCAAACTTCCCCCTGGAAGCCAGAAACCTGAGTCTTGGCCCCTGTGCTTCCCAGCCCCGTGGCCTTGGGCCTCCATTCACCTCACGCACCCCTGACTTCAAAGGTTCCAGTTCTGGATGGGACTCCACCTGGACTGAGGCATAATGTATTCTGGAGACCATAAAGCCCAACATACATTTAAAATATTAATGATATTATTATAAAGTATCATTATTACTATAATAAAGGAGCAGCAAGAAGAGAAGAAAAACCATGCCTTAGAGCTGAAAGGGATGAGTCTATAGGCAGTAGCTCAAGTGACCTTGAGAATATAAACACGGCATTAGGGAAGTATAGGGGGCCTGGGAGCCCCACAGGACATTATAACACCCCCAACTGTCCCAGGTAAGGTCTTCTTGTGGGAAATGTGACAGAACTCAAAACATGAGGGGTATTTTCATCCCCATCTTTATGGATGTGGTCAGTGACCTGCCTAAGTCACATGGCCAGGAAGCAGGAGGGGAAGGACTTGACCGCAGATACGCCACAGCCTCTTTTCTTTTGCGAGCTCACTCTCACTGTGCAGACATGGAGATCGCTAACGTTACTCAAGCACCTATTCTATGCCGGCCACGGTTCTCAGTCCCTTGTCTGACGGAACCCAAAGCAACACTATGCGGTAGCCATGGTTATCATTCCCATTTTCTTGATCAGGCAACTGAGCCACAGGGAGCTTAGGTAAGAGATGAATAAGATGCCATCCTTGTCCTGAAGGAGTTCATTGAAGATCACACCTGGGAAAAATGCATTAAGTGCTAGAGTAGGGATGTGTATGTAGTAAGAAGCCCAGAGGAAGGCTCTAATGGTGTGTGTGTGTGTGTGTGTTACAGGGGTGGAGGTTCATGGTGTCAGATGATGACTCCTAGAAAGAAGAAGAGAGGCCAGCTTAGAAGGTGAGGACTCTTTCTGATCCTAGTATCCTCATGGAAACATCTGATAGACATGCCCAGACATGACCTTGTGGAACAACCACGAGTGGTGGGAAAGGCAGAGGCTCCCCTAAGTTTGTTCTAGAAACCCTGCCTACCACCAAACAGACCACGATGGCAGTGGGGCTGTGGTCTGGCATTTTCAAAGTAGTCACCTTGGCTCCACCGTGTCCCTGCTCAGCCCGCAAAGCCCAGAAACAATGTTCTCCCTTCACCAATAAAGACCCAGGTAAATCGGATCACCCTGTACCCATTCATCCCCATATGCCTGCACTGGTTTACAAATCGGAAAGGTACTTTGTTAGTCTACCGCGAGACTCACGGTGACTCCTGCCAGGGACTTGGGACGTTTTCTTGTTAAGAACTGAAGCCTGGTTGGGAAATCAAACGCGAATCTAGGGGCTTCTGGGGCGAACACAGAAGCCAGGGCAGACAGGGCAAGCAGCTGGCAGAAGGAAGCAGCCAGCCGGTTGCCAAGGACATCTGGGCAGCAGACAGAGCCGCCCCTGTGGACAGGGGAGACAACATATACTTGGGCAGGTCCCTCCCTGCATTTCTATGGGATGCACGGACCCTGCACAGCAGACATTCATCGTAAGTGACAGGTGTCGCTGAGGACTTGGTGCCCACTATCAGGGTGAGCTTCTCGCTGACTCCCTCCCATCACCTGGAGCTTCCCTACCTGCCCATTGTAAGGCACAGGAAGGTGTGGCTTAGTGATGGAAATGACAAGAGATTTCACCTCTCCTTGGCCCTCCCTCTCTGTGGGATCAGGTGACCATGTGGTGTGCTACCAGACAGGGTTGGCTCAAACAGGCCATGTGTCCCAGGGGCCTGGAGGTAGTGCAGGCACTTTATCCCAGGGTCAACCTGAACACCTCTACCGGGGTGCTGACCACCACTACCATCTACAGCCTTGCCTATAGGGGCTGCTGAGAAGAACTGAGGTCAGAGTACAAGGGTTTGAAACTTGTTTCACCACTGTTGGCTGAGCAACAGCAGGCACTGATTTAGGACTTCCAAGTCTCAGTTTTCCCAGCTGGAGAGTGGGTACAGCCATGGCCTCCCACCTCCCCAGCTGAGAGCACGAGCCGAGGCATGTCTGCACACAAGGGGACCTCGTGATCGATGGCTGCCATTATCACCCTCTAAGAATCCAGTGCTGCTGGAGACTTGAAAGAGGAAGAGGGGCCGGATGGTGTTAGGGGGAGGGTGGGCGTGGGGAGAGGGCTCCAGAGTTGTGGAAGGGACATGGCATGGGGAAGGGGAGTCAAAACAACCAGGGCCAAGTCTCCAGGCCCCCGTCTGTGTTCTGAGCAAAGCTCTGCTGGGAGCTGGTGCTGGGGGCTTTCAAACGTCACAAATTCATGCAGGCCACAAGCCAAAGTAAGGATGTACCTGTTAGAGCAAGAGCAGGGCCCAGACTAGGAGCTGAGGGTGGGTGGAGAGGCAGAGTGGGGTTGGGGCTGGAACAGCAGATAGATGGCTGGGAAGGCAAATACCAGCACTGCTTTCATGCTGCTCTGACTTGCACCGTGGCTCCTGGCCACAGGGAGGCTGTGGAGAGGCAGGCGCTGGGACAGACAGTGCCTGGCCGACCCCGGTTCTAATCCCAGCCTGATGCTGGGGTGGGGTATTTACTCGGCGTCACAGGGTCTTGGCTCCCTTGTCAGCTGTGGAAGTTAGAATGCATGTTCCAGAGACAGTCTAGCGCGATGGTCAAGGGCGAGAGCTCCAGGTCCTCGGTGGCTTCCAGTGGCCTCCAAGTTACCGACCACCTGGGGTCTCTGTCTATCCCCCTAGAAAATGGGATAAGAGCCACCCCCATAGGAGGGTGAAGAGCGACAGAATGGATGCATGACCTGTATCAGACAGTGCCTGCATGGAGTGAGACATCCCTGACCTTCCTATCACAGGGCCAGTGTGCCAGGGAGCAAATGTTCTCTTCCCAAGGGCTGGGCCTGGACGGGCCGACCGATGCGGGAGGCTGTCTTACCTGCGGATGGTTCTGAGCAGGGTGGAGCGGGCCTCATTGTGGAAGGTGATGATGATACTGGTCGGGGGTAGGTCCGTGCAGTACACCAGCAGGGTGCATCTGGGGAAGGAAAGGCGGGAGCACCAATAAGACCTCTGGGGGCAAAGCAGATCTAAAGGGCTGGAACCAAGGGGCCAGGTGACTGGTGGTCACCAGCGTGGACAGATGGCTGGCGTCTAGGAGGACTGACTTGGCTGCGCACAGTGATTAAGACCCCAGGGCAGGAAGAGTTCCCAGAATGACTGAAGGTCAATTTCCTACCACCTCAGGGGAACTTGGCCTAGCATCCGAATTATGTTAATGTACGGAACATGAATGTGGGATTTCTCGCATGCCCGAGTTCATGCACGGAGGTTCCTGGTAGCCACACAAAGCCACCCCAAGTCCTGGGCTCTGCTCCCCGGTCTGCGTCCATCCCAGTCGGCAGAGCCCCCACCGTGTCCTGGGCCAGCAGCTCCAGCTGACTGCACCATGCTGACCCCTGACCTCCTGCCACACACACATACATGGAAATCTGGCGTGTTTAACAAGGTAGAGCCCTAAAACCCTGGCATAGAGACAATAAAACCCCGTCTTTAAAAAGCATTCATTTCCACGTGTCCAGGATCATTTCGTATGACAATTACATCTGGGGTAATTTCAATTTAATACCTCGCTGCAAGTGAAAATTGTAGCCCGCAGCCCGAAAATTACTATAATAATGAAAATAAACCCGCCAAGTGATGCCGGTGCCACCAGGGACTATCCCTGGGTAAGTGCTTCCTCCTGTTTCTCGCTCTTTCGGGGGCTGTCCAATTACGGGGAGTGGTATTAAATGAGGAAGTAAATAACAGACATTTGGTGAGTCAAACATTTCTTCTCTTCATTTTCCAATTTCATCCCAGGCTCAGGGCTTTGCCTTTAGGGTCCAGAGGTCCAAGGATGGACTTCCAGGGGACCGTGAGCCCCCTGAAATTGTTTGCAAAGTTGGGTATGCAAATGTGTGGGTTTGCTGTAGTTTTCACTAGATTCTCAAAGAAGTCTGTGGTCGAAGACACTTAACCTCAGTCCTAGGGCAATGAGCCTGACACCCCTTTGGCCTCCCTGATACTTGAACACTCTTCTCCAAGAGCAAACCCTGAACAGAACAGAGAAGGCTGGGCTCTTGTGCTCAGGGCCTGACCAGAGCTGGGTTTGGGTCACCCACCAGGAGCCAAGAACTGGGAAAGGAAGGCCCCAGGGGAAGGGATAGTGAAAAGGTAAGTCATGACCTTTAGGCCTTCCTGTGTGGCCCCCAGGGAGACAACCCCTCACCACATCATGTCAGCTCCACCTACCAAGAAAACCCTCTGGAATTCACCCCTTCTCTGTCACCCCTGTGGGCCCGGCTCCAAGACTCCTCCACCCTCTGTCCCTGCCAGTCACGTCCGGTGTGTCACACAGCTCTGCCCAGGCCTTCCTCTGGCTTGAAGCCTGCTTCCTCCTGATGCAAAAAGTCCAAACTCCCAACACAGTCCTCAAGACCTTCCACATTTGCAGCTCCGTATGTTGCCAGAACTCTCCACCATCTCTCACCCTACGACTCAGCATGGAACAATGTCCTTCCTCCTTTCTCCATCTAATGAGCTCCTACACATCCTTCAAGACCCCGAGCAATTGTCCCTTCTGCTGTGAAGGTGTTCTGCACTCCCCCAGATAGGTAATGACCTGTCCTTTGTGTACATCTCTCTCTTCTAGAACTTCCTGATAGGACTGTCTCTCCCACTTGACTATGAGTTCCTCTAGGGAAGGACCCTTGTCTATCTCCATGGCCCTAGAACAAGAGTTAAGTGTACCAGATGCCCATTCACGGGGAAATGGAGAAAGAAATTCAGGAAATGCATTCCTAGGTCAGCTGATGACTTAACCTTTGATGTATTTCAAAGGTCCGGCAGCCAGACCTCCCTGTCCCAGAGGACTATGGGTCCTCGTGCCTTGTGTAGTTCTGTCCCTCGCTGAATCAGGGCTAGGTCCTATGACCAGCAGAATATGAGAGACAGTGGGTGACTTCCAAGGCTAAATCGCAAAAGCATCATGGCTCTGCCTTGGCCCCCTGGAGGGAGGCCAGCCGCCGAGGACATTCAGGCAGCTCAGCGGAGAGATGCCGCATGCAGAGGAACTGAGGCCTCTTGCCCATAGCCAGTACCAACTCGCCAGCCATGGGAATGAGCACCCTGAAAGTGAGTCCGCCAGTTCCAGTCAACCTACAGACAACAGAGGCTATAGCAGCTCTAAGCCAGAACTGCCCAGCCAGGATGCTCCCAGTTCCTGGTCCACAAAGACTCTGAAGGAAAGCCACGATTCCTGCTGTTTTTGGGCTAAGTTGTGGGGGTGACTGATTTATGCATTTGTTAGCTATCATGAAAGGGGAAGGAAAATGCCTTGACATGGTCCACCCATGAGATGGGGCCTTGAAATGGCCTATGTTTGGAGACATACCTGAGTTTAAATTGGGAGCCGTGAGGAAGGAAGAGAGCAGGTGGCTAGTTGAGGGGGACATGGTGGGGCCCTCAGCTGCTGTGTGGCAGGGTCCGTGAGGAGGAGATACCCAGGCAGAGGGGGAGGCAGCAGTGAGCATGGTTAGCACCAGAAGGAATGAGTTGGATGTCAGGGAGCAGAAGAATCATCATCTGTCTTTCACAGGAAGGTAATAGAGCTGAGAGCTTTGCAGGACCTCCTTGTCTCCATCAGAGATAGGGGAGAAAAAGAGAGACCGAACCGAGTGACTCAGAAGGCCACCACTGCCAGGGCTGTGCCAAGGGTCAGGCGCTAGGCACTGCCCTAGGGATGGCTCTCCGTTCCGCAGCCTGGGAGGCAAGGGGGCCCCAAACCCTAGCTATTGTGATGTAAGTTGTTTAAGGACAACTGGGAGGGTGGTAGTGGGAACAGTTGCTCAGAGAGCTTTTGGGGACAGAAACCATTTCTCCTGCCTTGGCGACATCCAGCTGGGAGGCAGGCATCTTCCTGTATGATGGCCCAGCCGCATGCACACATACGGTGCTGGGAGGGCAGAGAGACAGGCGTCACTCTTCCCGGGTGGTGAAGTCTTCATGGAGCTGGAGGATGAGGTAGAGATGGACCGAGGGACTTGGGGTATGGTGTCCCAGTCCCAGCATGATTCTGGACCTGCAGGCTGAGTGCTGAGTGAGACAGGTCATAGAATACTGGCCTGGGGGGTCACACACCACTGACCAGCTATGGGACTGTGGGCAAACCGCCTCCTCTCCAGTCCACTGTCTACTCATCTGTAAGACAGGTTGGACCCAAGGTTCTATTGCTGAAGGTCCCCGCAGAGTCAGGAATCAGAAGCTGTGATTGTCGCTGACAATGAACAAAACACAGTTAATTTGAAAGACTGTCACAAAGACCATTTTGCAGCTTAGGCTCAACTGCGTTGCTGGACATTGAATTTACTGTTCTGAGCTGTTTCTTGATCTGGAAAGTGGAGACAACAATTTTGAACTTGTAGATCTCCCCTCCTCCTTAGATTATCACTGTGTTGGTAGGTACTAGTCCATGCTTGACAAAACAGTAACTATAATTATTTCAACATCAAGTTCAAATGTGCAGACTGCTCCTCCCCACTGGGTGGTTCTGTCCCATTCGACAGAGGGCGAGGGGCACTGGAAGGCAAGAGGAGGGCGAGAGAGAGGGAACGTAGCATCAAGGTTAGAGACAGGAACCTAGGCTGTGATGTCACTGTTAATCCTGAACCTGCCGAAAACTGGCTGTGTGCCCTTGGGCACATCATTTGCCTTCTCAGAGCCTCAATTTGTCACCTATAAAATGCAGACAAATACCTCCCTTGCAGGCTTGTTGTGAGGACCATAGGCGTCAGGCAAAGCACCAGGTATCTAACAGATGCTGAGGAAATGGTAGCTAGAATTATCATTATCATGACTACAGTGGCTGAACCAGCCTCTATGTACTGTTCTGTGCTTACAGACTGTGTTCATGGTTCAGAAAAGGAAGGGGCCTTGGAGATGAGCCAGTCAACCTCTTAAACTGGGTAGAACTTGGTGGTGTGAGAGGCACTGGTGGGAGCCTAGGCCGTTGTGCTCTTGGACCTCACTCCCCACCAGCCTCCTGTGACTATGGGATAAAGGGGCTCTTCCCTAGGTGAGGCAGGAATCCCCTAAGTGCTCCAGCATGCACAATTCAGGGAAGGCAGACAGCAGGCCAGCACCTCACACCTCGATGGCACGGGCAGCCTGGCTCAGGGGACTTCAAGGCATCTTCCTTCTGCCCCTGGTCACGGCACATCCACTGACCCTCGCAACAGCATCTGAGAACCTCCCCTCCACAGAAGAGGAAAACCGGGTCTCAGACTCTCCCTCAAGGCCACACACCTGGTGAGTGACTCAGAAGAGCTGAACCCAGGTCCTGTGACTTTTAACTGCGATTTGTCCCTAGCGTCCCACAGCTGTGTTTAGGGGCAAGCACTAGGCACTGGCAGCAATAAGGCAGAGAGGCGGAGAAAAATCCTTCACACTGGACTGTGAGGAGAGTCAGCTCAGATGGTGGGCTCTCTGGGAGAGGGATCTAAAAGATTAATCAAACAGCAAGATCTATTAGGGACACTGGAGGAATGTCAAAAGCTGCAACGCTAAGATCTGGTACCCGCAGACAGACAGGAATGCATATTTATAATTTATTAAAGATTCAGGGGTTTTACCGGAGAGAGGAGCGAGTGAACAGGAAAGATCGGTGTGGGGGCAGAGCCAGGAGCAAGGGCGGACCGCGCTGTGTGGGGAGACTGATGCCAGCCTGCCCGCCCGGCCTGCAGTCCTGGTGGCCCCAGCACCTCCTGAATGACATAGGCTCCACTGAGTTCATTTCCCACGTGTAGTTTTTTCTGTTCTGTTCCTCTCTTTTCTTTCTTTCTGAAAAATTCAACTGAGATTCTTGATTTCCCCAAGTTCAGGTGTGTCTCAAACTGCTTCCCGAACCATCAACTTCTTGAGTGTTCAGGGCCACTTACAGGTTGAGGACGCTTCCAGAGTGGCTCCGAGAGGCACAGGTAGGAACTTCTCCCTCTTCTACCTCTTCCCATCACCAATCACTGCTCCCCTGCCTGCCCTCCCCTCCCCACCCCTGCACCCCACAGGTGCCAATGCGGATAAGTCAGAAACATACTAAGTGATGGTCAGTTACCCCAGAAATGTAATGTTGTGCACATGCCTTTTATTTTATTGCACAAACTCATGACACTGACAGCTGCTGGTGAGTGGTGTGAGGAGAGCATCGCCAACCCCATTTTATCAGTGGGCAACAGAGGCTCCTGGTGGTCCTAAGTGTGCCTGCTAAGGCTGGGGCCAGGTCCTCCGGAACATACGTCTTCCTCCTACAGCGTGCCATCCTTATGGAAGAAAAGACGTCATAAATTACAAACATTTGGGGTTTTATTCTGGAGTGTCAAAACAGGCGGGAGTGATGGAGAAGCAGACCCAGGAACTCTGAGGCAGAGGAGAGCCTAAGCATTATTACCAAAACGTTGATGGAAAGGAAAAGCCACTGGACTCCCTGCAACTGGCAATGGCACCAAGTATGAGAAGAAAGACCCTTGAAGGGGGTCTGGTGTCCCCGAGGGGAGAATGAGGACAGTTAAGGAAGAGGAAAGGTCACACAAATATGCGGCACGATGTAATGGAGATCAAATAGGTCTGTGACAGCGGGGACACCCAGGGTGTGTCATTCACTTGGGAGCTTGGAACTTCACTTTTCTAAGCCTTAGCTCCTGATTTACCGTGATGACATATCCACCTCAGGGAATGCTTTTAGGCTACTTCGTAATGACCGCTACTGCCAGGCATGTAGTGAGCCCCTTGCATAGTTAACGCTCACCAAAACCCTATGAGGGGCCATTGCTTAACAGACTCACTCATGAGGAGGCAGAGGGAGGTTGAGTAAGTCACTATAACCAGTGCGGAGATCTGAACCCAGGCCTGCCAGACGTCCTTGTCACCATGCCACAATCATCACCACGCCACAACATCTCCTGGCCAGTACTGTTCCAAGCACGAGGGTATCCATAAACTTCCAGCTGCTGCTCAGCTCCCTCTGTGCCCTGTGCCCAGTGTGGACCCATGTGACCCTGCCCCCCCCCAAGTCACCAACCCAAGAAGCAGGTGCAACTGAGCTGGGATGCAGCAGTTACAGTGACCTGCCCAGAGGAGAGGGACAGGCTGCCGCTCCTGGGCCAACTATTGGCTGGGCCACCGCAGGCGCATCCCGACAGGCACTCCCACTTACTGCCAAGACGGAGCCAGTGAAAGTGGGATCTCCATGAGGTTCCGGCAGGGGTAACATGAACACCTGTTACTCAACAGAAAGCTACGCCCGTCCCTCTGTTTCCTTCAGACCCACAGATACTGTGGAGGTCAGACTGAGGCAGAGCAGTGGAATGGGCTAAGTCTTCTCTGTACGTTCCATTTCCTGAACTCTGTGGTCACAGAGGCCAAGGGAAACACAGCTGTAAGACATAAAGTAAGGGTGGCACCAGTGTCCTGGGGGAACACTGTTCCCGAGGGAGCGACCATCTGTGGATTCCCAGGTGCAGGGGCCTGTGGCATATCCCTCCCCACCTTTTGTCTCATCTCACCATGTTATGGCCCCAGTCCTGAAGAGGCTCCAGGGAGACCACCATCTCTTCCCCTCATTCCCCCAGACACCAACGCGCACCCCAAAGCTGATGCATGTGAGGAGGAATGAGGGGGGTAAAGCTCTTGGCCAAGGGACCTTTCCAGAATGTCAACTGCCTTAGGACGGGGACAGTGCACATGCCACCAGCGTTTAGAATCACCAGCTTTTGTTTTTAGAGCTGAGAACATCCAATACATTACCGGTTCAGTTCTACATAAGGAAGCCGGCTCCCTGCCACGAGGAAAAGGAAGATGGCCAAACGGTATAAAATGCCAAACCTCTGCCTAGCCTCTGGTTCCAAACCCAAGTCTTTAGAAGAGAAAAATGCAAGCAGTATGAAAAGTATGACAACTGTAAAATCAGAAATTCCTTTTAATCTCATTTCATGGGCAACACTGATACACTGTAAGGCATGAAATTTTTATTTCATGTCAATTTCACTGGGATTTCACATGCAGATTAATTTCTTCATCCACATAAACATATACTGCTCCTAGGTCTTGCCTCAACATCTGTCCTCACTTAGTATTACAGAAATCCTGCATCTCATTAAAGACACTTAGAGTCACTGAGATCTGCTACTCCATTACGCTGCCACATTTTAATTGCTGAACACTTTATTAAGTTCCTGTATTCTGGGAAGGGGCTTCATGAGGCCTCAGGGCAGGGACGTGAGCCGCCTAGAAACTTGGCTGGGTAATGTGGTGGGCAGCAGATGGCCTCTAATCCCTAAGTTCTTGTGTCATCATCTCCCCTGGAGAGTGGGCTGACCCTGGTGACTGGCTTCTCAGGAACAGACTACAGCTAAAGTAACAGGATACTACTTCTGTGATTAGGTTAGGAAAGACTGGGACATCCATTGTTCTGGCTTGCACACTTCAGTGAAGCAAGCTGCCATGCTGGGGCAAGGAACTGGGCACGGCCTCTGGTCAATGGCCTGTGAGGGACTGAATCCTGCCCACAACCCACATAACTGGTTCCCCCCAGTTGTGACCTAAGATACCAGCAGCTTCTGCTGATTCTTGATCACTGTATTTCAGAGCCTGCAGTCAAGAACCCACCTGGGCCATGCCTGAATGTCTGGCCCTCAGAAAATGAAATTAAACATCCTTTTAGGCTACTAAATTGTGGGTAATCTGTTACGCAGCAAAAGACAAGGAATACAAGTACCCTTAGCTACCTGGAAAAACAAATTCAGCAGCCATTTCTCATTCCCCTGGGTTCAAAGGTAAATTCTCTGGGGTAGTTGGTGGCAGAGCTAAGCCATTGCATCATGGTTCTCCCCACAAGGTGCTCCCAGAGCCCCCACACCTCCATTCCACAGGATGATGCTAGGTGTGGGTGCCCAGGAGACCTACATACAGAGAGAAGTTCTCCAGTAGTACCTTTTGGGGTTCTTCCAATTTTTATAAATTCAACTCCCTCAGGGGTTCTTAATATGAACTATACAATACATAGAAATTGTTGACTGACTCTCTTCTCAATTCTCCCATGGATGGTACATAGTAGTAACCTTCTACATGCACGGAGGAGAAGGTAATTCAGTTCATACAGTGGATGTCCTGGGGCTCTAAGGCTTAATTCTCTGTCAGAAAGGCTGACCTAGACGGTATTATGGACACCCCTCCATGAATATAAGGCCATTTAACAGAGGACTCGATCTCAGGGTGTGCCTACTTAGGCCAACAAATGCCTTCCCTTGCACCAACACCATCATATTCCTGGTTGACTCTATCTGTCAAGCCAGCTCAGGACCTGTGGTTCATTTCTTCCTCCTCAGAGTACCCTCCTGGATTTCTCGGGCACCTACTCCAGTGGAATCAGATTTCTAAGAAAACCTACATCTTGACCATTCTAGGGAACTTCCACCATCTGATTAATTACAGCCTGTAGATGAGAACAGTGTTCTCAGAAAACAGCTCTGCAAGCCCATCTTCCTGGCAATGTAAGAACACCCCATAGGGTCTTTGCTGACAACTGGGAAGCTACCTGGGGAAGGAGAGCTCTATGATGTAAGAGGCCAGGATGTCTGGACTCCCCTAGAGGCTCAGTCTTGCTTCTACTTTATTTTGTAGCCCTCAGCATCTAGGAGACCTTTCTTTTTTGGGTCCAGACAAACCCCTGAGTTCCTGAAACACTAGAGAGTACCTCCTTAGGCACTCGCTACACCACGAGCTGTTGGACAGGGTCTCCAGAAGAAGCCTATGCATGCTCTGTGAATAAAGTGTACACAAGTCAAATCAGTTGGGCAAAGGAGAAATACCAGAAAAATACTATATCACCCTTCTGGTGATCCACTGATGTACACGAACATGTTAAAGGTTCTGAGACTTCTACATGCCTATTGTTTACCAAGCTTTGACCTTGGAACCTGCTCCCTTCCCACCCTCGCACTTTTTTCCCCACTAGCACACAATCCATGAGTGCCCATAATGAGAACTCAACTATTTACTGGGTATATGGTGAGTAAAGCATTGCATTTAATGTCCTACCAAAGAGAATTCTGTGGGACACAGGTTTAGAAAATATTGGTACCAGCTCCCTCTTTTTTCAGATGAGGAAACAGAGGCCCAGAACAGTGAACTGACCTGCCCAAGGTAGTGGTCAAGCTAAGATCTTCTGGGCCTTACCTATTGAACTTGCTGTTTCCCTTAAGGTAACCAAGATTGGGGGCCCCTGTCGGATGATAGAGAGAGGCCCAAGGCTCCAGTCCATACAGGGTCACTACCTACTTTTGCCCCTCAGTGCCTTTTAACCACCTTCTCCCTGCCAAATCCTACCACCAAGGTCCCTAGTACGTCTCTATGTCACTAAATGAATGGATACTTTTCAGTCTTTATCTTATTTATTATCTCTGTAGCACGTGACATTGAGGGTCACACAATTTATTAAACACTTCGTTCTTTGCTCTTGGCTTTGGTGAAAGCACCTTCATGTGGCTATTCTCTTCTTAGGCTGTCTCCTGTGGGTTTTCCTTTTCTTTCCCTCATCTAAAATTCTAGTGTCCCCCAGAGCCCCCCCCCCCAATTCTCTTCAACCATCTTCTATTCAGTCTCCTCTATGGATTACTCAACTTTTCCCCAAGGCTTCAATTTTCTATCTGTTTTCTAATGACCCCAGCCTTACGCCTAATCCTGATGAGCACCTTCCCTTGGATGTCCCATGAGATGACCTCTTCACCCACCCTCTGTCTCCAGCACCTGGGCCAAGCCTGCTGAGCCTTTCGTGTTCCCGAGATCACCATCTACCGTGTGCCCAAACCCAAGAGATATTCTTGAATGCTGCCTCTCCCCTGCCCCCCAATCTAATTAAAGTCCTAGTTCCGCCAATCCTTACTTAATTTTCCACCTGGCTGTTTCTCTACATTCCCCTCATGTCTTCTCTGGATTACGGCAGCAACTTCCAAGCTGGCTTTATCCCCTTCCAATCTACCCTGCATGCTGCAGCTAGAATGATCTTTCCATACTGCCAATTTTTAACATGTTTCAATGCTGCCCAACTGTTCCCAAAATAAAGCAGAAACTCCTAATCACACTTTACCATCCTAGTGACCCAGCAGCACTTCTGACTCCTCACCTCCATGCTCCAAGTTTCTGCCATGTTCTGCCTGACCCACGCCTTCTCTCTCTGGACTTCTCTACAGGCACGGCCTCCCTCCCACATGTCTGAAATGCACTCTCCTCTCTTCCAAGGCCAGGCAATCTTCTCTTCTTCTAATCTTGGCTTAGAAGTTACTTTCCCTGGAAAGCATTTTGTGATCTCCAAAGGCTTTTCCAGTGTGTTCCCCACACCTCTGTAATTTATCACCCAACGTTGTGAACTTACTTTTCTGTCCCCTCTACTGTTAGCTGTAGCAAAAGCAAGGACGCATTTGTAGTTGTGACCTCAGAACCTAGCACAGTGATTAAGGACAGTAGACATACGACACATGCCTGAAGAATGAGTGGATGCGTGAGTGAGGGAGGAAGCAGGTGAGCTCCCACTGGGGCAAGCCAGAGGGGACACTGTCCCTTGCCAAGTTATGAGTGACACCAGCTCAAGGGAACTGCTGAGCTGTGATATGAGCATGGTGTCAAGGACAGTCATACAGAGAAGAGATACCAAGCAAGTCACCATAACTGAAGCTGGAGTATGCAGCCACAGTGGCAAAAACAGGGAGCCTTAGGCCAAGGATGTCCTGGGAGACAGCTGGGACAGCCATTTGGTGCCTGTGCAGAGCTCTGGTGTGTTCTTTGTAGCACTGGAAATACCAAGCTGTGTTTAAAGGGCTGCAATGTTCCCCTTGTTTACCAAAGTCCCAGGGATGAGGAACAAGACTTCCACAAGGGAGATGGGACAGACTGACTGCTACCTGACCGGGATGCCAGACATAGCTCAGACACCCTCTTCACCCGAACCCGTGCTGTCCAATGTGGTGGACGCTGGGCACTAGCGTGTGAAATACACCCAAGATTTCAAAGACTTTGTAGGAAAAAGAATGTAAAATAGCTCATCACACTCATGGCATGTCAAAATGATATTTGTATATGCTTAATTAAATAAGATATATTATTAAAATTAACTTCGCATGTTTCTTTTGCTTTCTAAAATGAGACCTCTAGAAAATTTTACATTACCTATGTGGCTTAGGTCTATTTCTACAGAACATCAATGTCCTCAGTATTACTGAATCTTAGCTTGTATACAATCCAATTTCAGATTTTAGCATTAGTGTCAGACAATGGTTTCTAGATGATGGGTTCTTTTGTATGAGTAAAATAAAACTTAAAAAATTATAAAGACTGGCGTTCCTGGGTGGCTCAGTTGGTTAAGTGCCCGACTTCATGATCATGATCTCACAGTTCCTGAGTTTGAGCCCTGCGACAGACTCTTTGCTGTCAGCACAGAGCCCACTTCGGATCCTCTATCCCCCTCTCTCTCTGACTTTCCCCTGCTTGCATGCTCTCTCTCAAAAATAAACAAACATTAAAAAAATTATAAAGACCATTATTAGATTTGCAACATTTTATTTTGCAAGAGAGGATATCTTTTAAAAATCCCATCCTCTAATATCATTTCATAAAAGAAAGGGTGTTTAAACACTAGAAAAGGCTGGTGTTTCATAATAATTAAAAACTCTTTAAACTGTAAAATTAAGCTTTAAGAAAATCTTTCTCATGGCCTCCTCTCTCCTCCAACGCCAAGGATCAGATTTGCACTGATTCACACGTGAAAGTACAGCTCAAAGGTCCATCCACTAAATTACGATGAGCCTGTGTTTGACCACCCATGCCACAGCATGGACAACAGAGGACAGGCCATCTCCGCTCTTTGCTGTGGACCCAGCAGCTCCAGCTCTGTTCTTGGGGGTGCAGATGCTAATATGTCGGTATGGTTTTTCCAATCTCCTATCTCAAGTTTTTACCTCCTCACGCACTTTTGCTGCCCGTGCAACCTGGGCTCAGAATGCACACCTGACTGGGACACACAGACGCCTGGGGCTGTATTTAAGCCACTTAGAA
The DNA here is from genome assembly GCA_028646485.1 of Cryptoprocta ferox. Taxonomy (NCBI): domain Eukaryota; kingdom Metazoa; phylum Chordata; class Mammalia; order Carnivora; family Eupleridae; genus Cryptoprocta; species Cryptoprocta ferox. Next base: position 108,694,605 of record CM053576.1, on the reverse strand, counting down.
ATGGCCGCTGCTCCACTCTGCACAGGACCCCTTCCCCTGGTTTTTCCAGACAACTGATTTTGCTCTGTTATGTTGACCAGATCCTTCGAAACCAGTGGGACCCTGCAGATTGAGGGACACCACGGGTAAGCAGCAGCACCTTCTCTCCAGGATGAGCAACTGCTCTCGGGAGGCAGCAAAGAGGCCTCCCTTGGGCTGCTGCCAAGATCTGTGTTAGCTGGTACCGAGCACCACCCAGATGGTGGCTGTGTGCGTGCATGCGTGTGTGCCTGTGTGTGTGTGTACGTGTGCGTGCACACGTGTAGGGGAGAATGTTCTCAAAAGGCAAATGCAGAGTGTAGCTGGGACCAGGAAGTGTGGAGGTGGGCCAAGGCCTATTTTTTGAAGTGATTCTGAAAAAGATTCCTTGGTGTCTGGGATGAGGGCTCCTTCAAGTCTTATTTTAGCCCTGCTTGAATCACATTACACAATAGTAATAACAGATGACACCTACTGAACCCTGGCTCTGTCTCAGGTCTTCTTCCAAGAGCTTTAGATCTGTGCAATGATTCTCAGAGGTAGGTGCTGAGACTCCTCCTCTCCCATTGTGGAGGGGACCATGAGGGCAGGTTAGTCAGCAACAGATCCTCAATCTAAAACCAGATGGGCTGGCTCTCAGCTCTGCACTCTCACAAGCTCCACTATGGGGCCCTCAGATGGTCTTCTGACCTGTGGGCTCCCAGCCTTTTTTTCACACTGGCCTTTCTCTCCGTCTTTGGTCTTGAAGGGCCCATGCTGGAAGGTTCTGAAAAGATGGAAAAAAATAACAAGTATCTCACCTGCTAAAGAATAGTGTCTCCTTTTCATGTTCCCTGAGCTATTTCCTGATATTTCTCAGACTTTCCACCTAAAGGATCAGAGAATAGTCAGTCCTTCCTTTTACCTTTTGCCTTCAGTCCTCAGACTGAAGCAGCTGAGATAAAACCTGTGTTTTAATGACTCCAGGGATGTGTCCAGGCCCAGCCCAGTGAGCTCAGGAATGGTCTGGTTGAGAGCCAAGTGTCCCTCACCTCTTCTTCTCCGGGGGACTGACAACGATGTGCCCCCTTGGAAGGTCTGAGGTAGGGAGGTAAAAAGCAAAGGCTTTCCACACCTTCCCAAGCCCTCCTAGGCAGTCCATCCAACCATCCCCGAGTCAGCTCTGCCCCACATTCCGCCTCCACCCCTCCTTTTATTCTCACTTCCATCTGCCCAAGCTGGGTCCACACCCTTGCGACAGCTCCCAGACTATTCTTCCCGCCTGTAGAGTCTCCCCTCCATCTCCTTCCTCGCTGCTCTCCATGCTAATCTCCCTAACACAGACTTCACACACCACTGTCCTTACTCTCACTTCGTTCCTTGAAGCCAAGCCCTGAACGCATCCCAAGGCCTCCCCATCCCACTAACCCCCAGCGTTGCCCCACAGTTCCCCTGCCTGAACCTCCCAGCCTCGCTAACCTAGTCCACTCATTCACCTCCGGCACAACCCCCACATGCCTCTCCACTCCCCACTCCCCACTCCCTCATCTTCCCAGAGATGCCTAAATCATAGCTTTTGTGCCACCCATGTCAGCCTGTACCACCATGCTTCTCATGGGTGTTATTCCCTGTCTGCCAAGCTGTGCTATCTTCTCCATGGGCAGAGACCACTTCTCTACTTCTTTATGTTCTCAAGGGCAAGTTAGTCAACCGATCAGAGTCAATGTCCTCATCTCTAAACCGGAATCACAGCAAGGTGGCTGGGAGGCTTAGCTCAGAGAACAGATACAAGGTGCCATCCATGTGTCAGGGGAATAGTTTGATCAATAAACATTGGCTGATTATGGTCCCAGATTTATGTGCTAACACAGAGAATCCTTTGTTGAGTGAAGGTGGTTTTAAATTTCCCATGATCTGATTTTCTCCCTCTGTTCCGGAGGATTCTTTCCCGCACCTGCACTCCCAACCCTCATGTTTTCAGTAGACAGTTTGATAGTGAATCTAGTGAGATGCCCTTTGAGTCCACAGTCCCTCAGCTGGTACCAGTGAGAGGCTGAGTGCCAGGCACTGTGTTGGCACATCCACCCCAAGTCGCTCCAGGTCACAGAGGGGAGATTGATGTGTGCCCCTCAGGGTAATGAGTGCTTACAAGTGAGCATGGGAGTGAGGAGGGGCCGCTGAACTTAGCCTAAGAGGGTGAGGTGTCTCCCTGGAAAGCACTCTCTGATCCCACAGAGGGATGCCCTGAGCAGACAGAGCAGCAAAGATGAACAGGCATGAAGCCTTGAGCACAGTCAGGCAGCTGCGAGCCCTGGCTGGCTGGGAAAGAAGTGAGCTGGTGACATTTGAAAGATTTCAGATGGTGAGCAAAGTGTCTGCATTTGGAAAGCTCTCTGTGGAGGAAGAGCAGAGGACGGACTGGTAAGGGGTCAGCGCCACGCTGGGGGGCCATGGCAGCTGCTGCACTCACCCAGATGAAAGGGGACAGCCACTGAGCATGGCAGCAGGCCAGGGACCGAGGGCTATCTAGGAGGCAGATTCAACAGAATGAGGGTGGGCAAAGTGGGGCTCCCAAGGTTTGGGCTTGGGTCAGAGGTAAACAGTGGAACCTATCCTGGGATGGAGCAGGTGAGAACAAAGCAGGTGTCTCGAGAGATGGTAGCAGCAGGCTTGGTGGGGCTTGGGGTAAGGAATAAATGATGTGTCCACCTGACAAATCAAGGGGAGATGCAGAAGAGCAAAGACTCAGGGTCATGGTGGGAGTCAGGTGGGGGCAGAAGGTGACAGCTGTCTGGATACACGGGCTTCAGTCAAACATAAGGGTTCCTCCTGCTGCCTCAAGGACACCAAGGGTAACTACAGTGGCATTAGCTGATCTTGCCCACGTTACTCCTACGGAACCCCGGCTGCTATGTGACTCCATGGGTCCCCCTTCTTCTGTCACATCATGCATTCTTCAGCTGCTTTTCCAGCCTGCCGCTCACGTCACTCCATCCCACTGTCTGTCACCCTGGCCAGCACCGGCTTTCCACAGCCGCCTGCCCACAGCTGTCACCTCCTCTGCTCTTTTCGTCTCCCGTCAGACACGGTTCCACTTCCTGGCTCCCGGCCCTTACATCACTCCCTCTGCTGGCCTTGGCTTCCATCCCCACTATTTTAAAAGTACACATTTCACCAGACGCGGCATCGCGATTGCCTCATTGCTTATTTTGCGCTCGGTTTTTAAAGTAAGTTTGACATTCAGGCAAGCGAAGTGTTTTGGCGCCAGGAGCCAAGGCTGAGGCAGGAAGCTCTGTGCAGAACTTCTCGGCCCGCACCCTCTCCACCCCCGCACCACCTTGTTCTTGGAGCACACCCCAACTCAGAGATGGGGGACAGGGCGCAGAGCCAGGACCTCTCCCAACTCATTCCCGCAGCTCCTTGCTCCCTCGGGGCTGGCGCCCTCTCTGCCCTGCCTCCCGGACCTGCTGCAGAGCCATGGAAAGATCACAGGGTCTGGGTGCTAATGCCGATCTGGTATTAAGACCATGCTGACAACTCACTACCTCAGTTAACAGTCACGAGTGCTTACTAGAGGTTAAGACTGTGCTCAGCATCCAGGGTGGATTATTTTGTCTCACCCTGACAGCAACCCTCGGTACCGTTATTATTCCCATTACACAGATGCCAAACTGAGGCTTCCAGAGTTTGAGTAACTCACCCGAGGAGCAGCCAGTAACTGGCAGACATGCCGCAGCTCAACGCTCACAGGGCGAGGAGACCTAGCCCTGCCGCTCGTCTACCAGTTACGGTGCCTGGGCTCCGTTTCCTCCCCTGTGAGGTGGCGCTGACCCCTTCACCCAGGCGCTACTGGGAAGGTCATGTGATAGGGATGTGAGCACGCTCTGTGAAGTCTCTTAAAGCTACGAGACGTGGTCACTCTTGTTCTGAGGACTTGCCGGGGTTCCGATCTTACTTAGGAATTGTGCCAGGTGCCCGAGCCTCTCAGGCTGTCCTTGAGTCTGTTCTGCTAGCCCCATTTCTCCCTGGCATTAGAGGCCAGATGTGTGGTACATCACACCAGCCAATCGTTCTTCGAAGAGCTGGGGAGTAATGGTGACCGAACACAACAGTGGCAATAAAGGGACAGCTCTAAAGCCCCCGAGTCCCCTTAGGAAGGGAAATGTGTGAGGGGAAGGATTTCCCCAGGGCCATGGGGGAGGGGAGGTGCTGCTGAGCTGGAAGGAGCCATGCTTCTGGAAGTAGCCTCCAATCAGATTCAGTTCTTAAGTCAGTTCCTGCACATTCTTACCAGCAGAAGTATTTTCAATCAGCAAACAGGGCTGGAAGTGACCTCAATAAGCATCTCTAAGATACTTCTGTCTTCTTCCCTGTGAGGAAACAGATACCCTGAGAGCTGGAGTTGGCCACTACCTTGGACAGGACCCAGGGCTTCCCACGCTCAGTGCAGTGGCTTCCCTCCATTTTCTCCCACGGCCACGATGTGGGAGAAAATGTCAAAAAACAATTAGAAAGAAGCAGGTTATTGAGAATGGACTAAGAATCAGGCTTCGTGCTTGGTTCTTGGGCAAAGGGCCTCAAAAGGTGAAGAGACCAGGTACAAAACACTTGACTGAGGACTGGAGCGGCCCGTGACCAGGTGCTCCACGTCCCTGATCCGCAGGGAAAGGCAAACTGAAACCGCAGCAAGATAGCACAACTCAGCCTCTCAAGGTCTCGAGTGAGACCGACAGACAATCACCAATGCCTCGCTGCAAAGACGCGGAGCAGCTGGACCCCTCGTGTGCTGCGGGTGGAGTGGAAACAGGTGTGACAGCTTCACTGGGGGATTTGCAGCATGTACCAATGCTTTTCAGCACACATACACATGTTCACCAAAGCCAAGTACAAGATTAACCAAAGGAGCACTGTTCATAAGAGCCCCGCCCTGGAAAAAACCCAAAGGAGCATTAAAAGTAGAACAGATATATACATTGCAACATGTTCATACAAAGGAATGCTATACAGTGATGAGAATAAATACGCCGTGCCTCGCAAAATGTGGCTAGATTTTATGCACGTCATTTCGAGGGAAGCCAGACACACAAGAGTGCGTACCGTGGAAGTCCCATTTATATAAAGTTCAAAAACAAGCAATGCTCGTCTAGGGCATTTGAAGCCTGGATTGCGTTACCTATGTTGGGGAGTAGGCGTGTGGACATGAGGGTGGCTCTGGCTGGCAAACGCACAGTCTTCTTTTCTTTCTTTCTTTCTTTCTTTCTTTTTTTTTTTTTTGAGATTTTATTTTTAAGTAATCTACATTCATTCAACACAGGGTTCGAACTCACAACCCCGAGATCAAGAATCACATGCTCCACCGACTGAGCCAGCCAGGCAGCCCACGTGTCTGTCTTCTTTTCCTTGATGGCGATGTTTGATGTAGGAATGTGGGCATGTCCTCTCTGGAAATTTCTTCAAGCGGTCCATGTATGAAGTGTCAACTTTTCTGAATGTATGTGCTACTTGGATTCAAGGTTTACTTAAGAAAACATGGAGAGAGGTTCTGGCTCTTGGTGCATTTTTTGGTCTTGCAGGGATATTTCAAAACCCATCAAAGTAAAAGAATTCAGTACAGCCTATGACACAGGCAAGAGCCACAGCCAAGGTTCAACGATGCCTTCTAATCCCTCAGAACTCCAGCTGTCTGGGTGCCCACGACAGCACTAAAGAGAACACCCCAGAATACAGAGTGCAAAACCAGGGTCTCCTCCTCAGCCTTCTGCCTTCTTAAAAGTGTACACCCCAAAAACAATTAAGAAAAAGATAATCTGGAGGAGAGAATGATGCCACCTTCCCCTGAGTGTTACTGGCCTGTGCGTGCATGGGTCAGGGCTTGTTCTCAAGGCTAGCTTAAGCGAACAGTCTTCCGAGGGGGAGTGGCTCATGGGTGAGAAGGTACTGGTGGCTTGTGGAGGGTACGTAAGGAATTTCCAATCATCCAGCTGGCAGATTTGCCTACTTGGGGAATCTCAGCTCCACGAGAGCAAGTGTTTGGACCATCCTGCTCATTTACTGATATATCCCTAGGTGAAAATGAAACAAGGAAACCTCATTCAAAATACACAGTCCAGCAGGAAGAAGGAAGATTTCCTCTCAGCCCAGCAACAGCAAGCTGCCCTCACGTGTAGCCAATGAGAAGCCGCCACTACTTCAAACTCCCATTTTCCTCCAATGAACTTGGAGGAACGACCCCTCCCAACTTCCTCCGTTCTTCTACAGAAGGATGCTCTCTCCTTAGTTCTCCAGACTTGCCTGCAATTCTCCATAGTTGGTACGTCCCAAATGGCAATTTCTCTGCTATTCCTGAATAAACTCATTTTCTGCTTGATAACCTTTGTTGTTTAATTTTTAAGGTTGACCCCTAATAACCTAAGACTCAATAATTTGTAGGATATATTTTTCAGGGGAAATATTTCATTCTGAATCAGTTCCCCATCCTGGGTACTGAACACACTTCTCCATCTCTTTCCACATCTCTTTCCATTACCTCCTTCCTCAGACAACATGTAATAAGGGAGGCAAACCCAGTGGGGAGGGAGGGAAATGTATCTCCAGAACGAAAGCCATTTAGTGCCTTTCAAAGGCACACAGGTTCTTCTTGGTCTCGGTGACAGAACACCAGAAGAAACTACTGACTCCACTAACTACCAGAAATATGCCATATCTATGCCTCCAAGCAAAACTACAATAGAGATATCAAACTAATTGGGAATTGGAAAACAGAGTTCTCACGCATCGTCTCTTCTCTTTGTCCCACAAGCACCAGTGAAACACACACACACACACACACACACACACACACACAAAGCTGCTCAGTGAACTTGGACATAATATCAGCTTTATGTTTGGGACAGAATATATATGTATATATATATACATACCCTGAGAATCTTAAAATTTGAGTTTCAGCCAAGCATTGACTAGCTGTGTGATCTTGGACATGTCTCTTAAGCTCTCTGAGCCTGGATCTCTTTCCCCAGGCATATGCTTCGTCTGAGAGTCTTGCTCTTCTTCCCAAGTCTTCATTACCAGCACTGATGTTCAATCCTAAACCCAGCAGGCAGATGGGGGTAAAGGACAGACTCCTCTTCCAGGTCCCTATCAGCAACTTTTCCTTTAGGACCAGTTCTTGCTTCTCGCCTCTCCCACCTCACCCCAAAGCAAACTCCCCACCCCAGAGCAAACATCCTTGCCCTGAGGATGCCAGTGCCTTAAAGGCAAGATCCCACATCACACTCTACCCCGCCTTGGGTCATCCCCAGTTCAGGCCAAGTTTGGTTTTGGACATTGTCTACCCTTCTCTGGGGGTGGGGGGGGTGCAACACCACTGCCTGGCACAGGTCTGCTCAGGTCTACCTTGGTCCCCCCTTCCTGCTGGTAGGAGCTCGGCCGACCCTGTACTGGCCAGGGCATCTTCTGGGGTTGCTGAGCTGATGAAGTAGGGCCAAGATTAAAGGGAAAGCATCCCAATGTTGACAGAATTAACACTAAGCTCCTTATCCTGATTTCAAGACTTTGCTACAATACGACCCCAAGCTTCCCTTCCAGAGTGATTCTCCCCTCAGTCATCCACACTCCAAGGAAATTACACTGACTTCTACAAAACACGGTGGCTCTTCCATCTCCTTGTCTTCGCACATGCTGTTCCCTCAACCTGGGATGCCTGCCACTGCCCTACCTGTCACCCTCAATCCCAGCTTAAATGCCATTTCCTTCAAAAAGCCTCCACCTCCCACATGTAAATGCCTTCCCCTGGGTACGCCAGCTTAATGCTGTTCTGACATTCTTACAGGAAATCTCCCAACTTGTATGGTTTGCTCCATGACCAAGAGTAATAGTGACACCAAAACTAGAAGAAGGTGGGAGATGGGTACATGGGAACAAGGACAGGAAATCTGTGCGTTAGCTCTGGAATAAAAACTATGGCCTCAGAGCAATCCACAGGTGAATATCAGGAATCAGTCCCATGTGGATTTCCCCCATAGACCATGAGCCCCTGGGGAGTGGGGACCAATTTCCAGTGTAGAGTTTGGCATGTGGTTAGTGCTCAATGAATGGGTCAAATGGAAAAGAATGGGAAAATGAATGGATAAATGAGATGCATAATGTCAAAGCTGGAATGAGCTTAAACAAGGTGTGAGAAAACACTAGCTAATGCGGTTTGTTCAGATGCATTCTCATCAGCAAGTTTTCTTAACTGGTCCCCTTTCAAAGGCTGAGATGCTGCCTCTTCAGGAAATCCACCTGAAGCTCACAGAGCAGGCAATGACGGAGGGAGAGTGGCAGCATGCGAGGACCCAGGGGACCAGGAGTGTAAGGAATCCTGGCCCAGAGGCCTCTTCCATCTCTGCCTCTGTGTTTTCTCTTCCCCTCCTACCCTGGGGAGAACCCCTTCCCCAGCCCAGTATCTGGTACTCAAATAGCCACCCAGGATAGCAGACACTGTTCTCCTGCAGAACCGCTTCTGGGATATTCAGAAACTCCTTCTGCTACCACCTTCAAAGGCTCCCTGGGACTCTAGGATGCTCTGGAGGGAAGCGCACTCAGAGCTACTATCAACAGGCTCACAAACTCCTATATTGAAAAATGGTGCACAGGAGGGACCAGAACGTAGCAGATGGGGAGAGCATGTTTGCAAAAGCTAAGTGTCTGTGATGGGTTTCCTCTCTCCTCTCTGCCTTGATGTGGAATCACCAACTCTGTGCTAAGCTAGTGGAATAGACTTGACTCTGAGGGAATATGAACATTTTTTATGCTTAGCTGTTCCAGCCGTAAAGATTTTTATCCTATTACTGCTAAGTGACGAGTACAAGGAGAGAAATGATGATGATCTTTGGCAGCTATTCCAACCGAGTAAATACAAGGAGGGGAGAAACGCGATCCCAGACTGGGCCACTGCCCCTTCATTTCCCAGGATGAAAAGGAGCAAAGGAAAAACGTCTTCCTGGTGAGATGTATCGAAGTGTGGAATTTTCCCGCCAGGCGAGTGATGGGTATCCCACTGTTTGAACCATTTAGCACTGCACTGGACAAAGGCTGGGAGAGTATGCTGAGGGGAACCATCAAACCAGCCGGCCAGGAGGAGGTGACCTAATGAGGCTTCCCAGCTGTAACGCCTTGCAGCTCACGGCTCATGGGCACAGTCCACCCTACCACCTGCTCCCCTACAATCAAAGCAAACCCATAATAAGTATTGCTAGGCAACAGCAGAAATATACATTTGCTTTATCAAAATATTTCCTCCCTTCTTGAGGGGTGTGCCTCTGTTTAATGGCTTCCTGTCTACCAGATGTTTTATGTGCTACTTGGATGATGCCAAATCCAGCTGTAACCACCAAAATGTGGTGACAGTGGTGGAGGACACCCGGAAAATGAGGACTATTTGTTGGACCAGTCAGTGCTTGATAAACAGGAGAGATCCCCCGGGAAATCTTCTCAGACTCATCCCAGCTAGATGCTATCTCTTCCTTCACTGAAATAGTTATTTATGGCCCACTACACCCACCCCCTGATACAGACAGCCACATCTTTATCCTTGTGACCTCACAGGGCTTAGGAAGTGCCTTGGGAGTTAAGGCTCTCATAGGCATGAATAAGATTGTGGGTCTCCAGGGGAAAAATGTGGCAGCAGGTTGCTCCGATGCAAGCACAACCGTTGGGTTCCCATGGAAGTGGGCGGGACAGGCCAGTGCATGTATGCGGATGTAGCTGGAATGAGAAGACCAAGCACAGAAGAATGCACTTAGGTACAACTGCAGCAGCTGTGTCCTGATAAGGCTCAAGGCTATCTAGTCCAAGCGCCATGAGAACACAAAGCCACAAAAGGAGCAGGGACGTGCGGAAGGCCATTGCTGGTCACCTGGTAGGCCATTGCTGGTCACCTGGTCCCCACGCCTTTCACGGGCCCAGGATCAGGGATGGGCAAACTGAGTCATGGCCAAGACGTGTCTAAAGGCCGATGACAGCAGGTTTCAATCTCAAGACCGTGAAGACGGTGTTAGGTCAAATGTGGGTGGGCATGGGAAGGTTAGACTGTCAAACCCAAAGGGTGAATGAGAAGGGGAGCCACTTGAAACCATAGTTACTCACTTTCTAAACTAGCCTGGGTGTGGACATCACTCACTGGTACCCCCACAAAGCCCAGGAATGGGGAGCTCCAAGCCTGCCTGCTGGCCTTGGCCATTCCACTCTCCAGGGCAACCTGGCCATCTCCACGAAATACCCTGGGCTCCCTGGCTCAGAGGACCAAGAGAGCAAGGTGACTGTTCCACTCTGTATGGGGAAATGAAGCCCCCGGCCTCTCTGGGGCTGCCTTCCCACGCTGCTGCGCCACGATGTGCTGGTCAGGGGCTCCACACGGCCAGCACGTGTGGCTTTTCCATTGGCCCCTCCACCTGTTGGGTGAAAACTTCAGGAGCCTCATCCTCCCCCCACCCACCTGCTGCCTCCCTCAGTCTCACAGCATCTTTGGATTCCTGAGCCATGCCCCCCAACACCCGCCTCTCAGCAATGCTTGCTCTAATGCTCAGCTAATAGTTCCGTCTCAGGCACTGTCCACACGCATCCTATAAATCAGAATCCAATTACTGTGGTAAGAAAATTGGAAGCAAATTTAATAAGCTCAGGCCACTCCCCCATGCTGTTTCTTCACTCTTCTCTTTACAGTAATGAGAACTCTTTAAGGGAAAACGCCTTTTTCCTTTCACTGAGTCTGTTCTCCTGCCCCCTCATCTAAAGCCCCCAAGGCTGGGGGAGAGTACAAAGGGGGCTTCTTCTTGGCCCTCTTTCCCTCTTTGCACACGAGGCAGATGGGAGGAAGTAGCCAAGGGTCTCTGCGGGCTTAACCTCCCTCTCATTTATTCAACAAACGTTTCTTGAAATCTTCTCCTACACTAGACTCTGCAGTAGATGCCAGCAGAGATGGGCCTCCCCAGAAGGCCAAAGGCCTTGTCCTGCTGCTGGGGCTGATAATGCAGGTTGATGTTTCCCTCTTGAGAACTCAGCTAACAAGTGGGGCTGGCTTGACAGCAATGGCTCTCACTGCAGCTTTGCCCCTCAGGAGACATCCAGCGATATCTGGAGACATTTTCAGTCATCACAACGTGGGGGTGCTACTGGCATCTAGTGGGTGGAGGCCAGAGATGCTTCCCAGCATCCTACAATGCCTAAGACAGCTCCCACAGCAAAGCAGGATCCAGCCCCAAATCGAATCCCTGGTCTATAGGATATAGGCCGCCAGCAGCCACAACTGGTCAGATCTGCAGTAGGCAGGGCCCCAGAAGGAACCCAGGGCTCTGCAGGGAGGCCCCAGGCACTGCATCAGGATGAAGTCAAGGTACAGGGAGGCTGGAATCACAGGTTTAAGGGACTTAGCTGGGGGTTTTAACCTCCTGGACACAGATTCCTTGGGAGGCGAGGGCTGGAAGTAGGAGATCCTGGAGACAGAAGGTCACCCCTCCACCAGGGGGGCCCATCTCAGGGAAGAACACTGGGCTTTGCTGGCGGTTGCTGAGATTCTCATTAGCACAAGAGTGATATGGTCACAGGGTCGGCCCCATACAGACCTAGCCTGGGGACGGCCTCTTCTGGTGCCAGCCTGGGGCTTTGCACATGGTCAGAGCTCAACACCCCTGCTGTGGCAGCCTGGTCCCCTGCACTGGCCTTCATTGCCAATCACTTGTCTTCCCTGCTTCCTGCTCTTTCAGGTCATGATCCACAAATCTGAGGTTCTCTGAGCAATACAACCCCAGCTCCCACAGGGGCAAGGTTAGTGCCCTGAGGCAGACATACAACTGAGAGCCTTTTCCTCTCCATCTTCCCAAAGGGGGCCTGGATTTTGTCTAAATTCTCTCTCCCCCTCTTGCTGTCGTGCCACCAGATCACGTTTACTTCACAAATGCAACACACCATGGAGAGCCCTGAAGAGGACCTGGTAAACCTGGATCGTTGGCAATAGTCTCCATTCTTCCCCTACAACCAGCACATATGTCCAGCCCTCATAAACCACTTTCACTTCTGCCTCTTAGATCGCAGACCAGGGTGAATGCAGAAATGTGTCCTGCTCAGCGCACCCCCTCGAACCTGTCTGCTTAGTGAACCGCCACCACAGGCCCTCCTTCTGCAGGTTGGGGTCCAGCCCTCACTCAGCTGTACCTGCTGCTTTCTTGGCAGGAGGCATCCATCAGTCCTTCTGGAGGGTCTTGCCATCTGGACTCAGGACAAGAAGGGACCTGCCTGGGACCACTGGGGCATCTTCGCCTTCTGTGTTCTCTTTGCTGTTTTCCTACATGTAGTCCTTACTCCGGGAAATCAAATGATCTGATTTTTAAAGAAAATTTTATCAGATGCCAGGGAACAGGATACGTGCTGGGGAATTTTAATAGCAATAATATGAGACTCTGACTTTAAGAGGCGTTCAGGCCACCAGCAGGAAGTGTTCAAGGCAAAGCCAGTGCCCTGGATCTCTGGCTGTGGGGGTCTTCCTGCTGCTCAGGAGGAGTCTCGTGGGCACCATAAGGGGACAGTTAGGTTTACAAACCATCGAAGTTAGAAGAAGCCACAGATGCCTTGTAACTCATCAGTCTGGCTTTTATTTATTTAAAAAAATTTTTTTACTATTTATTTTTGAGAGAGAGAGAGAGCACAAGTAGGGGAGGAGCAGAGAGAGAGAGGGAGACACAGAATCCAAGGTAGGCTCCAGGCTCTGAGCTGTCAGCACAGAGCCCGACGTGGGACTCGAACTCACGAACCATGAGATTATGACCTGAGCCGATGCCTATCCAACTGAGCCACCCAGGCGCCCCCGCTCTGGCTTTTATTTATGTGGTGAAACCAGGACTCCAGCTCCTTTTACGAATGGTGGTCATCGACAAGACCTGGTTGAGCTGCTCGACGGGCTACATGCTGTGTAAGTCAAGGTTTCCGAGTTGTATGGCCTTATTGCGGAAACTGAGTCCACCAGCCTTCACAGACTGACCAGCCTCCTAAGTCATGAAAATTCCTCTTGCCCTGCTCATAAACCCCAGGGTCCGCAAGTGGGTACCCGCGGACCCAAACAAAGGCAGAAAGCTACGAGGTTCACACGAGCCGCACAGTTTCTCAGTGGAACCATGCCTTCAAGCTCCTCTACCCCACACATGCCAGTCTGCCATTTGGAGCTGTGCAAAGTGAAATTCCTGCAGGAGACACAAACACATGCCAGTGGGCCGCTGGTGCGGCTGGGGCTCCCAGTTATGGGCTAGGAGGCCAGCACAGAGGAGCTGGGGTCGAGGCTGACCTGCCGACTCAGGCCCCACCAGGGAGCAAAGAGCCGCTTCGACTCCAGGAAGAATTGGTAATGTAGCAACGTGCCTTCCCAAAGGCTCTTCTTGCTGAGAAAGACCCTTTCTGCATTCTTCCAGGCCTGATCTCCACAGATGAGGCCACCAACCTCACTTCCCAGGGGTCTGCCCATCCTGCCCTCCCTCTGTTTGAAAGCCAGGCCAGGCCGTGGGAATCTGCTATAGGGCCCAGGCTACAGGGTCTTTAGTGTTCCATGATTTCGCGGTGACCACTGGGTCAGGAGGGCCAGGTGCAGGTGCATGGGGCTCCCACATTCTCCCTGTGGGTTCCTGGGGATGGCTCACAGCAGTGAGTAGCACAGAGTATAAACTACCACATCACAAACACTTTCACATCCAGCCATCAACGGACGGCTTGCCTGCCCCCATTGTTGGCATGCTCACCTCGCAAATCAACCTGCTGTCTCTCTGTCATGACCGCGGGGAAGAGCGGACAGTAATAAGGAGGAGAACAGGGAAGTACCTCAAATGGCGAGTGTCCGGGACAGCCCGATTGCTGGAGATCCGCTCACTTTCCCGCTGGTTGAAAGCATACAGCTTATAGGGATCGTCACCAATGCGCCACTTTTTGGCATTCAGATACCGTCGCTCATCAAACTGGTCCCACAGGTCTTCCCAGTCAGTGTCCAAATTCTGTGTAGAACAAATGGGCAGTCTGTGAGAATGGCTCCCTGCCCTCCACCAGCCCTCTCTGTCAGCGTCCAACTACAGAGAACGGATGTTTCCTGGCACCGTTTAGCTCAAAGACAGGGCCAGAGGTAGGACGTTAATAACACCAGCAACAATAACAAACAGAACAACGCAAGGAAGGCAGGTACCATTTACTGAGTGCTATGTAGCAGGTGCTGTATGAGAACCTTTGCTCACTTCTTATAGTAGTTCTAAGAGATGGACAGTTCTCATAGTCCCATTACACGGACAAGGCAATGGCCTGAATAGACTAAGAACTTTGCCCAGGATCTCACAATTCAGAAGTGGCAGGGCCGGGACTTGGGTCCTAGTAGCTTGACCCCACAGGCCAGCTCTTCAGGGTAAGTTGAGAACACCTGGCTGAAAAGCGCCGGCACAGGAGCTAGCATATAGCAGGTGCAAAATGACTGTCATCCCCCCCGCCCCCCGCCCTGTGCCACAGGAAGAGATGAGAAGTAGGCAATCCACTTGGAATGGTGTGCTACCCACCAGATGGAGCCCGGTGTGTTCCCTTCTTCCTCCAACCCAGGAACCTGTGATTGTTTTTGAGAAGCATCAATGGGGGACCAAGTAATCCCCTCACCGTACATGGAGATGGCACTTTAGAATGTATATGGTGGCTTCTGTATTCAGGATCTTGTTTCATCCTCCCTAAACTCTCTGTGCTGAGCTGGGAAGACAAGTTTTCACAAGGGTTGCAGGCTCGTCTGCATAGGTGGATGGTGGCAGAGCCCAAAGCGGAGCTCAGTCTCCTGGGCTCCGAGGGGGCATTCACACAGTAGAGGAGGTGATTTACCCGGGGAGGGGACAGCTTCCTGCCCAGAGCCAGGCTGGTTCATCTGCCCCACCCACACCACCTCTGCAGCCAAGCAGAGACTGTCCACACAGACAGCAAGCTGTGGGCTTCAGAGCTTTCACAAGCTGGATGCTTCCTTCGATGGCCACTGCCCAGTGGATGCTGGCACCATCACCCCTAGTGGAGAGCCCTTCAGCCCTTTCAGGTTCACCAAAGCAAAAAGAACTCTGTATCTCTGGAAAGAACCTAGTGGCCAGACCCTGCCCTGGGATGTGGGGGTTAAGCTCTCGGGGGCTGGCATCATCCCAAAGGATGAGATGCTCATTTATGAGTTACTGACCCTAGTCGCTGAGCAAGTATGAAAAGCTGCCTGGGTAAGGTCCATCCCGTTACCGACTAGGATGCCCTCCTGTAGGTGGGGAGCCTGACAGGAAGCCCAGGGCAGGCTCTGCACATGCTAGGGCAGGTGCTCTACCCACAGAAGGCAGCTCAGAGGGGCGGCTCGCCAGGGTATGCATTTATCTCAGGCACCACTTGATTTTATCTAGTAATTGATCTCTCTCTTTCTCTCTCCCTCTTTCTGTTATCTCCTTTTGAAACAGCATTCGCCTGCTAATAGGACAAAATGAAGCTTTGGAAACCCGCGATTTTTATCCAATAATTGATGTTATTAATGTCCTGGGATACTGCTGCTATACAGGGGGTGTGAGACCCCCAGCCTGTGCTGCGCAATGTCACAGCCTGACAGCTGTCACCCGTGCTCGGAACATCACCACAGAGCGGCCCTGACATCCTCCTCTGTAGGGAAGGGCCAGGGGGCGCTGCACCATCTCCCACTGGCTCATTCCCAATTAGATTCTCTGCAATTCTCTATGTGGTGAGCTCCTACAGAGCTCTGTGCTACGGAGGGGAGATGCGGAGATGGAAGGCCTAGCCCTGGACGGGGTTACGAGGCTGCAGAGAGACATACATGAAGACACCTATAACACCTACACCAGAGGGGTGAGGGAAACAGGGAGGGAGGACTTCCTGGAAGAAGTATCAAATGAATTAGGGCTTGAAAGATGAGCAGGGAGTTGGCTTTGCTTTAGAGGAAATGGGAGGGGAAATACATGCATAATGAAAACCCAGATAGAAGGCAGGAAGACCCAGAGGAGGGAGAGCCTGTTCAGGGAATGGCTAGCTCAGGGATGGGGAGGCCCAATGCGTGAACTGCAAAGAGCACATGAGTGAAAGGAAATTCTGGAACACAGCTGGGTCAAGCGGGTCAAGAGGAAAGGTCTCTGGCCACACGTGCGGGACGAAGTGGAGGGAAGAGACTGCCACAAGGAACCCAACTGGGAGGTGATCTTAGCCATCGAAGCTGGTGGGAAGGGAAGCCTGAACTGGGGCAGTGCTGGGGCACCGCTGGGCGGCTCCATGCAGCAGCTGGAGAAACAGCAGGAGGGGCAGGCCCTGTGCAGAGGCACGGGGGCTGGAGAAAGGGCAGGTAAACACCTCTTGGCCTCATCCCCTACTCTCTATTCACATGGACCAGGCCCAGGACCAAGAGGGCCTAAGGCCAGGTTGTTTGCTCAGCCTGGCAATCACCACCCTTGGGGCAGCAAAGCATCTCTGACATCCCTGCCAGGATCTGCCTCCTTGGGGATGGTGCCGTGGGAACTCAGCTGGGACTCTGGCCCCCAGGAAGCATAGAGCCAGAGTAACAGCCTGGCTGGCGAGAGAAACTGAACAATCAGGAGTCAAAGGCATCCTTGGAGGGGCCTGGTCCCTCCGATGGTCACATGCGCAGAGCTGGTTCACACTTTGCTGTGCTGGGATCTACGAGGAGGGGGGGACTCCCTGCACTGGGAGCGTGGTTATCCTATAATGATATCTGAATGTATTAGATAATAGTGAGTCTGTGTTTAAAATAATAACACTACTAGCCGAATAGCAATTTCTATTTTACAAGACAGCTTGCACACAGTGCCACCGAACACAAACACAACCCCGTTTGGACAGGGAGGGATGGGCAGAGAGAGGCCAGCTGGCTGGCTTGCCCAAGGTTGATGGCTTGTAAGTGAAGGGACTGGTGACTGCATCCTTCCCAGAACCTCCCAACGTCTCAGTCTGTTCTGTCTTAACCACAGAAACAGATCAGGGGTATCTCCTCTGCTGAGACTGAGTGGGCAGATAAAGACACCCCCCCCCTTGAGGAGTTAGGTGGGGGGCACACCCAAAGGAAGGGCCAGCCACTCTTTCCCTGCTGGCCCCCATATCAAAGTGGCTATAACCCTCCCCAGATTTCTGAAGGGTCTCAGACACCACCAGATACTTCCGGTACTAATTTGGAGTTGGCCCCCAAGCTCTTCAAGGCATGAGTCTCCATATTCAACCTCTGTGAGTCCAGAGTGCAACACATGGTATCCAGGTTTTGGATTCCTTGCTTCTTGGCCCATGTGACCATCTGGGACAGTGCCTGAACACACACTTTCACCTCCACAAACTTTCCTGTTACAGGAAGAGATACCGCTCTCCTAAACAAGAACACGCACCCACCAGCCCCCATGAGGCCCCAGCCCAGGACTGTGTCCCCTCCTGTGTGGTCCTCACCACCACCCAGCCCGCCCTTCCCCCGCAGCAAGACACACACGCTTGACTTTCTGACCTGAATTTACTCAGTTTAGAGTGTGTGTTTCCAACAGTAAGCACAATACCACACACAGATAACGAAGACAATCTTTTCAATAGAGTATACCTGAATAAGTCAGCCAAACCCCAGCTTAATTTGGCACAAAACAAAAGCTCAGAAGCATATCTAAGTGGCTTCATTTCTTTCCTCCCACCATGCTTTCATGAGCCACCCCCAGCCCCCTTTCCTCCGTCCTGCTCCCCCTGTTCTACTTTCGCACTGATTATTTTGCTCTAATACTATAGAGCTGATTATGTGGCTCTCTATTATTTTCCACAATAGAGATAATGCGTCTATCTCCCTCTCTCCTTTCCCAACCTACCAGTTCTCTCATTGCCCTAAGTTTCTTCCTTTTCACCATCAGAATGAGAACGTCTCTCTCTCTCTCTCGATGAAGCTTCTATCCCATTCTGAACGGTGCTGATCCTTAATAAAACTTCTCAAACTTACCCTAGATAAAAGGACTAACAACACTTTTGGTGGGCGGGTACCCATCACGTGTCATACACATTTACATCTCATCCTCACAGTCATAGATGCTAGTTTGACCATTCCCATTTTACAACTGGGGAAACCAAGTTATTAGGTGACACTGCCCTATCGCAGTCTCACTGCCACATCTTCTTGGGTATCGTCAAAGATTATCTAGGTGTTTCCCATCATTTTTCTCAGCTAACTTCTTTCTCTGCATAGGGATCTTCCTCTCTCAAAGGATCTCTGTGCCCCCTTCCCCATCACCCTGTGTTTCACTCTCCTTTCTGGGCACCCAGTCTCCATCCAGCCATGGCAAGAAGGGTACAATTTTGCACGCAGATTCCTGTGGGAAGGTTGGAATATGCTAGGCTAACACATGGGAGATCAGCACTGAAAATAATGATATAACCTATTATTTAAAGATGAGATCATTCATCTATCCATCCAATGTTTGAAACTCCTGCATAACATTCCATTGTCCAGGGGACGTGCCTCCTGGGTCCAGACAGGGACACAGAGGTCACAAGTCACTCACTCCAAGCTTCAAAGGACTACAACTTCTAGAAGTTTCCTTCTAATATTGAATCAGAATCTGTCTCCTGGCAATATCTCCCTTCTGGGTCTGTTTTTTTTCCCCCAGGGCTATTTGATACAACTCTAACCTTTCTTATACCTTTTGGATATTTAGCTGCAACTTCTGCATCTTCCAGGGCTTACCCCCTGGTACCATCATCCAGGAGAGGTACCACTTCAAAATGGACACAGAGGAGAACAAAACATATATTAAAGGGTCCAGGAGAACAAGACCAATGTAAGTCCAATAGAGTTCATGAATTCAATCACTCTGGAAACCTTTCCATACTAGTAAGAGAAGAGGAAACATTGCTCACGACAGAGTAACTTTTGTCTCCAGGTTTGTTATATCGAAGCTGTTCGGTGAAAATGCTGTACCTATGGTAAGGTCTGCCATTTATCGGAAACCCAAAATTAATCCCACAGCCCCCCCCCCCCCGCCCCCGTCAGAACCTCAGAGGGGCACAATGAGTGAGGGGGGCCCCAAATTATTTCTAATTCTCACAAACCTAACATACAATGAAAATTGTATTCCCAATTTCCAAATGAGGAAACTGAGGCACAGAAGGATAAATGGTCTGCCCGAGTTTGCACAGCTGAGAGGTGTCTGTCTCCCAGCCAGTAAACCTGGGCCAGGTTGTAAGCCTGGCATGGACACTGCAGTTCCTGTGTGCAGTGACAGCCCCAGTTTCCCAGCACCGCGGCATCCCCGCTTTCCACCCTGGGAGGCTTCTTTTTCCAGCACCTCAGCAGACCAGACACTCACGGGGGCCTTCCTACAACTAGATCCTTCATCGAGGACAACAAATGTGTTTTAAAAATGTATTTCTGGGCTTGCTATAAGGAAAATCTTCAGTGTGAGAGGCGGGGTGAGGCCAGGGGAATATACAGGGTGTTGAAACTAGAGCTGGGAGTTGAATGGTAAGCAGATGAAATGTGACGTTGCCCTGAAGGTAAAGGTCATTGAGAGGTAAACCTTGACTCCCCCAAAATGGAGAAAATGAAGCCAAGTCTTCCATAATTAAGGCCAGGAAGAGGGACTAATTAAGGCCAGGAAGAGGGACTAAGTGGTCCCAGATCAGATGTAGCCCTGACTCCCAGCAGAAGCAAATGTGAATCCTATTTGGAGAAAAGCATCTCCAATTGAGAACCCCAGGATTCCTGCAGAGCTCATCAAAAGGTGAAATCACAATAAAAGAAGAGCAGACACCCAGGGAAACAAGTCACTGTAAGCGAGAGTTAGTGGAAACTATAAACAACAGATTTAGATCTTCCAAAGACTTCAGATGCAAGAATTACGGATACAAAATAAAGCATAACTGTAGATAAAGTGGTTAAAATATGGAATAAAAAGATGAGCAAAGAATAAAAAGCTCATTGAAAAAGAACCAAGCATAACTTTTAGAAAGAAAAAAGTATAACAATGATTGAAGGTCAATATCAAACAGACGAAACAAATGTTTCTCATATGTGCAGAGCTTTTTCACTGGAATGCTGTGAAGTAGGCAGGCCGGTTGTGTTGTTCCCGTTTCACAGATGAGAAAATTGAGGCTCAAGGAAACAAAGGAGCTTGCTTAAGACCACATAGATGGTGAGTTTGATATGAACACTCTAACCCAGGACTGTTGGCTTCAAAACTGTGTTCCCTCAACATCACTAAAAAGTTTCATCCATCCAGGGCCACTTTTTACCTCCTTCCTGGGAAGTCCATAAAATTGTAGAAGTATCTGGTCACCGTGGTACTGTTCTAATGGCCACGCAGCTAGGGACGGACCTTATTTTTCCAAGAGCCAGTCCAGAGAGTGAAGAGGACAGCACAATCTCTAAATCCTGCCTAGAGTGAACGGTCTGGGAAAGGAAAGGCTCTGGGAACAGACTCTTCCCAGACTCTTGGGAACAGACACCAAGAAAGAAGGAAGGGCTGGTGCTCACAGGGGCTCATGGCAAAGGAAAGAGCTGGAAAATCCTTTTCCCTCATCTAGGGACAACACATCAATTATGGATTATTAGATAAGATCTTCATTTTAATATTTCCACCATGTATTATCACCTCTTCCTCTCACTGGAATTCTGTCTTGGGAGTTATTTAACTGATGTGCAGAAATCTAAATTTAATTTATTATGATCTAACTCACTTTAGAAGCCAAATTACCCTGCACTGGAGAAGGATCAAGTCAATATCCCACTTGGCTTTCTATTTATCTTCTGCAGGGTTTTCTCTCCTCTTCAGTATTCATTTTATCTCGGGTGCTGGTAATAAATTTAAATTTTCCTTCGAATTAGGCAATTGCTCCTTCAGTGTTGGAGTTTAATGGTTAGTATTAATTATACGAAAGTCACTCCTTAAGGAACGTGATAGATGGAATGGACATGTAATAGAGGGGGAAAGGGCTATTTCTCGGACCAAATGAGGCAGCATATAATCAGCAGGGATGAGTTTACTCTTCTATTCTAGCTCTTTCCATTTCTTCCCCACTTTCCTTTCACATCCCTCCCCCGACTCCCCCCCTCCCCATATAGCCAGGTGCCTAGAAAATGAGTCTGCTGGGAGCTGTGTGCTGTAGCTTCTCAGAGCCCCTGGAGGGTCGGCCAGCCTGGAGGCCAAGCCTAGAACCTTCTCTAACACTGGCTTCTTTCTCCATCTGCTTCCAATTACTCTCACCGAACCTCTGACATCAAGAACCACCACCGCCCAGCTCTCTCCTCCCTGCCACTGTCCCAACATACACACACCACCTGTATCCCAACTGCACACCGCATGCAACTACGGCTTTGTAGGAGGCTTCAAGCTTTCTGGAAGAGGAGAAGTCCTGATAATTATTATAATTGCCTGAAAACGCCGACTGTGAAATATAATATGATTAATGGAATGGACAGAAGCCCAACTTTTGTTTCTGGAATAGAAAAAAAGAAACTCACACAATTTGGACTTTATATGGAGATTAATTTGCTTACTAATTAGCATGAGAGGGGGGTACCAGGGAAGTATAAGTGCGTGACCAGGGAAGAAGGCCTAGCTTCCCCGCAGGTGCCTGGGTACATGAGCACTCATGCTGATGTGTCTGCTCCATTCCTACCCAAAGTCCTATAGATTCTAAACCCTGAGCCCCTTTATGTGGACAGACATCTCTGATTGATTATTGCTTGCTGAAAGAATACCTCCCAATTGCTGGTGGGCATGAGGATGGAGAGGGAGCTGGCCCTACTCACATTCATTTCTGCATCCTCTTCTTTGTGTTCAAAGACTGGAGCAATAAGCCAGAACCGGAACACCAGGAGCCTCCCCACTTCCAGGTCTGGAATCCAGAGAGCAAGAGATCGGGGAGGGGAGACAGCCAGGTACCCCCCGCAGGACTCAGAGAAAAAGGATTTGGTGGGCTGCACAGTGGCACAAGGAGATGCATTTGTCCGCGACCACGAGGCCAATGCTGGCAGAGAACATGCACTAAGAGACGGAACCAGGTCCCAGGGGAGACTAAGCAGAGCATCTGGACTTGGGAAAAGAAGAGCTGCAAATGGGCTTGGAAAGGAAGCCTCCAGCTGGACAGAGCACGACACTGCAGCACACTGTCTCTGGTGTGGACAGTTGAGCCATCTTGGGCACCTGGTCACCTCATCAGACCGAGGGCAGGTCTGCAAGGGGGATGCTGTAGTCATCTTCCAACGTGGCCACAGGGGCCTCTGGCAGGACTGAGACGGGGCGAGGTCAGAGCCTCACCCCACAGGAAGCAATTTCTAGAAGGAAAATAATCAAGCACTAACAACAAGATTTGGATTTCTCAGGGACAGAAGAAATCTCTTTCTCAAAGTCCGGCTCCTCTCCCCTCCTTTGCTTGAACAGGGCTGGGAAATATCTTCGGGCCTCATCACAAAGCACTTTTGCCTCAAGGAATAGTTATGGAGCGAAACAATTTTCAAGGGGCTCTACTGAACTAAAGTATCTAGCAGGGGTCACAAGCAAACATGCCTTCAGGGTCATGGAGAACAGAAATGCTAGTGGATACCTTGTAAGTACCACACACCACCTGCCTACTGACACTCTTTAAACCTTCCCTTGGGGTGAGGCAAAATATGCCTATGGGCTCAATTTGGCCTGAAGGCCACCAAATTGTGACCCTGGGGCAGTAATGGAATAAAAGGAGAAGGGTAAAGCTAAAGGAAGGAAGGATGACGTGAAGGGAACAGTGCTCATATTACCCGTTCTGTCTCTGTGACTTCTTTTCCCCTTCAAGGGGCCTCTTGTACATCTCAACCCAAATTCCCTGGTCAGATCTGTGGCTGCAGAAGTGTCTGGGTGTGGGAAGGTGGAGATGGGCAGGGAAGGGGTGCACCGCTCCAGGGAGGATCCTGTAATCCTCCACGGTTCCTTCGATGTCATAAAGAGAACACAAGTCAGGAAAGCTGGGTCCCAAGTCTGGCTCTGCTCCACACGACCTTTCAACTGCTTGTGGTCAATTCTTCTTTCCATCCTGAAAGCAGTACTAATCCTTACCCCACACAACTTTACAGGCCAGGATTAGATCTCCAAAATGAGATACAGCCTGAAAAATTGCTTGGCAAAACATAATGCGTATGTAACATATTATTATTGTCAACACTGCTGTGCTTACTATTATTTCTTTTGGGGACTGAATGCTAATGGAGAGAAAAGGCAATTTACAGCCAGACACTTTATGTTTAGCTTCTTCCTTCCTCATGGCTGAATGGGGTCTCTGACAGCATCGACGGGCCACTGACTGTATGCGTCTCTTGACTGTCCGGCTGTTATGAAAGCAATAGGTCATTACCAATGCTGATGTGTGCTGGGACTCGGCAGGGCTGGTCGACCCCAGAGCTCCATCTCAAACATGGGTTTGGGCTCAGAGCCATGCAAATGATGGGACAGAAAACAAGTTTAAGAAGTAATAGTTAAGGCTATCTCCAGCTTAGCAGGCCAGACGCTAGCTTTGTGGGACCTCTGAGCTAAGCCCCTTTTTATAAGTGTGGAGGTGGGGGCTTGGGGCCAGCACAGGTGTACAGGCGATTCTGGTGAGAGAACTGGGGAATTTTGGGGGAGAGGTCAGAAGCCTGAGTCTGCTTGAGACCCCAAGTCTCCATCAGGTCAAGGAACCTGGACGCCAGGGCTCCCTGCGCGACTGAGGGCCCCTCTCCTCTACTGGACACATCAGCTCCGGCAGGGCTCCTCCGGGCCTCCTGGGACTTGGCTTCTGAGGGCTGGAATGGCCAGTCCTACAGCTGTACTGTGTTTAGCAAGGTGTGCAGCTTCCCCAAATCTCCCTCTGGGTTCTTCCCAGACAGAGGTGACCTTGGAGAAATCAAGATGGAGAGATGGCCTTGGGAAGCCGGGGAAAAGGACTGACTTGGAAAGGTGATCAATTCTCATACTGGACACAGCTCAGAACACCCGCAGCTAGTAGTCTGTAACGTGTACTGTGCCCCAGGCTCTGTCCTAAAAAGGTCACTTGCTGCATACTCAGGACAAACCTGAAGCAGACGCCATCATGAATCCAATGTTACTGAAGGGGAAACTGAGGTTCGAGACGCTAAAGGGACTTGGCCAAGTAAGCGGAGGTGCTGGGATTAAACCCAGGCAGGTGGGCTCTGTTTTTCCTTAAGCAGGACCTGTCATGGCAGGGGGTCGTTGTGGAGGGCTCCTAACCCAGCGCTGGCATGGAAAGGGACAGGGAAGAGGAGGCAGGAGGCACTACCATTGTGCCACGTAATTCTGGAAACACCTTTCCTCATCTGCACGCCAAACTGGACTCTGGCTAGAAAAGGAGTTTCAGAGTCAGGTGTCCCCTAAGCCCTGTCATTCATTCCCCAAAGATGACATTAGCAAGAAGCCTCCAGCTCTCAGCTGAGGAGAATTTGTTCCCTTCCCTTCTACGCCTCCGAGGTGCAGGCTAGATCTTCCCAGATACTGTGTGCAGCGAGGGCCCAGAGCTTAGTGCCTTTTCTATCTGCTCTGTAAAGAAGGTGACATCCAGATACCCTCTAGCTCCCTCAAAACTAGGTCAGCTGCTGAATATGGAGGTGTGGGACTGGAGTGAATGACTTTGAAATGACTTTATCTGGCAGGACCCCATGGGGGCTGCTGGCTGGCTTTTATGAAAGGGGCTCTTTTTAAAAGCAGACCCACCGTACCCAGACGGCATGCCTGCTGAATCTGGGTGGGGGTGGGACGCCCGCCTCTGCCAAGGGCAAATTCAGTGCTGCAGGGGACACAGCAAATGATAATGGCAGCGGGCTGAAAAACCGAGAGAGATCCTTCTGAGCCTGTCCTAAATACTGGCCATCTTTATGACACAGTGGGAATGGCATCCATGCCCCATCACAGACAGAATAAAAAAGAGGTTTATGATGCATCTGCTTGTAAACATGACCCCCATTTCCCTCACTTTAGGAAGCACCAATAATTGCTCCCCAAATGACGAGCTGGTCACCAACCCTTGGTGTCCATTCATCAGAGTGCCTGGGGCATGATCCCTTCTGCAGGTGAGTCCTGAACTGTGAGGGGGTGGAGAGTGTCAGAGCGCTATTTAAAGCCCCCTCCTACGTGCTAACTCAACATCCTTGAATCCACAGTGGCCTCCCCTTTGCTTTTTCAGAATTGGACATACTCTCCCTTTAATCACATCCGGGACTCTATGAGAATCGGATTTGCAATTCAGATACATTGGGAAGAGATTAATCACTTGCCAGAGCTGTTTTGGTTTATGTTTTACTTTATAAGAGCACTCATTCACTTTATTTTATAAGAGCACTCATATATAAAATTCCTTTAAGTAATCCAATCTTCATGCATTAAAATTAGATTCCGGGGACAAAGAAAATTCAGTATCTGAAATTTTCCGGAGCGCTCTTCCGGGAAACGAAGTCAAAACTATCAAAGCTCTATCGCCCTGTGTCTCTCTGCCCAGCCCACCCATGTCCCATCCTGGTCACACAGCGGCAGGGATCCAAAGCCCTCTGGTCCATGGCCCCGGAGCAGAACACTTTTCCTCCTGTGTTGCGTTATGCTTGTGAGTGTGACCACTACGTTTCTGGGTTCAGCTCTGCTTCCCAAGGGAGTGGTCAAAGCCAAGGCCCGAAGCTGCCTTTCAGGTTTTCAATACCAGCTTTGTTCTTCAACTTCCCAAGGATCAGCTTCTCTCAGAGGGTTCTTCCATCAGGAACTTGTCTCTGCCTGGGTGTGCCTTCCTCTTGTGTCATTCCCTAAGTGGCTCAGTGCTGGACTCCCCTGGCCTGGCTGTCTTGGGCCCCGTCAAAGAGCTTCTCCCAGCACAGGAGACATAAGGGATTTCCAGGCAGCAAAGACGACAGACCGTACCTTCTGGTGCACATCTTGAAAGCAAGGCTGGGGAAAGAGGCAGCCGACTGGGGGTGGCAAGAGGGCGCGGTGTGTAGCGAAAGTAGGTCATTAGTGGTAAAGACTGCAATTTTCAAGTGGTTGTTAATGCTTTGTTTATATGGATTTCTCCAAATGTGACATTTTAATGGCATCATAATTGTGTGATTACAGTGCAGTCGACGCTGCTCAGGGAGGAAAGGCGACAGGGGCTCTGGCGACCTGCTGGGGGAGGCGGCTCCCTGCTAGGGCAGCCAAGGGGACTGGCTCGGTCCTGCTCAGGCCAGTCTCCCCAGAGGGCTGTCTGCTAGACAGGGACATGGGTTTCCAGGAAACTCGCACTCAGCCCAGCCCCTCGGACAGAATTAATGCCTGGGAGGAGGGAGATGAGGGTAGTTACTCGCCCCCCCCCCGCCCTGTGCAAGGCCCACCCATAACAGTTGCATTGCTTCCTTCACTCTGTGCATGTGTCATTCATTCATTTACTCATTTCTTGAGTTCTTACTGTCACCTGAGGTTAAGGGCCAATAGATATTCAGAAATAAGAGACAAAATTAAGTAAGAAGGAGAGAGTGGTAAGGAAAAGGATCCACATTGACTGAGTGCCTACCAGTCACTGTCTCTTGGCTTCCAGGAGCCCCGTCTTTGCTTTGGCATCTTCTCCATCTTCTTTGCTGACTTCCTCTCTTTCCTGGCTTCTAAATGTTGGAATTCTCATGGATATAATCCTGATTCCTCTTCTCTTCTTACTTACTCACCACAGGTGATTTCTTCTATTCCTAAGCCTCCAACACCTCCCACAGGTGGCTAATTCCCCATATAGCTTTCCAGCCTGGGTCTCTTCGCTGAGCTCCACCTCTACACTAAACAAAGGCGTACCTGATGATGCCCACTTGGGTGTCTCACCCCGAGTAGGTTCCAAATGGAAGGCTCCATCTTCCCATCCCAACTGGCACCTCCTTCTGTCTTTCCCACATGAGGAAATGGCACCTACCACATGAGGTAGGTGGCTTAAAACAGGAATCTGACAGTCATTCTGATGCCTCTTTCTCTCTCACCTTCACCTTCAGCCTGATCACCTGAACCTCCCACACATATCTAACCCATCACCCATGCCCTAAAATGGGTCTCCATCCAACCACCTGCCCACTCCTATCTCTAAAATCTGCCCAACCACCACCAACTGCCATAGGCCCCAACTCTGCATTTCTACTCTTGGCCCAAACCATCTATTTTCCAGAGTCACCTTCTTAAAATCACACCTGATCCTCTCTCTCCTATTCTAGCTCCAAACATCTCCAGTGGCTCCCGCTGCACTCAGAATACTGTCTCCACTCTTCCATGGGCCTCCAGGCCCTGCAAATTCTCCAGCCTCATGCCACTTCTCCCTTCCCCTTTGTTCATTATACTCCAGCCACACTGGCCTCTTCAGCTTCTTTTTTTAAGGATATATTTTTAAAATTTATTTATTGGGGGGGGGAACATGGGCAGAGAGAGAGAGAGAGAGAGACAGAGACAGAGAGAGGAGAGTATCCAAGCAGACTCTGTACTGTCAGTGCAGAGCCTGATATAGGGCTTGAACTCATGAACGACAAGATCATGACCTGAGCTGAAGTCAGATACTTAACCAACTGAGCCACCCAGGTGCCCCTGGCCTCTTCAGCTTCTAAAACAAGAACAGCTCTTTCCCATCTGTTATGGGCTGAGTTGTCTCTCCCCAAGATTCATCTGTTGCAGTCTCCAGGACCTCAGAATATGACCATATCTGGAGATATCACCTTTAAAGAAGTAATTAGGGTTAAATGAGGTCATCAGGGGGGCCCTAATCCACGTGACTGTTTGGAGATGAGGCCAATAGATATTCAAAGAGATGATTAGGTTAAAATAGCCATCAGAGTGGAGCCCTCATCCCATATGACTGGTGTCCTTATAAAAAGAGGTAGAGATACTAGGAAGGTCCTCACACAGAGAAAAGGCCATGTGAGGACATGGCGAGAAGGCGGCCATCTGCAAGCCAAGGAGAGAGGCCTCAAGAGAAAAAAACAATGCCAAAGCTTTGATCTTGGACTTCTGGCCTTCAGAACTTCAAGAAAATAAATTTCTGTTGTTTAAGCCCCTGGTGTGTGGTATTTTGCTAGGGTAGTCCTCGCAAACAGGCCTCCATGCCTGCTGGGCTCTCTCCCTGGAATATTCTTTATCTGACCAACTCCTACCCATCCATCAGCCTTAAACAAAATGCTCCATCTTTAAAGGGGCCCTCCGTGAACTTTAGGTTGAATTAGTCTCTCCTTATACTCTCCTAGAACTTTGTATCACTCCTTCCAGGAATCTGGAAGTCCCAGCCAGCACCAGGTAACTTTGTCTAAGTATATATTTCCTGTCTTTCTCCCTGACCAAGCCATTGCATTATTATTTTTTTAAATTTAATGTTTATTTATTTTTGAGGGAGAGAGAGACAGAGCGTGAGTGGGGGAGGGACAGAGAGAGAAGGAGACATATAATCCAAAGCAGGCTCCAGGCTCTAAGCTGTCAGCACAGAGCCTGATGCACGGCTCGAACCCACGAGCTGTGAGATCATGACCTGAGCTGAAGCTGGATGCTCAAATGACAGAGCCACCTGGTGCCCCTAAGGCCACTGCATTCCTGAAAGCAGAGACCGTGCCGGCACATGGATTTGTCGAATAAGTGACTCAGTGGACAAGAATGATCTCATTAAGAGCCCTAGGATCTGGATACCATGATTCCCATGTCATATACAAGCACAGGCTAGGACGGGGAGAAGGAGATAGGCCCAAGGGCAGCCAGCAAGGAAGGAGCAGAGCTGGTAAAGGAATCGGGGCCATCTTCCTACAAAGAACTTGTAACAGCCCCATCTGTCCAGAGAAGGGAAGGCCAGCAAGGGCTCAGCCTGTCAGAATACTTCGGGAAGCACGCAAGTCTTGGCTGGGGTCTGTAGGGATGGGCCAGGCTGACGGGAGTCTAATACAGAGGGAGCAAGGGGGGATGGAAAGAGTGGGTGCCCAACAGGGCCAGGGTTGCCATCTTTCTCCTCCAGTTTCTATCTCTGTGACCTTGGGTGAGTGATTTAACCTCACCCAGGCAACTGAGAACACCACCACCACAGCTGCCTATTCTGCGAAATCTTGGTGCTATTTTATGAACTAATGAAATCATGTAAATAAAATATTGAGCACTGTGCCATGCATATATTAGGCACTCAATAAATAGCAGCTACATGTTTATTTGTTGGTAAAGAAGAAAACACTGTGTGTCTGCAGTGCAGGTAGTGATCTCACTAATAAGGCAGCAAGGAGTGTCCTGGAGGGAGACAGGAGATCTGGCTTTCAGGCCTGCCTCTGCCACCACGTCCCGTGTCTGTGGGTAAATCACTTCTGCTCTCACTTCTGGGTCTCTGGTTCGTTTCCCTACCCATCAAAGGTAGGAGTGAGATAGAGACGGCATTCTTAATTATTTGATGAGACATGGCTGCCTTTCCCCAATGGCCCCATTCCCCAGAGAAATGTCCTTATGCACATAGATGCAAATTTCTGCTTAAAGTATCAAGGATCCAGTGCTACTCTACAGTCTCAGGAGGCACCTGGCTGTCAAGTTCAGTATAGAGGAGGGGGTGACTTCCTGAAAAGATGAGTTCACATGGGCAAACCTGTCTGATAGGGAAGAAATCAATGATGTCCTCCTTCCTCCCTTCCCAGCTACCCTTCAGGGGGCAGAAGCCAGCTCCCCAGCTCTTCCAGGCTCTGCCCATTTCACGCTGAGCACAGTAATGAGGCATGCTGTGCAGAGGGACCCTGTAATTGGTCCCTGCCCAGTGCTGTACTGTAAAAAGACAACAACCTTGAGATATATTATCCAGATGTACAGCCCCCAGCCCTGGCAGCCATCTGGGTCGCCTTAGAAAACATCTCCAGAGGTCCATGAGGAAACAGCCCTGGGAGAGAAAGGGGGGTAATTTTCAGCTGCTTCCCAGAAGCTGAGGGTGTTTAAAATGGGGCAGGGATAAGAAAGAGTGGGGATATCAGCCACTTTCAGGAACTTTTCTACTCCTTGGTGCCTTAGCTCCGAGGACAAAACATTTCCTCCTTGGCATTTTTGCAGACTGGCCAAAAGACAGGCTCTGGGGATTTAAGTCTTTAGATGTGCATTTAATTTTTCACACTGCTGCTGGAATGACTTTTCTACAATACAGTTGGGTCCTATCCCTTACCCTGGGCTGCAAGTCCTTCTCTGGACTTTCAGTCTCATGCTTAATCCTGGTCCCCACACAGCAGTATCCTTACTGGTACCTTTTTTCCTTAAACTTCCAGGACCAGTACCAGAAAAGAATTGAGAAAAATGTGACCCAAGCAATCTAAAAATGTCTCCTCTCCTATTGTGACACTTACTATAATTACCTGTTTATCGGACTGTCCTTCTCCAAACTGCCTATGCCTTAGAGGTAGGAGTGTGGATTTTCTCTGGGGATTTTGGTATCCGGCAGAGGCCAGTATCCTCATGAAGACTGCCTACAGGCCCTGCCTCCCCACCCTCAGCCAGCCAACACACTCAGGCTGAAGAAAAGAACACAGAACTCCTGGCCCTCAGACTATGCCTTGTAGAGGAAGTGAACAGGCTAGATATGCTAGGAAAGTGGTCAAGAAGTGACCTGCCCTAAGTCAGGTTCAGGATCAGGCAAGATGTAAACTCCACGGCCATGATACAACCATGTTGCTGGTGGGGGAGGGTGGGGGACAAAAACAAAGAAATGCAGCACAGTAGGAAGAAAAAATAGGGGCGCCTGGGTGGTTCAGTCGGTTAAGCATCTGACTCTTGGTTTCAGATCAGGTCATGATCTCACCGTTTGTGATTTCGAGCCCTGCGTTGGGCTCTGCACTGACAGCATGGAGCCTGCTTGGGATTCTTTCTCTTCCTCTCTTTTTCTCTACCTGTTCTCTGCTTGCATGTGCTCTCCTTCTCTCAAAATAAATGAATAAACATTAAAAAAATAAAAACAAAACAGCACACACACACACACACACACACACACACACACACACAAAACAGAAACCCCAGTGTGAAAGAAAACATGACCCAAGGAGAAAAAGAAATTACTTCATGTTCTAGAACAACCTAAGAACATGAATTTACTAAGACAAGAACTAAAAGATTAGATGGTAAAACAAAGAAATGGCTCGAAGGGCTATACAGTGGAGAACCACAAAACACTTTTGCAGAACCGATAAACAAATGCAGAAATCCCAAGAAGCGGAGCAGATGCAGCCGAGAATCTAATTACTGATACCAACTGAAGGGTCGCAGTTCTGGTCTGCCACCCGCCGGTGGCAGGCCCTCCGGTGGGTCGCTGTGGCCACACAGAAGAAAGGCTCATGTTATTAAAGTGACCAGAGGAGAGAAAAACCATGCAGAATCAGCAAAGGTGACCCAACATTGGAAAACTGGTAACCATGAAGCCGAGACACAGGTGGAATGCACAAAAGGTGTTCACCTTTTTCTTAAAAACAGCTCCTGAAATGAATAAAGAATTGAATGTCTGCAAAACAGGCGCATGCCACGTTCCATGAAAAAGTGATATAGAATGACTGACACAAAAACATTTCCTGGCTTAGGTGTTGAACTTCGAAGATCAAGACAGAAATTGTCAAGCGTCCAGGCAGAACTAACAAGTCACCTACAAAAGGGAGAACGTCGACCTCAGACTTGCTCATAGCAACATCCACTGGCAGAGGACAATGAACAGAAGCGATAGAGGCTAAGTCTGTGTGAGACCCAAGAGCATCTTAACCTGTTAGGGTGTTATTTGAGTGTGAAGGCAAGAGGCTAACATTCTTGCCGTCAGAGAACCCAGGGATTACAGCACCTGTGAGCCTGCTTTGAAGAATCTTCCAGATGATAACATCAAGCCAATGAAGAGACAGTCCCAAATGAAAAGCCCAGGAATGAAGTATAAGAACCAGCAGAGCACTGAGTCTATTTATATGAAACAAACCCAAATGGCTATGGGAATGGTCATAAAACTTACCATTTATGTGGTCTGGAGTAAGCTACTTAACCTATTTGAGCCTCAGTTTCCCTCACCTGGAAAATGGGAGAATCGTGTCCATCTAACAGGGTTTAAGGATGAAAGGAAAATACCATCTGCAAAAAGCAGTGACTTGCATGTAACAGTTGACTAAGAGGCGAAGGTAACCAAAGGGAGGACAGAAACAAGAATGGAAGCGAGCACCCCAACCCCCCCCCCAGAAAAAAGGTAAGAGGAGGATCCACTGTTCAGGTCTGGAGAGCTCGTGGGGTACTCTGGGCTCTCACGAAGATGCTTGTCCCAATGCTGCAGGTCAAAGAAGGGAGAAGCCTTCCCCACAGAGGGGCGTGGGGCCCCCAGTTTCCAATTAGGCAGACAGCAGCCCCCTTTCCTCAGGACAGAGGTCAAGAAGCTCAAGATCAAATGGGAAGCAAGACTTCACTTCACACGAGGAGCCAGGTGACAGGTAAGCAGCCACCTCGTGAGGGCCTAGAGAGAACTTCCATATGACTGGTCCTGAGGAATGGGGCACCATGGGGAACATGGAATACACAGGTCAGAAAGCCAAGTTCAAGACCCGGCACTGGTTCCTCCAGACCCATGTGCTTCTCTTCACACCTTGTGGTCTATCCTCATCGGGGAAATATGGGGTTGGGGTCACTGGTCTCCAAACTTCTCGGGGTCTACCATATGCTAGAGTGCAGAGTTCTGAGATGGCTGCATCCCTAGCAACTAATTCAACAAGCAAACGAAGGAAAGAGGGAGAAAGGCAAGAGAAACAGGAGGTTGAGTGTAAATTTGCAGGTGAGGGGGTGAGAAATGGAAGCAGGAAGCAAAAGTTCTGCAGGGCTATCAGGACACTCCCTGCCAGTGAACACAGAGAGGCATCTGCCTCTCCCTGCACGGGGTGCCTCAAATTCCAGTCCCAACAGGACTGCTGTAGAAAGAAGTCAATACCACCTCTGAAAAGGGTCCATAGCATAAAAATTGCACCCGTCTCTCTTAAATGGGTGGGCTAAAGTTTGAGAAGAAACAGGATTTTTGCATAGTTTCAAAGTACATTCCTCCAAGACTTTTATTAACCACAAAGGGAAGAATGATAATTTTAAATGAAGGAACCTAGCAGGCATCACCTTGGCCAAGCGATTGAGGTGAACCCCACAGTAATAAGACATCAGTATCATGCATCCCCCAAAATGATGCACTCAGGCTCAGCATTACTTCCATAGTCTTCTCGTCAAAAGTATATCACCTCAATCTAATCGGGAGAAAACATCAGACAAACCCAACTGACTAGTACTCTTCAAAGTATCAAGGTCATGAAAGACAAGGAATGACAGAGAAACTGTCACAGATGGAAAGAGACTAAGGAGACATCACAATTGAATGCAACATGGGATCTGGAATTGGATCCCAGAAAAGACAAAGGGGGTTAGTGGCAAAACTGGTGAAGATTTAAACTGTCATTTCATTAATAGCTGGTCTGTAGTCCAGGGTTATGTAATAAGGCTAAAGAAGCCATTTGAGGCTGAGACCTATACAGCAGGGTATGCTGCTGGGCGCTGGTAGAAACACAATATATTAAAACACAGACAAGACAGACACACAGACACACAATCTCTAACCCTGGGATATCAAGTAAGAGGATATGAAAAATCAAATCACATGGGGCGCCTGGGTGGCTCAGTTGTTAAGTGTCCGACTTCGGCTCAGGTCATGATCTTGCAGTTCTTGAGTTCAAGCCCTGCGTTGGGCTCTGTGCTGACAGCGCGGAGCCTGGAGACTGCTTCAGATTCTGTGTCTCCCTCTCTCTCTGACCCTCCCCTGTTCACTCTCTCTCTCTCTCTTTCTCTCTCTCAAAAAATAAATAAACATTAAAAAAAATTTTTAAAAAAGAAAAATCAAAGCAGGAACGTCAAGCAATGATGTAGCCAGAACTACTCGAAATGAGCTGGATATGTTAGACCTACCAAGGCATAAGTTTGAGCAGGCCTGGGAGCAGGCCATCATCAAGTGGAACTGGAATGTTCAGAATCGGGCTTGGGCACATCCACAGAGGAAAGGAAGGCTGCACCAACAGGTGGCCCCGACCTCACCTCCACCTTGTCACATACAATCAGTGTGCTGACATCTCTCTGCTCACAACTATGGCCTCACTAGGAGAGGCTTGGTTGCCCTCTGACAGAGAAGGAAAACACCTGAGCTTTGTTTGCAAGTTACTTGGGTCCACGGATGGGTGCAAACCACAAATGAACTGTTGTTGCCCTATAGCCATACTTGGATGTGGCCTTCAATTGGTGCTAAGGGAAAATCCTCCCAGTTGGTAGAGCTTCAGACAACGCACCTTGCCATGCACTTACTTATGTGGAGGAAGAAGTGACTCAAGGTAAGGGCATACCCAGACTCATGAGCAGTGGTAAATGGCTAAAGTGGTTGTTCAGGGACCTGGAAGGAACAGGTTAAAAGGCTGGAGACAAGGACAGCTCGGGTATGGCCCTCTGGGAGCCCCACCACGTGTGAGGATCTATATCACATGTTAATGCCCACCAAGGAACATCCGTGCCACAGCAGGCAATGGCCATCATGACTCTTTGGAAGTCAGCCAGGCTCTGTCCTCAGCTACCCTAGTGCATACAATTGGCTCATGAATGAAGTAGCCATGGAGCCAAAGACAGAGGCTATGCATGGGCCTTGTGGCATGGGCTCCCTCTCACCAACTCTGACACAGCCACAGCCAGGGCCACATGCCAACCTGCCCACAACAGAGACAAACGATGCGGCTAATACAGCACCATCCACTGAGACCAACCAGCTATTGGACACAAGTGGGTTACAGTGCCCCCTCCCCTAATTGGAAAGGCAGTGACTCATCCTTCCTGATGAACCTATATTCCAGATATATGTTCACATTTCCTGTTGGTAGAGCCTCCGCTCGTACCATTTTACGTCAAAAGGGTAAGGCAGTAGGCACCAGACTACAGATCCACTGGTCCAAAAACATACTATGATGTCCAGAATCTGTCAGAGTGTTGCTGAGGCACCAGCATGGAGATGATGCCCGAGAGGAAAGGACACCGCCCTTCAGGGAGCCACCATGCACTGACAGCCAGTATATGATGCTCTATAGTCGGCAGGTGACATTCACGAGTCTGGGTACCAATAAGTAAGAGTAGGAGTGGACCCATTCACTGCTCCCACACTCCAGGAGTTGGTGCTTTTTTTCCTCCACAACTGAGGCTCTTTGGGTCTAGACCCCCTGCCTGGGTCCCAGAGAGGGGACACTTCTACCTCTCAGTCCCACCTAAGGGTACAGAGTCCCCTTAAATTTAAAGCTATTGCTGCCACCTCTTTGGTTTTGATTCTTCTTACCATTAGACCAGCAGGCCCAGAAAACAGCTATCCAACAGCGAAGGATGATGGAGGTGAGGTGAGGTGAGGAGGTGGGGCCACTGTGTAATGGGGGCAGAAGGCACATGCTTGGCGTTCAGGGGACTCCCTGGAGCATCTCCTGGTGCAGCTGTGACTGGGTAACAGGCAGGTAATGCAACCCCTAACTTCTAGAGACACAGTAACCAGGGCCTCGGGGATGACAGTCTGGATCACCCCACCAGGCAAGCCACCCAGACCAGCCCTCAGTGCAGGTGGAAGTGGGGGCGGTCCAGGGTGGATGGTGGGGAGGGAGACACGAAGATCACTTCCAGCCCCAAGAACAAATGCAACAGCAGGAGCTACAGTTTGTTACGCTGGCCCTTCCCTCGCAAGTTTCCCTAGAAACTGCCCGATGGAATCCCAGAGACGCTTGGATGGTATATGGATTGTACTGGATGGAAGGGTGGACGGTGGTGGATGCCCCTGGGGTCTCTCCCAGATCCCATTAACTGGACCTGTATCCTCTGCCCCCAGAGGCCAAAAGTGCTGGCTGCCGACTTCCTCAGAGGACTGCCCTTCGCTGAGCGGGACCTGCCTCTCCTGGGGCTTACATTCCCGGTTCTTGGGTGCCGCAGCTGAGCAGGCTTTGCCCCCGGACTCCCTGTGGGACTAGGCCCTGCGTGCCCCCTTCCTCTGCCCTACTATCCTCCCTCCCGGCCCCACTCCTGGGAGTGCTCTATTACATCACTTTGACAAGGCTCTGCATTGTGGATCCAGACCCAAGACACAAGGTAATATGTGTCACATTCAGAATCGTGCCTGGCATGCAGTATCTGCTCAGCAAATGCCAGCCTTTGCCACCACGGTGTGCCAGGCTCTATGCTAGGAGCACTATGCTCATTATTCACTGACCCTTGGTCACCCTACTAATGGCACTTCTGTCTCACATATCAATTCTGCCTCCATATTTGCATCAGGTTCCTGAGACTCTAACCCCTTCCATCCCCATGGCCGTCAGCAGAGATGCCCGGAGCCCTGGTGCCTCAACAGCTGGGGTTTACTCTCCTGTGGCCCACGGGGCCTGCCAGGAGTAACAGTGGCCCCTCAGCATGCCCCACCTCCCATCCTTGTCCACCGTAAGCACTTCAGACGGGCCCAGCAGAATGAATTCTCTGGGCCCCATCAGAGCCTTAATGCCATCTGAACATACCGCAAGTAATACACATAGCACACTCTCTGTTTTTACAAATGTTTGAGTTTCCTGCTGAGAAAGCACAAGATTTTTTACTTTTACCTGCAGGGGACCCAGGCCCTTGATGACACAAAAGTTTAAAAACTGGAATCTTCTCCCTCAGGAGTGAGTCAGAGGTGAGCGAGAGGGAAGCAGGATCAATAACCCGTTCAGTTCGAGGCACCTGGAGTGGGGGCCCCTTCTGCAGGGAGAGGGTCCTGTTTAGGCTCTGCCCCAGTGACCCTGCAGTCACAGAGACCCCCCTCCCAGGGCAGATGCAGGGGGCCGGGCTCCCGTCACCTGGGAGTATGCCAGTGCCACGGCACCGGGTGGGTGACAGAACGGTTGAGAAAGAGGGCACTTGATGAAATTAAAAAGCATCACTCATCATCAGGGAAATACAAATCAAAACCACACTGAGATACCATCTCACGCCAGTCAGAGTGGCTAAAATGAACAACTCAAGAGACTCCCAACTCAAGGGAGGGAGACAAAGCATGAGAGACTCTTGAATACTGAAAACAAACTGAGGGCAGAACGGGGAGGGGGAAAGGGGAAAGGGGGGTGATGGTCATGGTGGAGGTCACTTGTGGGGAAGAGCACTGGGTGTTACATGGAAACCAACCTGACAATAAACTATAAAGTTAAAAAAAAAAAGCAACCAATTTAAAAGAGATTAAGCAGGAAAAGGGGATTTAATGATCAGCTTTTGCCACTGTGAACTAGCTGAACCCACTGGCTCAGAGACTAATGGTTTAATATGTTGTTAAACATGGGTGAGACTTCTGTGTGAGTAATAAGGGCTTTTGTAGTTACAGCCATGACAAGGGGGAACTGTCCTCCCAGCGAGGCCCTGGGCCTCGGGGGTGGCGCTGTCCTGGGTCCTGACCGGGGGGCGGAGGCCTGGGGCACAGGGGGCCAGGCAGAAACTCCGCCCCGCAGACAGGCTGCCCATCTCTGGCACTGCAGAGCACGGGCTCCGGAGGAATAATGGGCCACATACTGTTCACTCCTGCTGAAGGTTCCGCGGGGCTGGGAATCCGGCACGATCGACATCAAGCAAGAGGCTTCGGGGACGGATGGACAAAGGAAAGGAGAGACAGACGCTGCCATGCCTCCCTGCAGCTGAAACTCTTCACCAACACAGAACAGTGCAGTCTTACTTTAAGTGCACTTTTTAAAGTTTATTCATTTATTTGTTCATTTTGAGAGAGACAGAGACTGCGTGAGTTGGGGAGGAGAAGAGACAGAGGGGGGTCGGGGAGAGAGAAAATCCCAAGCAGGCTCCACGCTGTCAGCACAGAGCCCAAAGCGGGGCTCGAACTCACAAAACTGTGAGATCATGACGTGAGCAGAAACAAGGGTTGGACGCTTAATGGACTGAGCTGCCCAGGCACCCCTGCAGTCTTACTTTAGAATGGGACTCAAGTTGGGAGTTTGTTGACTCCAGAGCTTATTTTGAGTGGGTTTTGCTTTAAATTTTAATTTTTTTTAATGTTTGTTTATTTTTGAGAAAGAGAGAGAGAGACAGTCCAAGCCAGAGAGGGGCAGAAAGAGGGAGACACAGAATTTGAAGCAGGCTCCAGGCTCTGAGCTGTCAGCACAGATCCCCACG
Organism: Cryptoprocta ferox; assembly: GCA_028646485.1. NCBI lineage: Eukaryota > Metazoa > Chordata > Mammalia > Carnivora > Eupleridae > Cryptoprocta > Cryptoprocta ferox. The sequence continues at coordinate 108,656,422 of CM053576.1, read as the reverse complement.
CAGGGTTTGAACTCACAGACCATGAGACTGTGACCTAGGCCAAAGTGGGACGCTTAACCGACTCAGCCACCCAGGAGCCCCAAGTGGGTTTTCCTTTAGTTTTCATTGGTAAAGAACCCTTCCTTCAGGAACTGCAGAGCCCAGATGTCTGAAACCTGACACATGTCACCAACGCCCACTGTACCATCATTTGTGAGGGCCCAGGCCACTCATTGTTCACTCATTTAATGACCACTCATGGGGAATCTGTCTGTGTCCACCAGGGTCTGGGTGAGGCAGGAGGCTATGGGGTTCTCCACACGACCACACAGCCCGGTCCTGTCATGACAGTTATGGACAGGCAGGTCCAAGGGATGCAAAGGTCTCTTGCTGAGGTCAGATGGCTTTTGATTGCTCCTTATCCAGAGGGCAGCACCCCAGCCTGGAGCTCAGACTGTCATGAGAATGGCAGCTTGGGGCAGAGCAGAGAGTCCTGCAGTCCCATCTATTCTGCACCTGCTTCCCATGTGATCCCCAATACTGAGCTTAGAGTCTCCATTCAGCTCTCTGTAAAATGGAAAGCATGACACCTGTCCCGCCTGGGTAATAGGATCACTGTGGGAATGAAGTTAACGGATGCGTGTAAAAGTACCTTGACAACCTAACCACGTTCTATATATACAAGAGACTATAATTGTGCCATAACTATAGTACAGAACTGTACTAGAGCAGAGAGGAGAGGAGGCCAGGCAGTCTACCCTACGCACCTCTGCGAAATAGACGAGTGTGAAATGGCTGTGGATTTGGGAACATACGTGCTAGAGAGATGTGTTTTGCTACTGTAACACAGCAAAGCATATTGGATCCTTACCCCAGACATGAAAATAGACTCAATCTCTAGGCCTGTATATTTTAATTGTGTTCATTAAAAGGGGATTGAACATAAAGAAAAAGCTGATTTTTCTGTAACCGTTCTATCTAAAACCTGGCTACAGCTTTTAATACCTTCATGTGGGTCAACAACACCCCAGGGAACAGAGAAGTTGAAAAAGAAGCAGGGGACCCCCAGGCGCCCCTGCTCTCCCTGCCTCGGAGACAGATAATCAGAACCCCACTCTGGACAGCACAAACTTGGGGGTTGGGCAATTCCCACCTGTGCCTAGAGTTCAAGGTGGCCTCGGCATCCCATAAGGATGGTCTCATCCACAGACCCAAGGCAGTGGCCGCCATCGAATTCTCCACTCTTCCACAGTCACGCTGGGTCTAGGACTGGCCTCCCGGGATGCACTTCAGTCCCTGTGAGTGGGGAAGTGTGTTGTTGGCAAGATAAGCCTCCATTCTTCTCGGTCTTGTCCTGCTCTGCCTCTTGGCTCTCCAACATCACACAGCTTATAGTGATCATTGGGGACAAGGCAGCCCCACCTGCCAATCCAGAATTCATCTGGCTCAGCCCCGCTCTGGGTGAGCCAGTCTCCGCTGCTCTGAAGAGCGCATGGTGTGCTGGGGAAACAGGCTTTCCAGCAGCCTGAGCATTTCTGAAAAGCCAATTACATGCTTATTACTCCTCTGCAGGAATGAAACCCACGTCCCACATGGCCAGCCCCTTCCCCAGCACACACTCGCTTATCTCAGCCACACGGTCCCTCCTGCCAGCCACTGCTGTCAGAAATCTATAGCTGGGCTCTTAATCACCTGCCAATGGGCCTGGAGGGGAAGGCAGGAGCATGAATTCCAAGAGACATTCAGCAAGGACTGGAAAAGCACGCGGGCATGGCACGGATGAGCCGGTTTGCAGGCAAGGGAGGGATACTCTGCGGGTCATGTGAAGCGGTGGTCACAAAAGGGCAGCAAGGTAAGAGGTAGCTTTGGAGGAGGTCCGAGGTCCTTTCTCACAGACCCATGGGCCAGATCCAGCCCTCCACCTGCTGCAATAAATAAAGTTTTATTAGGGACACAGCCACACCCACTCGTTAACAGGCTGTCCGTGGCTTTCTCTCTACAATAGCAGAGCTAAGACCATATGACCTGCAAAGCCTGAAACATTTACTACCGGGCCCTTTCGAGAAAAAGGCCTAGTGGGAAGGGCCCTGGAGCCTGAGCCTGGAGATGGGAGACTGGAGATAACACATGTACTCTGTCCTGCCCTTGGCTGTGTGTACCTGGGGAGGGGTCTTAATTTCTCCACAGACCAGTGGATGATTTTCTCATCCATCCAATAGGGATGTAATATCTACTTTATAGGGTTGCTGCCATAATTAGTAAAAATTGGAGAAGTGGTACGTGCAGTGAAGGCCTCAAAGGCAGGTGCATCGACAAGCAGGGAGGCAGAAGAAGGGTTCTTCCTCTGGTTCTGAAATAAATCTTTGCATCCTATTCATTGTGGCTGGAATATCTTCAGAGACCCTGCATGTGTTTTACAAATACGTGTATAATTGGGAGGGGTGGGTCAGAAAGGGGAGGAAGGGAGGGATGAAGGGAGAGCCGTTCTTTGTCACCATCTTGATTTTACCAAGAGAAATACTGATAAAAACAGGAGAATCAAAGCCTGCTTTCTTTTTTTAATGCGGATGCTGCCAGACCCAATATACGGCCACAGAGACCTCGGGGGGGGGAGGCCTGAGTGGGAAATGGTTGGATGCTGGGTACCAGTCCCATCAGACTACCTGGCTTGGGGTCAGTTTTCCCTTGGCTGGAGTATTATGGATCTTGACCCCATTCCCAGCCTAACAGTCTCCCCTCAACCCCAGTTCTCAAATAAGGTCACTTTGTATCAGCACCCCACCTTCCTTAAAGTCAGAATACATGGGCCTTCAGTTGTCATGTAACACTTCCATAAAACAGGGTCCTCACACTGAGCCAATGTGGACTGAGAGGCTAAGAAAGTGCCGCGGGGCCCCAAGATGGTGGCATATGATGCCCTGCTCAGGATGCTTATGGCCTCCTTGGGGCAGAAGGGGGGCAAGCCAGGTCAGGGATGGAAGGATCTTTAGGCTCTATGCACAGAAGAAATTATGGTGCCCTTCCTCATATATAATTCTAAATAAAAACCATGCCACAATGACACACAAGACCGAAGTTCTTTGTAGCTTTTCCTTTTTTTTTAAGTTTTTAAATGTTTTATTTATACTTTTTGAGAGAGAGAGAGAGAGAGAGAGAGAAAGAGAGAAAGAGAGAGGGAGAGAGAGGGAGAGAGAGAATGCAAGCAGGGGAGGGGCAGAGAGATGGGGAGACAGAGAACCCGAAGAAGGCTCCAGGCTCTGAGCTGTCAGCACAGAGCATGACGCAGGGCTCGAACCCACAAACCATGAGAACGTGACCCAAGCCAAAGTCAGACGCTCAACCGACTGAGCCACCCAGTCAGAGTTCTGGGCAGGTTCATGAGAGCTGACCTCTTCCTCTTGCCTCGCGCCCACCGGTGGCCCTGCTCTGCAGCTGCCCACTTAGTGGAGAAGTTGACACTGATGCTAAGTGCTCTGGAGGGCTCCAGCAAAGGACACAAATGGTCAAGAGGGACCACTTCTGGAAGCAGACTTGTGGATGCTATGGCAGGGGCACGTTTGGGTCAGGCCTTGAAGAACAAGAAAATTTCAACACATTGAGATGTGGAAGACAGTTTTCTAAGGGTCTGGCCAAAGTACAGAGGGGGGAAAAAAGACATGTTTGAAGGAAGAGTAAAATTCTAAATTTTGCCTGGAAAACTTTCTGGTGGATGGAAAATAACGCTAGTAAGGCAGAGGATGGAGGGCCTTAGCTACTAATTGTCCTATTTGGATCTCATCCCCTCTTGCCTCCTCAAGGAATTCTTTCCTGTAATTTTCTCTGTTTTATGTCATCACATCCTTGCTCTCTGCTGAATCATTCCCATCAATCAGCACGCAAACCTAGAACAGTGTTTCCCATCTTTCAAAAACCCTCCCTTTCCATCAACAAAACAAAAGGCAACCTACTGAATGGGAAAAGGTATTTGAAAATGATATATCTGATAAGGGGTTACTATAGTATATAATGAACTTTTATAGCTCAATACCCCCCAAAAAAGACCAAATAATCTGATTCAAAAATGGGCAGAGGGCCTGAGTAGACATTTTCCAAAAAAGACATACAGATGGCCAACAGACACATGAAAAAATGCTCAACGTCACTCATCATCAGGGAAATGCAAAACCACAATGAGATATCACCTCACATCTGTCAGAATGGCTAATATCAGAGAGACAAGAAATAACAAATATTGGCGCGGATGTGAAGAAAGGAGAACCCTCATGCATTCTTGGTGGGAATGCAAATTGGTGCAAATACTGTGGAAAACAATATCAAGTTTCCTCAAAAAATTAAAAATAGAACTACTGTATGATCTAGTAATTCCACTACTGGATATTTACCCAAAGAAAATGAAAACACTAATTTGAAAACATACATGCACCCCATGTTTATTGCAGCATATTTACAATAGTCAAGATAGGAAAGCAATCCAAGTGTCCATCAATACATGAATGGATAAAGAAGATGTGGTATGTGTATGATGGATTATTACTCAGCCATTAAAAAAATGAGACCTTGCCAACAACATGGATGGACCCAGAGCATATTATACTAAGTGAAGTAAGTCAGACACGGAAAGACAAATACCGTATGATTTCACTTACATGTGGAGGCTAAAAAACAAAACCAACAAATGAAAAAACAGAAAACAACTCATTAATAAAGAACAAACTGGTAGTTGCCAGAGGGGAGGTGGGTGGGGGATGGATGAAATAGGTGAATGGGATTAAGAGGTTCAAACTCCCAGTTATAAATAAGTCACAGAGAGATGAAAAATATGGCATAGAGAATATAGTCAATAATATTAAACTATGTTGTATGGTGACAGATGGTGGCTATACTTACTGGGGTGAGCATCACGTAATGTACAGAATTGTTGAATTGCTATGCTGTACACCTGAAACTAATGTAACATTGTATGTCAACTATACTTAAGTGATAAAATTATTTTAAAAAACCCTCCTTTGACCCCAGATCCCTCTCCAACAACATCCCCTTTCTTGGCTTGCCTTTACAGACAGAGTCCTGCCTTCACTGTCTCTTCCTCTTCTCCGTTGAGTCCCAGCCCATCAGGCTTCCTCTCTATGTCTCCACTGAAATGGCCTTTATAGAGGTCTTCCATGATTTATGAATGATCCTCATGGAGGTCTTCCATGATTTATGAATGATCCTCATGGAGGTCATCCATGATTTATGAATGATCCTTATGGAGATCATCCATGATTTATGAATGATCCTTATGGAGGTCATCCATGATTTATGAGTAGCCCTTATGAAGGTCATCTATGACTTCCACTTGGTTAAAGTCAATCCACAATTCCAGGTTCTCTCATGCTTGACCCAGCAGCATCATTTCACAGTAGTCCAGCCCTCCCACCAGGACACTCTCCTCCTTTGCCTCTGGGACACCTCTCTGTCCTGGGTTTCCTCCCACCTCTCTGACTTCCCCTTCTCAACCTCCTCCCTGCTAAGCACTGAAGTGCCCTTCCATCTTCTCTGTATCCATACACTCTCTTTTCCTGATCTCGTCTACTACCAAGGCTTTCAACATAAAGATCACTCCTAAATTTCTATCTTTACCTGCAACCTCTCTCCTTCCTCATGTCCAACTGCTTCCCCAGTATCTCCAGTGGAAGGTCCAAAATATTTCCGGACATAAGTCCCCAACCTAGGTCTCGATTTCCCCTCTGAACCTGTTCTTCTGAGCCTTCTCCACTCAAGGAGAGGTGAATTCATCCATCCCGCTTCTCCAGCCTTCAGCACACATGTCGCCCTAGCTTCCTCGCTATCTCACTCTCCACATCCTTTCTGGTGGCAAATGTGCGATATACCCCACGTGACTCAGTGCCTCCGCCACTACCCCTGTGCCCACTCCACCCTCTCTTATCTAACTGGTCTTCCTGTTTCTTCCCTTCCTCCCTAGAGGTTATTCTCCATATAACAACCAACAAGAGTGATCCATTAAGCACATAAGTCAGATTACATCACACCTCTGTCCAAAACTTTGTCCTGGCTGCACATCTCACTCAGGACAAAGTCCTTATAATGGCCCAAAGACCCCCATGTTCTCTCCTCTCCCCTCAGTCACTCTACTCCAGTCATACCGGGCTCCTGGCTGTTCCTTCCTGGTGCCCATCAAACTCCCACCTCAGGACCTTGGCACATGCTGTCTTCCAGCTGGAATGCCTTTCCCCCAGATATCTGCCTGGGTCATACCCTCACGCTCAGATCTTACCTCACCTCTTTAAAGGACTCATCTGGCCCACCTTTCCCCTTATTCTGTTCTGTTTTTCTACATATTCACTCTAAAGATTATGTATACTTTGCTTTCTATCTTCTCTAACTAGAATGTGAGCCCCATGAAGGCAGGAGCTCCAGTGGGTACCTCTGGCAGCCAGTACAGAGCCTGCACATGGTTCCACACAATAACAGTTGCTGGGTAAGTACCAGGCCCCAAAGTATGGATTTGATTTGGAGAAGCAGTGGGGAGCCACCGAAAACCACTGAGTAGAGTGATCCCACACATCAGGCTCTGGGACCATCTTCCCAGGAGGAATGGTAGGCTCATGGAGCAATACGGCAGTTCCTAGCCTGAAAGTCAAAATACGTAACATACGGATCAGCTATATCAGACACTAGGTGTGCAGTAGGCCAGACACTTCATCAATTTCGGGCAATTTTGTTTTAATTCTGTGATAATAACAAACCTAGCTAACAGTGATTCAAGTACTTAGGTTAAATACTTTACATTTAATCTTTCTTATAACTCACTATTCTACCTATTTCAAAGATGGGAAAACTGAGGCGGAAAGATATATAATAATACTAAGAAGCTGACAAGCCTGGGTCCCCATGCAGGAAGGTCTGATTCTGAAGTTTGCACTCCTCCCCACCTCATTCTGCCAGCCTGTGAGAGGGTCTGGCATCAGGATCTACAAGGAGCCTGCCTATCACTAACATTCTATAATACAGAGGGGTGGGGGGATTGAGATTTTAAGACATATGCTCCAGAGAGAGTTGATGCTGCAGTCTTGAGTCAGAACACCAGAAACTCAGGCAGGGTTTCTATGTCCCCATCTTGAGGAGAATTCCTTCTTTAGTAAACCTCACTCTTTGCTCTTAAGGCCTTCAGCTGATTGGATGAGACCCACCCACATGGTGGAGAGTAATCTGCTTGACTCAAAGTCTACTGATTTAAATGGTCATCACATGTTTAAAATACCTTCCCAGCAACATCTAGACTGGTGCTGAAAAAAGAACTGGGGCCCACAGCCCCACTCTCCCGGATGACACATTGCATTAACCATTGCCACGAGCTTGTCCTTAGATGTGCCCCATGTGCAGAGCCGGCCAGAGACCCAGGTGGAACATCAGGCACTTTCAGGAGGACAGTTCTCTCCAGCAAGGGGCTGGGCCACGGGCTTTTCTGCAGGAGGTTTGCAAAGGTCACAGTGTCCATCTTGATTTCCCTTCTCCTATTATTTTGCCAGGTCCCCGAGGCCTTGTAGAAGCGTTTTTATTCCGGCTATTATGGTTGTTGTTATTATCCCTCTTAATCTTGGCACCAGGATGCCTTGGCTGGCTTCCAAGGAGAAGAGTTACTTTCTGTCTCCCTGACACCCTCCTGTTGCTTTTAATCAGATGCAGAGCATCTAGTCTTCTCTCCCCAGACAGACGCTGGACTGTGGCCTGTGAGGGCTAAAGTGGTCGCTCTATCCTGGCTCAGAGATGAATGAGGCCTCGAACGGGGTGACACCAGGTCATCCCGGCTGCCACATGGAGATGTTTGCTTCTAAGGAGATTCCAGGAGCCCCTGTGCCTATCACTTATCAGAAAGGAGGGGCTGGCTCCAAGAACCACAATGGGCTCCAGTCCTGCCCCTGGACTGTGGACCTCCCTTTCCCAATCTCCAGCCTTGAGTTCCCAGGAAGACCTGGCTAATCTCCACGGTGTCTTCCAGCTCTAGCATCCCACCACGCCATCATGGCTGGTCATTTCTGCCATGCTCACGTACAAAGAAAGGGGTCTGGCCTGAGTCGGGGTGTGCAAATGGTGCACAAGGACTTAAGGGCACAGCTGGGAATCGAATCGAGGACCCTCAACTCTGAGTCCACAGCCCTTTCCTCTCCAGTCTTCCCCAGGCTGCCCACATTCCTGAACACAATCTAACATGAGAAACACATGCCACACTGGGACCAGGATGCCTACACAGCACCTACACCTACAGGTACAAGAGAAACTAACCTTTTATGAATGACACTCCCTTTCTGCTTGTATTGCTTCCTCATTCTGTCCTGCATCTTAAAATATACAATTCACGGATGTACCATAATCCATATTAAAAAAACACTCTGGCCCACCTGATACCACCCAGGCACAGTGGAGAACCAGACCCCCACATACTCTTGCTGGGCCTGAAGGATGGACTCTCTCAGTGTTTTCTTACTCTGAGAAGTCATGGGGTCCAGTCAGAGATCAGATCTTCAGCCTCAGGGTTCCAGCACAGAGCACACAGATCCCAGACAAAAGGTGTAATGAGTGAGATGGGCCAACCGTGGCAACTTTAGGAACAAACCTGGTGCATGGATACTGGTAGGCTAACAGTATTCCCAAACATCCCTTTCGGGACTGGGATATAGTATTAGATGCCCATTACCTGTGTTTCTATTTATCACCACAATAGCATGTGCCTGCTAAAGGGGAGTCAAAATGAAATTCACACCCACCCATCACATACCCGTGTAGACTCTACACCTCTGTGAACAATAATCTTTGCCTCTGGAAGGCTTTAGGTACCAACTGCTGCCTGGGGGATATGACATGCAAAGAGGGCCATGGTGTGCGTGTGTGTGTATGTGTGCGTGCGTGCTGGGGCCAGGGTGGCTGTATTGGTGGCATCTTCCTCAGGTGAATAAGGCTTGCTTAGTTCACTGCTCATAAGCATATGCAGTCAGGTGCATAATGCATACGAATATCTCTGTAAACTTGAATGCTTCTTTAATAGTAAATGTTCCTGTTAATAACTCTCGCCATTCCCGTTGTGGCCAGCATGAACTTTTCCTCGTCTTCCTTTGGTTCCTCAGGGCCAGAAGCCTGACCCCCTCATGCAGGAGGCTGCCCAGAGACACAGGTGTGAGGGTGCCTGGCCTCTCCTGAAGGGGGCACGTTACTAAGTGTCACTTACTAGCCACTTCTCTTTGTGAGGCCTCCATTGTCCTCTAGCCACTTCCCTTCTCTGAGATGATGGCCCTCTACGCCCAAGACAGGACAGGCTGAAGCGGCCACCTGCCCCAGGGCTCCCTGCTCCTCCTTACCTTGACTCGGGGCCAGATCAGAGCTCAGTCCCTACAGGGCCAGCTCTGGGCTGAACACCGATTCACCCCTGCTGGGTAATGACACCAACATTCAGAGCTTCAGGGCCACTGCTTGCACCCAGGCCGTTAACAGGCCATCTCCATCCAGGTCAGAGCCAGAGCTTCCCGTCCTCCCCAGTGTCTCCCACATGTAACAGTCTGTGTCAGAAATACTGCTCCTGTATTATAAATATGCAAAGCCGGGGAGGCAGCGGGCGACTGGGATAAAACACCCGGGATTATTTACGAGTCTCCAACTCACACACTGGGGCTTTATTTGCTTAATGAATGGCCGGGGCCAGCCATCAGCCCAGGGATTTATTTGTCACCGGGAGCAGAAGACACTAGGACGTGGAGATGTAAAAATGACAAATTCCCCGACTCAGCCAAGGTGGTATTTCATTGCCGTGATATCCAGCGGGGAAGGGAAGGTGAGGAGTGGGAAGGATGGCTCCCAGGCGAAGCAGCAATGACTGGCGGGGGGAGGGGAGGGGCTGCAGTTGAGAGCTTGGCCAGGTTAACAGACAGAAAACAGAAAAACCAAAATGCCGCTTTCCAGAATGAAGGCCAAGGGCCGAGAATGAGGACCCTGTTAGCAGTCCTCACGCGTGCCTACTGCCGTCTGCCCTCCCACCTCTCAAACCACCCCACCGGGAACAACACTAATGTGCACACTGTAAGGCAGGTGGGCACAGACGTGGGCACGCTCAGATCGGAGTTTCTTCTCAGCAACTCACTGGGCAGAGTGACCTGAACAAGTCACTTCAAGTCTCCAGAACTGTTTTGTCATTTGTAAAATGAAGGGAGGGGTATTTGGGTGGCTCGGTCAATTGAGTGTCTGACTCTTGATTTCGGCTCAGGTCATGATCTCATCGTTCGTGAGTTGGAGCCCCACACGGCATGGACAGTGAAGAGCCTGCTCAGGATATAAATTCATTCTCTCTCCCTCTCTCTCCCTCTCTCTCACTTTGCCCCTTCTCTGCTTGTGCTTGCTTGCTTTCCTTGTCCTTCCTTCCTTCCTTCCTTCTTTCCTTCCTTCCGTCCTTTCCTTCCTTCCTTCCTCTCTCTCTCTCTCTCTCTCAAAAATAAATAAATAAACTGAAAAAAATCCTTTGAAATGAAGGGACGGACCAGCTCTCTGACTCCTGCACAAATTGAAGCCCCTGTACTACCTCTACCAGAAACATCAGCCTCCACCACCAACATCCACCACTGGTCCCCCACGGACCCGGTCTCACACGCGTCCCCTCACAGGGAAGTCCTCTGGCTTTGAATCTTGCCCCACGTCATCCATTTGGTAACAACCCCCTGAGTTTCGGCTAGGCTGACCACTCAACTAGCAACTGTATTTCCCAGTCTGCCCCACAGCCAGATGGAAACACACAAAAAATGGAAGGTGAACAGAAATCGTGTGTGCCACAATTGGGTTACAACCTTTCAAAAGGATATTGACTATCCATCCCTCTCTCTTCCTCCCACCCCTGGGCTGGGACATGGATGTAAGGCCTTGGCCATGTGGACAAGGACAACACCCTAAGGCATGGAGGAGTGATTAGACAGAGGCTGGTTCTCCATGTGACTTCATATGGCAAAGGGACACCAACCTGGACCATCTTTAGACTGTGTGGAGATGAAAGAAGAAGCTTCTTTTTTTTAAGTTTGTTTATTTATTTCGAGAGAGAAGAGAGGGGAGGGGAAGAGAGACAGGGAGAGGGAGAATCCCAAGAAGGATCCATGCTGTCAGTGCAAAGCCTGATGCAGGGCTTGAACGCATGAACAGTGAGATCATGACCTAAGCCAAAACCAAGAGTTGGACGCTTAACCAAATGACCCACGCAGGTGCCCTGCAAAGAAGTAGCTTCTATCTTGGGTGAACCACTTCAATTTTGGGTATCTTTGTTACAGTAGCTTAGTCCGTATCCTAATTAATGCACCTCCCATTGTCCTTCCAGGAAGAGGGAGTCCTTCTCAGCACATCATCTCTATGAGCGCACTCTAGGATACCATACCACAGAGACTTACCTGATTCTTACATATGTGTTTTCTAGATGGTGAGCAGCTGGAAAGCAGCTAAATGAATGAATAAATTCCCCATCAGACAACTTCAAGAGTCCTTAGTACTAAAGAACCATATAGGAAATCAATTACGTATGGAATGGTCTAACCATTTGGAGTTTCCAGAACAGTACAAGAGAAAGCAGTGGGAGCCTCCAGAACCTGACTGACGTGCTGGGAACAAAGCCAACAAGGTTGGTGGAGGCTGCTGCCCTTCCTCATGACCAGTGTAAGGAAGGCTCTGGGACATGGCAGTGTTTGTCCCCTCCCCTCTGAGAAATCACCAGTCTCAGGCTGGGCACCAGCCTTGGGCAGAAGAAGAGAAAAACAAAGGGTTTGTATCAGAGATCACTCCAGGTATTTTAAGCTAGAGGGATCTAACAGAGGTATTTAGAAGCTTATAAAGTTGTTGAAAATGCTGAGAAAGCAGAAGTTAGGGACGTCACTACGAGTGTTCAGAAAATCAGGAATTAGAGGAAACTGCCCCAATGGTCTCACCTGTCTACAGCACAGAATGGGGGACGCTTCTGTCACCATTAACAGGGGCACATTCAGAAGGACTATAAAACCTCGCACCCCAAATGAGCAAGCTCAAATAATGCAATTCTAATACAAGAATGTAGTTTCCTATAACAGAGATCACTCTGTGTTCAGAGAATTTAAGGGACTGCAAGTCCTTTCTCCAGACTGTAGATATCTGAGTCCTGTCCTGATACCAGGAGATCACTTCTAGGGTGAATGCCTGGATGATCCTATGAGTCCCATCATGTGGCCCTGGGAAAAAGCAGCGCCAGGGCTGGGAATCAAGTCCCATTACTTCCTGCCTACCATTGTCTCACATGGGTGACCGGAAATGCTCTTAAAAGCAAGCACAGAGGGGCGCCTGGGTGGCTCAGTCGGTTAAGCGTCTGGCTTCGGCTCAGGTCATGATCTCACGGTTCGTGGATTCGAGCCCCGCGTCGGGCTCTGTGCTGACAGCTCAGAGCCTGGAGCCTGTCTTCAGATTCTGTGTCTCCCTCTCTCTCTGACCCTCCCCTGCTCACGCTGTCTCTCTCTGTCTCTCAAAAATAAATAAAAAACATAAAAAAAATTTAAAAAAAAGCAAGCACAGAAAAATAATAAATATTTTTAAATAATAACAAAATAAAGTACATGATTTAGGCACACTTTCAATCTAATTTACCATACCATCATTTTCAAACGATTAGATTTAGATGTGATACCATCATCCCAACTGGTAATGAGGAAACTATATCTAGGCCCACTAACGTGATGAATGCTACTTTGATCCAGTCTAACCTTTGCATATGGCCCTGAAAATTCTTTGATTAGCCTCTCATTTACCACTGCCACCGAACCTCCCCCTACTTTGCTTACCCAAACTCACCAAGTTAAGGAAAACAAGTCTTCAAGCAGTTATAGCTTGTTGGCACACAACAAGCTATAACTTGTTGGATCCATCCAAACAACACTATATGGAAAAAAAGGAAGTTTTTAAATGCCTTGCCTAAGCCTTGAAAATAGCTGTCACCCTTAGAATCCCATAAGGAAATATGGTTTGGGGTGCAGGATCTTGGCTATACATTCCATTTTATAGGGAGAGACGGAGGCTTTCTCCTTCCTCTCCACACCCACATTGGGAAGTAGAGCATGGACCGGACACACAATATGGCAGTTATGTGCCCTTTCTCTAGTAAGTGTCTTCCTATTTAGAGCTCCATGCCTGACATGACTGACCTGTGCCCTGCTCCCTCTGCCTGCACCTTTAGCTGCACCTTGTACCTGAAGTCCTTGTAACTGCCAATTTCATCTGCCAGGGACCTTCCTTCATTTGGAACAAAGCATCTTACTCCTTCAGGAAGGTCATGCTGAAACCAAGGTGGGATTTTGAGTGGAACACCCAGGATTCCTGGATACAAAGGAGGCCAGATTCACAGATACAAAGGAGTCCTTGAAGCCCACCGTGATGAGGCCAGCTCCCTGAAGTGGGTGGTCAATCAGGACCTCAGGTCCAAAGCCCTAACTTGTGGAAGAGTGATTTTTCTCAGAAGGTCTTCTGTGCTTGTGGTCCTTAGGGAAGTGGTAGGGATGGCTGGTTGTGGATTCACCCACTCAAGTTATCCCTGAGCCACTGACATCCCAGAATGTTCACCCTCACCTGGGTCCAGGGTCGGGGATGAGCAAGTCAGAATGGGGTGCAGGGAGAACAAGAGCAGGCGCAGGCACAAGGACTGAAGCACCAGGTGCCAGAATATCTTGAATATCAACAAAAGGCAGGGCTATTTTCATTTCCAAGAAACAGATGAAGTCGGCAGTTCTGGGTAGCTGGGCTCGACTATTGCTGCTTTTACTCTTCTGGTGCCTTCTGAGGTCAAGTGTATTAAGAACGATCTTCGGGCTGGGAAGTAACTGAAGCAGCTTGAGGTCTGTGCAAGCAAGTGCACAACTTGATTCTGCAATTTTCTTGCCAGGGTAGCTGTTGAGAATATGCCCCCATCTCCACCACCACCGCCCCAAGATTCTCTCTCTTTGCCAGGCCAGGAAGGCCCTCCTCAGCACAGCTCAGCAGCACTGCTGACCGATTAAGGTCATACCAGCCTCCCCGAGATCTGCTGCGAAGAGCAGAAGGTGTGTCCTAGCACGTGGGAGCCAGAAGCCCAGCCTTGAGCTGAACGTAGCTCAAGCCTGGAAAAACAGCTGGGCTCCATGGGAGAATGTGCCGGGGAAGGCTGCATCCCACCCCCTAAGGGTGCCACTGGATCAGTCAGCTCCCAAAGCAGTCCTGAGCTGGGAGGGACCTGAAGTCACACCCCACCCCAAGTTCAGTGCCGCACGGTGATCATTGAACATCCTTGGGTTGGGGAACCTACTGGGCATAATCTAGCTGGGGCTGCACGTAAAGGGACAGATGGCAGTAAAAGAATCAGGTCTCGAAAAAGGGGGGTGGCGCTGTCTGGCTCAGTCGGTTAAGCATCCAACTCTTGATTTCACCTCAAGTCATCATGTCACGGTCATGGGATTGAGCCCTGCGTTGGACTCTGAGCTAGGCATGGAGCCTGCTTAGGATTCTCTCTCTCCCTCTCTCTCCCCCACCTCTCAAAAAAAAAAAAAAGACAGAGAATCAGCTCTCCAAAATGAGTTCTGCTGGGGGTGGGCTGCTCCTGCAGGTGTACAGGCTGAGTCACCGAATACAGAATGAGCTCTTGAGGCTTTGGGATAGCTCTGATTTGCTGGGCATTTCCTTCCTGCTTCTATGCAGAGGGGTTCCCTTCTATCTATCACATGTGGCATGGCTGTACTTGCAAAATGCAATGCACCAGAGGCAGGGACAAGATGGAGTCCCCTGTCCTCCCTGGTGGCCTCCCTCATGACCCTGACATTCCTAGCAGCACAACCACAACGGAGTTTCTATTTCAAACTAAGGAACCATGAAATCTCAAGACAAGACTCTGAAACTGTCCCAATACTTTCAAAGCCAGTCGTTTAGAATGAACAGGCTATCTTGCTGCCTCCCATTGCTGACTTGTGATTCTCCAGCTAAATTCTGATAATGCTGCTTTGCCTGCTTGATTTTCTAAGGAAACTCCTGTGTAGAGATCACAGACATCCGCTCGTCCCAGACCTGCTATTTCTCTCTTTCACACTTCAGGGGGAGTGGCAGACTGCAGCTTCGGGAACCCTGTTCTGAGTTTCTGGTCCCTTACCACCCTGGCCCGCCTCTGTCCCTAAATGTCTGGATTTTTTCATAGGCTAAGTGCCTGTCCCACCACCCCCAGCTCACCCCCTCTCCACTCCTCTGCCTGAGAGAGGCAGGTGATGCCCAAATGTTCATTCTGGCACTAATTTCTCTGCAGAATTCCCTCCCACGTTTCCAACCATCCGCACAACATTTCCACAGAAATGTCCTCATTATTGAAAATGCACATCAGAACCCGAACTCATTATATGATAATAGCAAACAAACCCTCATACTTGTCAAGAGTTTGAGCATTCACAAGTGGCTTTTACACCTATTTTATACCCATTACTCCATTTAAATCATACACAAAGTCCTGAAATGTAGGCCAGGCAAGAATTGCTCTTCCTATTTCATAGATGAAGGGACCAGGGCTCAAAACTGCCTAAGATCAAACAGCTAGTAAATAATGGAGCCTAGACTACACTCATTCTCCTTCCTTACTTCTCAGATCAAAGATCCCAACAGCTATCAAATCCTATGAAGTCAGGGTGTGTGGCTGGCTCAGTCAGAAGAGCATGCAACTCTTGAGCTCGGGGTTGTGAGTTCGAACCCTACGCGGAGTATTAGAGATTACTTAAAAATAAAATCTTAAAAAAAAAAAAAGGAAAAGAAAAAAAATACTATGAAGTCTACTTTCCTCCCTAACCCCTTCTCGACTGAACATGTCCTTCCATGGTGATGACTCTGCTCTAGGCTTTTGTTCGCAAGGGCCTGGATTAGTGCGTGGGCTGCCTTGCAGGTCGCATTCCTTAGCCCTTCTAATGCACTGAACACTGCCTCCAAATAATGAACACTGACACCTAATAATCCCTTAGAACACTTATTTCATGTTGTTACTCTTCTAGGAGAAAGTTTCAAGGACTCTTACCAGCCTACACTTTAAAATACAGTGCTTGGTCCAGCATCAGGGGCCTGCCAAATGGCCCGCTGTCCTTTACAGCTTTGCCCGGAGAGCTCTCCCGAGCGCCTGTGGCTATTCCAGTCTATGGGATTGTTTCTGTATTCGCCACGTGATATATTTCTGCTCTAATCTTTATTCATTTCCTTCCTTCTGTTTGATCTTTTTTTTTTTTAATTTCTTAAGGTAGAGGTTTCTGTTATTAACTTGAGATCTTTCTTTTTTTTAAAGATAAGCATGTGCAACCATAAATTTCCCTCTAAGCAATGGGTTAGCAGCATAAGTTTTGGGATATTGTGTTTTCTTTCTTTTGTTTAGGTGGGCTTACGCATTTATTTTTTTAAGTTTTTATTTGAATTTCAGCTAGTTAACATACAGTCTAATATTAGTTTCAGGTATACAATATAGTGATTCAACACTTCCATACAACACCTGGTGCTCATCACAACAAGCGCCCTCCTTAATCCCCATCACCTGTTTCAACCATCTCCCCACCCACCTCCCCTCTGGTAACCAGCAGTTTGTTCTCTATAGTTCAGAGTCTGTTTCCTGATCTGCCTCTTTTATTTTTTTCCCCTTTGTTCATTTGCTTCTTAAACTCCACACGAGTGAGGCCATATAATATTCATCTTCCTCTGACTTATTTCATTTAGCATAATATTCTCTAGCTCCATCCACTTCAATGCAAATGGGAAGAATTCATTCTTTTTCATGGCTGAATAATATTCCATTGTATATACACACCATATCACCTTCATCCATTCATCAGTCAATGGATGCTTCGACTGTTTCCATAATTTGGCTATTGTAGCTAATGCTTCTATAAACACCATGGTGTGTGTATCCCTTTGAATTAGTGTTTTTGTACTCTTTGGGTAAATACCTAGTACTGCAATTGCTGCATCACAGGGTAGCCCTACTTTTAACTTTTTGAGGAATCTCAATACTGTTTTCCGGGGGTGGCTGCACCAGATATGCTGTTTTACCATTTTCCTGCTTCCTAAGGTATTTTCTACCTTCCCTGTGATTTCTTCTTCAATCCACTGGTTACATATGAGTATGTTGCTTAATTTCCCAACTTCCCTTCTGTAACTGATTTCTAACTGCATTCCACTGTGGTTGGAGAAACTACTCTTTATGATTTCAATCCTTTTAAATGTACTGAGGTTACTTTATGGCCCGGTATGTGGTCTACCATGGAGAATGATCCCTGTGCATTTGAGAAGAATGTGTATTCTGCTCTTGTTGGGTGAAGTGTTCTACAAACGTCTGTTAAATCTAGCTGGTTTACAGCACTCAAACCTTCTAGCTCCTTTTTGGTCACGTGCTGGCATTCTCTACCCATTATTGAAAGTGGAGTATTGAAGTCTCCAACTATTATCTTCCAATTGTCTGCTTCTTCTTTTTCAGTTCTGTTAGTTATTGCTCTGCTGTTAGGTGATTATACACTTACATCTGTTATATCGTCCTGATAAACTGACTCTTATTAGAAAATGTTTTTCTTAGTCTCTATTAAAAATGCTGTTTTAAAGTCCATTATGTCTGATATTGCTAGAGTTCCTTTTGGTTATTGTTTGCATGTTCTATTTTTAACCACCCTCTTACTTCCAACCTCTTTGTGTCTTTAAATCTAAAATGTGTCTCCTGTACATACCATAGAGTTGGATAATTTTTGAAAAAAATCCATCTTGCTGGGGCACCTGGGTGGCTCAGTTGTTCAGCATCCGACTCTTGGTTTCAGCTCAGGTTATAGTCTCGTGGTTTGTGAGATCAAGCCCTACATCAGGCTCCGCCACTGACGGTGCATTCTCTCTCCCCATCTCTCTCTACCCCTCCCCCACACATGCACGCTCTCCCTCTCAAAATAAATAAACATTTTAAAAAATCCATTTTGCCATTCTCTGCCTTTTTACTGGAGTCCATTTAAGCTTAATGTAATTAATAATAAGACAGGATTTATGACTACCATTTTGCTATTTATTTCCTATATGTCTTGTGTCTTTATTCCTCTATTTTTGCATTTCTGCCTTCTTTTGTGTTACAAGGATGTTTTCTAGTGTACCATTTTTATTTTCTGCTTTTTTTTCCTTAGTGGGTTTCCTGGAGATTATAATTAACATCTTGATTTAGAACAATCCCATTCAGATTAATACTTATTTTCAACAGTATATAAAATCTTTGCTTCAATACAGCTCCGTTCTTTCCCTCCTATTTTATGTTAGAGTTGCTATACAAATTACATCTTTGTGCATTATAAGCCTATCAACACAGTTTTATAATTGCTGTTTTGCATCGTTGTCTTTTAAAGGAAATAGGGAAAAAAGGATAACAAATAAAAATGAATTTACACCCTAATAGCTTTTACTACTCTATCTTTTCATGTGGATTTGAAATGCATTTGGTGTTCTTTCATTTCAGGCTGAAAGATTCTAATATTTCGTGTAGGGTGGGTCTTCTGCAACCAAGTCTCTGAGTTTTTGCTTATCTGAGAATATCTTCATTTCTCTTTCACTTGTGAAGGATAGTTTTTACTGAAAATGCTTGGTTGACAGTCTTTCTCTTTCAACATTTTGAGTATTTCATTCCACTGATTTCTAACCTCTAAGATTTCTTATGAGGAGTCAGCTGTTAATCTTACTAGGCTCTCTTCTATGTAACAAGTCTCCCCTCTCTTGCTGCCTCAGCATACTCACTTTGTCTTTGACTTTTGACAGTTTGATTATGATGTGTCTGGGTGTGGATTTCGTTGAGTTTATTCTACTTGAATTTGTTGAGCTTCTTGGATGTGCAGATTAATGTTTTTCATAAATTTGGAGTTTTGGGACATCATTTCTTCAAATATTCTTTCTGCCACATTCTTTTCTCTCCTTCTGGGATTCTTATAATCTATATATTGGTACATTTGATGGTGTCCCACAGGTCTCTGATAGTGTGTCCATTTTTCTTAATGCTTTTTTCACCTTGTTCCTCAGACTGAATCGTATTGATTGACATGCTTTTAAGTTTGCTGATTCTTTTTTCTGCGAATTCAAATGTACTGTTCGAAAATAACTGAATTTTGTCAGTTATTACATTTGCCAACTCCTGACTGTCTATTTAGTTCTCAGATAATTTCTACCTCTTTATGATATTCTCTATTTAATGAAACAATATTTTTACACTTTTCTTTATTTAGACACAGTGTCCTTTAGTTATTTCAACATATTTATAACTGCTGATTTAAAGCCTTTGTCTGGCAAGTCCAAAGTCTGAGCTCCTCACAGTTTCTATTGATTCCTTTTCCCCTCCCTGTGTGTGAGCCATGCTTTTCTATTTCTTTGCATTTCTTACAATTTTTGTTGTTACTGAAAACTGAATTTTTAAATAATACTTGACCACTCTGGAAATCGGAGGACTTCCCCTCCTCAGGGTTTGTTGTTGCTGCTGTTGTCATAGTTTGTGTGTTTAGTGACTTTCCTGGACTAATTCTACAAAATCCTTATTTTTCATCAATGCAACCACTGAGGTCCCAGCCTTTCCCGAGAAACTGTGTGTGCGCATGTGTGTGTGTGCGTTTACAACTCAGATGTTAACAGATGTTTACAGCTCAGCTACATCCTTCACTTCCTGCCTGCAATCAAGCCAAAGGGGAGAGATTGAGGAGGACTCCCAAGATCTTTCTTGGGTATGCACACAGCTCTGGATATGTGTGTCGCTTTCTAGATCAGCAAGAATATGCCAGAGATTTTCAAAGCCTCCACTGACATCTCACTCAACAGATTTTCCTTTTATATACCTTGGTCAGCTTCTTATTTTCCCCAACTGGCATCCCTGCTTAATGCCACAATGATGCTAGACAACTGCCACTAATTGTTTTTTTGACAAATGCCCCAGTGATGAGGATGTTTGCCCTGAGTGCTCCCTGAGTCAGGTCAAATAAAAGCAAGCCCTAAGAATGGGGCACTTTCTGGAAGCTGCCAGACAGGTCGCATAGGGATAAATTCTCAGGAGATGGGGCCAGTAGGGGAGCTCCAAGTCCAATCTGTCCCCTCCAGAGTTGCTAGTCTGCTTTCATACCATACTGTAGTTGCTAGGCTGTGGGTCAAGAATATTGCAGAGCTGAAACAAATGGGAACAGGGCAAGTTAAAATGTCACCTGTTCTTACTAAGATTCAGTCATTTTTTCCTGAAAGAATGTTCCTCAAATTGTTGTAAGTCTTTAATTTCTAGAATTCTGGAAAAGTTGATTTTGACAATTTTTGCCAGGATTCTGTTTTTATGGAAGCGCAGATTTTTGGAGGTAACTACTCTGCCATTTTGGAAGTGCTTCAATGGCTGACTTTTTTTCTCTAGTTGCTATTTTAATCATGATAAAGAGCATATAGAATTTATCATCTTAACCATTTTTAGGTATACAGTTCAGTAGTATTAAGGATTTTTACCTTGTTGTGAAACAGATCTCCAGAACTTTCTGACCTTGCAGATCTGAAACTCTATATCATATACCCATTAAACAACCCTCTCTTCCCCTCTAATTTCTACTTTGTTGAATCTGACTACTTTAGACACCTCATATAAGTGGTATCTTTTCCTACCTCTTCATAATGGCTTATTTATTTCACTTAGCATAATCTCCTCAATGTTCAACCATATTGTAGCATGTGACAGGATTTCTTTCTTTTATAAGGCTTCATAGTATTCATGAATATGTATGTATATATACATAAAATTCATTATATACATTTTGCTTTCCTATTCATCTGTTGAACATTCCACCTCTTGGCTATTGTGAATAATGCCTGACATGAACATGGGTGCACAAGTATCTCTTTAAGAGCCTGCTTTCAATTCTTTTGGACATGTATCCAGACGTGGGCTTGCTGGCTCACATTACCATATGATCTATTTTTAATTTTTTAGAAACTACCATACTGTTTTCCATAGCAACTCCACTATTTTACAATTCCACCAACAGTACAAGAGGGTACCAACTTCTCCATTCTCAACCATATTTTTGTTTTCTGTCTTTGCAAGAGTTTTTTTTTTTTCCTTGATGGTAGCCACCCCACTGGGTGTGAGGGGATATCTCACTGTGGTTTTTATTTTAATTTCTCTGATGATTAATGATTGTATCTATTGATACGCTTGTTGGTCATTTGTATATCATTTTGGGAGCAGTGTCTATCCAAGTCTTTTGTCCATTTTTAAATAGGACTAATTGATATTTTTGTTGTTAAGCAACAACAAAATGCTTGCAGTAAGCATTCTTTGTATATTCTAGATATTAAATCATTATGAGATCAAGGATTTGCAATATTTTCTCCCATTCTGTAGGTTTTATTTTCACCCTGTTGTGTCCTTTGATGCACAAGTTTTAAGGCTGATGTAGTCTCATTGGTCTCTTTTTGTCTGTTGCTTTTTTCATGTCATATCCAAGAACACACTGCCAAGTCCATTCATGCCAAGTTATGAAGTTTTTCCCTGTTTTCTTCTAGGAGTTTTATAGTCTGGGATCTTATGTTTATGTCTTTAACCCATTTTGAGTTAATTTTTCTCTACAGTGTAAGGTAAGAGTCCAAATTCATTCTTTTGCAGGCAAGGGTATATTTTTCCCAATATAATTTGTTGAAGACACTGTCCTTTCCGCATCGACAGCTTGGCACCACTGCTGAAGATCATCTGCCCACATGCAGAGGAATTCATTTCTGAACCCACTATTCTATTCCATTGGTCTATATTTGTCTTTTATGCCAAATCACACTGTTTTGATTACCATAACTTTGTAATATATTATGAAATCAAGAACCAGGAGTCATCCAATTCTGTTCTTTTTCAAATTATTTTGGTGATTCAGCGTCCATTGAGACTCCATATGAATTTTAGGATGGGTTTTTCTATTTCTGCAAACAAAGGCTTTGGGATTTTGATGGGAATTGTATTGGATTTGACACAACAGATTCATAGAACACATTGGGTAATACTGACATCTTCCTTTATATAATACAACCTCATGTTTTCTACCCAGCAGCCTGTCAGTTTTCATTGTTCTCAATGACAGTAGAATATGCTCTTCCTCACACGTACCCTAAATCATAATACATCACAAACCCTATTTCCGTAGTTCTGTCATGTATGAGGTGGAGAAAGGTCCACCTTGGAAGAACTCTTTTTCTCGTTTAGCTCCATAGTATAGTACTCTTGAAATATAGGAGGGTAACTTAAAAGATCATGTTATAGATATGAAATAGAGAGGAAAAACAAGCATATTAATTCAACAATGACTTATTTAACATCTGTGAAAAGCCAGGTACCATGCTTGGCATTGAGGATTCAGTGATTCAATGTAGAGTCCCAGCCCCTATGCTCAAAGAGATTTCAGCAGAAGAAATGGCCAAAGATGTCAGTAGACCAAGGAAACATCAGGAGCAAAACCTACTTGACCAAACCAAACATACTTTTCTATCACTTAAGTTATGATCTTTTGTAGACATTTATTTCAGTCTTTGTTCTGCTTAAAGTATGGTGCACTGGTGATGTCAGGAACATCTGGCCATATTTAGGAGTCTGAATAGGACAAAAAGATAGTAAAAGTACAGATCAATGTGTGTGGTCAGTGCTCCTGGGTGCGGGGCCCCAGGCATACTTATCCTCACAAGTGATTATCGGGAGGTATAAGCAACAAGAAACAGAGACCTGTATGCAATACCTTAGAAGGCTTTGTTTGTTATCCCCTTTTTAAAGCTTCATGTGAGAAATTTATTTTAGAATCAAGTAATAGAGAAAGCTTTGCTTCTCTTAAGATACTGTCTCTCCCTTTCTGATAACAGAGTTATGAAACCACATCTCCCTTTTCATTTTGGCAACCAGGAAGCTTAGAGTCAAATGTGAAGCTTAACTCCAGCAATTCTAGTTCCTGAAACTTTGAGTTCTTTCCCTGGTCCAAATTCTTTATTTCTATTTCTCTACGGTCATGAATTTATGATGTGCGTGGAGCCTAAATCATTTATTAAGATGTGTGACAGGAAAATCATTACATAATTAATTTTTTGACCATAATGAAAGAGGCTAAAAGGAACAGGAGGTCGTTTCCCTGTCTTATCTGGAGAAAGTTGAGAATGTCCTCCAAAGCGGAGATGGAGCTTGGTTTCTGATGGTGCTGTGAGTGGTGGAGATTGGGACCTTTCTCTTTGCAGCATCCTGGGTGTTTAGGAGTGGGTCTCAGAATAGAAAAAAAAAAAAACCCTGATGTTTCCAGGCTGGGCCCTCAAGCTTTCTTAATGTGTAAGCAAAGGAGACACTGGCCTGCAGACCACGTGGGGTAGGATATGTCCAGTATGGATCCCAAACAAAAGGATCCTTCGCCAGCTTTTCAGAACTGGTGAGAATCCTAAGGCTTTCATATAATCCTCAGGGAGTGGCTGGGGGCAGGAGTGTCTCAAAAGACAGATTAGATTTCCTGCCAGCGCAGCAGGTGGAAGCCTGGCACCGATTAAATTTGATTTAGAGAAATAAAGAAATGTGACATGTCTTGCACCCCACTGTTGTGGTCTGAAATGCATACCTGCTATATGAGATATAAATAAGTGAATGAATAAATAAACAAACCAGAGGCCAGAGTGCCTGGATGAATTCCCAATTTGCTGTGTTTCCATCATTAGGATCATGCAACCTTGAAACACAAGGGCTAATGAAGAATTTGGCGTTTAGCACAATAAATGCCATCTGTGGGGACTGTATGGTAGGGGATGAAGATAAAAAAAAAAAGCTGAAGACAGTTCCACACTTCACAAAACTTACAATTTAATGTGGGCCTTCCAAGTCAACAACATTAATAAGAAAAAGAACAGCCATAGTGTCACGTACATATTTTTATTATGCAGTCACTACACAAAAGGCATGGAAGAGAAAGGGGAGGATTCAGACAGCACCAGCAGGCAGCAAGCACACAGGTTGGTGAAGAAAGTAGGGCAGGTAGAATAACAAAACACTAGAAGAGGGATATGTTTATAAAAGTGATTTGCATCTGGTGCTATGGAAGGAGGGGTAGTTTCTGCCTAAAAGGTGAGAATGCTTTAAAGAGGAGGGAGTGTTTGGGCTGGTCTTTGAAAATGAAAAGCATTTGAGCAGAATAAGGTGGCCAGAGGGGCACTGCAGACCAGGGCTGGTGAAGGTATGGGTCCCCACCTGCTCATGTTCAGGGCTGCAGGGGTGAAGGAAATGCCTCTTCATGGATGCCCATTGTGGTGCATGAGGATGAATGGATAAATGGTGGTGATAAGACCAGAAGGGTGCATGCAGGTTGGCCACAGACAGCGTTTTGGATACCCTGTCAGGTGTTTAGACTGTAAGCTACAGGCAAGGTGATGGGGAGGCGACAGATGTTTGAACAGAGAAGGGTCATGGGAAGAAGGAGGCTTTCGGCAGCTGACTTGGATAGCTGAATGCTGGATGATGCCTTAGAGGACAAGGATAAAGCAATTACAGGGCAAAGTGTTAAGAAGTCCATTAAAATGTCTTGGACACTTGAACTATAAGAGGCAGAGGATCATGGAGAGAATGCAGGAGGTCCAAGAGGGTTCCCAAATGTGAAGAGGTGGTAAGCTCGAGGCGGGGGGAGAATGAAGAGAGCAGATGTCAAGAGATGACTCTGGAGTTTCAGGCCTGCATGAAATGGAGTATGAGAGGAAGATGATTTAGGAGGAAAATGATGAGCTCAGGTGAGAGCGCCCTGAGTCTGAGATCCCAAGAGGCCCTTCGATGAGATGCTTAGCAGGCATCTCATGTATAGAGACATATTATACAAGTGTGTGCTCAGTTTCATACATTGATACCCTGATCTTTCATAACTGATAAATTAGTGGAGATCCACAGTCATCTAACAAAAGGATTCTTTACCTTATGAAAGAATTAATAATAGGGTACTTTAAATAGTTACCTCCCCTGGTGAATATAAAAGAGGCCTTAATATTTTTTTGGAAAGGTGACTTACACCTCTCTTTTCAAAACCTCATCTACTGTGTTAAGTAAAGCATATCTATGTATGAATATGGAATGAACTGAGAGACTCCAGCCAGGTAAAATTAATCAAGGTAGATGTTGTGAAGGAGGTGATGGATCTTAAAGGGATTACTGAAAGCATGGTATTTGAACTGGTAAAGAGGATTGAGGGCTCACGAAATAGGGGTGGACTATAGTCTCACTGGGATGGACAGCCTCCTGTATTCTCCCCACTCCTCTCCCACCCCAGGCATGGAACCAGTGGAGCAGGCTGGGAGGTAGGCAATTCCATCCATCTGTCCCCTGAGGTGAAAAACCTTGGGGTGGCCTTCACTCCTTTCGTCTTTCTTACATGCTGTATCCAATCCATCAGAAAACCCTGCTGGCTCTCCCTGAGAAGCATATCCACTATCTGCTCTTCTCACCACCTCCACTGCTGCTGCCATTTTGAGCCAAGCCACCACCATCTTTGGCCTGGGTCATTTTAATAGCCGTCTAATAGATTTCACTGCTTCTACCATTCCCAGAATGATCCTTTTTAAGTACAAGTCAGATCATCCCATTCCTTTATTCCAAACCTCCAGTGGCTCCTCACTTCCTCTGGATCTAAGCCAAAGTCTTTATTTGAGCTTACAAGGCCCTACTTTGGCATGGTTCTGGTTACCTCTTCCTCTCCCTTCCATCACCTGGCCCATCCACTTCAGCTATGCCAGCCCTTTGCTGGTCTTCAAGTTCTCCTGCACACTCTTACACTGGGGCCACGGCTTTAGTTTTTCCCTCTGCCTGGGACACACATCCCCAGATATCGGCAAGACTAAATCCCTCACCTCCTTCAAGTTTTTGTTTAAACCTCATTTTGTCACTCACCCCATAAATTCTGCCCCTCTCCAGTATTTCCAATCCCCCACCTTGCTCCCCTGTTTTTTACATAGCGCCTATCTCCTTCTGATGTACTATATACTTTCCTCACTGAACATGATTATTTACTGGCTATCTTCCCCTGCTAAAATGAAAGCTCTGTTAGTGTTCTTTATCTTTGTTATTGTACCTAGTTCAACATAGCTGTTCAAGAAATAACATAGGAATGAGTGAAGAAGGAAAAACATGTATAAAAACAAAAGGAGAAAAAACCCCACAACTTCAGCCCAAAACGCTGTACTTGGAGATGGAACGCAAAGCATCCAATCCCTGCAGGGCCACAGACAAGGGATTAAAACTTTCTGGGGTCCTCTACCTTACCAGGAAGGGATGGACCACGTGATTTTTAGTGCTTTCCCAAAATTACTTAACTCATCCAACAATACACATTGAGGACTGACTACATGTGCATATGAAGATTCATAAGACATCGTACCATACCAGTCCTTTCCCACAGTCCAGAGAGAGAAACTGGTGAACAAAGAATGATAATACAATACAGCATCAGACGTCTACACAAGGTACAAGGAAACCACAGACACAATAGTGATGAAATTGGTAGTGGGATGGGCAAAGGGTAAAGGATGGCCAGGGAACAAGGACTCAGCAATAAGAGAACGCAGGGCTCGCTGCATGCAACAATGGCATTGTGCTTACAAACTCAACACGCTGCCCCCTTAAAATATGCACCCCTTGAAACTTGCAGAGAGCTTGCTTTCCCCTGAAAACCCAAGGTTCACATTCAAATCAAGTAAGGTTTTCTTTTTTGCATTCCCAATTATCATCATTTGGCTGACAACGTTACCATTGTCATCAGGACATTGATTTATTAAGTGTCCTTCTGTGCCTAGGATGTAATTCAGAGCAAGACAAACAGATGTATGTTCTCTGTATTCTAGAAACTTTTTCCTTTGATACTCCATAATAACAGTACACAAACCAGAAAAGGAGCCTTTTAGAAAGTACATCCTGGCTACACTTTATCCCAAGTGCATTTGGGTAGTTAGAAGCATGGGATGTCAGATCCATCAAAGGCATTGGAAACAAACCAATATGCTCACAGAAAATCACTGCCTAGAAAACCTTCAGAAAGGGTTTCAAGATAGAAGGTGAGGAGCCAGACCTCAGGAGTCATTTGCATGCTGGGATGAGAAGAAGGACCAGGTTGAGGGTTAGGTATGGGTGCAGTCAAGGATGGGGCACCAAAATATGTGAGCAGTACCCACAATCTGGGGCATTATTTAACTAAGAAAACTGGCCCAAACCTTCAACTCTCAAGCCATGGCCATGAGGGGGCCATTTCTATGTCCCAGCATCCATCGACATAGACACCACCGTCATTTCTGTCCTGGGTTGGCAGCCCGTCCAGCTGAGGTTTAACAACACTCAAGGTGCCAAGTTGGGCTCAGACACGCCAATGAGGAAGCGCCAGTTAGCAAACCCACCACCTGAGTTTTGCAAGTACATCCACAGCCCACTAATCAAGGATGAAAGCCTGTAATACTTCTTGAGCAAAGTACAGGCACGGATGCAGAAGGAACTTTCAAGAACCCTTCTCCATTTTGTAACTGGCCTTTTCTCCCTGTTCCCTGTGGTTACCTGGAGACTCAAAGTAAAAGGTCACACTTTCCAATAGGAAGCACGTAAGACCTCTGTGCGATCTCTGCTCTCAACTTCCTATTCTCCCCTCCATCTTTTATTCTTTATTATCATCTTGCTGTTCCTGCCACATACGCCCCTCCGCAGAGAATAACATCACAATACAACAGCAATAATAATAACAATAATAATAACAATAATAATAATAATAATAATAAACAACTTTTGTTGAGGAGCTTAAGTTGCAAGCAGTCATTGGGTGAAGCTTTTCATGGAGTATCTCATTTAATCCTCATCGGATTCTGGTGAGTTAGGTGCTATTATCATCCACATTTTACATGGAAAAAAGAAAAGCAGAGGAGGTTGAAATAATGTGCCCGAGCACCAGAGATGGGTTTAAATCTACGCCGACTAGCCCCGGAGCACACATTCTCATGGCCACCCCCACTGCCCCACCCCCACAACAGGCATAAAATACTTGTGGGGCCTTGTTTGCAGCAGGTCACTAATGTGGTATGGAAATTCACGACGCCCACCTGGCTTCTGAAGGATACTTTACAGCAGGGGTGAATGACGGAGCCAAATTTGGCCCTTAAACGTGCATTAAGTGGAGCCTACGGTACCTATTTTTTTCTAATTGAATCTAATTTTGCTCTCCAGTTCACTGCTTCCCACCATTCTTCACTGCCCAGCCCACTTCTTTATGTCACGCATTTCAAGTTCACAGGCCTTGCTTTAGAATTTTCAAGATATGCTTTCACCTCTCCGCTCACTTGGGTCGTTAAGATATTTCTCTAAGGGAGGCAGGGCAAACATCAAAATCCTCTTTTGCATACGGAGAAAGGAAAGCTCAGGGCGGTTGAGCCCCTCACCTGCGCTCAGATGCTAGGAAGCGTCCTGGCTGGAAATGGACTCCATCCACGTCCTTTCCCTCATGCAGGGCTAATCTCACAGCACCGATTGTCTTCCTGGTGGAACCCCGAAGAACACAGGGTGCACAATGCCTGGCCATCAGCTGGGGGAAGGACAAGGAACACTCCTCTGGGAGAGGAGAGGGCAGGGCCTGCCTGGCTGAACTGCAGGTCCTGGGCTGCTGAGAGCAGCTTGGAGGAGGCCTGTCCCCCGCACCCCCCAGAAAGGCCCAGCAAGGCAAGGGGGGAGGGCAAGAGGCGAACATGTGACATGAAGTCAGCATATGGACTGGTACAGGCTTTTCTGTAGCATGGCATCATTCCCTGGCGAAGGAGGTGGATGCGCTGGGGAAAGCCTAGGTCAACCCTAGAGCCCTTATCTTCCTTACGCTGCCCCTGACCTTACCACTTTACTCTAAGTCAGAGAGTTCCAGTGGCTGGGCTACCATTTGTAGCCGCTCACTGGGCTCTAAGTAGATTTGGAATTGGCTCTTCCTGAGGAGCCTTACTCTGAGATCTGATGGGCACTACAGGTAACATGTGTCACCTTGGGATAACTAAAAACAAGGGCCAGGAGCCCCACGTATTCCCCAGTCTTCCTTCCATATCCAAATTCTCAAGAGCCGGGTCTAGTGACCTTGAAGGGCTCCTTTCTAGAGTGGAGGGTGGACCTGAGCAAGGGATCCCAAATCCGGTGGCAGGACCGGATCACCCAGGAGAGCTTTTCCAAAATGTAGAGTCCAGGGCCACAGTGAATCATGAACTTGGCAACCAGGCCCGGGAAATTTGCATGTTGACCGTCTCGAGAGAGGAGTCCCGCACCTTAGGCGGACAAAGTTGTGATGGGAGCTTCTTACCGGCCACGACTGGAAAGAGGACACACACAGCCAGAGAAGAGCTATAGGAGCCAGAGCTCGCCCACCCACATCAGCTCCAGGCTCACCTCCAGTGCCAGTAACCGACCTGGGAACGCAGGCTTGCAGCCAAGCACCGGCCCCTTGGGGCTCCAGCTTAGGGTCTATAATACATAGATTTAGATTGTTTTCCTCCAAAGCAGCTGAGTCTGTGGGATGCTTCCAAACATCCAAGAATCACCTCCCTACCCTTGGGGGAAACAGCCCAGACATGAGGGCCTAGAAACCCCTGCCCAGGGTGCAGAGGGGCATGCTTGGAGTCAGGGGTAACCTCAATGCCACCCAAGGAGGATGTGTAGGTGTATGTGCTGCCCACACCAGGCGGGGGAGTGGGGGTGGTGTCAGGAAACCCATATGCTCTGCTTTTCTTGCTTTCTATTAGGAACCACAGGTCCAGCTGGCTCTGTGGCTTGTGACTTGGGGACACAGGAGTGCCCAAATGTGCCTCGAAGCAGCCACGTCTCCCCTAGGAGACCCCTGATGAGGGAGGGCAGGGTTCTACTTCTCTGTGAGCTGACAACCCCTAAGGGGAGCTGGTCTCAAAGCCCAAGGCTGAGGGAGGACCTCTCCCTGCCCCCATCCAATTCCAACACTGGCTACTCACCAGCCTCTGGAAACTAAAACACTGAATGGCCAGATCTTCAGGAGCAAAAATAAGAAAGAGAGTGCCAGAGAGGACCAGGCCCTGTGACAGCCTCCCACTCCAGTTCCTGCCTCGTTCCCTTTCCCACACCAGCACCTGCATCCTTCTGGGGAGTTCTGCCGTAGCTCCCCCGTGCTGAAATGTCCACTATGAACCACAGTCTCATCCTCTCTCACTCAAGGTACAAGAGCTCTGAGTGGACTCCTTCGCTCTATGCTGCTACTATTACTCTCATGATCTTGGGCCAGGCCAGTGCCCTGCCCCAGACCCCAGAGAAGCACCCCCTGCCTTCCAGTCAGGACTGAACTCTACTACCATTCATCAGAAGTAAAGCCCTTTCCCCTGACCTGCTTATTCCCACCAGGGCCCCTTCACTGGACAAATGCTCCCTCCAGCTCACAGGCCCCCCCTTCCTCCCTTTCCCTCCCTTCCCCTCCCCCTGCCAGGTCAGCCCTCCCTCAGAGAGGAGAAGGGAGGTGCACTGCCACTGCAAATGTCCCATGCTGTCCTTGCAAACCCTGTGCGTTCTCATAAAGCGTAGGTTACCCAGCTAGCCCTCTGTGGTGGGACATAGTTACCCACTTGCTTGCTTCCTTGACAGTCCTCGTGTGCCCCACTCTGGGTGTCTGATGGTTATCTGCCTCCGATCCCTCCTTCTCAGGTTAGGATCTAGGTCTTCAGCTCATTCTCAGGCATCACATACACAACTTACTAAAGGCTCAAAGTGGGAACAATTATCATTCAAGACTACCCAGAAAGATGACCCAAGGTTCCTCAGAAATCCCCACAATCCAGCCAAAGGCTCCTGAATGTTCCAGGCCAGGGCTGAGCTGACTCCGGGCCATGGAACCACACCCCGGCAGCTCACTCTCTGGACCTTGGTCATGAAGGATCCCTGAAATGTGGTGTGTACGTGGCAGGAGCTCCGGGGGGTGGGGGGGTGAGTGGGGACATCGAGGGGGTGAGGGGGTGCAGGGTAGAGGGAATGTGCAGGCTGAGGGGGACAGAGGAAGCCACAGGGTGAAGCAGGGAGCACGAAGCAGACAGAGCTCTTAAAGAGGTGACCCACTGCAGACCTGTGGGTCTGTGAAATCCAAGACCCTTCATTTGAGATTCTGCTCAGACCTCCTGCACGGATTCCCTTCCGACTTCACATTAAACTTTACTACGATGCACAGCTTGTAAATGGCATCAAAACAATTTACTACAGCCTTTATATGCCTAGGTTTAAATAATAAACATTTTTATCTCACTCTTCTGTGAAATGAAACTCTTGTGGGGCAGAATCTGAAAAAGTTGAAGTGGCACCTAGAGTAGAGAAGGGGGACGAAGGAGGAAATGAATGCAACGTGCAGCGATATGGGGGGGTCCGCCTCTCTAGCCACCACCAGCGGCCCCAGTTCTCTCCGTCTCTGGGCCGCGTGTTGAGTGTCATGCTTCTCATGCCAGTCGAGAAGGCCAGGTCCTAAGGGTGAGGAGCCGTGTTGGTGGGCACAGCTCACCAGGGCTCCAGTAGGGCACAGACATGACAGGTTCAGGATGTGGTCCACAGCCCACCTCCCACCCCAAGACCTTTCCCCCAAGGGACACAAGGCGAAGAGTGAGGCTGAGGAGGAAGAAGCCAAGGGGAGAACAACTTAGGAATGAGGTCTGCAGAGGGACATTGAGGGGACAGAGCTGAGAAGGAGCACAGCAAGGTCCTTATGAGTCTGAGGCTGCAGGAGCCTGGCTGCCAATCCCGGCCCCTGGGGCTTGGGTGGCCAGGGCCATGCCCCAAGGAGCGGCAGAAGCCAGTCACTTCTGGGATGTTCTGCGGCAGGCCAGCACTAAAGCCCTTTCAGTGGAAATCATTCAGTCTCCCAGGCCTCTCCCTAAACCTGAAGAGTCAGCAACCAGCAGCTTGTTACTTTCTTTAACTAATGCCTTTCTATTTTCTGCAGAGTAAACAACTTGATTCCATTAGATGTTGTAAAATATTTACCAAGTGGCCGGGTGGCTTCCTTCCTCCCAGCGTGCAAGAGGGAAGAAAGCTCCGGTCGGGCCGCTGGACAAAGATCGACAGAGATCCCCGCGAGCTTCCAGTCAGTGACCACTCAACCAGAGACCTGCACAACTGGGGACAGGGCGGGGGGGTGGGAGGAGGACAGAACCGGAGGTGGCGCGCATGGTGAGAAGGAGCAAGTGGCAGACAGACAGGGCCTGCCCAAGCACCAAATGCAGTGGGGCATCCTGGACGGGATCCTGGGACCGCAAAACTAGTGAAAGGCAAATAAAGTCGAGAGTTGGGTTAATAGTAACGCACCCATGTTAGTTTCTTAACCGGGAAAGGTGTTCCAACAGATGTAAGAGGTTAGCATTTGGGGGAACTAGGGGAGGGGTATGCAGGAACTCTGTACTGTCTTTGCAACCTTTCCATGAGTGTAAGATTATTCTAAGCTAAAAAGTTTAATTTTTTAAAAAGGGAATGCGCAGCCCTTCTAGAGGTAAGGGGGGTCTCCATTTCAGGTCAGCCCAGCACTGACAGCGACCTTCCCTATGCAGGACCCTCACCCCAGAGACAGCCTGCAACTCACAGGCAGATTGTGACGAACGAGGAGAAGGGTAGAGGGAAGGAGTGGGGGAAAGGCAGGAATCAGGCAGGAAGGTGCTGCAGAGAAACCACCTTCATTCCAAGAAAAGGCCCCTGGATGGAGGGTGAGATGAACTGGGTAGAAAGCCTTGCGCCACGCAGAACACTCTGGGCTCACATCAGGCAGCCCATCGAAGGAATCCTTTGGAACCTGCCTCCAGGGAGTTCATAGAAACCCTTTACCCAGCTGGGCATGTTTGGAATGCTCATCACCGGCCCACGAAGGACACGTAACATCCTTAACCAGGGAGGGGAAAGCTGGCAGTGATCCCCCCTCAGCCCTCCCACTCCTGCTGCTGAAAGGGGCTTTGGGCTTTTCCGAACTCTTCTATCTTATGCCAGCCTTTGCTGGGCAGGGGCAGTGGATCAGATGAATGTGACCACTGAGGTATATACCCTCCCCATCTCTTGAGCTCCTGGCCTGTTCCCACCACTCCATCTCCCTGCTCTGGACACGGGTGGCCATACCCTTCTCAGCCAAGGCAACAGGGGGTCTCGCAACTGTTAGGATGAGGCAGAGGAAAAGTGTACAGTTAATTTTGTTTAAACGGGGCTAGGCTACAGTGCCCAGTTGGTTAAACACCAGTCTAGATGCTGCTGTGAAAGTACGTTTTAGAGGTGATTTACAAGTACAATCAGTAGACACTGCCATCATCACGCATAAAGATGGCCCTCCGTAATGTGGGTGGGCCTCATCCAATCAGTTGAAGGCCTTAAGAGAACAAAGACTATTCTCTCCCAGTGGAAAAAGAATGTGACATCATAATAAGAAAGAGAAGCCGAAATCAAGACGGACACTCTGACCTTGCAAGCCTCCTGCAGAAAAGCCAGTGGCCCAGTCCCTTACTGGACAGAGATGTCCTCCTGAAATGCCTGCATTCCACCTGGGTCTCTGGCCGACTGCATATTCCGCACATGGGAAAAAGCTCACTGTGAAGTACAGGCTACGTGTCAGCGGGGCGAGGCTACGGCACCCAGTTCTTTGGTCAACACCAGTCTAAATATTGCTGAGAAGGTATTTTAAACTATGATTAGCATTTACATCCGTAGACTTTGAGTGAAGATTAACATTTAGCTCAACAGACTCAGGAGTCGAGCGGATTACCCCCCAGAACATGGGTGGACCTCACCCAACGAATTAAAGAACAAAGACCAAGTTTTTGAAGTTTCCCACAGAAGAAGGAATTCTCAAGACTGCAACTTAGAAACCCTGCCTAAGTTTCCATCCCACCTGGCCTGCCCTATGAATTCTGAACACAAGACTGCAGCATAAGCACTCTGACCTGAACTTCCAGCCCTGGAGATTTTAGTCTTGCCAGTCCCACAATCACGTGAGCCAATGCCTTAAAATTAATCTCTCTCAGAGAGACAGATATAGGTGTAGATACGTGGACACACACACGTATACCAGTTCTGGTTGTCCGGAAGCCCCTAACACAAGGGAAACAGAGGATCCAGAACATCACAGGGAGGATCAGAGGCACATGCTCCCTTCACTGTCCTGCTGACACTCGTCTGTGACTTTAGAGACCGTGACACCCCGTCGCTGGTGCTTCACAGCTGCGTCGTTCCGTCACGGAAATAAAGAGTTCATATTGATTGTCTTAAGAGGATGTCTTAAGAGGATGTCTTTCCCTGGACTCACAAGTGACAGTAAGTGACAAACATTTCAGAAATAGCTCAGTGGACATTCCCCCACTGCCTCTTGTTTTCAACTCAAAAATAACAACACATCACTCAACTTCCTACTCCCCCCAGTCACGTGTGCCCGGGCTGACAGAATTTCCTCAGTGAGGAGAACAAACACTCCACCTGCCAAAGAGACACATGCACGGAGACGCGGAGTTATCCAAAAGCACACGACAGATGCACAGTACGGGGGCAGGCGGCCTCTGGTCCTTCCAGGTCATCCTGCCCATGATTCTCTTGGTGCCGAGGCTGCCCAGGGCCTGTGGGTGTGAAGCTGACCCAGGAGTCACTCACCTCCCTGTGCTCCCGTGAGCCTTGGGCCCCAGCTCTGTGAAGCAGAGAAACTTCACCTGACAGAAACTCAGACTCATATAGTTGGGGTGCGTGACATCCTTGATGTCACATCCTTGGTGTTACCGGAGGACACGCTCAAGGTCAAAAAACAGAGTGGAAAGCGGAGCACTTTCACTTCTCTCCCTTGGTTGAGGATGGGTAACGGAGAGCAGCTGCCCTCTCTCTGTGGAAGCCTGGGACCCTGGAGATATCAGGACACCCTTCCTCTACGCGGCCAAGACATCCCATTCCCTCTGCAAAAGCCCAAGCCATTGGGGCCCCTTCCCCCAACTCAACTGCTGCCCTCGAAGAACGCACGTTCAGGAGGTAGAAGGGCCACACCATCATCATCAACCTCACCTGCAGCAGACGGTTGAGCAGCAGGTGCGTTAGAGACCTGGGTCCCTTTGGGGAGTTTCTGCCTTCTGCCTTCCAATCACAGTTGCCCAATTGACCAAATAAAAATATTTAGGATGCCCACCTAAATTGCGATTTCAGATCAACTACAAACGCATCTCATGCAGTATTTGGGACACATTTATAACTTTTTAAAAATTGTTGTTTCTCTGAAATTCAAAGACTGTAAGTGGGGGCATCCTCTAACTTATCTGGCCTTCCTACTTCCAATGGAGGCGAGCCCTCAGAGCTACAGCATCAGGCCCCACTTGGTTGCCAGGCCCTGGGCCCTCTCCTTCCTGTTCCTCGCAGATGGACCACTCCCTTGGCCCAACCCTAAGCCAAGGGACTGCGTTCGACACACACGCCAAAGCAGAACCCCAGAGGTCCTGAACCAGCCCTCACTGGGCTCCAAGGCCCTAGCCTTGTGCTCCCATTTCCTGTACCTGCAGATCTATGCTGGCATTCTGCCCAGCACCTTTTGAGGACCCTTTGCATCCACAGGTCCAGTATAAACCCAAGCACAATGGGTGGAGGGCCTGACTGCTGGGGCAGTCAGCCACTTCATCTTGGGTACCAGCCGCCTTCCTGGTGGAGGCGTGACTACAGACAACTATAGCCCCCGGACCCCTGTGCCGGCTGCAGGTGTAAACTCAGCTGTCAGCACCCACAGCTAGGCAAGCTGTCCCCCAGGTGAGTGGGACTCTTCTCAGCCCATCTTTCCCCATCAGCCTTGTCATGCCCTCCTGTCTGCCCAACTCCCACATCTCTTCCATGACAGCCATACACGAGGTCTTAGCCAGGTGTGGTTCAAAAGCAGGACTCCCCTTCAAAATAGGACCCACAAAAATGCGCCTAGGGACCATCCCACATCGGCTATTTCATCACTTCCCCTGTGGCACCTGTTCCATTTGTGATCTGAATCCGAAAACAATTATGCTTCTGATTAGATTGGCTTCCCAGCTATCACAGCAGGGCATTCATGTTCTAGTAAGTGATCGTCCATGTTCCAGTGATTGCTCCTCCTGGAAGGATTGCTCTGGTATCACTAGAACAATCATCTTTTTCTTCTTCAGAAGAAAAGAGTATGCTAGTCTTCAGACCATAGTGCTCGAGCAACTAGCAAATCAGATCAAGACCAGGCAGGCCTCTCTGACCAGTTCTGGCCCACCTTGGAGTCCCGGTCCCCACTTAGGAAGAAGCCCCCCACTTTTATGCAAAGCCCGAGGGAAGTGAAAATCAACACCATTCATTCCTTCATCCATTCACCGAATTTACTGCTTCACGTCAGGCTCCTGGGATGTGAGGAGAGCAAGTCAGCGTCCTGCCTTCAGGGAGATCACATGGGATTTAGGGAGAGAGACCAGTAAACCCAGTACTTCAAGCAAGTGTGACAAAGGCTTTGATCCCCTGGGGGGAGCAGTCTACCTAATGGTCGTTCTCATTTTTTTTTTAATGGTTTGAGGGAAGATTGAAGTTCCGCTTCCATATGTGTGGACTTACTTTGGCCATTCCGCCAACCAAAAATATTCTTGGCGTGGCTGGCTCCTTTTTGGCATTCCTGTGTCAACTTAAATGTCCCCCTCCTTAGGGCGCCTTGGTGGTTCAGTCGGTTGAATGTCCGACTTTGGCTCAAGTCATGATTTCACAGTTTGAGTCCAAGCCCTGCATCGGGCTCTGTGCTGACAGCTCAGAACCTGGAACCTGCTTCAGAGTCTGTGTCTCCCAATCTCTCTGCCCCTCCCCCACTCATGCTCTGTCTGTCTCCCTCTCAAAAAAAAAAAAAAAGTCCCCTCCTCTGTGAGCCTCTCCCACCTGCCTGATCTGAAGTGGCCCCTGCCACTCTTCATCCCATCACCCCGTTTTACTGTCATTAGGGCATTTATCACTGCCTGGCCTCTCCATGCTTGACCCCCATCTCCGCCTAGAGCAGAGCCTGGTCTGTCTCACGCAATGCTACAGTCCCAGCACCCTGCACAGTGCCCATTCCACAGACGTTTACTGCATAAATGAATAAACACACAGAGAGAACAACAGCCCTGTGGTCTCCAACCTCCAGGGCCCTTGAATGTAGGAACATGGGCCTGTGAGCTATCTGCATATATTCCAAAGCCGAACAGACTTCATCTGGTCGATAAAGCCTCACAGGAGAAATAAGATGTCACATTTCTTTGCCTCTGACCAGAATCATATCAACTCAGTTAGTATTACTGGCTCCCATGCCAATCAGAAACTCTAATTAGTAAATATATTATGGTTAGTGAAAGCAGGGGAAAAGCATCATAATATCAGAGTCGCCTATTTGGTGGAGAACAGCCTCCGAGACAGGAAACCACAGAGCAAAATTAAAAGTACCAAAGGGTCCTCAGCTGGAGAGACTGGGAAGATCTGCCGATTTTCTGGGCAGCACGTCTGAGGCTTGAGCCCGTGCAGAACCACAAGCCGGAAACTCGGAGCCCGAGTTCTGCTCCCCAAACCGTCTGGGCAAAGGAAGAGGAGATTCGGCCATGAAAATACTGCTCATAAAAGAAATCATGCTCTGGAAAAGGAGTAATTTAAATGAAAGCTGAAATTATTATTCGCAGCGCGGAGACTAAGTATCTTCGGGCTCAATGCTATCAGAAGGATCAGCCTTAGAACACTGGCAATCTTCAGAAGGGCTAATCAAAACGTGGGAAGTGGACCCCGAATTAGCAAGGTGCCAGCATATGGCTTTTCACTTCTCCTAATCTTTGAAAAAGAGTAATGACACAGGCAGTTATCCCTTGAAAGCTGACCTTTGGAGAGCACATTACACAAGAGGACTAAAGGTGCTGGATAAACCACAGCCTGTCATTTCACTTGCTCAACGGACTGGCCTTTGCAACGCAAGACTTCAGGGTTGAAACAGAACAGCCCAGGTCAGCTGAGACTCCGGCTGCTGGAGGCCAAAGGGGCCATTATGCCAGAATCTGCTCGCAGGGCCCTGGCGTGTCCCTGCCACTTGACTGGTGGTGTCACCCGTATGCAGGGCACTGGGTCTTGGGGGAGGGGCTCCTCTTGTAACAAGAGGACTTTGAGCAGACTCACTGCAAGGGCACAGGCTCCCCACTGGCTTGCCCCTGGCTACCAGTGGCAACCTGAAGGACTGAACGGTTACTTTTCCTGCCTTCCAGCAGGGGAAGAGACCCTCATAGTAGAGTCACTAGTTATTTCTCTGATGAAGAGGGGCCCAGCCAGAGAGGAGAGCAAAGAGCCTCTGCCTAGTGTGATGAGAAGTCTTTTCGGGATGCCGGATGGGAGGCAGGAGAGACCTGTACACACAGTGGGAAAAGCCCCCTTGCATGTTTTTATCCAAACAGAGTACAGCTTGGTTGAAAGATCAGATGGTTTCTTTTTTTAATGTTTATTTTAAAAAAATTTTTTATGTTTATTTATTTTTGAGAGAGAGACGGTGAGAGCCAGGGAGGGGCAGAGAGAGAGGGAGACAAAGAATCCAAAACAGGCTCCAGGCTCTGAGCTGTCAGCACACAGCTCAATGCGGGGCTCAAACTCACAAACCGTGAGTTCATGACCTAAGCTGGAGTTGGACGCTTAACCGACTGAGCCACCCAGGCGCCCCTCAAAATGTTTCTTAAAACTTAATATAGTAATCCCTGCATTTCTTTATTAATGCTTTCAACAACAAGATCCCACAGTACTCTAGAACTGCTGTTATTTCAAGGTGGTAACAACATGGAAAAAACATCTCGAAATACCTGTTGCAGTTGCATGTGTCGCTATAAAGCTGGGGCCAGCCAGGAGAGCCAGCTTGGCCAGAGAGGCATTGGGCTTCGCTCTAGCACCAGAGGAGAAGCCACAGCCCTCTCTTATTAATTTATAAATTTTATTTAATTTTTCAGTAAACCCTACCCCCCATGTGGGGCTCAAACTGGAGTCATGTGCTTCACGGACCGAGTCAGCCAGGCGCCTGCAACAGCCCTCTTTACAATACCAGGAAGAACAATCACGAGGTGGTTCCCTTTTTTGTCACTGATGACTACCTTTTTTTGTCATCACATGACAACTACCCCCCACCTGAGAACAGGCAGTAATGGTCAGCTTAGTGAAAACAGAACGAGCCCCAATTTTGATGTCCGAGTCTGGGGTTTGCAGCCTGGTTTTTCTCTACCTGTGCCCCCAGATATATTGTCACGGATCCTCTCCACCCTGCTCTGTGCCCTCGCCAGCCATCCCCTGCCTGCTCCAGGAACACCACCCCTCCCTTGCCCCTCTGGCCCTCGGGGGTAACTGCTTCCTGCTCTTGCTGGTCCCTGAGGGGTTCTCTGTCCTCTGCTGGTGCCCTTTTCCCTGCCCACAGATCTTTAAAAAAATTGTTTTCAAGGTTTATTTTTGAGAGAGAGACAGAGCATGAGCAGGGGAGGGGCAGAGAGAGAGGGAGACCCAGGATCCCAAGCAGGCGCCAGGCTCTGAGCTGTCAGCAAAGAGCCTGATCCCCTGCCCACAGATCTTTAAAAAGCCCCTTCATTAAGGTCCCCTCAGGC
Source organism: Cryptoprocta ferox (assembly GCA_028646485.1). Classification (NCBI taxonomy): domain Eukaryota; kingdom Metazoa; phylum Chordata; class Mammalia; order Carnivora; family Eupleridae; genus Cryptoprocta; species Cryptoprocta ferox. The sequence goes on along the minus strand of CM053576.1, from coordinate 108,616,825 downwards.
GTACTCTTTGTGTGTGCCAACTGTTTCTTGCCAGAGCCTTTCCCAGCCACGTGACCATGCGCAAAGGACCCCACCCTTCTGAGCCTCCCAGTCCATGGAAGGGGAACCACAGCACCCGCCTCATCACAGAGGGGCTGCCCGGGGTCAGTGGGACAGTGTGTATAAAGGATGTAGCAGGATGTCCGGGCCGTGGAAGCCAGGGGGAATCACCTTCCATTTTAGACCTAGGGATGAACTCCAAGGACAGGTTATTCTGCAGCCTGCTCTTGTGATCAGATCAAGAACAGCCTTTGTCCAGAATGGCCAGAACCATTGGGGAGGGGGGTCTTTATGGTGGCCCAGAGGGCTCAGAGGTCAAGCATCCGCAGCTGGGAGACCTTTCCTTGAGGGACAAAGGAGGAGGTCAGGCTGACCCCAAGGGAGCCATCTGGTTGGGGCATGACACCCTCTGCATGTCCTCTTCATTTCCCTCATTATCTTTCCCCCTTGGCAATAAATCCTCACACCTGACAGCGCACAGAGCCTTCACAGAGGATGTCCCATCTGGTCTGTCCAGCATTATGAAGCAGGCCTTACAACGCTACATACTTATTTTTGGGAGAAGACCGAGTTCAGAGATATTAAGAGACGTGTCCCAAGTCATACATCCAGTAAGTACCAGAACCATACCTAGTTCTCAAATTTTCTAAACATCTCAATTTCTTCCCCAACAGAAAGACCTAAGAGAGCAGATATAAATGATTCAATGACACCTCCCCCTCCCCCCCGCAATCGTGGGCTGGAGAGACAGGCCCTTCCCTAAAGAATAGGTATGGCATGGAAGTCATTCACTTACTAGTCATTAAGCATTTCTGGTTTCATTGTGTAGTTTAGTGAAAATAATTCCAGGAAAAGAAGGAAGATCAAAGAAACATGGTTCAGTAAAAGTCGAAGGGCTGAAAAGCTTAACCTCTTTATTTCCCAAAAGACAACATTTTCTTAAACTTCGTTTTAAAGGGACAAGCGAGACAGCCTGGTGGCTTTGCTGCCCGCATCTGTCCAGCATCCAGAAGGAAACTGTTAGTTTTCCTTGAATTAAAAACAGAAATCACGGCCCACTTCTATTCTGACCAGAGACAGCCCAACACTTTAGGTACTTAAACTTGAATGTTACTTGTTCTGAATAAATCCTATCCGAAATTCAATTTAATGTCGGGTTTAGTGGTTGTCGCAGACCAAGAGTTTGGAGTTCTCTCCTGTCCAGCAAGAGAGTGGACCCGAATTGGATACGAGAGGGGCTGATATCCAGGAGGAGACAAGAGCCCCGAAGAGCGGTTTGTCTCCGTATTTATTAAGCTCACAAGATATCACCCACGTGGTGAACATGAAGAAAACAAGATCTTACACACATGGATATGGAGAAAACAATCAGATAATAATCATTAACTTGTGCATGTAAGACGCAAGGGGGGGGGCAAGTGGAGTTTGTGATCAAGGTACATTGGCGTCAGATGGAAAGTAACTTCCTACAGGTGATGTAACAAGTGTCTCGTGATTCTATGACACTCTCTCGCTAACTAACCTCGGGCACTTTCGGTCTGCCCTAAGGTTTTTTCTAACCCATTTATGTAAGTAGAACCTATTTCCCCACAATGGGTAATGTCCAATGACACTTCCTCGCCCTGTCAATGGGAATTCCTGGCTCTCCTTGAAAGCTCAGTGTGGACACCGTCTCTCCTCTCCCCAGCCCTTGAAATGCTTCATGGCCATTAATTCCTACAATACACTTGAGACAAAGACAGGTGTTATTAGCCGCACCTCACAGATGAAGAGATCAGAGGCAGAAAGGTTAAATGGCTTGCCCAAGAATGATGAGGAAACCAGTATCGCAGGCCAGGGCTGGAACCAATGAGGTCCCAGGTCAGGGTTTTTTTCTACAGGGCTCGGAAGACTCTATATGACCACAGAGCTTCTCCAGATTGTCTTTCTCTAACCACCATAGACCATTCAGGTCTCCACCCTCCACATAAGACCCCCACCCCACCCCGCATACATACACCCACCACCCGGGGCTTCCTGTGTAACTTAAACAGGTCCCACTCTGGCCAGAGAGAAAGCCCTTCAGGGGAGGGAGGAGGCTGATTATACATTCTTGAGCTTTAATAGGGGAAAGCAAATCCATTCCTAATAAATTGAATCCGCCTTCACAGAGCACAAGGAACCTCTTCATAAAACATTTGCTAACCATTAACTACAGTCCTGCTATTAAATGCTGTTAATAGCTGCTCCTCAAAACTGTGCCTCACCAGACTAGCTGCACCTTTAATGGGCCAGAGGCTGTCAACGCGACACCCAGGGCCCAGCCATGGCACAGTCGGGGTGACATGTTTAAGTTAAACAGCTTTCTCGATTAGTTTCGGTGCTTTGGGCCCAGCGGGTCACCTCTCTTCAAGGGAAGCCAGTGTGGCCCGGAAGACAGCCAATGCTGGAGAGTGGCCTGGCCCTGCTCGGATCTGAGTCCTGACTGTAATGTCACCCAGCAAGGACTTTTCCAGGGAAGCCCCAGGACATCCTGGGGTGATGGGGTGCTCCCTGAGAAACACAGGACACTACTCCCCCAGCTCTTCCTTCTGCATTTCTTCTCATCCCCTTCTCCCTTGCAGTTCTAAGTGTTGGCTGTTTCTCTTCCCATCCTTCAAGTGCTCCCTGATCGCTCATCCGCATCCAGTCAGTCTCCAACCTGATGCCAAGGGTCCCAGACTCCACCAGACCACCTCCTGGGCACCCCATGAGGATGTCTCATGCACCCCACAAACTCAGGCCACCTCATGGCCACCTCCAACCCCCATGGCGTCCTTCTGCACCTGACTCCAATCAATACCATTTCTTCCCTCCGCCCAGTTTCTCAGACCAAACCTTTGACCTTTCTTAATTTGTCTTCTCAACCCTCACATCCATTGATGGGCTTCTTAACTCCACTTACAGATATCTCTGGCATACATCCCCTTCCTTTCTCCCATTCCAAATGCAAGCATTCCTTCTCAGTCTGGACTCCCACCAACACCCCCAAGGACAACTGGGTCTCCCTTTCTCCTCACTCCAATATGCCTCCTCTAAAACACCAGAATAGTCTTCCTAAAACAGAAGTGACCATGAATTTCTCCTCCTGCAAACAAACTCTTCATCCTAGAGCATAAATGGCCTTTTCCACTTGGGACCCAAACTCTACTATCCTCCAGTCACTCTCCCCAGCAGACCTGATATTCCAACTACCCTAGACCACCATGCAGGGGTTGAGCATTTGCTCATGCTATTCCCCCTGCCTAGAATGTTTTTTCCCTTACCCCTTACACTTTAAGCCCAGTTCCCTGGCCCTTTCAGAGCAAAGCCCTGCAACTTACTCTACACCTGCCTCCTTTCTGAGTACTGATCACTGTACCACTGCCATCTACACCAAGGTACCTCCTGTCACCACCCACTCGGAACAGTCCTTGAGAACAGGAACAAGGGTGAAGTTTATTCATACCTCTAGCATTTAATGCAGTGCCTGAACCAAATGGTTTCAATAAAATCTTGAGTAGGAACTGAATCACCACCTGATAGTACTTAAGAATAATTTTGCCAGGATGGAAAAGATTCGAAAAGACAATTCTGCAGGAGGAAACATCTAGGATGAAGATTTTGTTCTTTCTTATTTTATCCCTATTGGGCAGAGATGGGAGCAGGAGGAATATGGCAAGGCTCAGGTCAGCTCCTCCAGAACTCACGAGGATGTCATGCTGATGGGGAGTGGCTCTGTCTTTTGCCCAGATCCCCTGCTGCCAACGCTTGACGTTCCTGGGAATAGAGACAGAAACTCAGCTGGGCGCAAATCTGCTCTTACGTTCCTACTATGTGTGAGGACACAAAGCAAATGCAAGACAGTGTCTCTGCCTCTATAGCTCTCCGTGGATCCCCGCAGAGTCTAGACACAGGCACAGACCAGAGAGGAGAATAAGGTAAGATAGTCAATTTCTAGAACATTAGAGCTAGAAAACACCTCTGAGGCCAACTCCCCCAGCGCTTCCCTGACCTGCCTCAGAGCCCCAGGTCCTAAGGTGGTAGAGAGAGAAGACTGGGGCAGTAGAATTCACACAAACCCAAACCCTGGTCCCGCAAAACCAGAGCTCCTCTATATCCAGCTCCCATTAGCAGCCTGGCACAGACTTCCACCAAATGAAGGGATTCCATCAGGGGGAAAGAGTTGGAAGTTAATGTCTATTCTAACTCTCCAGATCATTCAACCAGCTTATAGAATAGCCGAGACTATGTTTACCCATCCAAATATATGATACAGAGGATACTGATTCCTGTGGGGATTGGTACACTTTAGATTGTCCTTTGGATCTTGCCAGACACCCCCACACCTTGAGACCTGAAGCCAGAAGAACACCTATGTCTCCTTCCCCACCCACCAGGGGTTCCTCAGCCTCAGGAGGGCAGCCCTCTCCTGCTTCTGGCTCAGAAAGCAAACATTCCTATCTAAAGGGAAGAGAGGAGCTCCTTGTGTTGGATGACCATGAACCCTGGGCGTCCAGGTCCTGCGGTGGCCCAGCCAAGGACCAGGCTGCAGCAGCCTGAGCTCCTAGTTCAATATCACTACTGTGTATTGCTTCCCGGAAATGGTTCTGCTCTAAATAAACGAAATGCAATGCAATGGGGGGTGGGGGGGAGAAGAGGGAGCTGGGAAAGAAGGACTAAGGATATTTTTTTATATCTGTTCTCTGGAAGCCAGGTCCTTCCAGAGAACAACTTTTCCTTTGTCTGTATCGATCTCCAGAATAAATAGGGACGAGAAGAGAGAGAGCCATGAAAAACTGTTAGTGCAGTTAAAGAGATTCATCTCCTTCGTTGCCGGCAGATTAAGCGCTCACACTTCCAGGCTGGCTATGCTTCAACTCAAGGAATGAAAAGCGGGGGCGAGGAAGGAGGCTGGAAACAAGCCCCAAAGCGACCTCTCCCTTCCAGAAGAGCCCTGAAGACCGCCCTGCTCTGGACTCCCACAAAATCTGTAGTCCATGCATCTCTCCTGGTCCTTGATCATCCTCTCTTTTGTTTTATTATTTTAAACATTATTACATGGATGCTCTACCTCCCCAGGGCCTTGAGGGCAGAGATGAGGTCTGATGTTTTACACTCTGTCTTCAAGCCTCCCCCGTCCTCTCTCCTCCCTCCACGGAAGGCTAAGATGATCACGGGAAAAGTACTATGAGTCAGTCCCAATCCCTCCCTTCTATTTGACAGCTGTGTGAGCCCAGACAAGTTTTTGACTCTCTCTGAGCTCCATTTGCTGCACTGGGAAAATAGGGAGAATACCTTGCAGGAAAGTGGTAAGAATGATACCAAAGGTAAAACAATCAGCTCAGTGTCTGGTAAACATCCCAGGGGACAAGCCTCAGGTGCCGTTGGCTAGATGGGGGTAGGCAGGACCAGTCAGGGGCCAGGACGAGGGCCCTGGATGAGTGAATGCTGCTGCACCTTCCAGCCCCTTTAACACGGTAATGGCCCCTCCTGGGTCTCAGATTTACAGATCGGGCTCACCACATCGGATTTTAAGAACTGTGTGAATTGAAGCATCGCAAAATGAATCACCCTCCAATTGCCCTGGGGAGCCTCCTGCTTTGAGAACGACTACAACAAACTCTCCTGCAAATCCTCCCTAGGTACCCAACAAATCTTGGGCATCTAACAAACCTTCTCTGGGTGCCCAGGGAAAGAAGAACAGCAGGACCAAAGGCCAGAGTCCGACCTGGGTTTGAGCTCCAACTTTGACACATTTGTGCCTTGTAACTTAACTAAATATCCCCCACAAACTGCCCAAAAATGCAACCCAGGGGTAGGCAGTAGAGCACAATGACCAGAGCATAGGAATGCCCAACTCAAGGTTCCAATCCCTGCCCCAGTATTTCCCTAAGCTGTGTGACCTAGGGCAAGTGGCTCAACCTCTCAGAGCCTTACTTAACCTTATCTCACTCCCACAGTTGGTATGTGGGAGAGATGAGCTCATTGCTGCCAGGTGCCTAACCCAGAACAGGACAGCACATAGCAGGTGCTCCCTCCCCGCAACCCCATTTCCCCTTTTCTGTCAGTCTGGGGAGGTTCTGTTCTGTGTATGCCCACTGTTAGCTGCTATTCATTCGCTCCTTGGCTAAGCTGTTTTTAGGCCACCCCAGGGGCCAGAGAAGCACTGGCAGAGGGAGATGAGGAAGAATTCATAACACCCTCCCCCGCTATAAAGTACCCAGGAGTCTGTCAGAAGCCAGAGGAGCGAGGCTGTGGCTTGGACAGTGGCCATTACTCACCTGCTCTGCCCCGGCGACTCGGGGAGTGGGGGATGCTGGAGGGGGGCGGGGTGGCCAGCCACCTTTAAGGGTCTCAGTTTGCTTGTGAAAAAGAAACAAGGGGCTTATTTATGTCACTCCAGCTGAGCAAGCAGGGAGGGGGTGGTGCGGGGAAGCCTTTAATTAGAGCTCTTCACCTCAGAAATGCTGACACGGGTTGGACAGCAGCTACATCTTGGCCAAAACATCGTCATCCCAACGATCCCGCTGGAAAGATAAAACCGGCTGCAAATACTGGTCTCTGCAAAGAGCAGAACACCAAGCAGCCCGCAGGCTTGGATGCAGGTTGGGTCCCCGCCGCTGCCGTGGACACACACGCTCGGCCACCTGCCCTCCCCCCCCAGGCTGGACCAACTCTCCAGAAACAGGAGAGAGAAATCAAGTCAGAGCAGGATGCCTCAGGGCTATGGAAATCCAATTCCCAGGTCCAGTGAGGCCGAGAATGGGGGAGGCTGGGAAGGGCACTGGCAGCCCCTCCCCTCACCCATGTCCCTACTGAGGTGCTGGGACACCCACCCCCAGCAACACTGGTGACACCGCGCGCGAAGGTGCAGAATCATGAAGGCCCGGGCTCTCTGCACCACATCCCAGGCACAGACAGCGAACCTTCCTCTCCAAAGTCCTCCTTCCAGGGGCTTTGGTGAAGGGCAGACGCCACATTCGCTCAGGAGAGTAGGGTGTCCACGGGTCACCAGATCTGTTGTGAAACTGGACAGGGTCTCCAGCCGTCCACAGTGACCCTGAGACTGAGGCTGCTTTCCATGCCTCAGTTTACCAGCTTCAAAGATATAGGAGTCTATCCCTTCTGCAAAGGGAGGGCTTTGGAATCCACGCCTACTTTTGCCATAAAACCAACCCTTCATGTTGACGCCTTGCTCTGCTTCCGGTACTGTCAGCTCCCTTCATTTTCATTGATATTTCATGAAGTGGGGATGCCTCACCCCATTTTCAGACTAGGCCTGGGGTTCAGCTGTGTTCAGCAACCTGCTCACTGTCCCCCTGTGGCTGAGCCAAATCCAGGCAGTGTGGACGTGTGCAGTAGTAATATTTGCATGAGCCACCATCCGGGGGTGAGGCAGGCACAAAGGCTGAGGATACCCCATGTCCCCTCTTCCCTTCTGTGGGTCTAGATTCTCCCCATCTGCACCAGGAACAAAGTTCAGGAACCTCGACTGCTCACCTTTCCTCAGCTCTGCCCAGACAGGGACTCCAAGTCAGTCCCCAAACTGGAACCTCTCGTCATTACCACAGGGCCCCTCCTGCAGGCACCTATGTTATGGTTGCTTCTGGAGAAATAGAAAAGGCTGCACTCCAAGAAAGGTCGGAAACTGATGGCAAACTTGCTTTAAATAGTAACAACAGACAGGCACCTGGGTGGCTCAGTGGGTTAAGCATCCAACTCTTGTTTTTCAGCTCAGGTCATGATCTCACAGTTAGTGAGTTTGAGCCCTACATCGGGCTCTGTGCTGACAGCGCAGAGCCTGCTTGGGATTCTCTCTCTCCCTTTCTCTCTGTCCCTTCCCTGCTTGTGCATGCTCTCAATAAATAAATAAATAAATAAATAAATAAATAAATAAATAGGTGTAGAATGACCCCTGCTCCTCTCAACCCCCGAGGATCCAATCTAGACACGGAGACACAGCAGCTCACCACCAGCCCCTGGGAGCCCAGGACAGTGATGGGGCCCCTGGGTATTTAAGATGACACTGGATTATTTGTAATAAAATGGAAACAAGCCAAACGTCCACCAGCTAATGAATATGGGTGAACAAAATGAGGTATATCCATATAAGGAAATACTATGTGAAGTACTGATTCAGGCCACAGTGTGGATGGATCTTGAAGACACTATGTTAAGTGAAAGAAATCTGTCACAAAAGGCCACATTTTATATGACTCCATTTATACGGAATGTCCAGAAGAGGCAAATCCCTGGCGACAGGATGTAGATCAGTGGTCGCCAGGGACTGGGTGGGGGGGCACAGGGAGTGAATGCTGACGGGGACAGGCCTTTCTCTCCAGGGAAGAAGATGCTCTAAGATTATATTATGGTGATGGTCATGCAACCCTGTGAAGACACTAACACTCCCGAGCTATGCCCTTTATGTGGGTGGATCTTACAGTATGTAAATTGTATCTCAATAGAGCTAGTTTTTTTAAAAAAATAAGAAGATGCTAGAATAATCCTCCGTTAGCTTCCTTTTGGGAGAGGGGTAGGGGGAAGGTCAGAAAGAGCATTAAGCCTTCTTGTTGTCTTCTACCTACCCAAGGCCACAGAAGGAAGGCCAGGAGGTCGGTGTTTGTTAGGGGGTACTTGCCTAGGGAAAACCTAGGCAGCCCGAATCTGCCCTTTCACCCTTCTCCTCACTGACTGCCCCCTAGCTATGTCCTGAGCACGTTGCTGGCCATCTCTCCCTCATTCTTCACGATGGCCCTGTGATGTACATGCTTTTACTACCCCCGTTTTAGAAACGAGGAAATGGTCTCTCCGAGAGATTAAGTATAATGCCTCACCTGAGGACAGGCGGACCCTGAGCGCCGGTGCTGGACCTGGATGCACGCAGTCTTCAGAGCCTCCCCTCTTCCCTCTGACTGGAGAGAGCACCGGAGGCAATCCAGGGTCATGCCAACTGCAGGAGCCGGGCCCATGCTCCCTGGAGGCTGGCCCCCAGCAGTAAAAATTGAACTCGCAAGAGGAAGATGTCTTTTTCCTCCCAAGAGGCCTCAGGGAACAACGAGATGGATCTCCTTTTAAATGACTGTCCACCGTTGTGTGTGATAGCTCTTTGGTTTTATCTAATCCTCCTCAGTTCATATCACTGCTGTCATTTGTCTCCCCCTTCCCAATGGGGTGATGAACTGCCTTGCCTGGTGAGAAGCAGGAGGCTGTGACAGGGAGGAGAGAGACCTGTCGATGCTGGCCCCAAACCTGGGTAAAGAAAAGGGGCTGGCGTAGTCAGCCAATCAACAGCAAAGCCAAAGTCTTCCCTCCGTCCACCTATACCTCCCCTCCAGGCTCCGCAAAGCATCCTGCAAGAACCCCTGGGAGGAAACGCCCAAACCATAAGCCGCAGCCTGAGTGGAGTCCCAGGATGGACTCTAACCCCACATTCAAGGCCTTCTTCCCCAGGTTACCAAGGACTGCTCCACACACGCACTCATTCATTCACCAAGCACCTGCCAGGAATTCAGTTGGAGCCCAGCACTTGTCTGTGGTCTTTAAAGGAGCCCATAAACAGACCTAGGAGTTTGGGTGTTGGGTCCCAACGTTCCCCTGATGACAGAAGGAGGTTATAAATGGCAACACCATGCAGGCCTTACCCATGCTGTCCTGTCCTCAAAAATAGAGACACTTATATAATACCCCTTGGGCCTCTATTCATTTTTTAAATGTTTGTTTATTTTTGAGAGAGAGAGAGAGAGAGAGAGAGAGAGAGAGCATGCAAGCAGGCGAGGGGCAGAGAGAAAGGGAAACACAGAATCCAAAACAGGCTTCAGGCTCTGAGCCATCAGCACAGATTCCGACACAGGGCTCGAACCCACAAACCACGAGATCATGACCTAAGCCAGTCAGACGCTTAACAAACTGAGTCACCCAGGCGCCCCGGGCCCCTAATCAAAGGTCATCTTCTTCCACCTGCCCACTTTACAGTGACCTTAAACAAGCTTGCAGTTAGGCTCCAAAAGCCCTGTGATTCATCCATTCTCTGGCAACCTGAGAAAACGCTCAGCAGTGATTTATTGAGTGTGCTCCAGGGAAGATGGCTGACAGCCCTGAGCCAGTGCAGCCAAAACAAGCCACACTGTGAGCCACACTTCTAATTTTAATTTGAAATCCTACATCCTGAGTTCTGAATTCTTTTTTTCAGGTGTGTCCAAATTCCAGTGTGTGGGCAAATGCCCAAATCACTGAGTGGATAGGGCAACCCGAACTCCTTTGTCCAATGGCAAAAACGCAGATTTGCGAGTGTGGGTGATATAATGATTGAGGGATGGAGAGTGGCAGGCCCTCCTCGGGGCCGAGCACTGCGCCTGCAGGAGTGGTGCGGGCGGTCTCTATTAGCAGAGATCGCACGATCTCCTTGGACTTGGAGACAAGCAGAACCAGACTCAACCAAGGATGACCATCATGAGTCTGAGTTCTCCTTGCACTTGACCTTCTGCAGCTATTTCTTGAACAAAGTCCAGAGGACACCAGAGCACATTGGAGAGCCAACAGCATTGAGGGCAGCCTCTCGGATCTGAAACCCAGGGTGGAAAGCTGGTTGTTTCCTTCATTACAGACATCTTAGCTCCTTTCCTTGCCTGCCCAGGCAGAGAGTGGTGCGCACAGCCAACCCCACGGTGGCAATGGTGCCTTGGTGGCCGGGGCTCTGTAGGCTCTGAGTCTATGCGCCCCTGGGTGGCCCCTCCTGCCCTACAGGATTTCCTGGTCCCAGGGACCTGCCCACAGCTTCCCAGCTGCTCCCTGGCTGCTTTCTCCCCACCTGACCAGTTGTGTCGGGGCCTCCTTTCCTCTTACCTCTGAATTCTGGTTATCTCTCCTGTTCCTTCCAGACACGCAGTGGGTGTCTGGGCTCAGAGGCAGGGCTGGCTATCTAATTGGCAGGGCCTACTGCAAAATGGAAATGGGAGCTCCTCGTTCAAAACTCATTATGGACATCAAGAATGGCCATAGCAGAGCACGGAACCAAGAAGGGCACCCTGTGTAGCCTCAAGTCACATCCCAGAGGCCGGCTCTGGGGGCTGCCTGATGCCTCCTGGACTGGAGGGGCTGATTCACAACCCTGGCGGAGACATCAGCCAGGGAACAGCGAGGGGCTGCATCGTGGGGACCACCCACATGTGCAAGAAAGGAGAGAGCAAATCCAGAGGGGCCAGAAAGGGAGGTATGAGAGAGACGCATGGAAGAACAAGCAGACTCAGGCAGAGAGGGCATTTCAGGATGGAGGGACTGAGACCTGGTCTTGAACCTGTGCTGTGCAGAAGGCATGGGGATGGTGGGGAGGGGCGGTGCTGGGCTCAGGCTGGAGGGAGCTTATTCCCCTACCTCCTTCCAGGCTCCTTCCTCCTCCGTGTTTCTCTCTCTCCTCTCTCCCTCTCCCTCCCTTTCTTTCTCCCCCCTTTCTCCCCCTTCCTACTCTCTCTCCCCCTTCTCTCTCCCTGTTACTTCTCTATCTCCCTTTACTCTTCCCCCTCCCTCTCTCTCTTCTCTCTCCCCCCTACCTCTCTCTCTCCTTTCTCTCTTCTCCCTCCCTCTCTCCTCCCTCCCTCCCTCCTTTCCTCTCTCTCCCTCTCCTTCTTTCTCTTCCCCCTCCCACTCTCTCTCCTCCTCCTCTCTCCCCCCACCTCTCTTTCTCCCTTCTCTCTTCCTTCTCCCTTTCTCCTCCCTCCCTCCTTTCCTCGTGCACTCTCTCTCTCTCTCTCTCTCTCTCACACACACACACACACACACACACACACCAAATACATATCTACTCCCCTGGCCCATCCCCTCTCTGTCCTCCTCCTGCCCTGCTTTTTGCCCTGTCTCTTTTCCTTTCCATTTCACAGCCCCTTGGTTTCCCTGGGAAACTCTGCCTTGTCTGCTTCTCCCTCACTAGACCCGCAGACTTGGATTCTTAGAGCTGAGGGAGACCCAGGGAACCCCTGGTCCCCCTACAAGCCCGACAGGTGTGTCCCTCCCATGGGAGCCCTCACCCCAGGGCACAGGAACAACGGGACTCGCCCCTGAGCCCTCTAGATGGGGCAAGAGGGCGAGGGAAGGTGCACCCTAGGACATCACGCAGAGATGTGTGGGACAGGGTGACATGGGCGACCGGACTCTAGCCCGGTGCTCCTGCCACAACCACGTTTTCTGCGCTGGGCTTGCAAACCGTCATAGGGCTTCTTTGAGCCCTATGTTCTCGACACACAGTGATAAACCGGCTTTCGCACCAGAACAGCTAAGTGTTGGCTACATGGAAGATGTGAGCAAGGAAAACACCCAAGTTCAGAGGACGTACCAGGAACCGCAGGGCTCCGGCCACCTTTGCTGGGCAACCTCCTCCCCCTCCCCCAATTGCTTGCGTGATGGCAGCAAGTGGCCACCCAGGAATAGCAACTGAGGGCGCCCGCGCTAACCAGCCATAGGATCCTGGGCAAGCTGTTTAACCACGCTATGCTCCAGAGTCCTCGTCTGCCAAACGGGTATATTTATAGGACTCACTCCGTGGGGATTTTATGATGTCTGAATAACATAAATAACTTTGCCCTGTGCCTGGCATATTATATGTGCTCAAAACATGTTAATTATAAAGATGGGGCTTAAAAAAATACACGTGTTGCATGCTGTGTGCAGATGTTGGTTTAGGCACAGGAAATACAATGGTCAAGAAAACTGACAATGACTCCGCCCTTTGGGAGCCTACATTCTAGGGAGAAGACAGACAAATCATAGATAAGTTGTCTGTGCTATGGCAAAAATAAAGCAAATTCAGAGACTCCAAAGGAAGGGAGGTGCAATATGTGGGGTGGAACTTTCCATTGCCACATGGGCCCTTCTGCCTTACCCTAGACTCCTTGTCTTCCGGTATATTAAATGAGCCCTGAGTGCTCTGCACATAATAATAATCAATTGGGAAGGGGCACTGGGTGGCTCGGTCGGTTAAGTGTCCAACTTCAGCTCAGGTCATGAGCTCGCCATTCCCGAGATCTAGCCCCATGTCCAGAGCTCTCAGCTCAGAGCCTGGAGCCTGTTTCAGATTCTGTGTCTCCCTCTCTCTCTGCCTCCCCTACTCACACTCTCTCTCTCAAAAATATATAAACATTAAAAAAAATTTTTTTAAATAATCAATTGGGGTTTACACTGCAAACAGACCGAATGGAGACTGGTCTAATGGAGGTTTTCAGTTCACAGTATGCTGAGCAGAGAACACAGCAGAGCCAGCACTGGGTCCACAGGTCAGCTCGGTGACCTTGGAGAAGTCACTTGACCTTCCAAGTCTTAGCTTCATTTCTCAGATGAGGAAGCTAACAAGGGACTGCTGCTGGGAGCACGATACCCAGGGTGGCAGTGATAGTATAACTAGGGCTTGGCATGTGAGAGGGGCTCCACTGTCCCCATACATCTTTCACATGCGAATGTGTCTCATGCACCTTTGAGCCTCTACCCTCCACCCACCCAGAAGATGTTCCATCCATAAAGATTTGTTGACTGATCTGGAAACAATCAGGAACAATCTCTGGGGCCTGGAGACACAGGTTTGCTTCTTGACGGGCGCAAAATATGTGTCACAGTGGGGTGCCGCGGCTCCTTGGAAACAGAGGCGCGAGGTTAGGCTGGACCCGGCCCAACCCCGAGAGTGACAGCATGTTTACAAGAGCTATTAGGGGCTGCTGCTCCTCGCATGCTTACGGGATGATTTACTCTGCCGGGACTGGCAGCCTGCCCCTTTCCCTTTCACTGTTGAATTGATTATTGAATCACAAATATCCCATTTGAATAACATGATTTAACTCCAAGTCAGGCAAGAAGTTCAAAACCTATGGTAGGAAGGCTTCTCTCAGATGCTGGGTTCTGTGACTCTGGAAGGGTCCACACTTTCATGAGTGAGGGAAAGCAGCCTTTCTAAAGCCCCCTACAAATAACTCCAACAGTCCCGAGTTCTGCAAGACCAGGGACTCCTTCTGGCAGTGGACCAGGGAGCTCCCCATGCCTCAGGCTGTGCCCGCACGCACCTTCCATAAATACTTATTGAATGAATGGACTGACCCACACATCCACCTGGTCAGAAGCTGCCTGAACTTGAGCATCCTCAGGTCACGCATAGACTTGGAAGCCACGGTGGGCGGTGATTAGCTGGACGGGCACAGGGAGGGATGTGAGCTCCCCACATACATCCAGAGTGCTGTCTTGCTTGAGGTTCCCGCCTGGTGGGCACCCAGAGAGCGCCATGCAAAGCCACCCTTCTAGCAGGCCTCCAAGGTCTATTTTGTTACTCATATTCTCTGTATGAACAAACAGCGACTCCGAGAAGCTCACTGATTGCCCGGGAGCACGTAGCTCCTAAGTGGCCAGCAAGGATGCAAACTGTGGTCTGTCCATGGCTCCATGCTTTAGAACCAACGCTGCTCCTACGAACACCCTCCCTGCCCCTCTCCTCTCAGCCCGCCATCCCCTGATGACCCCCTCTCTGTACGAGGCAGATGGAGCAGTGAAAGAGGGAGGGATGGTCCTGTAGAGATGACCCCTTGAAGGATGAGGTCACCACATGACTATGAGATGGGCCCTGTAGACCAACACAGATACAAAAGAAGTACTAGAGGGGTGTGTGTGCTTGTGTGTGCGCGCATATTCACAGATTCACACATACACAGATGTACAGGGGCCTCAAGAAACTCATAATCTCTTTGAGAAAACAGGAAACAATGAATAATGCAATAATACTGCCTTACTGGTTTGTACAGTAAGAACCATATGTGGAGTAACTAAATGGCTTGTCATCCAATTGGAAGAAAGGACGCACTGCTAATAAGTACACTGGGACACCAGATATAATTGGGACTGGCCACGTGACCCAGGACGTAAGGTCACCTGAGGTAGCTAGATAGTCAAGCTCCAACAAACTTATGCAGAGCCAGCTTTCAAGGGTCCCATATGAATGTGAATTCTGCACAATGGCACCCCTGCCCCTGTGGCAAGAGTACTAATTATCATTTGTATTGTTATAGTAACAGTCTTTATAATAACTGCAGCTTCTATTGGCTCAATATCCCAGATACCGTGCTGCGCCGTTGCAAACACCGTCTCGTTTGATTCTTGCAGTGATGAGGGGTGGGCATTCTTAGACCCATTTCACAGATAATAAAAGAGGGTAAAAGGGTTTAGGTTAAGTGACATGCCCATGGCCACAAAAGTGAGTGCTCAAGAACTGTCTGAATTTAAAGGGCCTCCTCTTAATCATAAGCTGTGGGTTTCCCTGTTATTTATTTTCTCCTGTACTCCTCAGGAGGCTATGAAATCCAATATATACGCCCATCTCTCACCATCCACAGCTCGGCTCCTGGCATCTCGAGCGCATTCCTTGTCTCCATTTTAACATCTGCTTCCCTCCTTAACATCTGGCCCCCTTTTCCCTTCAATTATCTCAGCAAATACTTTTTCATTCTCTCTAAATATTTCCCCATTTCTATTCCTGTTACAAACCTCCAAAGACACCAGCTCATCTTGTCTGATGTCTAAGAGTGCCTTTATGAAGGCAAACGAAAGCCTAAGTTGTAAAAGAAACTTTAAAATAATCAACAGTTCTATCATCCGATAACATCGAGAGTGCCCAGAAGTCCCCTTCCACGACCCCCAGAAATCCTGATTTACCTCCTTATCTGTCTTTAATTAAACCAGTTTTTCCCTGAAGTACCAGCAAACACACCACCCTTCTCACCTCTGGGTTGCATCCCATAATCGGCAGGACAGCTGCACCGCGGCCTACCGTCCACCACACGTGCCTTGCTGTTCAGTGACAGTGAGAGGCCACAGTGCACTGGCCAAGGAGCCTGATCAGGACTGATCGCACGGGGTCCACGGGGGCCCTGGGTACGGGACGGACAGAGAGGCTGGGCAGCTGGGAAGGAGCTGAGGACATCACTAAGTCACAGCAGAAGTGACAACAGGGAGAAGTGAAGGGCCCCCGGGGGGGAATCTGGAGGAACCTGGCTCCAGCAAGGGCCAGCTGGGTCTGCGATGCAGAGTCCGGAGAAAGGCCAGGACCAATTACGTGCGGCAGTCTGCAGGGGCAGTGGCCCGAACACTGGCAGGGAAAGCTCGGGTTCGGGAGGAGAAAACTGGAACAGTACTGATCCTACTCGACAACTTGCCGGGCTTCAGCAAGGCTTTGAAAACAGTAATGAGATTTGACACTATTAGTTGATCACAAGCTCACTAGGTCTGCATCCCAGCTCCGGTTCAATCAGCCCTTCCCTCACAAAAGGAATGTACACGGATAAGACACCCTACCGTTTTACAAGTTACTTGAAAACTGTGTCCAGAGTTAAAGCCAATTAGAGGGCTTTAGGATAAAAGGTCTAAGTCTGAAGTTCTCATCAAAGCAATCCTGAAAGGATCTGGCCTCCCTGGTCCCCCATCGAATCAGTCCCATGCACCCGGCACTTGTCCTTGGCGAGCTTCCTTGGGCCCAGCCCTGCACAGTGTCTGAACCAGGGAGGTCTCAGCCCCTGAATCCTGGGGGCCACGCTGCCCACTCGGGACAGGCTGTTCACTCACGACAAAGGTCCAGAAGCTGGACAGCATGGTGACACACCAAGATAAGCAGCAGGGAATGGCACTGGCATGGAAGACAAGGCTGGGGACAAGGTTCAGGCCTGAGAGAACTCTCTGTGGAGAGAGAACAGGGCAAAGCAGGGTGGGCTCACAGACCAGAGGAGCACAGGGCTGCAAACTCAGGTCCCTTCGGGGGCCCTGCTGCACAAGCCCATCTCAGGGCCTTGGAAGGGAAGCAGGGGAGCTACACCAGGGGTTGGCTTCTGAGTGAGACAGCTGGGCCCAGGCCTCAGCTGCAGAGCATTTTCCATTTGAGAAAACAGAGAAGAAATGAAATGCAGCCCAGAATATATGGCTGAGGTGTCTACACCTTAGGGAAAACAGCTTATCTGAACCCAGAGCCATAATAGCCCAGGCTCCACCTCAGGAGGGAAGACAGACAAGAGTTGTTCCTCCAATGAGAAAACCATGCATCTAGCGATAGCTTGCAGTGAGCTTGCCACAAATGGGCCAAGGGACTGTGGCCGAAGGAGCTCCCCAGAGCCTTCTTCCATCACCAGGCATCTAGATTTCCTGTTCTGGACTGAGTGAGATTCCTGTCACTCAGCCCCGTTCTCACCTGCTCCCTCTGCTGGTCACCCCAGCATAGAACCTCCTGGTGCTCCCAGGGAAGACTAGGCAGTGCGCTCAGGGTACCGCTCCAGCCTGCAGCAATCCTGCATTTGGCCAGCCCCCTGCAACTTGGTGCCACACCGGCTGGTTTAGGCAGGGGACGAGCTCTGCAAACATCAGGACCCCCTCTCCAAGGGATGCAGTGGTGGACGTTCATGAAAATGGTGCCTGGGGTAAAACCAGAGCTGACGAAAAATGATTTCTTTTTTAATGGAACAACACAGAAGAGTAGAGCGTACGGTGAAAATATAACTTGAGCAGATCAGGCCACCTGCAAGGTGGATTGTGTGTTAGCTGACACCTTACAAACATCATGGGAAACCAAACAAAACACAGTACCCTGCATAACATGGAGAACAGGATTACAAGATATAATACAGGACGCCTTGTTATGTTTTTAGCATAAGTATATCCCACGTGATATTTGGGACATACTTACACTGAAAATGTATTTATTGTGTAGCTGAAATTTAAATGTAACTGGTGTCTTCTAATTCTATGTGGAAAAATTAGTGTTCTCTAATATAAATATAAAATTAGTGTCCTCTAATAAAAATAGGAAAATTGATGTCCTCTAGTTCTAAACCTGGTGTCCCCACTAAGAAACCATGTGGTGTCCATTCCACACTTAGACTCTTAAGTACAGTCTGGTAAAGGACCACTGCAAATAAATAAAAGTTAGATGTTGGTATATGAAGAATAGTTTTAAAAACTCATTACCTTCCAGAAGAGGAAGACTAAGATGAGAAATTACCCAAATCCAGGCATGATTTATTATAGACCCAGAGGACATGGTTTATCACCCCAGGCTTGTCACCTGTGTACTCACTGAATTTTCACAATTAAAGGGTTAGTTTGAGGATGGGACTAGGAAGTCATTCATTCACTGTGTTCTTTCCAACTCTAAAATGTTATGGTTCTGTTCAATTAGAACTATATGAAAAGGGTAAACACAAATGCATTTATATTCTAAGTCCTAAAAAAATAAATAAATACAACTAGAGAGTTTGGAAAATACAGATGCTTTTTTTTCTTTTTTAAACATAATATACCATTGCTTCACAGAGTTATCTTTTTTGGTTTTTTGTTTTCTGGGAAGAACAATTAAGATCTACTCTCAGCAAATTCCAAGCATCTAATAAAAGCATTATTAAGTATGGTCATCATGCTCTATGTTAGATCCCCAGAATTTATGCAGCCTTCATATCTGGAACTTTGTACACTTCCGCCAGCATTTTCCCATTTTCCCTCCCCCAGCCCTTGGGAGCCACCATTCTAATCTCTGCTTCTAGGACTTTGACTTAGATTCCACACATAGATCATGTAGATTTCTCTTTCTGTGTCTGGATTATTTCACTTAGCGTAATATCCTCCAGCTTCACTCCTACTGTCACAAAAGACAGAATCTCCTTTTTATGGCTAAATAATATTCCATTGTATATTTATATCATTTTGTTTTTACCCATTCATCTATCATCAGACATTTGATTTCCCAGCAGGTAGAGAATGCATATGGCCATGTTCTAAGAGATGATGCCATGAGTTGAAGCCAGAAACAGGACCAGAAGAAACAGAGATAAACTCATAAACCCAAGTAAGTGATCTGGACCTCTAAAGCTCTATGTATCCCAAACGTTCTGATGCAGACAGAAAAGAAGTAGCCCTTCCATGAGATAGGCCTCTTTAAGACTGTGTCTAACTCCATAAAATGATCTGTTATTGTGAAAATACCTTCTTAAAATCCACTGATCCCTATAAAAAGTATGTGTTCCAGATAGGGTAAAGCTCAATTAATCAGAAAAGATGTTGGTGAGACTAGCTGAAGGCCACGCCAATGGCTGGCGGAAGTCAAGCACACAGAGTCTCAACAAGGATGAAGAGGAACATCAAGTTCTCTACTTCTCTATACATCCAAGCATGTCTTCCAAAGAAGGCGAATTCATTCTAAATTTAAAAATCACTTGGAAACAACAAAAGCTCACCTTTCTCTTCTAACACGTAAATAAGCAGAAAGGCAAGGCAAGACTGAGTTAACTCCAAAATACAATATGATAAGTATTTTGGGTTGGGTCTGCCCCAGTCTAATTCATCTCAGCAAAGACACATTTTTCCATTTACAGCAAAAAACAGTTAAACATTCCAAAGTGCACATGCTTATTTTGTTGGGAAAATTATACACATTTGTTTGATTAGCTTTGGTAAATAAAATAACCAAGTCATCACTCAAGACTCAGAAGTGGCTGCAAAATTGATTCAACGAAATGTCAAAATAAATCACGGCTTAAAAATGCATGGTATGTAACTTCTAAAAATGAAAACCACATCTATCTCTGTCAGAGTTGTGAAGACTGTGCATTAAAATTATATCAAAAATGAATGCATTTTTGAAGGGAAAATATTGATTCAAATGACTCTTCCTGACTAGTGATTCAAATCATGATTTGAATCAATTCGATTTTAATCGAGCCCACCCTATCCAAAAATCATTTATACATGCCTCTGGAGTACATCATATTATGTTCGGTGGGCTACCAGCCTACTTACAGGATGCTGAGGCTGATAACGAAAAGGACTTGTTCCAACAGGAAAGGAGGATAATCCCAGGAAGACCAACCGAGCACCAACTACACACAGTCCCCAATTTACGATGGTTTAACTTGCACTTTTTTTTTTTTATTTTACCATGGTGCAAAGCGATATGCCTTCAGTAGAAACCATACTTTAAATTTTGATCTTTCCTCAGGCTAGCCACATGCAGCTCTCTCGTGATGCTGGGCAGTGGGAGCGAGCAGAGCTACCAGTCAGCCGTGTGACCATGAGAGTGAATGACCCACAGACTTACAAACCCCCTATACCCAGATAACCACTCTGGTTTTTCCCCTTCAGTTCAGTATTCCATAAATTACATGAGACAGCAACGATTTTTATACAATGGGCTTCGTGTTAGATGATTTTGCCTGTCGGCTAATGTAAGTGTTCTGAGCCCATTAAGTTAGGCTAAGCTATGATATTCAATAGGCTGGGTACAGTAGATGCATTTTCTACCTATATTTGCAACTTATCATAGGGTTATAGGACATAAGTCCATCATAAGTTGAGGGAGATCTATATAATTACTAAGCAAATGAGTAGGCACGGGTGAAGGCATCCATGCGGGGTCCAGAGTGCAGGTGTAAAGGCCACGCCTGGGGACTGAAGTTCATGTGTGACACTCCAGGATCCTAAAGAATTCTGGGATGGAGGTCAGGATCAAGGCTGACTTCGGTCACAGGGGACTGTGGTACTCACCAGACCTCGGCCATAGGAGAGGCTGACAGCCATAGACCAGGACAAGGCAGAAGCTAAGAGGAAACCAGTTTTTAGAACAAGAGGGTTAGATGGGGCCCACAGGAAGCTGACTAGATGCTCAACCCATGAGTTAGGGACTCAGGGAAATGCAACAATTAACTAGATAAATTAGCTGCAACTTAACTTCAGCTTCCTGAAGGGGTGTTTCGACCTCCCAAAGATTTAGAACGTGTGGCACAGGTCAGCTGGGTACATGGGAAGTGCTCAGAATTAATTATTACCGAGGAGGATGAAGATGAAGTATTCCCTGCTCGCGTAACCAACTATCTGGCCTGCCCAGAATTGATGGGCTTCCCAAGATGCGGGACATTCAGTGCTAAAGCCAGAAAGAGCCAGGCAAACTGGGACAGTTGGTACCTCTCCCTGAGAAGGACCCAGACCGATCACAGAGCCCAGGGGTGGGACAGAAGCTGCAGGTGGCCCCAAGTGCCTTTAGCTGTGGGCATCAAAGGCCAGCAGAGTCAGGGAGCCAGGCACCACATCTTCTTAAGGGCAGAGCAGGGTTTTCTTGTTTGAGAACCATGTCCGCTTATCCCTTCAAGGCACGTGGTGAAGGGAACGTAGTGAATCGATAACTGTTAACGAGCTGCCTAGTTCTAATCATTTCCTCCTGACGGTTCCAGTTAAAGAAAACAGAGCAGGGGGTAGGAGGGGATGGTGAGGACATGGGGTCCAGCTGGGCCTGGGATCACAGAGTTTCAGCTGGCCTCCCTCCCCTCCCCCAAGTGGTAACCTCTACCTAGTGCCTCACTGCAGGACCTGGCAGGTGGGGGCACTCAGCCCATGTCCACCGCACCAGCCAGTGGGGCAGTGGGGCTGAGGTTCCTGTCTGCTGCCTCCGTGGACATGCCTCTGCAGAAAGTCCTGGGCAGTTAGCTGAGAACAACCTCAGGAAGCCACAATTCTGCTCTCTCATGTCAGGCAGCCGCCTCCCTATGTGTCACCATGACCCCATGTCACCAGACCCCATGTGTGACCCGAGCCGTGGGTCCCTACTCCCTCTCCTGCTGCTGGTGAATCTCCAAACAGTGGTCCTGGTGACAGACTTACCAGGGAAGCTGCCAGGGACCCCTCAGTTCACCGAGGGACTTGGGGATGGATTTAGGAACATAATTTCTATAGGCAGCTGATCCGCAGTACAGCGGAGGAGGAAGAACACTGGGTCCCAATTCAGCCTCAGCTCACACGTGCCAAGCCCATGCTAGAGCACCCACTGCAGGAGGCCACCTCCTGAAACTTAATCCAAAATAAGCATTATTAGACCCCCTCCTCCCCCCCCCTTTTTTTTTGGTGAGAAAACAGTCTCAGAGAAGCGGAATATGAGGCTAAGAGAAGAGAGCTGCTCAAGACAAGGAAGCTATTAGGCAGTTCTGTGAGTTGGCCGAGGCTCAAGCAGTTGATTCTGGAACCCTGAAGATGTGGATCTGGATGGGGACTGGGAACATGCACAAAACTCTCGATGGCTGATGCAAGAAAGTAGAAAGCTCAGGGTCAGAAGGAGAGTCTTCTGTGCGTTGGCATTTGAAGCCCCGTGGAAGATGTGTCTAGCTCCTCCATGTTTATTTTTTTTTAAGTTTATTTATTTCAAAGAGCGAGAGAGACAGAGATAGGGAGAGAGAGAATCCTAAGCAGTCTCCACGCTGTCAGAGCAGAGTCTGATGCAGGGCTCGAACTCATAAACCTCTGAGATCATGATCTGAGTGGAAACCAAGAGTCAGATGCTTAATGGACAGAGCCCCCCAGGTGCCCCCAGCTCCTCCATGTTCTGATGCTCAGCCTGCCCCGGGTCATGGAGGTGGGGGAGATGTCCTCAGCAGCAGGACTGTTGAGGCAGGCTGGTAAAGAGAAGCGTGGGTACGGACACTGCACATCAGGACTGGAATAACGGCTCTGCTCCTTCATAACGCAGTAGCCTTAAGCAAGTCACTTAACCTCACTGAACCTCAGTCTCTTCATGTACAACCTGGCTCACTGGTGCGAGTGTTAAAGATAACAGGTGTGTCACGCTTAGCACTGCACAGGATGCAGCATAGCCCTCCATACATGGTGAACATTACTTCGACCAGACATTTGCCAACTTGCCAGGGTACCTAACCCGCAAGACAAACAGAAGAGATCCCACTACCCCATTAAGGGCATTTAATACCAGACTGACTTATCAAATTAGGAGCCTGACTTGAAGTCTCCATTCCTTGTTCCTCATCTTCTGGGCATCCAGAAATGCGGCCCAGGATAAGACAAAGACTTCGAGGGGTGCCTGAGTGTCTCAGTCGGTTAAGTGCCACCCAACTCTGGATTTTGGCTCAGGTCATGATCTCATGGTTCATGAAATCGAGCCCCACATGGGGCTCTATGCTGATGGCACAGAGCCTGCTTGGGATTCTCTCTCTCTGCCCCTTCCCCACTCACCCTTGCTCTCTCTCTCTCTCAAAATAAATAAACATTTTTAAAGAAGACTTCTAGAGAAAGGATGGAGCCAGTGCTCAAGCATGCGCTTCAGAGCTTTAAAAAGATGCTCCCAAGAACAGCCACAGATGAGTTCAAGGCTGAGCCAAAAGACAACGAGGGAGCCTTAACCACAGGAAAGTCACGGGGATGGGGTAGGGGGCACAGCGGGTGAGGTAGGGAAGTCAGCTTCTGCAGCACCCTAGCCTAGGCACCCATGTGCTCACCAGGGAACCTCAAGTCCCACACCAGACCCTACCACCTCTGTCATACATTCCGAACTCTACGCCTTCCAGTGTGCTCATCAGCGGTCATTCTGCTTCCTTTCTGTGCACTGCTGCAACCCCTCAGCTCACTCATGCTTTTCTGATGCTCCTTTAACGTAAGTGCTCAGTTTGTGCCCACATGTGGCATTTGCTCTGCTACCCCACATCCCACCTGGGCCACCAGGCTTTCACTGCATCCCAACATCTCTGGAATCACCTATTCCAGGCCAACCCCTGGTTTTCAGGAACAAAGAGTCACTAGCGCTTAGACATGTACACCTGCTACTACCCTCCAAGGCACAGCCTTTCAACCACACAAACCAGTTCAGGCCCATGGGCATGGGACCACCCTGCTGAAGCAGGTACCCTCAAAGGATCTGCCTCACAGCCATACTCTTAATCACCAGGCTATACAGCTCCCCAGGCCCTTGACCTTTCCTTTCCACCCCCTCCAGGTCTTTCTACTGCTGAAGAATGACCTTGAGCAAGCACCTTCATCCTTTTGCAGCTGTGGTTACAGCTATAAAGATAGAAGTTATACAAATTATGTTCATAGGTGAGATAAAAATAGCCCTATGAATCTAATAATCCCTTCAAATGAATTTATACTTTATTCATTACAATACTATCATCTGAAAAACAGTAGTATACCTGTGTGTGAGATTTATTATTTAGTTGTCCAACAGCAAAACAATGATTGGTGCACTATAGATCCTCGGACCCAGGGTAATAATTCCACAGTCCTCCAGGGGTCCACGGCCTGCAGGTTGGCAACCAGTGCGCTAGACAATCTCAAAGGGCCTTGTGAATTCATTAATTCAACAAATATTTACTCAGTGCCTGCTAAGAAGTGTATGTTCTACTCAGGGAGACAGAAAACACCCAAGAGAACAAATAAAAGAATGACCAATTATGGTAACGGGTAGGAAACATTAAAAAATGAGGCAGCATGGAGAATGCGGCCTCATTCAGATGGAATGGTGCAGGAAGGCTTCTCCAGGGTAGTGACATCTGACTATATGACCTGGACGATGACCAGACACCAGCCATGGGAAGGGGTGTGGGGGTTGGGAGAAGAAGAGTAAAAGGCATTTCAAGCATAAGAAACAGCCTTTACAAAGAATCTGAGGCAGGTGCCAATGTGGTCTGTTTAGGACCACTACACCAGAGAGTGAGGACATTGAGGGGAAAATGGAAAAACAATTCCATTTGGATGTGCTAAGTTGGGGCATGATCATGACATCCAAACAGCAATGTCAAGACAGCAAAAATAGTAGAGGAGGCTAAGACTCGGGTTCCTATGTTCAAGACATGCATTCAGGAGTCACCAACATAGACACGGTATTCAAATTCTGTGAACAGCGATGGGGTTGAGAGGAAGCAGAGAAGAGGAACTCCAGACCATATTATCAGAAATGCCACCACTGAGCTGGCGGCAGAGGAGGAGACAGGGCAGGGGAGAGGACAAAACCAAGAGCTGCTAAAGTGGTAAAACCCAAAAAAGAAAGGAATTCCAACAAGAGGGAGTGACCCCTTCAGTGGAGGAAGTAAGACAAGGGTGGAAACACATCCATTGGCTTTGACAGTGCAGATGATGTTGGTGACCTTGACAAAATGGGCCCAGGTGGAGTGGTTGTGGCAGAGCCCCTGGAGATGAAGAGAGCAAGGGATGTGAGGAACTGGGGACATCGTGTGTGAGCAACCTCTTCTAAAGGTCTGGCTATCCAGGGAACTAGAACAACGGCACCAAAGAGGAAAGGATATGGTATATTATTGTTCAGCAAGCATTCTATCCCTCTCTCAATCTTCATGATAGGAGGGAGTGTATTTCCCATCCCACTGATGTTGGGCTTGGATATCTGACATGATGTGGCCAATGAGATGTGCAGCTCTGCCCTCAACAAGGGCTTGAATGTGCTTGCCTGGTTGGGCTTGCTCTCTTTGGTTCCTGTCTTCCTCCACAAGAACATACTTTGGGCAGCCTCTGGATGATGGAGGATGAATAATATGTGGCACAGACTACAATGCAGCCCACAGCATGGAACCCAGCCTAGATCTGTGGAACCCTAGCCAGCCCACAGGTCTATGAGCAAAAACACAAATGCTTCTTGTCTGCCCCTGCGATGCTGTGATTATTTGTTCTGCGGCATTATCATGGATGTGGCTGACTGACACAAGGGGGAATGCATAGACAGGGTTATTTTTAAGATAGGCGATACAAGACATGTTTGTATACTAATGGGAAAATGATCTATTGAAATGAAAGAAGATTTGGGTACCTGGGAGAGGTGAGCTGGCTTTGGAAGGGCAACATCTATGAGAAGAACAAGAGGGGATAAGATCCCAAGAACAAGTAGAGGGGCTGGCCTTAGATAAGCGGAGAGGAGTGGGGTGCATCCTCCATTGTTATAAGAAGTGAAAAGGCGGATGCAGATGCCAGAAAGTTTGAAAGCCTGGGAGAGGAAAGATGAACTCAGATTGAATGGGCTCAGACTTCTCAAGGAATGATGAGGCAAGGTCATGCGTGGGAAGTGTGGTTGGCAGTGGGGAGGGGTACCTTGTTGCCAGCTGTTTGCTCTTCCTTAAATATCTTTTTAATATTCTCCACTGATTTAAAATCTATGAAGTCCCACTTTCCACTTGAAAGCTGCTGCTAACGACTCTAGGCTACCATGACCCCTCTCTTTTCCTTCAGCTTCTGTAATCTCAACCCCAGTCCAATACTTGATTAGCCTTCTCTTGTCTGATGCAGGACTTACTGGTCCCTTCCCTTTGCCGGACTTGAACTTGATGAGCCATGGGGGCCGTGTTGTCTGCTTCTTCTGAATCCTCCACAATACCAACGGCACACTAATGTTCATATCGAGGAGGCTTAATCACTTGTTAACTGGCTCGAGAAGGAAAAAGTATAACTGTCTGCTAGAATAGTCAGCCTGGACCAAAACAAATCAAGCAAGATCAGCTGTTAAGAGTTAGCCACCAGAACTATTGTTTTTGAAGACAGACACCTTCTTTGGTTTGGTGTTTTTTTCCGCCCTCACTTCTTATGCCAACTTCCCTAAAGCCTGATCCATTTTCTTTTCTTGACTGCTTCAAAAATTCTTTCATCAATCCTGCCTTGGACGTACTGACATCTTCCCTGGCAAAGTAGAAGGGTTATTTTCCAGATGTTCTTTAATGCCATTGCTTAGAGGGCTTTCTGTTTTATTTTTAATGAAACAAAAACTGCCAGATCTGACAGGTGATGCTAGGGAGCCTGTATTTCATGCAAGGGGTCCCAGAAATAACAAGCAGCCGGCATGCTCCATCCATCCCAACTATACAGATCTTATTTATACCTGAAAGATAATAGAGAGAACTCACTCTCAAGGGCCTTCCCAGCCTGAGCCGGGGCAGGGGGGGAGGGGGGTTGAATATACCTTGAAGCCTCAGTTCAAGGAAACTGACCATTTCAGGTCATGCACTACCATCTTCAACACCCCCCAGTCATATATGGAGAAAACAGGTCTGGTCTGCAGAACACTTGCTTGCCAACAGGGCTGCCATGGACAAACCTGCGAGGCAGATAAGGGTGCTCACCTTCCATCCCCTCAAGGGCTCCAACCTGTCCTCTCAAGTCCCCATCATTTCCAGACACCAAGATCTCAAGCCTACCCAGCTCTCCTCCTGTGTTGGGACAAAGACTTCCTCCTCATCTGTGAATATAGGTATTAAAATATCTACCTCACAGGTGTTGGGAGGACAGAATTAAATAATCCATGTTTTATAAACTGGCAAGTGTCTTACAAAGGGAAGTCATTAGTACTAATTCATACTAGAGTGGCAAAGACTGTATTACCTGTCCAAGAAGTATTTTTAAACAGATCCTCTGGCCTCCCTTCCCCTCTTCTGCAGGGGGCAATGTCGTCCTCCTTCAGCAGTGGTTGTATTTCAGGCTTGGGTAAAAGGAACTGTATTTGTTTTGACCAAGGGACCTTATTTACAGAACATATACTAGAGGTCAGCAAAATGTGGCCCACCACCCAAACTTAACCTACCACCTATTCCTGTATGACAGAGAAGCTAAGAGCAGTTTTTACATTTTTAAGTGGTTTGGAAAATAAAAAGTCAAAAGAACAGTATTTGGTGACACGTGAAAATTATACGAAATTCACATTAGAGCATCCATAAATAAAGATGTATTGAAACACAGCCATACTGGGGCACCTGGGTGGCTCAGTTGGTTGGGCGTCCGACTTCAGCTCAGGTCATGATCTCACGGCTTGTGAGTTCAAGCCCCACATCGGGGTCTGTGCTGACAGCTCAGAGCCTGGAGCCTGCTTCGGATTCTGTGTCTCCCTCTCTCTGCCCCTTCCCTACTCACTCTCTCGCTTTCTCTCTCTCTCTCTCTCTCTCTCTCTCTCAAAAATAAATATGCATTTAAAAAAAACAAGGAAACAGCCATACTCACTTGTTTACATACTATCTATGACTGTTTTCATGCTATACCAGAGAGCTACTTGAGTAGCTGCAACAAAGACCATATGGCCCGTGAAGCCAAATTATTTACTAATTGGTCCTTTAATGAAAAAATTTGCCAAGTCCTCATAGAGATCATCTTCCACCTGCCCCAAGCCTACTCCTAGAGAAAGATCTAGAATGCGTTGGGATTTGATGCTAGGATTGGAATTACACTTTATGAGAGATACAGACAAAATGGATCATATTCAAGAGGGCAACAAGGAATGTGCTGGGTTTTAGACGTGTCAGAGGAAGAATGGTTAGAGAGGTAATTACAAGGGTGCCTCGAAGACCTGTCATGAAGAAGGAAGATAGGATCCTGATCTGGCCACAAGGAGTGAACTTAGGGTTGGAGACCTATTTCAGCTCAGTATAAAGCAGCATCCTAGCTGTCTGAGTGGTCTCAAGCAATGAGTTTCCTATCACTACATATATTCAAAGTAGTGAAAGTACAATGTCATGAATATAAAATGCAGTGATCAGTGACCAGCATCTGGTCATCTTTTAGATGATTATTCATCTTACAAAGGCCGCCTTAACTACCCCACAAGCATGCACAGGGCAGGGTGTTCCGGGATGCCATGTTTGTGCAACATGATTCAGCCATGGCTTAGGGGACCAGGAATGGCTCCCATCTGGGGCTGGACCCACTAGGGTCATTCACCTTAGAATTTAAGAGCAGGTCAGGGACAAGAGAGAGGGTAAGGGAGCTCTGTGCGGCTGGCAGTGTAACTTTTCTGTCCACTCTGTGAGCTGAGGAGCAGAGAAGGCTGGTCTGCTAGGAAAGAGGAATAAAGCAGATATACAGAGAGAAGAAGGAGGAGATGGAGAAAGGACAGTTCCAGGGCTCCCAACAGCCTTTTGCCCTGGGCTCACAACTCTTCAGGAGGCCTGGGTTCCAGGACCCCACTTCTGGAACACTGCAAGAGTCTCATTTTGCAGGAGCTGGTTTGAGATGGATTCTCTGACTTACAGCTCAAGCCACTGTAAACGGAGACCTAACACCTGAGAGCCTGGCCGGGCTCTTCCAGGACCAGGGACTTAAGATCCTATTAGCCAGCCTGGAGGAGAGGCCACACCACCTCTCCAAGGAGTGCCTAGGGAGTCCGGAACTGCACATCCCCAACAGAGAGCAAAGACGTGATACGTCGATTCCCACACACCGTGCCTGTGTTTCTCCTCTTCAAGAGGAAGATAACGTGAGTCTATCACACCACGCTGCTGCAAAGAATAATGAATAGCACTGTTAACAAATGACAAGTGCTACATCTCTTATTATTATCTATCATGTATACATCATTTTATTTCTGTTGCACCCAGCAGGTGTTGAATGTAAATGGCCTGAAAAACTTTTGCAGACTTGCAGCCTCTTATAAAGGAAAACATCCGTGAGCACGGAACAGTAAAGCTGCCAGGTTATTTCGTATCCTAGGCTCAACTACCCTGAGCAGGACTCGAGAAACCCCTCTCAAGCACGCTGACTGTCTAGAAACCCACTGAATTCAGGTAACTCGCATTAGTTTTGGTACAATAAGATCTACCCAGCTGTGGGCTTTGACCTGGCCCCATTTGTAGGCCAAAGCTATTTGTGTGATCACAGAGCCAGAGAACGTGCACATGGGCAATATATGGCCGGGTGCCCTCAATCACTCTCTCTGCTCTGGCAAACAGGATAGCCTGGGGTCTCCCTTGATCCATTTTACTCCATATGCCAGACTTCACCATTTCCCAGGTGTCTCTGCTTCTTCTCTGCTTTCACTATTTAGCATACAGAGAATAGAAATTCATGATTTAAAAAAATAAATTCATGATTCAGTAATTTTCCCAAAGAACATGTGGCTAGTTTTGAGACTGGAAAGCACAAGCCATGTCAGGTCCAGCAATGATGGTCCTACACAGACTTGCTGTAGGGCATGTTCTGGGTGGGGGCGAGGGCAAGAGTGGGAGAAGGTAGGCTCTGGCCCCGTTGCTGCACAGTGATATTGGGCCCCATGCAGGCTATTTGTCCATTCTGGCCTTAGTGGTTTGTCTTTCCAGTGAGCGGATTAGACCAGGTGCAAGGTCAGAGCCAAGGAATATCAAGATCAAAATGAGGAAGAGGCCAAGAGCCGATAAAAAAAGAAAAGAAAAAAGAACCACCAGGCAAATGTCAAGTGTCAGTGGAATCAATGAGCATATTCTAGCTGAGTCACTAAGAGTACAAATAACGTGCTGACTTAAAGCCACATAAGTAGTTGAGATGACACAGAGGTGACTTAATCTTGGTAGAGATTTGTCCCCTTAATAGCTTAATGTCACCAACACAGATACCAGGAGGTAGAGTGACCACTAGGACCCCATCCAGCATTCAGTGTCTATGAGTTGCAATCTTGGTCCTGATGAACTAACAACCATGTATCAGCCCCAACAACAAAACAATTCCAAGTGTTTGACACAGCAAGGTTCTGCATTACGTTACTCCTTTCCCACCTAGAGCTAATTGGGCGCAGAGGAAATCATCCTTAGAAAGGCTAGACAGTAACACCTCCACTTCCATTTATGCAAAAAAAAAAAAAATGGTTTCTGCCCTGACTTCCTACTTTTTACTCTCCCACTAAAACTTTCCTTGGTCCTGAGAAAAAAAAAGTCAACCTGCCTACTTATCCAGACAAGTAATGATTATACCAGGTCACTGAAAAATAATCGATTTTAAAACTCTTGATCCGCTATGGGAATGCACGCTAGCTAGAAGGAGGGGAAGGTTTCTTTCCAAGACCATCTATTTAATATCCTAATCTCTTTCAGACTATCTCCCATAGCAGTTACTGAATACACTCGACACATCAACTCCTTTCTCCAGAAAATGTTCCCGAAGTAGCTGAGATTTATGACTTAGAAAACGTCTCTACCTTTCTCTGTCTCGTTTTCTCATTTGTAAAATAGGAGAAATGGTACCTGTATTCAGGGCTGCTGAAATTACCACAAACTTAATAACATAAAACAGTGCAAGTTTACCTACAGTTCTATAGGTTACAAGTCTAACACAAATCTAGGTGAAGCTAAAAATCAAGCTGTCGGCAAGGGCATAATCCCCCTAGAGGCTCTAGGGAAGAATTGGTTTCCTTCCCTTGTCCAGCTTCTAGAAGCTGCTTGTATTCCTTGGCCTCTTTCCTCCTTCTCCACCTTCAAATCAGCAGCAGAGGGTGGAGTCCAGGCACTGAATCACTCTGAGCCCCTTTTCTGCCTCCTTCTTCCACTTGTGATTACATTGGACTCACCTGGGTAATCCAGGATCTTCTTATTTTAAGGTCAACTGAATAGGAACTCAACTCCCCTTTGTCAAGTAAGGGAACATATTCAGTTTCTGGGAATTAGGAGAGGACATCTTTGGGAGGGGAGGAAGGGAGGGTCAAGGAGAGGGGGCATTATTTTCCTTACCACAGTACCTGTCCCAGAGAGGCCAGGAAACAGGTTCCTCTAAATAGCTAAGCATATGACCCTGACCAAACCTCTTGTCACTTTGGTTCCTTCTTCTAAGAATATCTTTAAGATCTATGACTTTATGGGGCTAAAACAAGGTCATGAAGAGATTGGCTTCTGTCTATGCTTTGTCTCATGTTAATGCTCAAATCAATCCTGGGAGATACACAGGGAAGACAGTGCTACTAACTCCACTTTGTAGAAGTGTAATCCGAGAGTAAGAAATTAAATGACTCGCCCAAGATCATACAACTAACCAATGACAACTGTGCTTTCAAATTAGAGTCTGTGAATAACACATGCCCCGCATGAAAACCTGTCTGAAAACCATGGAAATGTACACACAGGGAAGATGGTAACCACCACCACCACCACCACCACCACTACTATTCGGCCAAGGAACAACTTGACATAAATGGAGAGGTATGGCAATGGTAGACACTGGTCTCGAAGATAACTCAGGACTCTGGATCTCCCACTTGGGATTCCTGTCCTCTGTTTGTGTCCCACTGAAAGCATCCTCCTAAAACCATATTCCTCCTTTCTTACTAGGAGACCACACATCATCAGCATTATCCTGGTTCTGAACCAAGGAGAAGCAGTCATGAGCCTCTAGCTGGGGAAGGATTGGGGGAAAGTCTTCTGTGCTCTATACAGGGCTGGGTGGTCTCGGGGCCCTTCTGCTCATGTGAGACAGGATAACTAATCACAGCTATGGAAGCTTCTCCCTGCCCTCCTGAGCCAAATCCACTGGAAGGGAAAACATGAACAGTGAAGATATCTTCTAGGAAACAAAAGACAAAGGCTAAAGGCTGTCTGAAGGTCTCTGAGGTACAGTGGACTCCGGGTTCTATGGCCCCTAGCGTCCATTGTCACATCAGTGTCTTTTGGGAGTAATGTCTCTCCCAACTCATAGCTTGTGCTTACTCCCTGCTCCACCTTCCACCCCAAGGGCAGAGAATTACCTCCCACAAGTATTTACTGAACAGCTAAAATGTGCTCTAGGCATGGGAAATACAAGAGTAGACAAGCCAGAAGAGGACCATGCGGTCATGGAGCTACCAAATAAACAAATCCAAGAAGACTCTTTTTAAGAGTGTTGTGGGCTATGAAAAAATAAAATAGGGTTTTTGATACAGAGAGAAACCAAGGGTGTTAACTGGACCTTTCAGCTTTGTTAGCTAATCCCTCCTTTGTGTAAGCCCATTTGGGTCAGGTTTCCCATTGGTCACACTCAAGCATCCTAACACAAGTGGCACCCCACTCCCTACTATGAGACTCTCCAATATTGCACTGTCCACACAGTAACACTGCATTGACCCAGCCAAGACCTCTGTGATCATGGAAAATTGGCAGATGTGAAGAACCCAGAACCGGCAGGTCCCAGCTAAGAGCCTCAGGTTCTAACTCCAGCTCACCACTGACCAGACCAGCCAAGTACCTTCTACCTAGGTTGGAGTGTTTCCTCACCAGTGAACTGGGGGAGTTTCACGAGTCCGTCTCTATGATCGATTCACTTCCACCATGTTATGTCCTATGCTCCGTATGTAGGAGCTGCTCAGACTTACATCATAATAGGGAACTGAGTAATCTCAAGCTGGTATCAATCACTGTTCTACATCTCTATTAAAAAGCTGCAAAACAAGCATCTAACACTCGATCCGGATCCATACCAAATCGTCAAGGGAGATGGAAACTGCATGCTCAGCAAAGGCACTGCATTCTACAAACAAACGCTCCAGTGCCTAATAAAAGTTAGTGATTCGAGATGATGCTGATTTTACCTGAAAAACTCAGAGTAGACTCTGAGGAGCTCTGCCTCTATCCTTCATGGCTTATTAAGGGGGGGAAGGACTTGAGCAAATTACATTTGCATTTGTACCCTTTTCTGTAGGTGGTGGACAAGGGGGCATGCATCATCTTCTGACATATATGTATCAGTAAACATGTCAGAATCCTGTTACTGTAATAATCCCCTTTTTAAAATGCACTTACATGGTTTTTTTTAAAAAAAAAAAAGGTGTACAATGAAAAGTTTCCCTTCTACCCTGGTCCATCCCTAGCTCACATCACCACCCCTAAAGGCAAACTATTGTGATTTTGCTGTATAGCCTTCTGGAATTCCTTATACATATGGATGCAGAATTAAATACATTCTAATTCTCCCCCACTCTCACTCCATCATCTTTTATATAAAATTAGTAACATATACACATTGTTCTACATCTTAGTTTTTTTTTTTCATTTGGCAATCTGATAGATAAAATAAGGTATTTACATATAGTTTTAATTAGACTTTTATGACGTAAGATTAAGCATATCTCTTAACATACTTAGGACATGAACATTCATATTTCTTTTTCCATGAATTGTCTGGTTATATCCTTTGCCTGTTTTTTTCTATTAGACTGAAATGCTTTATCTTATTGACTCTTTGGAGCTCTTCATCTATTCAGATGATTAGTCCTTTGTCATTTTTCTTCTCCGTTTACTTTATATAGATTTTTTTTTTCCTAGTCAGGGTGATTTCATTGTCATTTTTTTCTTTCAATTTTTATCTAGTCTTATAATACCAGATTTTTCTATTATGGATTCTGGATTTTAATTTTGGTTAGAAAGGCCTCCTCTGTGCTATCTTCTGGACTTTTACAGTTTTGTTTTTACATTTAGATCTTATTTTCATTCTGAATTTTATTCTAGTGTATATACAGTGTGAGGTATGGATCCAATTTTATTTCTCCCACGCAGGGCAACCAGTTATCCCAATATTACATATTTAAACTTTCCCTCCAGTGATTTGAGATGCCACCTTTATAGAACACTAAATGATCATATGCATTTGGATCTATTTATATATTCTGTTGCTGTTAACTATTTATGTGTGTACCTATAAAGCCCTGTTTCAGTACATAAGGCACTATAATAAGTTCCAGTATCTAGTAGCTATTCCCACGTTGTTTTTCTTTTTCAGAATTTTTTTGACTATTCTTTTTTTTAATATAATTTATTGTCAAGTTGAGTAACATACAGTGCATACAGTGTGCTCTTGGTTCTGGGGATAGATTCCCGTGATTCATTGCTTACATAACACCCGGGGCTCATCCTAAGTCCCCTCCTCAGCGCCCATCATCCATTTTCCCCTCTCCCCCGCAACACCCCCCAACCCTCAGTTTGTTCTCTGTATTTAAAAGTGTCTTATGGTTTACCTCCCTCCCTCTCTGTTTGCAACTATTTTTTCCCCTTCCCTTAACTCATGGTCTTCTTTTAAGTTTCTCAAGATCCACATATGACTGAAAACATGATATCTGTCCTTCTCTGACTGATTTACTCTTATTTATTTTTTAAGTGAACTTTAAAATAGACTTACCTGATTTTCTTTTTTAAAAGGACTTCTGGTACTTTTATTTAGATTGCATTAAATTTACAGGGGTACCTGGGTGGCTGAGTCAGTTAAACATCTGACTTTTGGTTTCAGCTTAGGGCACGATCTCCCGGTTAGTGAGTTCAAGCTCTGCATCGGGCTCTGTGCTGCTTCAGGCTCTAGTACAGAGCCTGCTTGGAATTCTCTCTCCCTCTCTCTCCACTGCTTCCCTGCTTGTGCACTTGCTCTCTCTCTTAAAGAGATAAAAGAAATAAATAAACATTTGTAAAAAGAAAAAAACAAATTGCATTACATTTACAAATTAAAGAAATAAATAAACATTTGTAAAAAGAAAAAAACAAATTGCATTAAATTTACAAATTAAAGAGAATGACATCTATTGTTTTTCTATCCATGAACATGATATATTCTCCATTTGCTCACACCTCTACTTTGTGTCCTTCCATAGTGCTTTTAAATATTCTTACATGTCCTAACATATTATACACATCTTTTTTGCAAATTCATCATTGTTTTATATTTTTTTAAGTTTTTTTTAATGTTTATTTCTGAGAGAGAGTAACAGAGAAACAGAGTGCAAGTAGGGGAGGTGCAGAGAGAGGGAGACAGAGAATCCAAAGCAGGCTCTAGGCTCTGAGTTCTCAGCACAGACCCTGATGCAGGGCTCGAACCCATGGACAGTGAGATCATCACCTGAGCTGAAGTCAGACACTCAACCAACTGAACCACTAGGCACCCCTGTCTTATATTTTTTTTGTTATTATAACTGAGGGCTTTTCTTCCTATGTATATTCTATTTAATATCTGTATATACAAAAGGTAATAATTTCTGTATTTCTAATTTTTGCACTTTGTTACTTTATGGAATTCTTTTATTGTCTGAAATAGTTTTCCAGTGATTTCTCTTATGTTCTCCACCCATGCAACCACAATACCTGCACATATAGTGGACCTCACCTCCTCTGCACTTCTCTCTCCGAATTGATTTCTCTTGTCTACTGCATTGGTAAGCATCCCCAGGGCAAGATGAATCCCAGTACTAATAGTGTAGATTCCTGTTCTTTACTTTAATGAGAATTCTTTTGCTGCTTCCCCATTAAGCCTGATGCTGGCTCTTAGTGGATGTAGTTTTAGCATGTGAAGGAAGTACCCAGCTGCCCTGTTTTATTATGTGTATTTTTTTTTTACTAAAACATGATTATCTTTCTCAAAATCTTTTCAGAATCTACGAAGATAACCATTTTATTTTTTTTTTTCTGATGTTCACTACTGTAGAACCATATCTGCAGTCTAGGAATAAAACCCTCTTGATTATGACATATGTATTCAAATGTATTGCTAAAGTTGTCTTGCTAAATTTTTTTGGAATTTTGAATTGATATTCATAATGGGATTAGGCTCTGGTTTTCTATTTGTGCCTTTTTTGTCAGACTTTGGTAACTGTTTCTCTTCCTTTGTTTATGCTCTGGAATGTATTGGAATTGTCTGTTCTTTGATAGAATTTTCCCTCTAAAACCATCTAGAATGGGGATTTCTTCTCTGGGACAGGGTATATCTGTTTGAAAGTTCTGGGGGGGGGTGATGTTTTTTAATTTCCACTTTGGAAATTTTGTTTTCTTTATTGGGGTCAGTTGAGCAAATTATATTTTCTTAGAAAATAATCTAGTTCATTTAGGCTTTCAAATATATTTGCATAGAGCTGAGTCAAGTAGTCTCTTGCTATTTCTTTAACTTCCTATTTATGTCACTATTTCTCACATATCATTTCTTATTTTATGTATCTGCATTTGTTTATGTATCTGCATTTGTTCCCACATTCTCTTGATTAGATTAACTAGTATTTATCTATTTTGTTGTTATTTCCCCCCAAAACCAGCTCTGAAATTTATTTTAACTGCTTTGTCTTATAACTCTTAATTCTTACTTTTATCTACTTCTTTCTTCTGCTTTCCCTCTGCTATAATCTGTTTTATTCCATTATCTCTCCTCAACTTAGATGATTAACTTATAATATCATTCTTTTGTGTAAATATTTAAGAACACTATTTTTCCTCTGAGTACTGCTTTAGCCATAGCACATCTGTTCTGACAGTGTTTTCATTAATCATTGTTTTCCAGAAAATCTGCAATTTCAGTTTTTATTTTCCTCTTTAAGCTATGCATTGTTTTGGTTTGTATTGTTTTGTTTTGATTTGATTTGATTTGATTTTACATTCAGCGTGACGGTCTTTTGCTTTTCTGATTTAGTATTAATCTCTGGCTTAATTGTATCAGAGAATACTGCTTGTATTTTTTTTTCCTGCCTTCTGGGATTTACTGAAGTTATCATTGTCCCCTAATAAATGGTCAATATTTGTGAATGTGTCATGGGCCCTTGAAAGATGTATTCTCTTCATTTAGTGCACAGGCTTTGCTATTTATCAACTGGATCTTCTTTACTATGTTAATTAGGTCTTCAATATTGATTTTTATTCTTTGTCCAGTTATCCGGAAATTGAAACATGTACATGAAAGTGATCTGTTACTAGTGTGCTTTGGTCTATTTCTCCATGCATCTTTGCATCTCCTAAAATTTGTTCTTTCAATATTGCTGCTCTCTTTTTTTTCCATTATGAAATGAACACGTTAGCATTATGAAGTTCCTTTATTTCATTTACTGCATTTTAACCTGAATTCTTCTTTGTTTGAGGCAAGCTCCTCATTACTATT
This sequence comes from Cryptoprocta ferox, assembly GCA_028646485.1. Taxonomy (NCBI): domain Eukaryota; kingdom Metazoa; phylum Chordata; class Mammalia; order Carnivora; family Eupleridae; genus Cryptoprocta; species Cryptoprocta ferox. The sequence continues at coordinate 108,579,427 of CM053576.1, read as the reverse complement.
TTTTATTTCTGTATTTTCCTCACATTCCTTCACTTATCCTTCCTGTATTTCCAACCTTCCGCATCACTTTACTTTAGGGGTATCTCCATAAACGACATCGGATTGGGTTGTGATTTGTGATCCAATCTGAAACTCTTTTTAAAAGGTGAGTTAAACTCATTTATATTTAGCAACACAACAAACAGGTTTGCTTGCTCCTAATGCTCATTTTATCTCATGTTTCTGGCCTCTTGGCATTATTTTTCATCCTTCTATGATTGTTTCTCCTGTGTGATTGTTTTGAGAGGGTTCATGTGTTTATTCTGGTGGTTGCATTCATAACTACAACATAATAATCTTAACCTATGTCTTTAGAGATGACCTATTAATCCTGTACTGAAAGCAAAGATAAAATTGGTAGATTTTTCTCTTCTTCCTCCCCACATCTTTATATAGAGGCAAAGCAAAAGCATGTTGGCATGGAGAGAGAGACACACACACACATCCCTGGATACCAATTTTTAAAGTGCATGGAAATGTTAACACAGTGGCAGCTGCACGCAGGGAGGGGGACAATGAACACATCACATACGCCCCTGGGCACCATTTACTCTGGCTATGCCACATCTCTCTTCCACCACCTGATTTTGGTCAATAATACTATCTTTCTTAATGTTTGCCATTTATTGTTAAATATAATTATGCTTATATTACTTCTTTTGTCAGCTCTAAATTATATCTTTTGAGTCCCTGTGATTATAAAATGAGGCATTCGGGGAATTTACTCTCCCCACCCTTCCCATATTTGTTGGTTGTGGCATTTTGTCATCATCAGAACATTTACATTCTCCTCTGTTGCTCTAATGCTTATATTTGTTTTAGTCTTAGTTTTAGTGTAGATTGACGACTGGAAATACTCAGCATTCACCCTCAGTCTTCTCTTCACTGGCTGAAGTTCATCCTCTACTAGTTTGCTCAGTAAGGGCTCATGGGAACAATATTCCCTGAGTTATCGCATGCTCAAAACTCTTTATACTTAAAAGACAGCAAGGATGGATATAAATTTTGGCTCACACTTTCTTTCCTTGCTTATCTTTCAGATGTTTCACTGTCTTTAGGGTATTGAATGTTGCTGCAGAGGAAACTGGGACCAACCTGATATTTTTCTCCCCATAAGTAACTTGGTTTCCTTGCCTAGAATCCCAATGAATTCTTTCTTTTTACTTACTATTCTTTTTTAAAACTTTATTTGAGAGAGAGAGAGCACACAAGCAGGGGAGGGAGCAGATGGAGAGAGAGGGAGAATTTCAAGCAGGCCCCATCCTCAGCACAAAGCCTGACGTGGGGCTCGATCCCATGACCTTGGGATCATGACCTGAGCCAAAATCAAGAGTCACTCGACCGACTGAGTCACCCAGGAGCCCCATCTTTTTATTTATTATTCTTTTTCATGGCCCTTCTGTTACTTTTGAAGTAATTTCAAACCCAAAGAAAAAAGGTTGCAAGAACAATACAAAATGTTTACACTCCCTCCACGCCCAGTCTCTAGATGATGATATTTAACTGTATTTTCCCCATTTTGGGAAACAGGAGGGTTTTTCTTTTGGCATGATGTCTATCATCTCTAAATACTCCAGTGTATGCCTTCCAAAGACAAGGATCTTTCTCCTGTATGACCACTCTACAGCTCTCCAAGTCAAAACAGCAACACTAGTCCAGTACAGCCCCACCCATAGGCTCACTCAAATTTCCCCAACTGCTCTAACAATGCCTCCTTTCTCTTCCTGATCTGGGATCTTATCCACGAACATGCATTCCATTTAGCTGTAATGTCTTATCAGTCTGTTCCAGTCTGGAATGGTTCCTCAGTCTTTCTCTGTGTCTCAAGTCCTTAAAGGTCTCAAACAAGTTACAGGCCTTTCATTCTGTAAGATCTGGACCCATCTTACATTTCCTCATGACCAGAAATAAGCCATGCATCCTAGGTAGGAATACAACAGAAATGATACTGCATTAGGGCATCACATCCAGGGCACCGTAGATCAAACAGTCCTACCACCAAGTGATGTTAATTTTGATCATCCGGTTAAGGTGGTGTCTGCCAGCTTTCACCACCAACAATTCACCATCTTTCCATTGTATTTGATTACAGTTTTGTGGGAGGTTATTCCAGTATTGTACCAATATACTGATGCTCATAAGAAACCTCCATCTCTATGACTTAGCATCCTTGGACAACTCCTGCCTGTTTCAACTACCGCTATGATAGATGCCAAGTGGTAAATACCTATTTCCACCATTCCTTCTATATTTATCATTGGCCCATTGTAAGGAAGAGTCTTCTCTTCTCCCCCACTTATTTATTTACTAGCTTATCTATTTATATAGCCATTCATTCATTAATTTATAACAGTATGAACTCATGGATTCCCATTTTAGTCAATACATTGTAATCTGATATTCATGCTCTTATTTTCTCATTTTGGCCCATGGAAACTGCCCTTGACATGTTCTTATCTTTTCCTGACTCTCTGGTAAAACAGAACATTTCAGTTCATTTCTTACTCTCTCTGCCCCACCCCTTAAGACAGCCATCTCTCTGATGAGCCCCAGTAATTTTTAGTGGAGGATAGTATTTAGAAACCTCAGTGGGCACTCAGGACTACTGTAGTCCCACTGCTTCTAAGCCATCTCAGTGGAATGAGTTAGGAAATGTATGTAAGTATATGCACACATACTGATGCTTCTAATTCCAGTCCAGCATCCCAGGTTCTTTCTAGCCTTCCTTCTTTACATGTTTATAAATCTCTTCTCAAACAGTGAAGAACATGGCTCCTACTATCCTCTCAATATTTATTTACTCGCTCAATCAATTAACTTATTTGTCCTCTGTAACTAGTCTCCAGGTCATTCTAGCCACCTTCTATGTATGCCCTCTCCACACTCACCCTCTACCATGCTGGGAAGGGAAAAAAGGAGGAGAGGAGGGAAGAGAAGGATGGTGAGAGTAGGGAAGGAAGGACGGAAGGAAGGGAGGAGTGTGGGAGGAAGGAAGGAAGGAAGGAAGGAAGTGAGGGAGGAAGGAAGGAAGGAAGAGAGGGAATTATTCCCTATCTTTAATGTCTAAAACTTTGCAAGGCTATATCTTGGTGTTAACTGTCCTTAGTAACATTTAGATTTAAGTCTTCTTTTATTTCCTGAAAGTTTTCCTAATTTATATTTTAAATATTTGTTCTATTAAATTATTTTGTGTTTTCCTTCAGGGACCAAATGACCAAATTTACACTTATGCTAAATTTCTATTGCTTGTCTTCTAGATCTACCATTTTCTTTCTAACCTTTATGAATGCTTCCCTTATTTCCATTGCATTTATTCACCTTTTTTATTTCTATTATCTGTGTTCCACACTGTATTTTACGGTGTCTATTTTCCCTTGAGATCCTTCCAACTTTATTGTCATTTCTGAGATAGATTTGCCTTTTTTTTTTTCTCCTCTTTCCTCCTTGAGTACTGACAGCTCACGTTTCCCTACATCTTGCCATCCTGTCATCCCTTCTAGACTTCTTGGTTCTGCTTTGTAGTTTTTCTTCATAGAAATGATTGCCTCATTGAGTCCTTTAAATTCATTGGGAAATACTTGATTGCAATTTTCATCTGCTCCCTGAGAATATTTTCCTGGGAATGTTCCCTATTTGGGGGTTCCTTAATTTTTGTGGCTACTGTTGATGCTTCGCTATGATATCTTTGCTTCTATTTTGCCAACACTCTGCATTTCTCTTCTGTTACTTATCATTGTGCTACGTGGACTTTTTTGAAACAGTTTTTTGCAGGAAGTTCCTGTAGGGTAGGAGGAAGGACCAGGACAGCTTTTCATTATTAAAAGAAAGTTCTCTTTGTGGGAGGGTAAGGACTGGGAGGAGGTACAGGTGACTTCTGGGGCACCAAAAACACTCTAGATCTTGATCTGGGTGGTGGTTACACAAGGACGCATGTGTATAAATTTTGGCAACCTAAAAAATATTTGTATATCTAACTGTATGTATGTTATACCTCAAGAAACATGTAATGGAAGAAAGGAAAGAAGCGAGGGAGGGAGGGATGACTTTTTTTCTACAAACACAGATATTACTTCCTGTAAATAGCCCTCCCTGGAGGATTCTTTGTATTAACCCACCTTCTCTGCTTCTTTGAAGCAAAAGAGACTTGAAACGCACCTTTCTTCAGTTCTGCTCATGCCAATCCTTGCCCAGTATTTGCAAATAAGGGACATGGCTGGGGTTCACCAGTATGCCCCTGCACCTCCAGGTCACACATTTTGCTGGCACTCTCGGCCACTTGCTGCCCAGAAGCCCTCCTGCCACTCTTCTATGCCACTTCACACACACACACACACACACATTCCCTCAGTAGTCTCTCCCAAACCCAGCTGCTCAGGCAGCCAGCCCTTGCACATATTTCAGCTTCCATAGATAATTCTCTAATTCCACTGAAAATGATACTTCGAGGTTTAAAAAAAATATTCTCCTTGTTGCTCTTGTATGATATCCAAGAGCAGAAAGCAAGAGAGGTTGTCTTGCACAAACCATACCATTCTGCAAGTCCTGTTTGCCTGTTCTCCTAGCTCGCCACCACTTCTCAAACCAGTCGCCTTTAAGCTTCAGTCTCCCATCAGCAGAAGTGCCAGAAGCAACAGCTGTCCTTCTCCCAGCTCCTTCTGAAGATTATCAACACTGTGTGGAAGGTACAAACAGGAGGCAAGTCTCCCTGCTGTGAGGAAGGCTTTCCTAAACGTGGAGAAACATGGTGCTTTCCATGGTGCTGATCATTTTACCTCTCTTCCTATTTCTCCTTTAGCATCTGTTCTTCCATAACCATTAGCCAGGAAACAGCTGGTTCTTTAGGATAGAATCGTACCCCACGCCTCAGACTCTCACCGCCTCCCCAACAACACCCACATTCACACCTAAAGACGTAGCAGATTCTTCAAAATACCAATTTGCTGGCTGCCCGGTCTCATTTCTCTTGCTGGCTGCAAAAGTAACAGTAGGAATGTGCCACTACTTGGCATCATCCTCCTGGCTGTGAGCAAACACAGGCTCTCTCAGCCAGGCGGCATTTCAGGAAATACCAAACCCAGACTCCTGCCTCTGACCCCACGTGAACCCCAAAGTTTCAGGCTGCAGATGGGCAACATTAAATCACCAAGGCCTCCGGACTCCACCATCACCACATCAGTCACAAATATCACCCTTACTAATAGAAGTGGCAGATGGGAACATAAATTCTTCAAAAGCAATTCGCTTGCCAAGGACTAAGGAACATATGAATGAAGTGTGAACAGTAAATTTTTCCAACTTTGGGAGGCTGGACACGTCACCCTCTCAACTATACAAACAGGCTTGAGAAGACCCAACCTAGTTTTCCATCTGGCTGAAAACATTTCAGGCTGACTTAAAGGCAAACACAAAGGTTTATTCTCTCTTCCCTCTCCTACATCCTCAAAGAAAGCCCAGAGCTGTAAGAACAAAACTCAGGAAAGGCAACACTGGTAGGAATATGGGGCATTCAGGTTTCCCAAAAGAATGAGGATAAGAATAATCTTTTGATAAAATAATCCTTTGAAATCACATGCCCTGCTTCAGAAGCCTCTTTGGAAAGGGTTTCCCTGGGGAACAAGCGCTATACAAGTGTTAATCATTTGCAAGTTCTGTGACAGTTTCACAGCTGGAGGGTCCAGCAGGCACCCAGCATCCCTGCTGGTGGCTCCCAGCTCCCTACTGAGCTTTGTATTTCACCACACAAAAGAAGCCAGTTTGGAACAGATAGAATGCAAGGAGTTTGGATTAGGGGCCAAGAGGCCAGGATCCAGATAAAGTTCTGCCAAGCAACCAGCTGAGTACTCTTGAAAAAGGAACTTCTTCTGCCCAGGGTCAGCATAGTCAGATCTAGGGAGCAAGCAGGTCTGATAAACTCAAAGCCTCCCACCTCAACAAATGAAGACTCTGGTCTGTCCCCTGAGCCTGGCTGTGATCTCCCTCCCAGATCCCAGACCCCTAACACCATAAGGGAAGGCCATGTGCTTTGTGAATCAGCCTTCACTCCACCCAGGTCTGGAATGCGGCTGTTACTGTGGCAAAACACAGAGATTAAGTCCAAACCAACAGCAATGGTAAATGGCAGAGAAAATAAAATCCAGCAAACTCTCACCGCAAAACCAAACCAGCAGAGAAAAGAGTGGAGGAAGTGAATGCCTAAGTAACACTTCTCAAAATTGCCCACCTTTTACCTCTCCACGAGAAACAGATAACAGAAAGAAGCCACCCATTGAGTTGGAAAATGAATCATTCCTTGTTGTCAGATGAATCCAGGCTGCTAATAGCACTGATGGCTTTAGAAAACCAAAGACAAGGAATCTGAGGCTTCAAAGGAGCCTGTCACAATGTGAAATGATGCCCTTTTTCCTTCCTTGAAAGTGTAAACTGGTTTGGCTCAAATTATGTCTAATTAGAGCTCAATGAAAATGAAATGCTCATAAATACACACACACACACACACACACACACACACACACACACACTCACATACAGGAAGTGGTCCCTCTGTTCTACGGCAGTGCGGACGGATTGTAATGGCCGCGATGCGGTACAATCATTAAACATCTCTCCAGCTTATCTGCGTGCAGTGTGTCTCAATAATGTGTTATGAGGTGTGTTTGTAATTGGCTACTGCTGATAGTGGTCCTTGAAAGGGAAATGGAGTGTGTCTAAATGCAGACGAAGCTACTTAGCGCGCCAGGACAAGATGAGATGCTCCTCACAAGGTCCAAATGGGATACTCAGGGCTTCCTCCACCCATAGCTTGGGAGAGAGAAAAAGGAATAATCTGTCTCAATTTTCTCAGCTCTAGAAACAATATTTATAAAATAGAAGGTGATTTCAGAGCTCATTTATTTTCCTGGTTCACAGTCCCCACTCTCTGCTGACATCATTTTCTAACCAATTTTATTTCCAACAATTGCAGGAACAGCCTCAATTCTACTTGAAATCGTTAAAAACAAATCCATTCTTTCCTTGTCTTTGAGTCTCATCTTTAAAAAAAAAAAAGGCTTAATTTCTATATTGCCTTTCTTGGAAACAATATTCCAGGTCTCTGAATAGCCAGATGAAACCCTTCTTTCCTCCCTTCCTACTTCCTGAATCCCAGTATTCCCCATAAGTGCAAAAAGCACACCGATTCTTCCTGGCTCCGTTTCTAGGCACTCCATTCACTGGCTCGTCAAGGGGAAGGTTGTCCCACTCAGAGTGATTCTGAGGGACATGTCTCAGAAACACTAGGCATCTCAAAAATGGAACAGGCCAAGGATTTTAAGAGTCACAAAAAGAAAGATCCCTGTTTCTTACCCAGAAGGCAAACTTCAACGAGTAAAACCAAAGTGTAGCAGGAGACGCCAAGCATGTGCTGGCTTCCATGAAAACCATGGATGTATTCTGGCTCAGGACACTTAGAACGGTCTCCTTGGAGTGCAAGGGGAGGGAGGGAGACTGGGCCGGGTACTGGCCCTCTCGTGCTATGTCCTTCCCCTGACCTCCCAGTGGGACTACCCCAGGAAAGAAAACATACTTTGTTCTGGGGGGAGCCACGCTAGCCCTGGCAATCACCCCATTTTTTTCTAAGTGCTCAGAAAACCATCTGTTCTCAAATTCAGGGGAATTAATGTCAAGCTGATTGTTCTTTTTCTCTGAGTGAGGAAAACTGAATCAGCGAGACTTATAGCAACTCTTACATAGGCTCTAGATTCATACTAAAAAAAAAAACATTCTGGGGCACCTGTGTGGCTCAGTTGGTTAAGCATCCAACTCTTGATTTCAGGTCAGGTCATGATCTCATTGTTGATGAGTTCAAGCCCTACGTCAGGTTCTGCACTGTGAGTGTGGAACCTGCTTGGGATTCCCTCCCTCCCTCTCTCTCTCTCTCTCTCTCTCTCTCAATAAATAAATAAATAAGGTTCAAAAAAATTCTTAGTCAGATTTTCAAGGATAACACTAAACTTGACTCAGATAGGTTAAGGGAAAAGGTGGGAGCCTGGACCAGAACTCCCCATCCCTCACTGACTGAAAGAGGTGTATCCAGTTTGGAAGACAGAGTCAGACAAACCATCCCTCACCCCAGTGGTCTTCCAACAGAGCCAGAGAATTTAAAACAGCAGGCATTCCAGAGCCTCAAAGATAGCAAACCAGAACAAGGCAGAAAACAAAACACTGCCTCTTGCTTCAGCTCTGAAGCCCCAGGAAACCTTCTGGATTGTGGGTGGGGAAATGCCAGGGCTGAGCTACCCAGCAGGTGGACTCAGTGATTCCACATTAGCAAGCCCCAAGGACACCACGACAAGGACTCCAGGGCGGCTCCCTGCATGATGCCACAAGTCTCCAGGGCAAAGGGCCTGCTTGTACTTTTAGTTCCACAATGTGGAGTTCAGTAGTGGTCACATGGTGTATTTGCTAAACATGTGGTAAATTTAATTTGTCCACAGAGTCTACAGTAGGAAAGTCAAAGGCAAGGGACAAGGAGGACCGTCTGCTTGTTTACCAGACTGATTTGTCTGGGACATCTTTTGTGTGAGTCCCACATGTGGCTTTCAGCCAGGACTTCAAACTACAATCCATCAAACTGAAAGTACACCATCACAAAATACCACAGGCTACACAAGGCTCACTCCTGAGCCCAGCCCTCTTGAGAATCCTGGCTGCGGTACTGTGAGTGCCCTTTGCCTCTTCAAATGAAGCAAGATGATACAGGTGAACAGGGACCGGCTTACAACCTTGCTCCAAATGGAGGTCCTCAACCTGAGTTTGACTCACTCTTTCTAGGCACGATGAGTTTCCACTCGATCCTTTCCTCCTCTTCCTCCATCTGTTTTGTTTCTTTCTTATAGTTGATTTATCTTTCCATTTGTTAAACAGGCCACCAGAAGCACCATTACCAGCAGAATAATCCCACAGAAAGCTGTTGCCTTCAACCACAGGGCTGGTGCCTCCTCTTCCAGTGTATTTGCTTCTTTTTCCCTCTTCACATTCCTTCCTGTTCCACAGAGGACCTGAGCTCCCATTTCAGTCGCAAACTCCATAAAAGGTTGCCCTTTAGAGAAGGCCAACAGTCACACTCCTGCCCATTCAGCACAAATGTGCCCCAAAATGCTCCTCCTGAGAGCAATGAGCTGGCCCCTGGGCACAGGAGAGAAAGCACAGCACCCTTGCTCTCTTACTCTGAGCACTGTTGGAGCAAATCCTGGACCAAAATCTATGCTTTTCAACAACACTGTCACATTTGAGTCAGGCCTCCTGATCAGCTCATAAAGGCGTGCCACGGGCATTTACTGATGCATGACCTTGAATAAGTCACCTTGAATGAATCTCTGCCTCATTCTTCACGTAAAACTGTGAAAATGTTGCCTCGCTTAGAGTGCTGTGTAGAGATCAAATGAGACGTATGGGACAGCACTAGGCACACAATCTTGTATGGTAGAGATGCTTAATAAATTTTGAAAAAGGTGAGGATCTCTTGAATTTTTCATGAGCTAATCTTTGTAATATGCCATAGTCTTCAAAGAAAAATGGCCAATATTCATGATCTATTCATGACCATTCAAGCTCTCCCCACTTGAAAGGACATCTGATAACATCTTGGCCAACTAATTTCCCAGCAATTCAGGGTCCACTTGGCACTCTGTCCACCCTATGGAACAAGATCTGATACTGTGCTCATGGGCCCAAAACACCATTGAGTTTGTCCCTGATTTTACTTCAAATCTTATTCTTGCCATCCCCCATAGAATCTCATCACCATAATCCTTCTGGAACTCTTAGGTTGTGATGGATTAAGCCTAGATGTTCCCAAATGGCCCCATAAGGAAGCCATTTCAAATCAAGAGAAGTTAGGCCTATCCAGTGGTGTTATTATATACAGCTGCTTAAAATCACAGTAACATTTCCCAATGAAAACTGAAGCATAACCCATCTCCCAGAATGTAGCAGAATATGAAAGGTAATGCAAAGACTCAAAGAAACCTAAATCTTACAGTAGAATTAACTTGGAAATTTCTGATAATTCACTATTGAAAATTCAGAAACTGATGAAGCAATTTGGGACAACAGTGTCTTGAACGTGCCCTTACTAACATGTGGAGTCATCTCTCTCACCTCCAATCCAACTGCAAGGTGCTCTCTTGAGTTGCGCAGACCCTGAGACCAGCACAGGGGTATGGTCTGGAGTCTGTGAGAGGGACCACAGGTCCTACAGAGCTGGAGGGAGGAAGCGGATGCAGGACTAAAAGACAGCATGGAAGACAAGAGCAGAGAGGTGCAGAGCAAGAGCAAAGTCCCAAACCCCATGAACAGCTTGACCAAGAATGAGACTGAGCCCTGGGAGGAAGGCAGCATTCCTGGCATGAGCACTCTGAAGGGGCATTCCATTTCCCTGGCTCAGAGGAAGGGCTGGGAGCCAAACAGACCCACCAAGTCCTCTCTAGCCTGGCACTAGAGCAATTTAGGTAGTTCTTGCTGGTGCCTCAGGGAACTGACACTGGCCAAGGGGAACCACTCCAAAGCACAGAAGTCGAGACTACACCACCCTCACCACTCTCTGCTGATCTTACCTGAAGATAGTCAGACAGCTTGTCCTAAGCCTCATCCAGTAAACAAAGGGAACAAGCCACCCACAGAAGGGGCCAGAAGCCAGAGAGATGAACAAGCAAGACACTTAGAGAGGGAAGCTGTTGATGAAACAGAGCTGCTGGAGTAGCCAAAGGGCAACACAAACAAATATGATAACAACACCTAACGATATTCATTCATAGCACACACATACAAAAAGAACTTCTGGACCAAAAATTATGATTTTCATACTAAAAAGCTCATCAGATGAGTTGACAAAGGGGATCATTGCTGTAGAGATCTGAATTAGTGGCTTGGAAGACCAAATGGAATCCCAACAAGGGCAAAAACCAAAAGAAATTTGGAGAACAAACCAATTTGTGCGCAGAGCCCAACACAGGGCTTGAACCCACAAACTGTGAGATGATGACCTGAGCTGAAGTCAGACGCTTAACGAACTGAGCCACCTAGGTGCCCCAACCTGTCCAAGAGGAACACATAAAGAATAGACAAGAATTAAATTAATAAAAGTGGAGCACTTCCCTTGAAGAAAGACCTGGAACTGAGCTCCTCACAGGAGTCATGGAAAAGGACATATGCCAAGGCATGTTCCTAAGTTCCAAGGATAAGGAGAAAATCTCACCAGTACCCAATAAGAAGGAAGAGTTAACTTACAAAGGAAAAGTAATTAGTCTTCAAGTAAACCTGCATCTGCAAAACTGGGATCAGGAAGACAGTGCCTCCACAGAATTTCGGGTAGCCAAGCCAGATGTCACCCACCTGTCCAATCTTTTTTTTTTTAAATGTTTATTTATTTTTGAGAGAGACAGACAGACAGACAGACTGAGCATGAGCAGGGGACAGGCAAAGAGAGAGGAAGACACAGAATCTGAAGCAGGCTCCAGGTTCTGAGCTATCAGCACAGAGCCAGACGCAGTGCTCGAACCCACAAACCATGAGATCATGACCTGAGCTGAAGTCAGACGCTCAGCTGACTGAGCCACCCAGGCGCCCTCCCCCTAAACCTGTCCAATCTGCAGAATATTTGTAGATATGTAAGGGTTCACAGAAAAGATAACCTACATGCCCCACCTGGGAATAATGCTCAGATCAGAAACATGAATGAATTCAAACAAATCTCAAGATGGGTGAGATGAAGAGAACACAGTGGTGAGTGTAAACCTCATGATTTGTTACATCTAAATGGTAGGAAAGTGTTTGGAATGTGTAATATAAGTCACAAATAAGAGTACTTGAAAAAGAAGAGGCATTGTGCAAAGAAAAACCTGATGTTTATTCTAGACGTTAAATTATCTCAGTAAAACCTGGAAATTAGGGGTGATAGGTGAAGTGAGTAAAAGCCTTCTGAAGTTCCACCTGCTTTCAGTGTAAGCAAGTGTAAGGAAGTAAGAATGGCCCTACAAGACTCTACTCATCAGGTTGATAATGAATGGATGAGGAAAACATCTTGGCAGGAAAACCTCACTGACATCTTGTTTTCATAGAAATAGGTATTTGAGGGGTGCCTGGGTGGCTCAGTCGGTTGGGCGTCCGACTTTGGCTCAGGTCATGATTTCATGGTTCATGGGTTTGAGCCCCGCATCGGGCTCTGTGCTAACAGCTCAGAGCCTGGAGCCTGCTTCGGATTCTGTGCCTTCCTCTCTCCCTGCCCCTCACCCACTCATGCTCTGTTTCTCTCTGTCTCAATAATAAATAAACATAAAAAAATGTTTTTTTTTTTAAAAGGAAATTGGTATTTGAATACCCTGAAAAAGAAGGTAACGGTCAGTGTTGATGGCACAGTAAAATGTCCAAATGGAAAAAGGGCAGAGGAGTTGAAATGGTCATTGGCCAAACTAATGAAAATAATACAAAGGAGAAAGATAAAAAATAAAGAGTAAATTTCAATATATCAATGATTTCATGATTTATGATATGCTGAATATTCCTATTAAAATACAAACATTACCAGATTGGATTGAAAAATAAAAATAGGTCAGGGCGCCTGGGTGGCTCAGTCGGTTAAGCAGCCGACTTCGGCTCAGGTCATGATCTCATGGTTCGTGGGTTTGAGCCCCACATCGGGCTCTGTGCTGACAGCTCAGAGGCTGAGGTCTGCTTAAGATTCTGTGTCTCCCTCTTTCTCTGCCCCTCCCTGATTCGCGCTGTTTATCTCTGTCTCAATAATAAACAAACATTAAAAAAATAAAAAAATAAAAATAAAAATAGGTATGTAAGGTAATCAAGGGCTACCACTGGAGAAATCAATAGGACCAGATCATTTCAGAGCTGAGTTTCATGTGGCTATTAAAGAACAGATACATCCAAGTTATTTGACTATCCCCACGTTTAAAAAAAAATCTTCCTAATTCATTATGAAAGTAGTACCCTCTTAAATATAAACCCTGATGGAGTACCAAAAAAACTATACACCAATCTAATTCATGAATACAAATGTTAAAATTCCAAATAAACACCAACTAATAAAATCCAGCAGCAAAAATAAAAATAAATGATTACTATATAGGGTTTATTCCAGGAATACAAGGATGGTTTGAATAAGGAAATCAAAATAATTTATTGCATCAGTAAAAGAGAAACATATGTAATTCAATCAAAATATTAAAAATTCAAAAATATTTCTAATTAAAAAAACTTGAGGTAAAACAGGAAAAGGAAACTACTAAAATACAATAAAGAATATTTCAGGGCACCTGGATAGCTCAGTCAGTTGAGCAACCGACTTTTGATTTCGGCTCAGGTCATGATCCCAGGGTGATGGTATCGAGCCCCACATCAGGCTCCATGCTAAGCATGGAGCCTGCTTAAGATTCTCTCTCTCCCTCTGCCCCTCTCTCCCACTCACACTCTAAAATAAAAAAAATTGTTTTTAAGAATATTTCATAAAAGTGGACAGCAAATAGTGAAACATTACAACCATTTGCATCAAAATCAAGAAAAAGTCCTATGTTAGCATGGTTTTTCATCTTAAAGTTCTCGCAAATGTGACAAAACAAGATAATGAAATAATCAAGAAATATTCAAACAGAAGAGATAAATTTAACTCATTTTGATAATGATATGATTTTATATTTAGGAAATCCACTGGATTTTCAAGTAACCACTGTATTTACTAAGAAAGTCCTAGTAAAAGTATGATATCGGCACAGTAGGAGATAAATAGGTCAAGAGAACAGAATAGAATTCCAGGAACTAAAATTCAATCTTTTGGGAAAACAAATATATGACAAAGGTAGTATTTCAGTCAGTGGAGGAGATGATGGTTTATTTAAAATTAGTGATATTGACACAAATGACTACCCATTTAAAAGAAAACAGAGCTGAATCCCTACCTGAAACTATACATAAAAATGAATTCCAGATGGCCTTCAGATTTAAAAAATGTTTAGGGGCACCTGGGTGGCTCAGTCGGTTAAGCTGCCGACTTCGGCTCAGGTCATGATCTCACAGTTCGTGGGTTCGAGCCCCGCATCGGGCTCTGTGCTGACAGCTCAGAGCCTGGAGCCTGCTTCTGATTCTGTGTCTCTCTCTCTGTTCCTCTCCCACTCCTGCTCTGTCACTCTCACTCAAAATTAAATAAACATTAAAAAATTTTAAAAAAAAGAAAGAAAGAACAGGATAACCATCATTAAAATAAATAAATAAAATAACATAAAATAAAAATAAAAAATGTTTAAGTCATATAGAAGGGGAAATTTAGGCTGTTCTATATATAACCCAGGTGTTAGGAAGATCTTTCTAATAAGACAGAACACTCATTAGCTAGTATTAAAAAGACATTTAACTGTGAGAAAACAAGCAAAAACACTATATGGCAATATATATCATAAACAAAATCAATAGTATAACAATTGATTAGAAAAAATATGTAATACATACAGCCAATAAAAATCTGTCTATAACATACAAAGAGCTCTCATACTTGACAAGAAAAAGACAAACAGCCCACTGGAAAAATAGGCAGAGGATATGAATAGATCCAACACAGAAGAGCAGATCCTTAAGGGCAGTGAATATACAAGAACACATCCAACCTCTCTGGAAGTCAGAAGAATGTAGCATTACAATAGGATCCCGTTTTCTACCCTTCAGATTGGCAAAAGAAAAATGACAACATTTACGCTCAAGGGGATGCCGGGGAAAGAGTTCTCACACTTTGCTGGTGGAAATGTGGATTTTTACACTGCTTCTAAAAGCAATATTACTATACCATTCACATAAAAATCAGACTCCCTTTGATTCAGAATTCCCATTCCTCAAAATCTATCCCATAGAGGCAAAAGCCTCAATGTGTGAGAATATGTGTGCAATATTTATGACCACACTGTGTTTGGTGACAAATGTTGAGAGACAAGGTGGAGTCCAACTAAATGGAAACAGGTGAATGAAATCACAGAATATTATGCAGTCATTACAAACAAGCTGGTTGACCTGAGCATTTCTAGGATACGTGATTAAATGATGAGTAAGATACAAAGCCGTATATACAACATGATCAATGTCTCTCTCTCCTGTTTAATAAGGACCACAACAGATCTGTAAATGTTTATCTAAATTTCTATACTGATGACAGGCGCACAGAGAAAGATCTAGTTTATATACCCAGGTTGCTATGTTGCTTATGTAAAAGCAGGGGGAGGGAGGAATGGAAGGAGCTAGGGAGCAGAGGAGCCTAAATCAATCAATCAAATGATTAATTAATGAGCAGCGATCAGATAGCCTAGACAATATCCCATTTAGGCAAATCACCCGTTTTGATGTTCTAAGATTTTTTTTTTCCAATATACATCTTCTGTTAAACAAAATAAGGTCCTACTACGGACACAATTTTGAATCCTACTTTTTTTTTTTTTTAACCTGGTACATCATGAGCCTATGTGCATGTCCGCTGCATTAGGTCT
Organism: Cryptoprocta ferox; assembly: GCA_028646485.1. NCBI lineage: Eukaryota > Metazoa > Chordata > Mammalia > Carnivora > Eupleridae > Cryptoprocta > Cryptoprocta ferox. The sequence continues at coordinate 108,563,876 of CM053576.1, read as the reverse complement.
TTTCCTAATCTAGCGTCCCAAGACGGTAATCTGGAGAGAGGCACAGTGGATCAGCCACACATTGCAGGTAACACAAACAAGCCACCAGCCTTGGGCTACCTGGCATATATAAGAAGGAGGGAAGCTTCTAGAACCTGATTGTGATCCATCTTCCTGGTAACACCAGCTGGGATGTCGCTACTTCATTCCTCCAACTAATGCACATGGACTCAGGTCTTGAGGACTCAGGACCCCAAGCATACCCCTCAGAGGACATGACTGTTGCAGGTGACTTTTGGCCACAGCCCTGCAAAGGCCCCATCAAGGGAATGCAGACAGGTGAGATGAATCTTCCAGAGGAGCATTTCTCTGAGAAGCAGCCACATGAATTAAAGATGAAATAGGTGGTCAGGAAAAACCAGAATCAACCTCGGTGAGAAATGCAAACCATATGCAGTGACTCTCATTTAGGCCAAAAGGGTAAAAGAAAGGGACTATCAAAATTCAAATTTCATTGAATTGCTACTTTAAGAGTAACTAGCCTACTCTGAGCAGTTAAAACCCTTAAACCCAAAACATGTACTGAACAAAGTCCCCAAAGGGTAGGGTACAATACTCCCAACCTGAGAGATCTGCTTACTTTGAGACATACTTGCATCTAGAACAAAAATAAGCAAATGGCTTTATTTTCAAACTCTTCCACATCTGGCTTGCTCCTGGTTTCCACTGACCTCTGCTCACTCTTGCTGGAGGCCCAGCACCTCAGAAGATCTCCCTTGCCGCTGCCACCCACACAATCTCCGTTTCTCTAAATTCCTACAGAAGTTACCTCTTGTCCTACAGGAAGACAGTCTACATTTGCTCCTGTCCTAGATTATACTGGTTGTCCCATCAACTCCATCGTAATATACTGCAGGTGTGGTAGGATCACATATTGAGATATTCACTGTATTTCTTCACACTGCATTTTAGCTACTCACTCCCAGCCCAGCCCTACCCCAGTCCCTAATCTCACCACATAACCAGGACTTGATGCTCCCTTGCTTCCAGGAAGGTGGTATGCAAAAGCCCATGTTGTTGAAATAATAAGTAGCACAGAGAGTGATGGAGAAAGGGAATTCCTCCAGCTTGGAAAAACAATGGAGGCAGCCAGTCCTAAGAGGGCTGGGTACCCAGGGCATAGCAAGATCCAAGAGGGATGCCTCAGTGCTGTCCCTAGGTAGGCGGGACCCTGCGCGTGGGGGGCTCCTGGCATCACAAGGAAGCCACCAGCCCGGGGGTCAGCACAATGATGAAGGCTTGGTCAATGATATTCCAGCTGTGACCACAGTGCCTGGAAGATTCAAGGCCCTGCCCATGTTCCTGGGAACACTGAGGAAGCCTCCTGGATTCTTGTGCAGCTGTAACTAGAAGAACCCCCAGTCCAACTGGGAAAATGGGACTTTAGAGTTGAATGATCCAATTCAACTGATTTCACTATAAGTAGGGAAATGTGGCACCAACTCTAGACCTCAGTTTGTCCCAAATAAGCTTTTTGTAAGAGTCAGTTGACACCTAACACAGCATTTCTCAAACTTGAATTGCCCAGAAACAACATGGGGGTTTTGCTTAGATGCGGATGTAAAATTGGTAGGTGTGGCCTGAGGTTTGGCATTTCTGACAAACGTCCAGGTGAACAAATATCCCCACCCAGGAATCACACTTTGAGAAGCAAACAGGTAGGAATTAGCAAACTTTTTCTCTAAAGAGCCCCGTAAAATGTGAGCTTTGTAACCCATCCAGTCTCCCTCATTGTCCAGCTCTGTCAGGGCGGTGTGAAGGCCGCCACAGAGAATACATAAAGGAGCCAGCGTGGATCTGTTCCCATAAAACTTTACTGACAGACACTGAAATTTGAATTTCCTATAGTTTTCTTTAAAAAAAAATTTTTTTTTACTGTTTTATTTTTAAGAGAGAGAGACAGAGACAGAGACAGAGCATGAGGAGGGGAGGGGCAGAGAGAGAGGGAGACAAAGAATCCAAAGAAAGGCTCCAGGCTCTGAGCTGTCAGCACAGAGCCCGACACGGGGCTCGAACCCACGAACCGCGAGATCATGACCTGAACCGAAGCCGGAGCTCATCCAACTGAGCCACCCAGGCGCCCCAGAATCTCCTATAGTTTTCATGTGCCACAAAATATTATTTTTGTTTTGAGTTTTTTTCCAACCATTAAAAAATGTAAGAAATCTGAGGCACCTGGGTGGCTCAGTCGGTTAAGCTTCTGACTTCGGCTCAGGTCATGATCTCGCAGTTCGTGGGTTCAAGCTCCGCGTCGGGTTCTGTGCTGACATCTTGGAGCTTGGAGGCTGCTTCAGATTCTGTGTCTCCCTCTCTCTCTGCCCCTCCCCCTCTCATGCTCTGTCTCTGTCTCAACCAAACCATTCTTAGTTCCCAGGCCGTACATAAACAGCAGGTGGGAGGGGCTGGATTTGGTCCACAGGCAGACTCAGCTCTTGGGTGTCCAATAAAGTAAAGAATCACAGCAGGCATCCCGGTCAATCCAACCCATGTGGGTTGGTCAGCCGCCCTATTTTCTATCCTGCAGTTGGTTTTCCTTTCCTGTCTGCCTTCCACTAGGACTCTGCTTTTCAAACAGCACACACTTTGGAGACAAGTAGGTCCCAGCAAACGCACTTCTTCAAAAATCAAAAAAATGACTTTAAAAGACTTCCCTAAATGCTTCTTCTAATAAGAGGCATTGTAGAATAATAGGTTCCTGTTTTAGTGAAACAGCTTTTCAGGATGAGATTGACCTTCAACTAGAGCTTTCTGAGCTAACGGGAGTGACATGATCAGGGGAAGAAAGTCACCCTTACAAAAACAACTAGTAAATTCAAAAGCAATCTTCTCAAACCTTTATACCATGAACCCGAATTAAGATCCTCTCTATCCCCTTGGCCTCACCTTCCACTTTAACTCGAAAGAGAGAAAAGACCCCTTTTCATCTTGTGGTCCCTTTCACCATTAAAAAGCCATCCTAGAGATACAGCTGTATCCTTCCAGTAACACAAAACAAATGTAAAACCCAGGAGGGAGATAGTTTTAGAGAGAAGTGGCCAGGAGCCAGCAGACAACCACAGCTCCATACACCATTACTGCCCCAAATCTGCCCTTGACATAAGGGCAGGGCCCCAGCTGGGACATCTCCCTTCACATATGGCAGTGCCCCATAGGGGCTCGTGGGATGAACTGATGAGCTCCCCAGTGGCGGGGGGGTTGCCTATGCTGTCTCCCCATGCTGGCCAGGCACTCAAAAGGAGAAACCCCTTCAAGGAGCTCACTGCCCCTTGTGAACCATCCCAATGGTACCCCAGCATGGGCTCCAGAATTGCCCACACCTGTCTCAGCTCTGCCACTTACTAGCTCTACTGATTTGGGCAAGTTATTGGAACTTCCTGAACCTCAGGTTCCTAATGAGTAAAACAAGGCTAATCAATGTCATCCAGAGATAACATTTATAAGAGAACATTTTAACAACCTGTACGGCTCAGGCACTGTTTAGTCAGAAGGGCACCACCAGCCTTAAACACCCAGCATGACTGTACTGGCAAGCACCAGCTAAATCTCAGCCTGCCAACCTCATGGGGTGGTTATAAGGAATGGATGATTTAACACAGATAAAGCACCTAGCATTTCTCCCAAAAGGTAGTCACACACCCTCTCTCCTTGGAAAACTTTCTTTCCTGCAAAGACTCTCAGCATATAATGGTGGTCAGGAACCAGTTCCTTCTCTTGCACTTTATGCAGGACACCTGACAGTCACCTGCACTGCTTACCAAGGGCATGGCCAGAGCTGCCCCTCGGTGCTTTCTGGAGTGGGCATCTCTCTCCAGGCAACCCAGAAAACTCCCAAGGGCTCTTTCAGATGGAAGTGGACCCATCTGACACTCACACTGCTAGGGGACACACAGTCAACCTACATGGCTGACCTGGTGGGGAAGGGTGTGGATTGCTGGCACCTGAAACATTCAACTGTCCATCCCATCCTCCTTGAATCCAGGGCAACAAGGACCAAATCTTAAAATGCCACACAAAAAGTAACCAGGTCATCTCTTTGGCAATTAACATCAGCACTGATCTCACAGGGAAAACGCCATGGTCCCTTACCCTTTAAAAAGACACAGCGTCCATGGGAAAGATCTGAACACTGCTCTGGAATAGCCTGATTCTTTGCCGTAAAAGGCCTGACACACTTCACATTTCAGGGCCTGACGTGTGGCACTCAATACATATCAGCTCTCCCAACCCCCCTTTGGGACCAGAAGGAAACAAGAAAATGACCAGATTACAGCTCAATAAACAAATATGCTTAGCATGACTAGGGGAAATTGGAAGTCTTGGCCCTGAAAGAGAAAAAAAGGAAACTGCACATTATAAAAAGAAATATGCATTAAAAGTAGAGAGTATCATAAATGCAGCATATTTATTGTATTAATAGCAGGTATTTGTTTTTCCTGCTAATAATCTAATTAGCAGTCAATCCAACGCATCCTTTATCATCAGCTGATCCATAATTACTGCTCCATGCTGTGTATTTTCCCCGGCACACGATAGCTTTCAACTCCTCAGCACAAACAACCAAGTAATTGGTGCTATTATGCTAGATAAGGAACTACTCCTCTCCAAGGGAGGGATGCTATTGGGAGTGGTTAGCCATCCACTATAGCCTTTGCATTTTCACATCTGTTGATCAATTCTCACTGTCCCCTCTCCAATCTGTCTTGAGGCACACCTAAAGCACCTTAACACTGGCAAGAACCTGATACCTTACGGACTTCCTTTTCTAAGGTTTAACCCTGGGACCAGAAACGTTCCCAGTTTTCTGCAGGAGAGAAGAGTTCATAAGGATGTCAAATGGTACTGAAAGCACGATATATTTCTCTTTGAAAACGTCATAAAGTTTTCTCTTTGAATACTGTTATAAAATGACTTGTCCTGGAAGAGCCAGCTTCTGATAGAAAACTACTTCATTCAATAGCTTCTGGTCTAAACAAGATGCGTATAATTCCGGGAAGCAGAACAAAGGCTGCTCTAAGGGCTGGTTGCTAAAGTAAAGATCTATTGAAGTCATCACTTCCAAAACAGCACACGGGGTGCGAGTATGAAGGGAGAGAAGGAAGCATGGGGTGAACCAGTGATAAGTGGAAAGAGGGTAGATTCAAGGGCCAGACAGGTTCCTTTTGGAATCCAGCTCCTCTACCTGCGAGTCACATGACTTTGGGAAAGTCACTTAACTTCCCTAAGGCTTGAGATTCCTCCTGTGAAAAATGAAGTGAATAATGCCTACTGCACAGAGTTTTTATGAAGAACAGATGACCACGCACACAGCATCTGGCACTTACTAGGGGCTCAGATCGTTAGTTCTTTGCTTTCATCCTGGAAACACATACAAAAAGCTGGTTTTCTGCAAGCCAATAGCTTGTGCCACTTAATTCCATTCTCTGGAATTAAACCTCCACCTCTTACCTATAGGCATAAGTAGATTTCAGCCTGGATTCACTATGGGACAGCTACACCAGCCAAAGTCCTACGCATGGTTCCCACTGTCCTGACCACCACCCCCCCGCCCCGCCCCAGACAGCACCCACTCTTCTAGAATCCTCCCCATCCTCCGGTGACCCAGCAACTAAGGGGTTAACACACAGCACATACTTTGGTTGGCTGGTACCCTTGTCACACCAGTCGTTAAATGTCTCCCTGATTATTATTATTATTTATTTATTTATTTATTATTAAAGGGAATAAGACTTGGGAAACTGGAAAGACCAATCAAGACCTCTCTCCAGAGACGGTCTCCTCCAGCAAACATGAATCAGTAGCTATAAAAAGAATGAAAACTAAATATTCTGACCCCAAAGGAGGTGCTCAAATCTGAGTCAGAAGACACACACTCAGAGGTTGGTGGGTTGTTTTTTTTTTTTGAACTTTTTGTCAAAGTGAACTACACAAACAGAAAAAAGTGTGCATGCAGTGAATTTTCGCAAACACATCTGAGTAACGAGCACCCAGATCAAGAAACTGAACAGAACCAGTTCTCCCCAAGTACCCCTGTCCCCTTGTTGTCACTAACCCCACGAAACTGATGTCTAACACCATACATTAGTTTGGCCTGTTTTCGTACTTTATACAAATAGAATCCCACAGCCAAATCTGGCCTGCCTGCCACCTGTTTCAGCACACCCTGCAAACCAAGAATGCAGTTTACATGTATAAATATTTGAAAATACGCAATACTAAATGAAGTCTATTTCATGAGATGTGAAAAATACATGAAATTCAAATTTCAGTGTCCATAAATAAAGTTTTATTGGAACACAGCCACGCCCACTCACTTACATTATTGTAAACTCTACAACAGCACTCTTGAGTAGTTACAACAGAAACTGTATAACCTAAAAAAAAAAAAAAAAAAACGAAAATACATACTGTCTGGCTCTTTCCAGAAAAAGTGTGCCAATTCCTATTCAGATACATGACATTCACCGAAATGCAAATTTCTTTCTCTGGGGGTTTGTAGCTAGGAGCAAAACTGCAGGGTCATAGGTATCTATATACGTTCAGCTTTTGGAGACCCTACCAAAAAGCTTTCCAAAATACATGCTCTGTTTTAAGAGAACAGCTAAAACCTGGAGCAGAAACCATAATGTCAGTTTAAGAGAGGCAGGGAGAATTCCAGGGAGTTATGTGATCCAGAATTGAGTAAATATGATTAGAAAATCAGTAGGGCCTCCAAGTAGAGAGGGAAAATATCAGAGTTAGTAGGTTTACACTTCTTTTTGTTCTAACTCCATGCACCCTTGTTAAAAATATAGTTCCCTTTAATGTTGCCATGCTCAATGAAAATAGACAAGAGTGAAAATGTCATGTTTCTGCTTAGGATCTTGGAGTAGACACTGACTTTGTCATTCCGGCCATATAACAAAAGCACCACCATGAGGCCCTCCAGTAGTTAATCTGACTTGCAGATAATATATCCAGGAAGACATTAGCAGCTCCTGATTTTCTGCTTTCGTAAGTTGAAACATGCACATGGGCAGCAACTACATTAGTAACGCCCGTCCTCCAAAGCAGCCGGCTGAGCCCTGTACTGGGCGCAGCCAGCAGTCAGACTACAAGGCAAGACTAAGCAGTCATCAAAGGGTCTTCAGGGCTAAACAGCACCACACAGGCATGGCGCCCTCTGCTTGGAGATGGAGGCTTGGACGATGCCACGTGTCTCTCCTAAAGGCACGCCCCTGGAGTCATCCCCCCACACACTTGCCTTGCATTTCAAATAGGACATACTGGGTTCTTTCAAATGACATTTTTCCTCTTAGAGGGGAATTGCTTCTGATTGTCTAAGGACCACATTCATCAGGAAAGGGATTCAAATCAACGGTGTCTGTCTTAATTGCACAACCCCGTTGACTTTTGAGAGGAACAGCCTCGTGAATGACAGCAAAGCTTCATTTCCTGCCGTCAACCCCGCCAGCCTAGGAGGGACGTCCTCACCACTCACACGAGGACAGAGCCACCCTGGCCCAGAATTTTCTCACAGCAGAAAGTGGCATCCTGTGACATGTTTCCGTAGGGCTCATGGGTAAGTTAAACCTGGCCCGTCCTGGAAGAAAACCCAAAGGCTTCCTGGCCCTGCAGTGCTCCTTCCGAGACGGGCTCTCTGGTGCCCCTAATTCACTTCTCAGTTCCCTTCCATGTGCAGAAAAGCAACACTGGTATTCCATCAGAGGTCAGATGTCATCTCTCAGCAAGAGCGCTAACTTTTTGTCCATATGAAAATACACATACAACACGTACATACCTAAAATAGATTTCGTTTCCCCCTGGAAAATGCTAACCAGAAGTTAAGCATGGCCATAATAGAAAGAGCATGAGCTTTGGAGTCAAAGGAGTGAGTTCAAGACAACTTACTGGTTGGGGGTGCCTGCGGGAGTCTCCGCCCCCTTAGAACCTCGGCTTCATCAGACTTCAGAAAGTGAGAGTATTACTAACGTCCAGCTCACGTGGTTGCAGGGAAGATCAAAAGAGGCATTTGTGAAAACCAACACTGTGTAAACCGCAAAACATCACAGGAAGTGGTGGAGGACAGAAGCTACCACTTAACATCCTGTTCCTGATTCACCTTTAATTAATCAAGTTGTTGAGGCAGTTCCTACACCGATGAAGACCCCAGCCCCGCCGGAAGCACCTCAGTCAATTCCGCACCCAGCTGGCAGCCATCAATTGGCCGTCTATTAACAGCCAATTATCTGGGCAGCTTAATTAATCTGTGCACCACGTGCTCTGATCTTCCCGAGATCCTAGAAAACAATGAGCCTGAAATATAGGCAGCAGCTAATTTTTCAATGGCCATCAAGGAATTTGGCGTGCATTATGCCTGTGTGTTGCAGCTGCGAGTGATGGGCGCATAAATATTGATTGGACCGGTCTCTCTGTGGCTGGGGGGAGGCTGTTGGGAGGGGGGCAGCGGGTAATGAATGACTAGAGCGTTCTCAAAGGAACAAGAAAAGCTACATAAATCTCCAGTCCCGACCACAGGGAAGAAAATCCTAATTTCTAAACCATAGTGAGACGAGGAAAAGGGACAGTTAGCCTCTTTGGAGAGAGCTTGTCAAGATGGGGCGGTCTCACCCGTTCTCTAGATGTTTCCCCCTCTCTCTCCTGGCCTGGAATGAGATGCAAATTGGGTTTAAACAGCCAGGATCATTAGAAAGGAGGCAGCTGGGTGGCTGTTCCCTTCATCTGGGAATTCAAATCCAATGGCAGGAACATGTGAGTGTACAGCTCTCCTTTGCATTTCCTTGAAAGATCTCTGTAGTGCTTACAGTTAAGAAGACAAGTGACATGAGGAGAATTTAATTATTTTTTTAAGTACCTAATCTTGTCTCTGGGAATGGTGTGCAGAAGAGACATTGTACTCGGAAGCGGCATTGTCCAGGAGGCCGTGGGTCAGACAGCTCCTCAATTTCTGCAAGAAGGGCTCACGCTGCTCCCGAGACATCAGAGCAGAATGTTCCAGGGCGGCCCAGGGCAAGGCAGCCACTTCCCTCCTTCATTAACAACTGGTTTTTTTCATCCAGGGCAGTAGGGACGCAGGCTGTTCCTGACCTTGGCTGGAGCTGCAGGGAAGTCCCGGGTTCCTGTCCCCCTCACCCCAAGACTTCTTCCTGGGGCTCCTGACCGAGTGCCCTGGGGTTCTCTGCTCTGAACCCCACCAGCTTTCCAGGAGACGCACATAAGAGGACAGAGAATGTGATGGAGGGAAGAGGGGATGGTGTGAAAGAGAAGAGGAAAGAGGACCCCAGGCTCATACCACACAGACCTCTTCCTCTCTCTCCCCTCTCAGCTTGCTAGAGTTCCTTCATTAGGTCCTGTGATGGCAGCGGTGGCTGCCAAATGCAAACACTGCTGCCCTAGAAGGTCACATCAGGCCGTTTATTCTGAAATTCCAAAATACCAGAGCCAGCAGATTTCAGGAGCCTCTGCAGAATTCCCCAGGGTACCCGAGTGCGCGTGTGTGTTCCTCCACATCCCAAAGGGCTTCTTTCTTAATCAGCTCAACATCTGAGGACTCGGAGCCTGATTTATTTTCTTGGTTAATCTAGCGTTTCTGGTAAAATAATTAAAAGATAAGTAATAGACACAGAGTATCTGTGGTATAATTATTTATAGCCATGAGGTCTTACTTTCGGAGTCATTTCCGAGTCACCCGAAACGACTGAGACCTGCTGGGGGGGCCGGTGCGAGACAGGCGGGGGGTCTGTAGCAACGCTGCCCCCATTTCACAGCTGGGGAGACTGGGTCCCGGGAGAAAGGACCGAAGTTCCCTCCGGCACTGCCATTGGGCTGCCACACGCACAAGAAAAGCCAGAAGGTGACACCACACGTGATTATGTGACAGGAGCTGCCAGAGGAGGGTCGGGCTCTCAGTCTCCCGACTCCAGTGAACAGTGCGAGTCTCTGAGGCTCCTTTAAGCGGGAAGGCTGACCACTCAGGGGCACTGCAGCGGGGACAAGGGTCAGCAGCCAGCTGCAGTGGGCAGCGGGCACATCCGCACTCACTTCCCCAGCAGATGGTTGCTCTCTAATGCTGGTCTCTGGGGTGGAATGTGCAAACGCCATGGCAGGCTTCGCAGACGGTCCAGAGAGAAGAGAGGGGGATGTGTCCCTGCTTTATCATTCAGATGCTCTTCCAGAAAATGCTATGGGGACTTCGAGATGCTCTGGAGGAGTGACAGAACTAGACACATTAGACACTAAACAAGGGCACAGCAATCCATGTCTTCACATGTGCCTGATCATGGAGGAGAGACTGGAAAATTGGGATGGGAAAGGAGGCAGGCAAAGAAGGTAGACCAGCTAGCCTGTGAGCCAGGCCATGTGGAAATCCTGGGCCTCAGGCTTCAGCCAAGGCAGCCTCATTCTGTCCCTGTTTAGTTTATAAATGACCTCTGATGAGTGGAAATTAACACTTTGAAATGAAGCAAACACATGAGCAACCTTGAAAAAGGGTAGTCTCTAGACAGGCTGAGGAGGCTTATGACAGGGACATTAATTTCTCTTTCCTTCTTGGTTTTGCCCCCTCTGTCTTCCCTGATTTGAGCAAGGTATCATTCTACACCTCCAGGGACATTTGAGACAGGAATTCTGTTTTCCTAAAGCAGGAGGCCACTTAGGGGAACAAGGGTTTAGGGAGAGAGAGAGAGCTTCCCCAGATCCGGTCCATGGGTCCCTATGACAGAGCACCCCCGGCTGGGCCCTGACGGGGAGTGCTGGCTGGGAAAGCAAGCTGGGATGTGGGTACAACCCAAGGTGGGCAGACAGACTCCCACCAGCCTGACGGGCTTGAATTTGAGTGCCAGGGAGAGCTCGGGATAAAAAAGAAAAAGAAAAAAAAAAGAGCTTGTTGATGTCTACAGAGACAGGCTATTTCTTGAATATCTGAGGTTCCAACCTGATACTTTCATATTTCCCAGCCTCATACGGCAACCGCTGGCTGGACCATGAAGCAACACTACCCTCCACCCGCTTTGGGAACCATGGCGGATGGACAAAGAGCCCAGCGCCCGGCACTGGCACCAACACACATAGGAGTGAAGGAAATGACAGACACTCATCTGACAGTGGGATACTCCTGGTCATGCCAGAATCCAAGTTCCCTGGACAGAGTCCAGGGTGCACGCTCCGAGTGTCAGCAGATTAATAGGGTCTGTCTCTGTCTCTCTCTCTCTCTCTCTAAACTTCATGATATATTTTAATGGGAGAAATAATCTACTAAATGGGGAATAAAATAACCGTGTCATCTACTGAAGGCCTTTGTGGCATGCAAACACTACCAAAAGACAAACTCTTTTCTAATAGTGTTTGCTATATTTCCAGTAGAGCACAAACACATCTACATGGGCCCGAGGCACTTTATTCAAAGCCTTTACATTTCCAATACCTTCCTCAAAAAGTACCCTCAGGCCTCAAATTCTTTTGCTTTTACTAAGCCCTAAGCCCCTGGACTAAATTTAGTTTCTTGGAAGTAAGAGACAAATGTGCTGCTCTTTTTTTTTTTTTAATTCTTTCGGTTATAGTATAATTCTCCCAATGGCAAACAAATGATAGGGGAGAAAAGACAAGAAAACATTTTCCAGGTATTTTTACTGGTATAGTATTTATCACTAAAATACAGTTTGAATTAAGACATCAAACTTGTTACATGATTTTCAATTAGGAATTAGAGTTCTGCAGAATTGGGGGGTGGGGGAAACCCGGTAAAAGAATCAAATCAACATTAAGAAGTCACACTTAAATCTTTACTTGAGCTATTAATAGAACCAGCCCTTCTTGGAACTTAAAAAAAAAATCCAATTAATTTTCTTAAACCAGGAGTGCAGCATGTCTTCTCTACATCAGGTGGATTGTGACAAGGCACAGGTTTTATTTTATTACCAGGCCCACTTTGGAGACCTCATCACTACACCAATGAGGATGCTTCCCAACGCTGGGAGGAAAATGTAAGGGCCTGGGAACTAGAGCCTGTAGTGGACCCCAGGCAAGGCAACTTGCTGCACAGAGTCTACGCGGAGGGGTCCCTGGCCCAGGAGCCCTAACCACAGTCCTCTCCTCTCCAGTTCCTGAGGGCAGGGAGGGGTGGGTGGTGTGGAGCTCAGGGTTAAAGAAAAAAAAAAGCAATTGTTGATATCCTGACTTCTTTTTTAGAGAAGTCTCCTGACTTCTCTAAATATTTTTTTAATTTTTTTTAATGTTTATTTTGAGACAGAGAGAAACAGAGAGAGAGTGGGGGAGGGGCAGAGAGCGAGGGAGACACAGAATCCGAAGCAGGCTCCAGGCTCTGAGCTGTCAGCACAGAGCCTGATGCAGGCTCTAATTCATAAACCGCGAGATCATGACTAAGCCGAAGTCAGACGCTCAACTGATTGAGCCACCCAGGCGCCCCTCTAAGTATTTTTAAGTGAAGGGCACCCACTGTTCTGTTCGTGCTTTGCGAAATAAGCTGACCCCCTCTACCTAGGTGGGAAGGAGTCCAGGAGGGACAAAAACTTCTCTAAAGCTTCGCTTCGACGTGTCCGAGGCAAGAGCTCTTCGAAGGACTATGAATGAGCATTCCCTAAGGAAAAGCTAGGATACTGAACTCACACGCAACTGAGTTTTTTGCCTACAATAGACACATGTCCCATCCAAAATCCTACTATTGAGGAAATAATCTCTGTCCTGGAAAGGGTGCTGCAATCATTGGATGCAACCGGAACCCTCCCCACCAGGGTGCGCTCTGTCCAGCCAAAGGAGCCTCCAGGCCTCCTCCAAGAGCAGAGCAGGATTTCCCTCTGAGGAGGTTCCCCCACAAATTACACCAGCACCCTCCCCCTTCCCTGGAGTTCTCCAAAGGCAAATGTCTAGGCACGAACCACAGAAATCCTGGAAAGGAGGTAGGGACACGCATGCTGTGAACATCCCTAGCCTCACCCCATCACCCACAAGTGCAGACCCAGGCAGTCCACACAGCAGAGAGTCATAGAAGGAGCCTGTGGGTGGGAAGTTCCCAAAACAATCCCATCCCCTTCTTATCCCGGACAGCGCCACTTAATAATAACCTTGTTATGTGGGCCAACTGTATAACTTCATTATGCAGGCTTATCTGCATAAAAGTATCTGCCTTATGTGATTGTTGTGGAGATTAAATGAGCTAATACGTGTGAAATAGAGCTTGTGAATTTGAAAGGCGCCACACAAATGCTAGCTTCTGTTATTTCACATGAGTGCACATGCTCACACAAGCTTGGTCCGTGAGGAACTCAAGAAGAATGAAATCATTCGGCCATGTTTACATGAGGCCAAACTACAAAAAAAAAAAAAAAAATCAACACACTTAATATTCTTCAGCTAGCTCCAAAATTTATACCCATCAATAGGCTGCTTCAGACTCACATGGTACATTTGTATAGACAGTGATTCTAGGACCTTCTCCCAAACCCACAGAATCGTAATCTCTGCAACAAGCCCCAAAACCTGTGGGTTAAACAGGCTTTCCGAGGGGATTGTGCCAAGCTGTCAGGTTTGGGAACCAATCGCACTCCTTTGTACAGGATGTGCAAATTTCCTAAACAGATAGGTCATGGTGATAAAATTGTTCCAGAGCTAAACGTATACTAAGATACAGAGCAGTCCTCATCTACCAGACACAAATACACTCACAAATACACACAACACATATATGTGGACACACAAGGTCACACACACAAGCAAAAAAAAAAAAAGAAAATAGAAATATACTAAGAAGGGTGCTTAATAATAAACGGTATCAAGATTTTGGAACTCTATAGAATTCTTCTAAAGGATACAGAACATGGGATGAAGAAGAAATAAGATATTAAAACAAAAAGCAAGTGGGCGAAACTAGAAACCCAGCTCTTCCATGACTGCACACCACTATGTCCAGAATTCCAGTATGAGACCACTCCCCCCACCCCACCCACTACTCACTTGTAATTCTACCTCAACCAGGAACTTGTGAGAGCCTCCCTACCTCCCTGCAAAGGGCAGGGACTTAGTATCTTTATCACAGCAGCCTCCAAACCAAGCATAGAGCCTGGCATCTAGCTGCATTCAGTAAATATGTGTCCAGCACATGCCAGGATGAGAACAGGCAGGTAAGGATGAAAGACAAAGCGCCCAAAGGGGGATGCAGATCTCTTGTCCCAGCTCCCTGGTGTAAACTAAGAATAAGTAAGCTTAAGGTAATGAGGTTCAACGCAAAACAGAGAGAGTTCACGTCCCTGCAGGCATCATTAACTGCATCACAAGGAGCAGAACCATCCCAGGGGGGAAAAGAAGAAAAACTCTCCAGATCTACGGGCAGGTCTGAGGTTGAGAAAATTGATCCAAAGGCTGTTTGAAGTCACCAGTCTAATCTCTCATTCCCCTGCTTACTACCCCTCCAAGGGCCCCTAGTACCCCCAAAGTCCTACCCAATCCAACCCTTACACACCTGCCCGGCCTCATTCCTGCCATCAGCCACGTGGTTTACACTCAAATTATGCCAAATTCACACAACCTGCTGTGTCATTCCTCTGAGCCTGTTTGGTACAGTTAACCTCTACCTGGAATGCCCTCCCTACCTCCTGGCACACCTACTGTTCATCCTTCTCAACTCAGTTCTCTTACATCCTCCTCCTCCGGGAAGTCCCCAGGCTCCCATGACACCCAGCACACTGAGCCCTGTTGGAGCTCGGCACACTGTGTGATCCTGGCCCATTCCTGGGCAAATCCCCTACCTCCAGAGAGTGAGCTCTACATGTTTGTACCCATACTCTAGCACACTGCCTGGCGCCCAGCTGACCATCAATAAACGCTTGTGGGACTCAACTGGGCATTAGCAAGATTCCAAAACATAAGTGCCAGAAGACCTAGTTAAAAGGGGATCTGAAAGACACCTTGATTTAGTGGAAAGATTCTGAATATCACAGGTCTGAGTTCAAATCAGAATGACCTAAGGCAAGGTACAAAGACTGAACCTGTTTCTTAACCTATGAAATTAGGATACCACCCAACTTCCACAATTACTTATGAAGAAGCACCTATTGTGTACCTGGCACAAACTTGGCCTCTGTACTGGACTTACTGGGGAGACCTCCCTTCTCTCCCCATTCCCCCTGCCCCGCTTTTAGCCTCCAGCTTCAGACCATACCCTCTTCCAATGACTTTCCCCAGTTCCCGGAGGACTGCTCTGGACCCCGTTAGTAAATGTTGCCTGCGTGGTCAGGAACCCCCAGAGGCCTCCCGTGTCCCATGGCCAGGTCTGAGAAAGAAGAGATGGAGGAATGGGGGCTCTGAATTAAAGGTAAACGTGTGAATGTAAATTAAAGGGAGAACCTTCTGGCTGGGATTGGAGGAACCCACTGGGCAGGAGTTGGAAAAGCCGCTTGGATTCTCATCTCCCCAACTCCCCCAACAACATCAAGGCGTCTGGTTTTACAGCCTCCTCAGTGGTGTTCAGGGCACATCCAACTTCCCACGCAGCTGAAGAGATCGGGGACAATTAGAAAGCAGGGGTGGCGACAGGCCGGCGGGCCCCGGGCGGCAGGCGTGCGGGAGGCTGCACGGCGCTGGCCCGCTATGCACACGCGCACGCCGCGCACCCCCGGCCTCCGGCCTCCCCTGGTCGGGCCTGGCAGCTGCGGGAAGGAAGGAGGTCAGCGCCGCCGCCAGACTTCTCGCGGGCGCCAGCACCGGCCGGCCCTGCCACCCTACCCGACCACCCGCGACTCTCCCGCGGCGTCCACGCACCGCCACACCTGGGCGGCCCGTCTGCAGCGTCCCCTTCGCCCCGGGACCCCAGCGCGCCGCCCAAGTTCAGCGCCCCTCTCGGCCGGCGAGCGCGCTCCCGCCACCCACACCCACTCCCACTCCCACACTCCACGGGTCGGGAGATGCCCCGAGCTTTCCTAAATCCAGAAATATCACCCTGTGGCCGCATCCGGCGCCCCGTTACCTGCTCGCTGCACCCAGACCCCTGCCCTGGCTTCCCGGGAGCCCGCAAACCCGGCGCGCGGGCTGCGCGCACTCCTGCAAACCAGTGCCCTGAGCCCACCACGCCGCCCACGCCCGTACCTTGGGGGTCTGCACTTCAGGTCCGGGCGGCACCTCGAACTTCTTCTTGGTTACCCAGAAGAACAGCAGCACGGTGATCCAGAGCACCCCGAAGATCGGCAGCGCCAAGCGGCGATTCAGGCGCCGCATGGTCCTGTTTGCCTAGTCTTCTCCGCGGCGCTACGCCCCTGGGGCACCCCCTGGCGGTCAGGGTCGGCGGGGCAGGAGTCCGGGAGAGCGCCGGCTTCGGGATCGGGGTGCCTGGGAGGCAGGAAGCTGCTGGGTGCTCCGCCCGCTTCGGAGAGAGGCGAGCTGGGGCGGAGGGCGCGGGTCGCCAAGCGGCAGGGAAGGACCGAAGGGCAGCGAAGCTGGACACCCGTTCCCGCCGGAGAAGCGCAGTGGTAGCTGAGATGCTCCCTGCGCCGCCGCCGCCGCCTCGCCCGCCGCCGCCGCGAGGGAAACGGACTCGAGCTGCGGGGAGGGAGGAATCCGAGGCTGTGCCCGGCACCCCGGGAGGAACCAGAGGGAGGGGGGAGGGGAGGGAGTGAAGCGAGAGCGTGGGCTCGACAGACAGACTCCGAGGGAGCCCGGGCGGGAGCGAGCGGGGCTCTGCGAGGGGGCGCTACCGCCGCCCGCCGACTGAGGCGCACGGTGCTGCTCTGGGGCCGCCGGCGCCGCCGAGCCCTGGCCGCGGCCCCGGGGCCGTCCTGGGCTGGGGCGGGGCGGGGCAGGAACGGTGCCCCCGCAGGCCCGCCACGCAGCTGCAAGCTGGGACCTAAGGGCCAAGCCCGCGCCGGGTCCAGCTGTGCCTGGGAGGACTTTCCCGCTCCGCGCGGGGGCTGCACGTGGCGCTCACGCCCGGAGCCGGTCCCGATACACCCGCCTTCCGGGATCCGGCGCCGGGACCGTGGAACGCGGGCGCTGGCGGGGCTGCAGCCGCGACCGCGGTTCAGTTTCCTGACCTTTTACGGCCAAGGCCGACTTCAGCCAACTCCCCGGGGTGTTTTTATGCCTGCCTGCAGGTGCCTGGCAACTTTTTATGCTTAATGGAACGCCGAGCTGGTCTAAATTTAACTTTAAAGAAATCTTTTTAGAAATTAAGACGCAATTATCTCCCTTAAGGGTTTTCTCTCCCTGTAAAGCATCAGGGCTCTGCGCTTGCAAGGAAGGGGTGGGGGCGACCAAAGTTGCGCTAACCACATGAGGTACTTGGAAGTGACCCTGGGACAGCCCCCTTTCCCAAATGCCCTTGGAAAATTCATTCTCCTCCTTTTTGCAGATGAAAACTACTTGGGTCTAGAGGCAGAACAAATTATGAATGGATTCACATGCAGGCCTCAGTTAGACTAAAATAAATGGTGCTGTCACTGGACTGGGGGCTCCTGGCCTGGGTCAGCCATACTGGCCATGTGAATATTGGGCAAGTCCTTTACCTTTCCCCAGCCTTAGATTCCTCATCTGCAAAATGGGGATTGTAATACCTCGGACAAGGGAGTGAATAGTTGTGAAAGCTGAATGCGAGGTGCTGGTATTATTCCAATCATTTGAGCCTTCAAAGAGGGGTATTAAAAACTCTGCCCTGCGGCCCCTGGGTGACACAGTTGGTTAAGCCTCTGACTCTTGGTTTCTGCTCAGGTCATGATCTCCTGGTTCCTGAGTTCCAGCCCCGCATCCGGCTCTGTGCTGACAGTGCAGATCCTGCTTGGGATTCTCCCTCTCCCTTTCTTTCTGCCCCTTCCCTGTGCACGGGCTCTCTCACTCTCTCTCTCTCTCTCTCTCTCTCTCTCTCTCTCTCTCTCAAAATAAATAAACTTAAAAAATTAAAAACAAAAAACCCTCTGTCCTGCCTGGGGAATAGGCTGCCAGAACTTTGCCGTTTGAATGTATGCAGCCTTAACTGGAGGGGTGCTTATCTCATTAAGTTGCTTGGGGCGTGGATGTGCCTCCCATTGTATCGCCACTGTCCTCCTGCTTGTCCCCACAGAGTTCAGCATATGAGAAGCCCCATACCCTATCTGGAGGTGAGGCAGGTGTGAAGCAGGGCTGTGGAATTCATTCGCTAGTAAAACGGAGCCCCCAAGAAGTGGAGTCAGGTATGGAGGAGTCTGCCGAAAGCCCCCTGTATGTGGTGCCTTGCCGTTCAGCCGCAGGGCAGTCCTGCCTCACAGCCCCAGAGAGTTCTTGGCCAGGCTGCAGATAACAAGGTTTGGGCTGGGAACAGAGGTGGAAACCAAACAGCCCAGAACAGCTGAGCACTCTTGGCAGCCCCATCTTAAGATTCAGCTGAGCTCTCCGACCATCGCACAGAGCCCTGGGGGCGGGGCACTGACTGGTGGTCCAGGATCTGCCTTTATTAGAACTCTGTACACTGAAAGGTTGCTGTAGGCTCCCCGGCCACCACTTTGGTGGGGCAAAACTCCAGGTAGATCACTGTCATGGGAGGGGCGAGGGGAGCAGAGAGGGAAGCCACCCCCGCAGCAGCCTGGGCTCCTCGGATCTCTTCCAGAGGCCTCGCCCTGGCCCTGCAGGCTGGGACTTGCACGGTGTTCCGCAGCAGGCTCTGCAGGAGACCCCCATGCTTGCCGCTGAGATGCTGCCGGCTCCAGGCAGGAGCTGCAGCACCGTAGTCCTTTGCTCAGCGCTTTGTGATGCTGCTTCTGAGTAACAGATGGCGGACGGTTACACAACCGCCAAGCTTTAGAGCTAGCGCCGCACCACACTGCCTGCG
Source organism: Cryptoprocta ferox (assembly GCA_028646485.1). Lineage (NCBI taxonomy): Eukaryota > Metazoa > Chordata > Mammalia > Carnivora > Eupleridae > Cryptoprocta > Cryptoprocta ferox. Next base: position 108,545,038 of record CM053576.1, on the reverse strand, counting down.
GCTGGGGGGCTGAAGCGCTTCGTTCTGTTCGGCATCTGGGGAAACCGAGGCCCTGGGCTTCCCGTGGCAGCTCCAGGCAGGGCCTGCGATGCCTGGGAGAGCAGGGATCCCTTCCAAGGTGTCTGCTTCTTGAATCATTATTTTGCCCTTTACTCGAGTGGAGAAGAGTCCCTGGGCCTATGGAAGCTGTCGAGGGAATCCAGTTTTGCCAGGTGTCATTACCCGATCCAGCCAAAAGGTGTATTAGTCTGGGTTGTCAAACCAGTAACTGTCATCAGGATTGCAATGCACTTCCGTTGGGACTTCAAGCGTCTGGAAACCAAGTGAGTCCCCAGGCAGGACCCAGCCCTGTAGGTCTCTCCTAGGACCCAGCATGGGGTCCCCCCTGCGCTCTGGCGGATATTTAAAACTTTAATAACCAGCTTAAGTAATGCAGAGCACAGTTGATCCCAGTGGGGGATTAGCTATCACTGGCGATTAATCCAAGTTACTTTTGTCTCATCACAGCTTATATGGGGAGGAAAAGCTCCTAGCAAAAGATTTAACATGGCAAGAAATAAGATAAATAAGTACTCTCATTAGGAATAAGGAATGAGGACTATCTTGGTGCCCTAAAATGGATCTGCCTCCCTGGTCATCATATTCTCGAACACATCCTCAATTCTCTGGGTCTCTGTTTCCCCGTCTGTAATGCCATGCCCTCTCAAAGACCCTCCCAGCTCACATACACAGGGTCCTTAACCTTCCTCGTCCCTGGATTAGGACTCTTTCCTCCACTCCTATCGTTGGCAAGTTCTGTGTGAGCTGTTCTCTCCTCACAGCCAAAGACATTAGAGAGGAAATTGGGTATTGGAGCAGATGTGAGTCATTCATGTTAGTATAAAAACTATGGAATAAAATCCATTATGGCCCCGGAAAGCTGTGTAAAGCAGCATATGGAGCAAATGTAAGCTGGAAACAGGAGGAAGCTGTGAAGTCCAATGCACATGCTCTCCAGCGGCTTTTGCTTTGGGTTTTCACACTTTGCTTCTGGCTTTCTTTCACTGTCCTCCTGTCACTCTCAGCAAGCTCACTGCAGAGTCTGCAGCCTTTTGTTGCTCTCGGATCCGAGTCCCTGCATCCTTCCTCTCTGCCCACTGCGTGACTTAAGTGAGAGCGCGTGTGTGCACGCAGTCTTCCATCTGCATGCTTATTAGACCTGTCACCACCAGCGAGACGCCCTCTGTGCCGACCTAATGAGATTTTACCCACAGAGGCCCGGACAGCTTGCTGCTGAGGTCTTTCCCCCTTCTGGGCCATACGGAGAGCTAACTGGTAGCTGGGCAGATCGGAGCACAGGGGAGAGATGAGACACACACACAGCCCAGCACTGGCAGGGGGCCCTGGCAGCAGAAGGAGCAACCTGGAATTCAAAGATGTCTTGTCTCTATTCCACAGTCATACAGACACAGGTCTTCGGGCCGACCCCTGCAGTCTGCTCTGTTCAAGTTCTCCAACTGTAAATAATACATTGCCCCCTTTCCTCTGTGCTCCTCTCCCTTTTCCCTGCCACAGTGGCTTCTGTTACAACCACATGGCCCAAGTCTCCTGCAAGATCTTTTGATAAAGCGAGTGATAGAATAGTTTAGGCTGCATGGTAAATGCGAATGAGCTTCTTACCGACCTCCTTATCTCCTCTCTCTGCCACCCTGGTGCATCTTTGTCAGAAGAATAAAGCCGACTGATTTTTCCTCTTATCTTTGGTGAGTAGATGGGTGGCTTTAGCTCAGGGATCTGAGAGTCACCGTTCTGGATGGTTCTCTATCCTAAACAACTCCTTTCACTAGCGCACTACCTGCAACCCCTCCTTCCCCATCCCTTGCTTTCCCTAGGTAACCACTATATAATTTGCTTCCTAGAAAGGGATTTGTAGCTTTGCATTTCAAAAGCCTGCTTCTGGTAGAATTCCCCTGAGAAGCCATCCGGCCCTGGGCTCTTATTCGTTGGGAGATTTTTGATAACTGATTCGATTTCTTCACTGGTTATGGGTCTGTTCAGATTTTCTATCTCTTCCCGTTTGAATTTTGGTAGTGCATGTGTATTTAGGAATTTTTCCATTTCTTCTAGATTGTCCAGTTTGTTGGCATATAATTTTTCATTGTAATCTCTAATGATTGCTTGTATTTCTGAGGGATCAGTTGTAATAGATCCATTTTCATTCATGATTTTGTCTATTTGGGTGTTCTCTCTTTTCTTTCTGAGGAGCCTGGCTAGAGGTTTATCAATTTTGTTTATTTTTTCAAAAAACCAACTCTTGGTTTCATTGATCTGTTCGATTGTTTTTTTGGATTCTATACTGTTTACTTCTGCCCTGATCTTTATTATTTCTCTTCTTCTGCTGGGTTTGGGGTGCTCTTGCTGCTCCCCTTCTAGTTTCCT
>CM053576.1:108487454-108542120 GCA_028646485.1 Cryptoprocta ferox | reverse complement strand
CGTAAGCCCAGTGGTGACAATGGAACTGACATTCAAATTTCAAATTTCGTTCTGAGGACACAGTGCTGGGGCGGGGGGGGGGGGGCGGGTGGCATGCAAGACTCCCAAGGAGGCAGGTTCCAACTGATCATTGCCAGTGTAGATCAAGTGGTGCCAGAGTTTTCCAACTTCTCAGCAGAAACAGAAGTCCACACTACCATGTGAAATCTCCTGGATTTTAACTGTTGTTAATTAATATAAATCCCATCCTCCAGGGGAAAAAAAAAGTTCAGGTGGGCTAAAAAAAACAGTTCTGCAGTTTGGATTCAACCTGCTGCCTGCCTGTTTACAGCCCCTACTTCAGCCATAAATGTCTTACTGAGCACTGATATGTCCTGTGTACCATCATTCTATTAACTTGAACAGATATATCCAGCCAGGGTGAAGGGGAAATAATGAATTGGACTATATTAGGGTCAGAAGGGGCCTTGGAGGACAAGTTCAATGCTCCTTACTTCGTAATTAAGGAAAGTGGAACCCAGAGAAGCTACATGATCTACTTAGAGCAAGAAAATAAGTTTATTACTACAGCTTGGGTTACCATGTACCTACCCAGAGCCCCCAGTCCTCCAAGTGATGTCCCTCAAGTGAAACGGGGAGCTGTGACACTTTTGGGGGACTACTAAGCCCATAAGTTATTAGGTAATCAGCAAAGCAATCAACAAATATACGGTGAGCACAGATTCTGGGCAATTTGCTGTAAGGAATACAAATAAATATAAGACCTGTTTCCAGCTCTTCAAGAAAGTGCAAGCTGGTCATTAGGATGCGGGCTTTAGTGTTCAAAGATCTGGTTCCTCCCCTCTGTTGAGATTCCACTGAGTAATAATATGAGGCAGGTCCCAGGTAGAGGCTCTTCAGTCCACTTGAGAAATAGCTACAATGCAACAGGAAAATTATTTTTGTAGCCATTCTCTGCAACTCTCTTCCATTTCTCTAAGTGTTGTACAAATATTAATTAAACATAGATTATTTGAAAAGTGCTTTTAGCATTTGAACTCAACTGGGCTGCATCAGAAGATGATATTAATATCATCCCCTGTTGGCAAAACACTATTTTTTTAAATAAAAACTCCTTCCCTTTTGCAGTTTTCCTCCACGTAGACAATTTATTTTGCCCATCCTCTGGCTATTTCACCTTTTGTGTCATCATTTTCATGAGACAAGTGAAAATAATATTTCTCTTGTGCTCCAAAGAGCCAAATCCCTTTCTCTAGCCTGATCCGAGGAAGGCGGGTTTGCACGGTAATGGAAAGAAGCCTGATGTACAGTCCAAGCACAAATCCCCGGGGAGAAATAATGCATCTCTTTGGGGAATAAAAAAGCTTCTACTTATGAGGTAGGAGATTTTCAATTTATAAAGGTTTCCTATTTCCTTCAATTGCCGGGATAACTGCATTCCAGAAAGGTTAGGCTCCTCGTCCGTAAGGCAGACCTGCCTCTTGGATCTGGAACGTAGATTCTAAAGTGATGAGTAGCTATGAGCATTCCTCTCCAGCCCTGCACCACCATCCCCGGGGATTTGGAGGCATTGCAGATTCAAGGGTTAAAATCCATTACCCCAAGGGATGGCAAAGTTCCTCTCAGTGATTTCTTCCCCCATCACGGCTCTCAGGCCTGACTTCCAAATTGATTTCCTTAATAACTATTAAAGATCTTTTTAATTAAACCAGGCATCCTCTTCCTTGGCAAACTTTTCTTGATGACATCTCTGGTTAATTAAAGGTTTAAGCTGCAAAGACGTATTACATAAGAACAAGGAAGCTGCTTGATGGCGTTTCTGCTGCAGAAGCCTGGGTTCGGCTGTTCCCCCATCTTCCTTTACGGCGGCATAAGAAGCCCCAGAAAGTGTTCGTGATAAAGACGGTTGGCTGAGGGGGGAGTGGTTAATTGTTCTATTCCCCGAGGTTCAATTTCTCCTTTCAGGCTTGCTAGGTAACTCTTTATCAGGTACTTTTCATTAAAAGCATCATTCATTTTGATTACAATTCACTGATGATGACAAAACATTTTTACCTTTCCATCCAAAATTCCTGAGGCAGTTGATACATTTGATAATCAGAGAATGAGAAATAAAGGCCTCTTTTCACCCATCCTTAAAATGCAGCCATCTCTACAACAGAATGGAGCAGGTTCTCAGAAGTGAGTAGGAGCGAGGGGGAATAGTTTGTTTGCAATAGTAAATTGCTCTGATCCATTTACCTTCTTTATCCTGGTTCATTGTTTTTTTTCATTTCTTCCACCAAAACCTTCATTTAAAAATGCTGGGTGGTGGGGGGCTGCTGGGTGGCTTAGTCGGTTAAGCATCCGACTTTGGCTGAGGTCATGATCTCACAGTTGGTGAGTTTGAGCCCCACATGGGGCTCTGTGCTGACAGCTCAGAGCCTGCAACCTGCTTCAGATTCTGTCTCCCTCTCTTTCTGCCCCTCCCCCCCACTCACGTTCTGTCTCTCTGTCTCTCAAAAATAAATAGTGGAAAAAAATTTTTAATGGTAGGATAGGATAAGGTGTGCACCATGTCATTAAGAAACAGAACTTTTCTTCACGCAAAGTTCAAAAGCTCATAAGGTGGAAATCAAACCCATAACCTTGGCCTTGTGGTCATCATGGTGTAAAATATGGGTCTCAAACCTAGATATACATTAGAATTACCTCTGATTGCTATTAAATCAGATAGCTGTGTCTTACCCTAAGCATGCTGAAATTCTATGGGCAATGTTTCTAGGCACCCAAGTCTGGAAACTACTGGTCTAGTCAATATATTCCAGTTGAGGTTGTTACGTTTCTAGGCCTGCCTTGAGATGAGAAAGACGGCCTATTATATTAATATTTTGGCTTTGTAGATGACTCAGACAGGCAAAACAAAGCGAAAGGAAATAGAACCTTGAGTACTGCTGAGAAAAAGTGGCTCTAATTCTGATGAGATACCAAGGAGAGAATTAAAAAGACTTTCCCACTCACTGACTGTCATTGGTAGGTGCAGCTCCATAATGGTTCTCAAACCATTAGAGAGAATCGGACTCACCTGCAGAAGTTGTTTTACTGGTCATTCTATTATAAAAATTCTCAAACATACAGAAAGATAGACTATAGTTGACTCGACTGCCACATATAATATACCTACCACCTGGATTCAAAAGTTGTCAACATTTTGCCATATGTGTGTGGACACACACATGCTTGCATCCACAATTACTGAATCATTAAAAAATATATTACAGACATCATGATACGTAACACCTAAACAGTAACCTTAAATAACCCAGAAATACTTCAGCACACATTTTTCTAAAATTAATGACATCCTGGGTGACAACACTATTATCACACCTAACTGAATTAAAAATAATTTCCTAAGATCATAGGACACTCAGTCCCTAACCAAGTCGCTAGATAAACCAAAACAGAAAAGCAAAGCTTCCTGTCCAGATTCCCAAAAATGTTTCTTCAGGTTGGTGACGATCATGCTCTGGGACATGCTGCTGTCGATGACTAATTAGGAACACTTGTCTTTCTAATAACTCAACTGCAGTTCACTTTTTGTGCTTGGAAATTGCTTGGTGATTTGTACGGCTCTGAACAGTCATTACTTCATCCACTGCTCTCTGCAGTGGTGCTTTAAGGTGGATAGGAGCGATGGAGTGCCTGGGACCAGGAATCATCAGTGACCTGCCAGGTCCTGTTTGTAGATCACAGCTTGGATTCCAACTTGGGTGTGATGGACCTCCTAACACTCACTCTGCTCCTCACTCTGCCTATGGGATCTCGGGCATCAGACCCCACTTCTCTGGCGTCTTCACCTCTAAAGGGAAGAACTAAACAGATGGTCTCTAAGATTCTGCTTCCATCTTTCTTCAATCCAATGCATTTCTGAGTCCTCTTTTAAAACACTTGATTCATCTCCATTCAGTTCCACAGCAAATTTATACTTGGGTTTATTGAGTTATCAGAAAACACCTACTAATAGAATATTGTGGAGAAGATATTGACTTGATGAAAATCTTTCCACTTGCTATGGCCAAATATGGCCAGGTCCCTTAAGCTCAAGGAAGGTGTGAGCTGGTATTGAGAAACTCCTTCAGTAAGTTAGATCGGACAGGGTGTGCTTGAAGAAGATTCTCTTTCTTCTGCCCATGCTGGGAAGGCAAAGGCAGCCCCCTGGAGTACAAGCCTACAGGCCAGGATACCTGGCATGAGCATCTGAGGTTGCAGATGTCAGAGGCTGGCTGCCCTAAGGTCACAGGTGTCAGAGAGAAGGGCACATCTCTGAGGAGATACAAGAGTCCAAGCCTTCTCTTCCTTACTCCTTTAAAAGAAAACTACAGGGGCGCCTGGGTGGCTCAGTCAGTTGAGCGTGCGACTTCAGCTCAGGTCATGATCTCACCGCTTGTGAGTTCGAGCTCCGCATCAGGCTCTGTGCTGACAGCTCAGAGCCTGGAGCCTGCTTCGGATTTTGTGTCTCCCTCTCTCTATGCCCCTCCTGTGCTCACTCTCTCTCTCTCTCTCTCTCTCTCTCTCTCTCTGTCTCTCTCTTTCTCAAAAATAAACATTAAAAAATTTTTTTAAAAGATAGAAAAAAAACTACAAAAATCTAAGAGTGCGTTGCTGGCAAAATCAACAGCTTCTAAACAGAAAGGATATATTCAGCTTGAGACCCCCATTTCACTTTACACGTGACCTCAGTGTCCTCACCCTTGCCTGTATGACAAGGGCCCTGTGTCTCCTTAAACCCCTGCCAGGCTCACCCATATTCCCCAGAGCTGGTCCATGGCAGAGCTGTGGGCTGACAGGTGAGGACCAGCCCTATTTAAAATTCTTCACTGGAGGGAGACTTTAATTTTATATGTATTGTGTGAATTTTTTACAAGTAGAACATATTCATGCATTGCTTGTGTAATTAAAAATAAATAATTAAAATCTTTGATGGCTGATGGGTTTTTCTTTTCAGACTCGATGGGTTTTTCTTTTCAGACTCTCAAAGACAAAGCAATCTCCAGGGTGCAGCAATGGCTCTGAGGTTTTTACTGGTGGTATGTGGGGCAGGGGGGGGGCAGGTGTGTGTGTGTGTGGAATGTGCTGGTGGGGCATGATACATGTGGTGTGGTGTGTGTGATGGGGAGGGTGTGTGGGTTGTGATGGGGGTGTGGTGTGTATGGGGGGGTGGAGGGCCATGTTGTGTGTGGTATGATGTGTGGGGGGGTGTGGAGGGGTGTGAGGTGTGTATGAGGGTGTAGGGCAGTGTGGTGTGTGTGTGTGTATGTGTGGTTTGGGGTGTGTGTAAGTGGTGTCGTTGCGGGGGAGTGTCGGGGGGTGGGGGATGTCGGAGGGTATAGGATGGTATGGTGTGTGCTGGGGTGTCTATGGTGTGGGAGTGTGTGTAGGGGGTGTGATGTGTGTATTTGTGTGTGTGTGTGAGTTGGGGGTGGGGAGCTAAATGGAAATGGCCTCATAATGCTAACACAGAGACAGTACTCATGTTCAAGCCCTTACATACGGACCACATTCATGCAGATTAGGGGCAGTAGGAACAAGTAGGATAAGTACGGTAGAATGTGGTCCAGCAGTGGAAGATGGGAGACAAAGATGTGGAATAAAGGACCAATTCCCCTGGTTCTCTGGGTCTCTGTCTCTGTCTCTCAGTCTCTCATGACCTCTTTCAGAATATCCTCTCCACTTACCCTCAGTGCTGCTAGACCCGTCCAGCTGGGAGCCATATCCTCATGTCCCTCTTGACACACCCACCAGAGGCCCAGAGCGTGTTCCTTCTTCAAAAGGAAGTTTATCACCACCTGCAGTCTGTCCTCAGACTTTAGAGAAGGAACTTGCCAGCGTCAGGGTGACGGGCCTGAGATCAGAAAACCTGGCCGTCTCACAGAGCAGAGTTAAAATCTAGGGCTTCTGTCCCAAAGGAGTCACGCAATCCAGGAATGAGCCCTCCTCATGGAGAGTCAGACAGGGAAGTGAGCTTCAAGGTCACCTTCAAGGCCGAGGCCCTGATTCTTTCTAGCCTGCCTTCAGAGGGGCTTAGGGTGGTCTGGTTTAGTGACACATCTAGTCCTGGAATCAGCTGAGGTGGTCACCATCCCTCAAAAAGATGGAACTGGAAGGGACAGGTTTTACAACCTCGAGACTGAATAAAAGGCATCAAGACCAATGAAGGCAAAAAGGGGCAGAGCAGCCCACACGCACCATGTAGTGAGCGTGGCTAGAGTGGAGTCAGTTTTGCTTAGTAGTTAAGCTTGTAGGCACCTTGTTCTAATCCCAGCTTAGCCATCAGCGTGGCCACTGAGCCTTCTTTCCCCCAGAGTCCCCCGTTGGAGTTGGTCAGACAGAACCTCTGTTTCTCGTCTGGGATCTGCTGCATCTTAGCTTGTGTGAGTATTGGTGTCACCATCTGAAAAACAAAATGGCATTAAGAACATCTCCTTGTGGGGTTGTTGTTAGGATTCAGAGATAATGGATACAAAACACCTGGTACAAAAGGTAATTAATATGTTAGTCATCCATCATTGCTGCTCATGACCATGTGATGACAGCTAGGTAAGCTCTCAGAGGGCATGGACCATGTCTACTGTACCTTTGCACCCCTCGCCACTTAATGACGTGATGAAAATGCTCAGCACCATGTTTGTTCGATAAATTTTTAAAAGCGAGCATCTCCTTCCACTCGATCGACAGCCCTTCAAGAGGGAATGAGAAGTGGTGTGTTCTGGAAATTGAGCACCAAATCCACCCCTCGCTGGATATGTCATATTGACAGCTCCGGTGGGCACATGACTTGTGTCTGGCCTCCATCAGAACCACCTTCTATTTTAGAGGAATTCCCCTACCCCCACGAGGGGCTGAAACAGTCTGTCTTGGGAGTAGAAAAGGCTAGCTACTTCCTTTCTAGCCTCTCCTGCAGCTAGAGCCCAGATTTATGCTCTCCCCAACAGAAAACCCTTCACCAAATGTTTACATGGGAGCTGATGAGACAAGAGAAAAAGGACAGGGAGCAGTGGGAGCGGTGACTGCTGAAAGGTGGAATTTCAGGGGGCAAAAGAGCACTGCTGCAGTCTGCAGTCAGAAACTACTGAGTGCCCTAACAGGAATGCCAACACTGGCATCTGGGTCTCTGAGAGGCTGGCAATGATTTGCTCACCAGGAAAATGGCTGCCTAGCATCGGTCTCTGTGACCTTCCCTGATCTCTCTAGCTCCTTGGTGCCATGCTAGGCATGCCTCTGGAGGCTTAGTCCTGGTTCTCTGTGAGCTGCCCAAATTCCTCTCAACAGTCTGTGTCTGCTTTATCAGCCACAGTCATCTCTTGTAGCTTACAACCCAAAACTGGGCAGATCCAGCAAGGCGCTTAATCTCTGCAGCTCAGTGTCCTCATCTTTAGAATGGGGTAAATTCCTTAGGGACAGAAGGAGGTACTCTGCACCAAGCAACCAGCGTCAGAGGACTCAACAAATATTATTTTCCTATGACATCAGTCTGGTGACAGTTATAACCGTCAGCCACAACATTACCTTATATTCCTTTCTTAACTTTAGAGTATTTGTGTGCCCTGGGGTTCCACACAATTCTACTATCTCATTGGTTGGTTCTTTAGCTAGAGTGAGGTCAGGAGGCCAAGAATAAATCGTACACCACATTTGTAGGTTGAATGGCTCAGAGCCCTCAAGAGTGATCTGTAAGATGGGGCACTTGGGTGGCTCAGTCGGTTAACCATCCGACTTGGGCTCAGGTCATGATCTCGCATTTCGTGAGTTCCAGCCCCGAGTTGGGCTCTGTGCTGATAGCTCAGGGCCTCGAGCCTGCTTCGGATTTTGTGTCTCCCTCTCTCTCTCTGCCCCTCCCTGCTCCCACTCTAAAACATTAAAAAAAATTAAAAAAAAATTTTTTTTAAAGAGTGATCTGTAAAAAGTGAACCCAGGATGGGACCAACTGTGGTCCTCATTTCAAAAAAAATAAATAAATAAATAAACTGCAGTTAATATATCTAAGTTTCCCTAGATCCTCCAGATCAAATGGAATGATCTTGGCACAAATATTCTTTTAAGGTTTTGGGGCTATAATTCCTTGGCATTTTCAAGGTTTGCTGAACTGGAATAAGAAACAGTTACAGAGTTATTACCTCTTGACATCTCTTTCACTCACAGACTGGCTGTTTTTTGCCCCTTTGTGAAGGCCCCTGCACTTTACAGTTATCAGGTGGTGATAAAGAGCCACATGCTCTGACGAGGGAGACTTAACAGAAATTCTAGATACCTTATCATTGCTTTAGACTCACCTTGTGGATTTGTAGATGACTTTGAAATGTGTTAACTGCAAGAAAGGAAAATGACTCAAACTGGCTTAAGCAAAAAGGTATAATTCATTGGATGTATAGTTGAGTATCTAACAGAACCCAAGGACGGTAAGGACAGCCAGATCTCAAAAGAATTTCTCTCTCCATTTCTCTAGGACCACACGAAGCCTCTTTGCTAATCCTCTCAGTGGTCTGCTTCATTATTTCCCAATAGAGAGCCCCATGGATTGTTCCCTGGTTTCACCTCCCCTGTCCTCCTTCTCAAAAATAGCAGCATCAGGGCACCTGGGTGGCTCAGTCGGTTAAATCTCCAACTTCAGCTCAGGTCATGATCTCACTGTTCGTGAGTTCAAATCCCGCGTCAGGCTCTGTGCTGCCATCTCAGAGCCTTGAGCCTGCTTTGGATTCTTTGTCTCCTTTCCACACTTCCCCTTCTCTCTCTGTCTCTGTCTCTCTCTCTCTCTCTCTCTCTCAAAAATAAATAAACATTTAAAAAATAAAAAAAAATAGTAGCCTCACAACCATCCATCTCTATGGCCTTAGGGGCTTCCTTTTCCTGCATAGCACTTCTTATGGCCTGAGCATATGTGTGTATTTATTTTATATCTTTCCCTTGCCCCACTAGCATGTAGATTCTATGAGGAAAGGGACTTTGTTTTAGGTAATGTTGCATAATCTGCATCTCAAAGAGAGTATGATGCCTAGAAGGTATTCATTGAATGGCTTAAAATGAATAAAGAAGGAATGAGTGAGTGAATTCTCCTCTCTCCAGTCTTGTTCTCTGCTTCTGGGTGCTCATGGAGGAAAATGGCTGCCTAGCAGTGGTCTCTGTGACCTCTCCTGATCCTCCATTCAAGCTCCTAATTATTGACTAATTTAGTTTCTTAGTGAAATCCTTGAAGAGAGAAAGAATCTGATTGACTCAGGTCATCCTACAAATGAGTTCCTTTGGAGTCTACTCTGTGTCCCAAGACCTTTAGTTACAGAATGGAGCCCAAAGCACAAAAAGGCATCCAGGACTGTGGGAAGAATTTGCATCTTTAGGTAAAAAGCTATCACGTACAGAGTCTTTGTTTTATTTAATTCTGTGTTCCCACTGAGGCAGTTGGACAATCACTAATTGGTTTTTGTTGTTATATACACACACCTATAATATTAAACGAAAAATACACAAAACACACATGTATGTGTCTTTCTTATGAATTCCCAATTGTTTCCATGAAAGCCCTTTTAAAAAATTTTTTTAATGTTTATTTATTTTTGAGAGAGAGAGACAGAGTGCGAGTGGAGGAGAGGCAGGGAGAGAGGGAGACACAGAATCCGAAGCAGGCTCCAGGCTCTGAGGTGTCAGCACATAACCTAACATGGGGCTTGAATTCATTAGTCATGAGATCATGACCTGAGCCAAAGTCAGACACTTAACCAACTGAGCCACCCCAGGCGCCCCTCTATGACATCCCTTTTAAGTATGTCTTCTCAGGAACTGTGATCAGAAGGCTAGGCTTTCCATGGAAACTGAACCCTACTCAGCAATTGAGCTTCTCTCCTGATAGATGCTTCAGTGGTGGTTTTCTTCTCTCCTAAGAAAACCTTCAGCTATTTTTCTGCTGGTCCTCTAGTTGGTTATGAGCTGAACTATTCTCCTCAACAATTCCCCACCACACACACCAGTTCTTTCAGGGTCTTTCCCCAGTTAGCTTTAAAGTGAGACATAACCCCTACTCTGCTGTAAAATTCTGTGTTTCTCTTTCATCCATCCCTCACAAGGAAGAAAATTATCCCAACCACCTTCCTCTTCTCTTTAGCTAGAGTTGGGTGCAATCACTGTGGTATTAATTAATGAACAGACTCTTGGTCTGGTTGCCCTGGCAATGTTCATCAAAGCGTCAGAACCCTTCCAACAGAACAGCACATCCAGTAGTCGATTAACTGTTTTATTCACACATATAAGCCAAGTGCACGGAGCACCTGGTGCTGAGATGGACACCCAGTGGATGCTCAGTAAACACTTGCTGACCAGCTGACAACACCCAGGCCAATGAGGAGGGTGCTTAGTCCGCTGCTTTGAACATCTGAAGGCATTTAGAGCTGGTGGCTGAGACACCATCCAAAGGGAATAGCAACCAATGTGATTTTACAAAAGCATCAGCATGGAGCTAACACCTTAGGAATAATCTAAAAGAAAAGATTCTAAAGAATCTATAAGTCCTTTACTAGGGCCAGGCTGTGATTGGAGGGGAAGAGGGAAGAACTAGAGCAATTATTTCTGCCTGTCATTCCCACTACCATCTCCCAAGGCAACAAAGAAGACTCTCCACTTTGGACCTCAGTCTCAGGGGTTCCTACATAGCCAGCCATTAGCCCAACTCATGTTAGGTCAGATGTCCAGGCAGGAAAGTCTGCCTTACTCAAGTGTAACAGAGAATATGCATAAACACAAGAACCAGCTTTCAGCTCAGTTACAAGCATGGATTTTCCAGCTTGTTTCTTCTGAGCCCATTTTTGGGGCTCTACTCTTTAGGAAAGTTAAGTCCTCCCAGGTACATCTCAAATTCAAGTGGAAACTATTTACTCCATTACATGCTCAATCACTGATTGCTTCTCACATTTCTTTGGAAAATAAAGAACAGAGAGAGACCCATTTATCCTAGCCCAGTTAAAGGAGAGTTTATTGAAAAGATGCAGACATGGATCTAGTCACCTGACCTAGCTGGGCCTCTTGGAAAGAGGATCTAAGTAACTGAGAGGCACAGGGCCCAAGCAGCTACCCTCTGGTTCTATCTTACACAAATAGTCTTGCATCTCAGCCTCTCTCCAACATCTTCTATCTTCTCCTCTCTGCTTCATCACTCACAGTTTCTGCTCTCCTAATTTCAGCTTTGGCCTGCACTAGGGCTGACTCTGACTCCATCCCTATACACATTTTTGGCCCAGGTGGTGACAAATAACTCTCCCAGTCCCTCACTATTCCACTTCCAAATTTCAAGAGAGGGATCTGATTGGCTCAGCTCTGCCCAGGAAACTGCTCTAGACCAAATAATTATATGAGAAGTAAGGGGCAAGAGTGGGTTATATGCTACAGTCATGACTGCCTTGGCCAACCTCCCCAATCTGGGCTGGGAGTAACTGACTAAGAAGGAAGCTTTAGGTGGGAACAGGAACCCCAAGCTATGTTGACTGCAGCTTCTGGGATGGGGATCTCCTGAGCCTTTTTATTTCCCGCAGTTTCTATATACTGCTGCCTGTCGTTTAATATTTCCTTTTGTTCTTTCACATTTTCTTTCTACGTTTTGAGCATCCTTTTCCTGACCATGGTCTTTATGAGCCCATCACCTACCCTCAACCCTAGTTACTCCTGCATCATATTCCTAGGTTCTTTTTTGGATGGAGGGTATCATATACAACATGATGTATGATGATATAGAAACTCCATCCAGACATTTCACATCTTCCACTCATGCTCACCTGTCTGTACTCCACTTATCTGAGCACACAGCCACCTTTCTGCTCACTGAAAAACATTTGTCTCCAAAACTCATGTTGACACTATATTCTATAACCATCTGTGTACCCAAAGTCTGTTCCATAAGTCATTTTGTCAGCAAAATCTACTTCCTTTGAGAATTTGAGGACTTAAGCTTAATGAAGATAGTCATAACACATCAATCAGCATGGTCCCTGAATCCAAGTTAAGCCATAAACCAGTTTTCACAAATTTTCAATTCAGACTTATTTTCTAGAGACCAACTGCTTAATTCTGATTCCTAGAACTTAATGAAACCAGGTGCTTTTTGAGTGAGTTCAAAACAATAGCCCTCATTCAAAATAAAAGCTCCATATTATCTCCTTCATTTGCTCACCAACGATTCACCTGGTATGTGTTAAGTCTTACCTTCTAAGGCGAAGGAGACAGAGGTGAACAAAGACAGGTCCCTGCTCTCTTGGAGACAGGAGATATCTAGTATCTGTATTACTGTTGTGATTAAAAAGTAAGGTGAGGACAATGAGGGGAGGAACACAGCGTGAGATCATATAACAAAGGAATTTTATCTAGACTGGGGATGGGGCTGAATTGGAGGCTTTCCTGAGGATGTGAGATTTGTATTCAGTGCTGAAAACAAAGTTACCTAGACCAGTGGGCAAGGATGAGAAGACAACTCCAGGTGGAGCACATGCATGTGCAAAGGCTGTGTAGCCAAAGGCAGCAGGTTGCATTTAAGGAAGTGCAAGAAGTCCGGAGTGAAGGGAAGATAATACCCAATGAGACTAGAGAGGCAAGGGGGCTAGACTCCACAGAACTTTTGAGGTCATGTTCAAATCTTTGGGCTTTATCCCAATAGCACAGGGGAGCAGTGCCATGGGAGGATTTTAAGTGGCAGGTGGGTGAGGAAGTGTTACAGAGGGCTGATATTATCAGACTCCTGCATTAAAAGACTCCCTTTGGCTACAAAGAGAAAAACAATTTGAAGCAGGAAAAATGATGTGGACAGACCAAAGAAGCAATGTAGTATATGTGAGCAAGATGATGGAGCTGGGACCAGGCCAGTTGGGAGAAGGGCATGGATTTGAGAGATATTCGGGGGGGAAACCATCAAGACCTGGGCAATATTCTGAGAGAGCTAATGTATGTACGTAAGTCCATAACCTGTAGGAGTTAACCTATTTTAAATGACAGAGAAACTGGTTGAAGTGAGGGATGGTAGTGTTAGCTCTAACCAGGAAAGGCATTCTGGAGAAAGAACATAGTTCTGAACTGGGGCTCGCTGAACATGGTTAGATTTGGATGTGCTGGAATGGGGGAGAATGGGGACCCCAGATGTTCTTGGGGAATGTGTTTTGGAGTTCAGATGATGGGTTGTTACCCTAGTATGCTTTATACATAGCTTCTCATTGCCAAGTGAGGAGTAAAACTTGAAAAAATAAATCAGATAATCTTGAAAGTCTAGAGAGGTGTTCATTTAACACTGGCCAATGTGTGTCTCCTCTGTGACGGGCACTGTGATTATACACAAATCAACACCACACAGTTGCTGGCCCTAAGATGCTTATGGTCCGAGCTCACCACCTTCACAGCTCATGGAACAGTCTCTACAAGTAGAGTCTGAAGACCACCTGCATCAACGTCACCTGGGCAGCTTGCTCAAAGTGCAGATTCCCAAGATTCTCCCAAGACCAACCAAATCTGACTCTCTGGAATGAGAGCCCAGAAACTTTCTTTAAAGCCACCTCACCAGAGAGTGTGTATGCATCTCAAGCCTGAAAATGGAGTGAGGGGGCGGAAGAGGAAACAAGTATTCTCCAAGCGACTGTGCTTTGTATGTGACAAGCGTTTTACAAATTAATTAATTTAATCCTTCCCACGATACGACCATGTTTTTATTATTATCTTCATTTTTATAGACAAGGAAACCCAGATACAGAGAGGCTAAGGAATTTACCTAATGATACAACTCATGTCATAAAATAGAAGTTTCCAAAGGTGAGATGTACTGTTTCACAAAAGACATTTTTTTTTAAGTTCAGTCTAACAGTCCAGTATTGAGACAGACCACCACTTTTTAGCCTGGCAACAGAATGGCATTGGGCCATTTGATGAAATCACCTCGTAAAGATCTGTGATCTTCCCAACAGAAACAAACAGAATTCCTTTTGGCATCTCTCAGACAGGGGGATCAGTCAGGGAGAAAAGGAACAGAAGGAAAAAGGGGGGCCAAGGAAGAACAAAACTGACTCGCAAGTCGGTAAACCAAGTCAGGTGGGCCAGAAAATCACTGGGAGGGCCACCTGGGTAATTCACATGCTATTGCTTGACAAAGTCATTGGCTTGCAGATAAAATGGACTCTTTGGCACTGAGACTCCCTGCAGAGCCACTTCTACAGGGAGAAACAGCAAGCAAAAACATCTACACCCTTTCTTCCCCCTCCACTGCCATTTAAATATAACCTCCTGGGTCAGGCACCCCCTGGTCCCTCCTGAATTGCAGATCCTACCCAGCAAAGCAGACACAAACCCAGAGGACCAGACCTGCAATTAAGCTACTGGGAGTTAGGAGGAGAGAATTGCCAGGTAGAATAAACAGGCACTGAGACTGCAGACGAGGGTGGAGGTTTAATTCTGCCGAGCAGGGAAGATTGGCAAGCATGTCCCAACTGGGGCAGATTGTTGCAGTGGAGGTGAAATATTTCATTGGATATTTTCAGAGGGAGATGCATGCAGAGGAACTGTTCCAAATATATTTTTTTTAAATATCTTTGCAGTAACAAGCTAGGTAGGAGCATGTGGGTAATTGATGCATATGCATGAGAGCATAATTAAGAACTATAAGACCTGGAAGATTTTCAAGCTCTATGGCAATTATAAACTATGAAAAAATACCCTTCCTTGGGGTGTATGGCTATTATTCAAACATCTCTCCTCATTATAGTAGCTGGAACTTACGTAGCACCGCACAGAAATGTAATAAACAAGGGTGAGCCGTCATAAACTAATAATGATTCCTGGCTTTGTGTTTTTCCAAGAGTCTTCCCATGCATTATTTTATTTGATCCCAGCATGTATTAGTTTCCTATTGCTGCTGTAACAAATTACTACAAATTGAGAGGCTTAAAATAACATAATTTTTTTTGCACTTACAGTTCTGCAGTCAGAGTCCAAAATGAGGCTTACAGAGCTAAATCAATGTGTCAACAGGGGTGGCTCCTTCTGAAGCCTCTAGAGGAAGAGTCT
Source organism: Cryptoprocta ferox (assembly GCA_028646485.1). NCBI lineage: Eukaryota > Metazoa > Chordata > Mammalia > Carnivora > Eupleridae > Cryptoprocta > Cryptoprocta ferox. Next base: position 108,527,063 of record CM053576.1, on the reverse strand, counting down.
GTCTCTTGCCCTTTCTCACTTGCAGTCCTTGGCCTTGGCCCCGTCCTCCGTCTTCAGGGCCAGACACCTAACTCCTCCAAGTCTTTTTCTGCTTCTGTTACCACATCACCTTCTGCCCCGCTGATCTCCTGCCTGCCTCTTACAAGGACCCCAGTGATTACATCAGGCCATCTGGATAATCCAGCACAATCTCTCCATCTCAAAATCCTTAATTAGATCATATCTGTGAAGCCCCTTTTGCCTTATAAGGTAACATATTCACGGCTTCCAGGAATTAGGATGTGAAAATCTTTGGGAGACATTACTCAGCCAACCACATTGTAGAAACCCTAGGAAGGAGATACATAAATCCCATTTTGCAGATGAAGAAACTGAGATTCAGACAGTTTCTTGACTTGCCTTTGTTGGGTAAGGTCACTCATGTGTCCCACCAATATTTATTGAAAGTCCTCTGGGGCGCTTGGGTGGCTTAGCTGGTTAAGCCTCCGATTTCAGCTCAGGTCATGGTCTCATGGTTCATGAGTTCAAGCCCTACGTTGGGCTCTGTGCAGACAGCTCAGAGCCTGGAGCCTGTTTCAAATTCTGTCTCCCTCTCTTTCTGCCTCTACCCTGCTCATACTCTGTCTCTCTCTCTCTCTAAAATAAATAAACATTAAAAAAAAAAAACTGGGTCGTCTGTGTGGCAGACACTATTGTATGCACAGCAGAAGAAAATCTACTTTAAAAAATTTTTTATTTTAGAGAGAGAGCAACCAAGCTAGCAGTGTAGAGGGGCAGAGGGAAAGAGAAGGAGAGAGAGAGAGAGAGAGAGAGAGAGAGAGAGAGAATCTTAAGCAGGCTCCATGCTCATTGCAAAGCTGGATGCGGGGGTCAATCCCACGACCCTGGGGTCACAACCTGAGCCAAAATCAAGAGTCAGGCACTCAACCAACTGAGCCAACCAAGCACCACAGTAAAGTCTACTTTAAAGAGCTTACATTCCAGTGGGACAAATAGATGAGTATTTAAAGATTCACATAGATACAAATATATCTGTGTTGTAAAGGAAAGGGATAGAGCAGTAGAAAAGAAAAATAACAGAGTAATCATCATTTAGACTGGGTAGCGGGGGCCGGTGTTACCCAAAGGAAGCGTCTTTGAAAAAGTAGTGTTTGTGCCAAGACTTGGAGTAGTGTGGGAGCAGATAGTCAAAATGAGAAGGAGCAGCATGTGATGCTGAGGGAACAGTACATGAAGGTGGTTCGGAGTGGGGAGGAACCTGTGACTGCAAGAAGACAGTGCAGCTGCAGCATGGTGAGTAGATGTCGCCTCTGCCTAGAAGCTTTTCCTGGTCTGGATTATGAGCCCTCTTTGGTCTTGCATAACCCCTTACACTCGCCCCTCATCAGAGGACCATGCTGATTTTAATAAGCCTGAATATTTGCATCTCTAACTAGAATAGGAATCACAGAGAACCAGACTGTGTCTGTTCATCTCTAACACCCAGCCTCGCACAGTTCTGAACATGAAGTAGGGGCTCAATAAACACTCATGGAATAAATGTATGAATGAGTAATGTACAAATCGCTTCCTCTATGAAACTCCCTGTGCCCATGTGATTGGGCTACAGAGTTACCGACATCGTAACTACTGTGCAGAAAATTATTACTCCTTTATTTTTCCATAGCTGATCTGATCTTTCTCACAAGCCTCCCCTGCTCTTCTCAGTTACCCTGCATATGCCAGATAGTGAGGTGGGGGGAAATCCTATATTTAGTTTATCTGGTTCAATTTTTAGTTGTATGTGTCAGCAACCTCTTTGTATAACCTGCACTCTTGAGCATACTCAGTCTTTCAGATTTCTTAAAAGTTTTAAATGTGTTTTTTTTTTTTGAGAGACAGAGCATGAGGGGGGGAAGGAGGGACAGAGAGAGAAGGAGACACAGAATCTGAAGCAGGTTGCAGGCTCTCTGAGCTGTCAGCATGAAGCCTGACGCGGGGTTCAAACCCATGAACCATGAGATCATGACCTGAGCCAAAGTCAGACGCTTAACCAGCTGGGCCACCCAGATGCCCCTCAATCTTCCAGATTTCTGATCTGTTTCCACCAAGATGGCAGCCAGGCAAATAAAGGGGGCTTTTCTGCATGTGATCCACTAGCTCTTCTTCTTGTACTAGCTCTGCTCAGTAGAAATTGGATTCTTCCATGCTAGAATGGAAACTGTTCGAAGCAAAACACTACACTCTGTTAGGCACTCTGGACAGTACTTAAAGTATGGAGTGAATCTCCTATGATATCAATATCATTATTGATTATAACTAAGGTGACAGACCACATCCCAAGAGAGAGTCAGAGCTCTGTGACTCACTAGTGAAACAAACTCAAGTAGCTGGTGACTCATTTTCCTTATCTGCGAAACACGGAAAATAAAAATATGGATAACATTCTTTGAATTCAGTTTACAAAATCAAGGTGAAAAAGACATTTGGGTGAGGGAAGTTGAGAGATCCAAATAAGAAAGCAAGACCATTGTCCTCACTCCCCAATACCCCTTCTAATCTGATTTGTCCTCCCAATGTTGTTTGTCATTTCACCAAACATCAAGATCCCATAGAGTCATGTTCCAGGTTGTCTTCTTGGGATTCTAGAACTTCCACTGTCTTCTGATCCTGCCTCCTTTTCCAACCTTGCCTTTCCTGGGTTTGTAACCTCAGCCAAGCTATTTTAACTTCTCTCTGCCTCAGCTTCCCTATCTGGAACTACTCCTACCTGCCTTACTATGGTTAGTGACTTACTAAGTCAACCTGACATGACACAGGCCAGAGAGTTGTGGCTCAGTATACATCGGTTCCTTCCAGGCTGGGAGGCCCACCCAGACAGCCCATGTTACATGAGTTCCTTCCTCCAGCCTCTGCTCTGGGCCTGGAATGCCTTCCCACCTGAGGCCACTCCAGAAATCCTTCCTGTCCTCCAAAGTCACTCTGGGAAGGGCAAGCTCCCCTCCAGGAAGCCACGTGAGAATTCTTCACCACACCACTTTTCTTCCTTGCTGAATACTGTAGAACCATACATTTCAGGGCTTAAATCTCTTCCATTTGTTCCATGTGACTACTTTCTTCAACTGGTTGTAAAACACTGAAGACCGTGTCTTAGACATCTTAGCACAGAGAAGCTAAAAGGAAGCCTAAATCTCTACACACTGGCTGAATGTATCTAGATCCTCCTCGGCCCCAGGACATGAAAACTCAGACCATAGGCTCACAAAGGCAGTGCCCGTCAGCCCAGCCACACACACAGGCTCCTGCAGCAGCTGGAGTTTTCTCTCAAACAGAGAAGGTGGTAAGAAAGCCGATTTGCCCATAAGTAAATAACTGTTGTAATTATGGAACATTATTCTCAACAGACCAGCGGATAGAAACCAATTTGCATAACAGACGTGGTTATTCATGGAAATGTTTGTGATTTATCTACCAAAGCAGATGAAGACCCTAAAATTAATGTGTGGATGCTGGCTCCAGGAAGCCAAACACTCACTTCCTCACCCTCTTCTCAACAAGGCACTTGATTTGCCCACAGGTCAGCCTTGGCATCTTTAGATCCCCTAATGTTGGGGACCTCTGGACAAAGTGCAGGTCTGAGAGAGCAGCACAGGAGCAAGGGTGAGGAAACACACAAACCACCAGCATTTTCCATTAGGCCAGGAGGTGAGAGTTGCCCATCTGATTGACAGGTGTCTTGTAGGAGTCTGGTATGTCCTGGAAACTATGACCGGAGCCTCCCCCGACATGGAGAAGTTGGTAGGTTCTGAAACACTGGTCTTTGTGTATATCAGAACTATTTAATGATTTTTTTTAAATATGAGATTTTGTGAAAACCTGGATTTTCACATCTGCCCAGAACTTCAGATTTAAGTGGTGAAATAAAGTACCTCCCTGCGCGCCCAAGGAAACAGCCATTCTAAGATGCAACCAACACAAAATCATCTGTAAACTTGAAGAACATGACATGCCACAGAAGTGTCATGTGTTAAAATAAAGAAGGTGATCTAAGGGGCCCTAGAAGTTGTGTGTTTCAAGCCCCCCCAGGAGATTCTAAGGCTCCCCACACACGAGGGAGGTGTCAGGTACCCCACAACATGTAAAGTACCCATGTCCCTCAAGTTCACGGCTTGAAGCCAAGGAAGCAATGAAGGTAAAAGCCTCAGTTTTAAAGGAAACAGACTCCTTTCCAGACCACTTTCCCTCTGGGGCTGTAAGAATGAGAGCTCTTAGAACCAAGCTCTTAGAAACAGGGAACAAATGGGTAATCCCCAAATGAAACCTCATAAATCCGGGGGCTCTAAGGAGGAATTCACACTTGAAGATACAAGACCTGGGGTTTAAGGTGTTTGTTTCTCCTAAAGATTAGCTTTTAAATGCCTATTAGCAATATTTATTTGCTTACCTTTTTTTAAAATTCTTTGCAAGGGAAAAAAGCTTTTGGTTTCAACTTCCAAAACTCTTAAAATCAAAGGTTGGCTCTGCTTAAGGTCCCTGCACACTTTCTATTATTTTTGGCTTAGGGGCTATTTATACAAGCTCCCATGGGCTCCTAGCAACATTCAAGGTAGCAGCTATTAGTTAAATTAACCGCCCCATGCTGTGCTTTAAGGGCAGTCTGTAGGGCGGGTCACAGAGAGTCTCTTTGCTCAAGCCTAAAGGGAACCCACACTCCTGAGGGGGATCACCTGAAGGGAACTGAGCTGTGGGAGTGGCTGGGAGGGCACCCACCCACCCACCCACCAGTGACAGAGGATCTGCCCCGCACACTCAGAGATGCAAATCGACTTGAAATCATCCGTAGAGCTGGACGGCGTGGATGGCCATGGAAGTTCCATGCGTTCACGTGAGGACAGTGATGTCGCACAATCACGAGCACAGATGACAGTAACTGACAGCCGATGGCACGCAGTCAGGAAGCAGAGCTCCCCGCTGTGCGGAGGGGCATCCAGGGGGACAGGAGTGCACAGCTGGCAGCACAAATATTTAATCACTAGGAAGGCCTTTGCTGCAGCAGCTCAGGCTCGTCTCACTGTTTAGCCATCTAATGATTTGTTTGCTTCTCCAGGTGCCCAGAGGTGGCCCTTCCTGGAGGGTTGGCGTCCCCATATGGTGACTCCAAAGGAGAATCCTCCATTGACAGTTGGTGATTGAATTCTCAGGACACATTACAAGTACGTGAGCATAATGGGTGGGAACCCAGGTTCCCAGAGACTGGTTGCTTCTGGGTGTCCTGACCTGGGGATTTCTGACCAGTTGAGCCTTGAGCTGGAAAGGTCCCACAGGCTGTTGGAGGCTTAGCTAGAAACTAGCCTGCTTCTCTTCTCCAGCCTCCACTGCCTCTCATTAAGGAGACTTCCAACATGCAACTGATTATTTTTAATGTATGATGTAGAAAGTTGAAAAAGGCATTAGGAGGGGTGCTGGGCATACCCAAGAAATGATGAGAAATCCTGGGAACTGGCTATATAGAGACTGTCTTCAGCTGGGTAGAATGAAGATACAGACATGGGATGGAGGGAAGGCATCCCAACTGTGGAATGAGAATCCTGTCCTAAGGCTGGACTTCTTCCCTGTGTTAGGAAGGTCAAGACTTAGGAATAGCTGGCCACACTCAGCTCAGCTCTGCCCTCTACCTCCTGGGGGTAAACAGCCACAAACTTCCCATGTCCTGCCCTATCTCTCTGGGGCAATGCTCTCTACACCCACCCCACCCTCCACACATACATGGTCAGTGCTGCATGGCTGAGTGGGCTTGCTATGATTAAGCCCACCCGGTTGACAGATCAGATGCTACATCCTCCAACCTGGTCTCCACAAGTAATAAAAATGACACCTAGACTCTAGTTTTGTTGTATTTCTCAACTTATTGAGAATCTGGACAAGGAAGACATATGCTATTTATTGGAGGCCTCAATGGCTTTGGTGGAAAGAGCACAGGGTTTCAAGCCAGGAGCCCAACGTCTGAATTCGGATTCTACTTCCTAGTTGCAACTTGGACAAGTCATTTAGCTCAGCAGTTCCCCAAGGAGGGTTTGTGGTTCCTTCCGGGGCCCAGATGAGTCAAACTATATAAATAACAGAGCCAAGCTGTTCTTGTCCTTGTGCGTGTGTTGACATTTACACCAATGGTGCAGAAGCAATGGTGGGTAAACTACAGACACCCTGGCATGAATCTGCCCAGTTGTAACTGGACTGCACACTCTCATCATGTTCTTCCCCACCACATGTTCACAGTAAAAAAGGGGAAGAAAATATGCCAATTTCATTTAAGAATGTCTTAGATGAAGCAGTAAAAATGACTACTTTTATTAAATCTCAACCCTTGGACTCATGCCTTTTCAATATTTTGAGTGAGGAAAGGGCACCTAAAGGGAGTTTAGCAGCAGAAACCCCTGGTGAGAACCTTCTGGTGAACAGCTTTCCCTGGTGCCCTAGAGGGTAGATTTCCAGCATGTTCCAGAGTTCAGATTTCCATAGGCTCTGCCATATGGCAACACAGTGACCTCTCTGCCATTCCTGAGCCACAGAGGTGCCCTCTTCACTGAAGTCTGGATCAGCTCTGAGTGGGGGGAAGGGGGCCCTATCACAGCCCTAGGGAGAACGCATGACTCTATCCCTGCTCATGTCTCGTTGTTTCCCTTTCCCATTATGTTTTATCAGCCCATCTCTCCTTACTCCAATCCCCTGTTACAGCTACAAAGTCTTTATAGGAAGCTATCCTCTTCACCTCCCTGTGCATTTCTCTCTCCCAATTGGGCCCTGATGGATCTGCCTATAATAAGACGGTTTCCTCCAAAGGACCATCTCCTGGAAAGGAAGCCTTGTTGTCAACAGCCCCCTGGTGTTCAGTAAGATCCCATGGCAGTACAAAGGGAGTTTTAAAGCTCCTGACCAGAAGGCCTGGTCTTACTGGTGTGAGTCTGGGTGGAGAATGCCTGGTCTAGTCCACTGAGGGCACTGTTCACTTCTTGGACTGTGTCTATTACACATCTCACAAGACAGATGGAACAGAAATTCCTTTCTGGCCGAGTGCTGAGAAGCTCCTGTGAGCCTGCTTCCTTCCCTGCCTCCCTCAGTGCCCTCCTGATGGAGCATGACCTGAGCAAGACAGCGGGGCTGAGGGTGGCCTCTTGTACACCCTGTCCCAGGATGCCCCGTCCTCATCACACTTTCAATCTGGCCTTTGTCTGGGTCTCTGAGATGTGAGGTGGGACAGGGTGGCCTCCTCACCCCACCTCCCTCCCCAGAGCAGCTTATCCTTCAGCCGTGAGGGTGGGGAAAGGTCTGGAAAGGCACCTATCAGGGCCTTCTGGGGTTCCATGACTGGAGGAGAGAGAGGGCCCAGAAGGAGATAAATCATGGGAATCTACCACTTCTTGTGGACCTTGGGTAGGCTGCTTATGTTCTCTGAACTTCCTATTTCTACCTCTGCCAATCTGTCCTCTGCTAAGCTACTAGAATGATCTCTCCAAAAACACACTATATCCCGCTACAGCCACTGTCCCTCTCAGTCCTGTCCCATGGCGTCCCTTCTACCTGGATCATTCCTTTCTCCTTGGGTACCTCTTAGCGTCCACACCGGACCCATGTCCTCCAGGAACACTTCCGAGACTCCCAGGTTAATCTGAGTTCCCAAATGCACTCCTCACGCCCTGGGCTGGGCTGACTTTCTTGCATTTTCCTTCAACCACACTTTAACAACCTCCTTAAGAACAGGAGCTCCATTTTCATCCCCATGCACTAGGATCCAGCCTAGCCTATTTTTTCCTAACAAAAACTATAGAAATAGTAAATGCAAGTACATATGGTAAAATAAAATAAAACAAAGGCCTATCTGTCTTATCTGTGCTTGGGATTGTTGAATAAACATTAGCTGTTACTAGAGCCTGGTCTTACTAATAAGAAACAAAGACACACAATTTGACTAGCTTAAATCCCACAGCTAGTATGTGGTGGTGGCTGGACTCTGACCCTTTTCTTTCCTCTTCACTTAGGACAAGGGGAGAGAGCAGCAAGGTCTCTGGGAAATGGTCCAGGTGTGTGCTCTTCAACATTGCTCAGTGCTCTACATGGGAGCCGGTCTGTGTGCTGAAGGCTCGTGGAGAGGGGTCACTGAGGGGTCACCCACCACACATGTAGACATAGCACCCACATCTCAGTAGCCACACTAGACAGTTGGAAGCACTTAGTCCTGCCTCCAGCCCCCAAGTCCCTGCTCTGGCCCTGGGTATCGTGGGGGGAATGACCCTGCTGCAGCGGTAGACGCTGATCCCACTGCCAGCGAGCATTTCCACTCACAAAATAGAAGGGCCCACGGCCTGTGCAAGAGGCTCAGATCACATGGTTAATTGGATCAACCTGAAACACAGTGGAAAGCAAGGGGGGAGAGACGGGGCAGTTAGCACATTTAAAATGCCATGGGAGAGGGTAGAAGGACCACACGACTGAATCTTGTGTTGTACTGTGCTCCTGTGTCTGTCTGTCTGCCCCATCAGCCCTTCCTGCTGATGGTATGGTCACAGCACCAGAGTGGAGGCTGGAGCAAGGAGCCCAAAGGAGAGAAGAGGCTGGAGCCCAACTGCACAGGTGCTCCATCAGAGAGACATGGGAGGGAGAGATGGCCAGCCACAACTATAGCTCACCAGTTAGTCAGTTGGGAGGCGTGGCTCTCTATCTGCATTTCCGGGGCTTAGAATGGGGCCATATGGGTGGCACTGATGGGAGGCTGATTGAACACAGAGAGCCTGTGGGTCTCTTGTATGTTTGACTTTTCCTGAGTGTTTGGTGCTTCATGTGCCTCATGTATATTCAGTGAGTCATGAATATTCTGTGTCTGCTCAGCTCCTTCCTCCCTTCCTGTGTTTACACATGTGCTTCCCCTCATCTGCATCTAACTTGTCTCTCAAGCTGTCTGCTTCTACACTTAGTGTGATGTATCCTCATTTGTTGTTTCTCTTATTTTCAAGAGCAGAATCAAATATTCTCAAATAATCCAGCAAATGCACTTAACGCCAGGTCTATTCCTAGAACTGTAACCCCCAGCTGTGTGCAAAACCCCTACTTTACTATGTGCAAAGCTCTCTCACACTCAAAATTTTATTTGATCTTTGCCATAGTCCTGTGAGGCAGGGGTTACCAATAGATTAGAAGATGAGCACACCAATATCCGGAAAGTGACATGACCTTCCCAAGACCACACGATCACACAGCCTGTTGGTGGCCAAAAGGATGTAAGCTCAAGACCTCTGGCTTCTGGTCAAGTATATTTTCAATTTCACCAGCACCTCCCCCCACAAGATCATTTCCACCCCCTGGAAGACCCCACCTTTCACAGCAGAATACACAGAATTCAGACCTCTCTCCTAGCTCCTGAGCCTCATAGCCTGGCCCAGCCTGATCTGAAGCCGCCATCACTCCTGGAAGCCTGGGTGTTGTGCGCGCGTGCACACACACACACACACACACTCACTCACAGGCACAGGGAAAGGATAGGGAGCAAGGAGCAGGCCTGAGCAACAATCTCATAGGACTACTTCCAGGAGATGCCTGCAAACCTAACTGCATATTACACCCTCCTAGAGTCCACAGAAAGCTTGCCTGCAGCCCACTCCTTCCAGAAGTTCCTCCACTCATGAAGAGATGGTGGCAGTTTGAGGAAAGGAATGGCTGCACCCCAAGAACAGCATGGGCCTCTCAGCACTAAATCCCAGGCCAAAGGCACTCTAACAATCTCCGATTTCTCCCTTCTCAAGAAAGCCAAAGACCAGGAAAAGAATGTTCGTCATGAGTTAAACATCTGAGCTCCCAACCCCATGCAATGGGAAAGAGGGTTAGCACACAGGCCAGCCTTGTCGAGGGGGCTTGTGTGTGGTGCCAAGGGGTGAAAGGTCAGAGGAGGCAGCCTGGGGGTCCCTCCATTCAGTGCTGCTGCTGACTGTGTGGCCTCTGCAGGGCTGCCTCCCACCATTACTGTCGAGGAACAAATTGGTCTGAGAGCTGTGTGAGTGGAATGTCCAGCTCAGTGAAGCTCCCTGTTGGGAGAGACGTGATGTGAGGCTCATGCGCAGTCAACACAAAGACAACAATCATTTCGATCCTTTGATTCAGCCCAAACGAAAATGAATCTGAGAACTGGATCTTTTATACCGAAGCTTTCAAAGAGATGTTTTCCAAACAGAATTGAAGCTTGGCTCTCAGGCATTAAGGGCCTGTGGCCTCTGGTTTGCCCTGGTTCAGAAACCATTTAGCTTTCCCCTAGCCGAGAGGGCACAGCAGAGACCTGGCTCTGTGCTAAGCAGTTTAAGTATGTGATCACATGTGGTCCACAGTGCATCCTCTGGACTATGGATATGAACACTGGCGACTCGTTAAGGTGACTTACACCAGTAAATGCTGGAGCCGGACTCAAGTAGGCATCCTTTTTTTTTTTTTTTTAATTTATTTTTTAGGCCAGCCTCTTGCAAATCTGTTAAATCCAGACAGAGGCAGATTTAGAAGTGATACAATACAATCTCCTCTGACTGCACACATAACTTTTTAAAGAAATAATTGAATTGAGAGGTTAGGGAATTCATCTACAGCCCATGGGTCACTGGTCAGGGGAAAGAAAAACACCCAGACTCCCTGACAAGGTGAGGCCTGAGCCTTCTGCCCGCCCCCACCTCCCCACCCCTGCCTGGGTTGGGCCACACAACTTCTGGTCTCTTTCTTTGGCAAGCAGGGGTAGCTGAGCACGCTGGGGATGGAGATGAGAACTTACTAACCAGGCCTCCTCTTGTCTGGGTCTGACCCCGGGCCAGCCACCTCCTCCTGCTCACAAAGCTTCCACAGTCACTTGTAACCTGACAGCAACAGACTCTGGAACTTGACCCAGCTGGTTAACGCTTCTGGGAGGGTGCATTCTGAACTCATAAAAGAAAATGATGTCCAAGTCCCCGGGATGTCCAAATATGAAGAATGTCTTCAGAGAGTCTGATGAGATTTTCAACAACGATTTGAACTGCCCCTGGGACCAGGGGGCGGCACAGGGTGTCAGAGTAAATTGTACCTTGGGCCATATCAAAGGGGCCCTATTAGAGGAAAATTGCATGTAGCATCAGGTTAGGTGCTAAGCTAGGTATAGGGCACATGGGTGAGTGGCCTGGACACAGTTGTATCTCTCAAGGAGCTGAGTTTACAATAAGGGCTTAAAAACATAGTTTTGCTTTTTCAGAAACAAAAAGCTATATATTATTTAGAGGACAGTATTTAACAAACAAAGTACAGGGCATCCATGAGAAACAAAGCAGAAAAAAAGGAAGAGTAAAGTGAGCTTGCATGGGGACTGAAGCTGGTCTTTTGAGCAGAGTCAGGCTAGCAGAGCACCTAAGCAGCCAGTTTCCCAGGCTAAGGGCTGAAGGTGTCACTTGCCAGCACCATGAAGGAGCTCTTGTGCAGGGCCAGAGCACCATCTAGTGCTGGTGTGGTCTCAGGACATGCCACGAATGTGGGAAGGCAGACACCCTCCTCCAGGTAAATCAGGTGGAGCTCACAAGTGCAGTGCCAAATGTCGGAAGTGCTGGTATGTTATCTTAAGATACTGTGAGATGAGTGTTCTCACCATTTTATCAGTGATGCTGTGGGGATTCAGAAAGGTGAAGTCATTTCATCAAGGTCCCCTAAAGTAACGCAGGGATTTGAACTCGGTTCTTCTGACTCCCAGATCATTGTCTGCACCCTGCTGACTTCCTAGTGTCACTGGGGGAGAGGAAGGACCTGAGCATCTCAGGATGAGGCTTGAAGTTCTTGGGTGATGCCTCAGCCCCACAGGAGAGGACCTGGAGGCCGTGACAGAGCTTGCATGGGCCTGGCCACTGCCTAACTGTGCCACCTGGGCTGGCATTTCTCCCTTAAACAGAGCTAAGCTCTGACTCCTCTGACCCACTGGCTGCATTCCTAACATACCATTCCATTCCTCACTTTCCTCACTTCTGGGTCTTTCACCTCCCCACCCTTCTGCCCTTAGTGTTTAATCTGGTGCTTCTTTACTAAGTGTCATTTGCCAAGAAACCTCACCCCACCCGTCCCAGTGCCAGGCCACCTGTCAATCATCTGCTGTCCCAGCAGGTGGCTGCTCTGAACCCCAGTGCCTAGCATGGTGCCTGACCCACTGTAGGAGGCTGATCAGTGTCTTCCGACAGATGGATGAATGTTTGGCTGGATGGCTGGATGGACAAATGGATGAAAGGAAAGCTCACTACCCAACTGGCCTCACCGCGTGCTGACCAGCCGAGTTAGCCGATGAGCCCATCTGGACGGAGCATCACAGTGGGGACAGAAGTCTAAAGGCGAGCAGCTGCATTCAGGACTGTGGACTTGACACGCCTTCTCAATGTTAGATCAGTTCTAGATCATACCTGAATTGCCCAGCGGAATCTCTGGAGCAAGTGCTGGCCAGTATGCAGTCTCATGGAAGACTCTCCCAGAAGGTGCCTGGTCGGTGGTCCAGAAAATGCCCAACTGGCAACCTGGGCTCTGATGCATCGACTTCTCTGCTCCCCAGGTTGCAGGCGAGCAGAGGACAGAGTCTCTGTCTGCTTGACTTAAGAGAAGCTTTAATAATGAGACAATCACTTTCTCAGAGGTCCCTGAAGCTGAGTCCCTGACATTGGAGACTGGGGCAGTCCTCCTGAGGCCGCACTTCAAACAAATGGTTTGAAAGTTTCAGAGAGGGGATGTGGAGGAAGAAGAGGAAGGTGGAAATTGACGACGAAATCTCGGGTGTTTCCAAAGAGCCATCACTATGAGTGAGACGCTTTATTTACTGCATGCCTACAGTATGTTTGCACTATTTTCTCTTCATAATGGGCCAGTGAGGTAGACATTCTGGGCTCCATGTTACAAATGGGTAAATTGAGGCCCAAGGTCACCCAGCTAGAATGCTCCTTCCCAAACTCTCCTCACCTTCATTCCTGTTGGGTTTTGCACCCCTGTGTCCTTAGGACACTGGAAAAGAGACAGTACTCAGGACATGAGATCAGTGGCCCCAGATGGCCATCTTTCCAGAGCTCCCTGAGAGCCAGACACACAGTCCGCTCCTCCACTAAGCCCAGCACAACTGGCCCACTTTGCCCTACCCCTGACCCGTGAAACTCATTTCCTCCTTTTTTCCCATTATAAATATAAATGCGTATATTTCATTGGGGAAACATCAGATTGAGAATCCCAGAGGCTAAAATCATTTCTCTAACCCAGCGTGACGGTGGCAAGAAAGCAGTGCTATTTACAGTCAGCTCCTGACTGCCCTGCCCCAGGCTCCAACTGGAATGTAGAAGGTTCTCTTTGGTGGCTAAGTTTTTATACAAAACATGAGAGAGGGAAAAGAGAAAAAAACAGGGACAAAGGAAGGACAGGTATTTTAGTCCCCTCTTGTAACTCTTTTTCTTTCACCAGGGAGGGTCCTTATTTTCTTTTTCTCCCTGAGATTTTAAAAGCTTGCACCAGGGCTCATCCCAGTATTCTCTGCCTGCTTGGGCTGGACGGTGGACAACCCAACCTTCTGGACCCCTGACCTCACCTGTCTTGCCACCTGAGGGCCGATTCCTTTTTCTTCATTGGGCTTCGGGTATGCACACTTCCTGCTTACCTTGGTCACAATAAAACTTTTGGCTTTTGACTTTCAGGAAATACAGATGTCCACCTCTCAGACCTTCAGCCTGGCTTCATTCTGACCCCTGTGGGGTGTATCCTGTTCCAGATCTTTACTTGCCCCACATGCCCTGGAGTGACAGAAAATGGGGAAGGAATATCTGGGGGAAGAAATGGCTCTGCCCCTGGTCTCTAGTTCTCAGCTTTGGGGGACATAGAAACGGAGGAGGAGGTCAACAGGGCATGGGCATCTCTGAGTTACCACAGTGACGGACTCAGGTGAGTAAAGGGAACACATGAGTGACATAGGAGGGCAGTTCTGACCATTGAGAAGCTAGAAAACTAACTTAGATATAAATACCAACTGCACCAAGCAAACCATCAATCACCCTGTAGCCCAAGTGTCATGAACAAAATGATGGTATCACCTTACCACCCCCAAAAATCTTCCAAATTGCCTTCATGGGACCAAAGCAATAGCTATTTAATTCAAACAAATATTTACAATGGCAGAATCTAAAGACAGAGATACTGACAAATAAATAAACATAAAAATCTTGGCTATAATACATGATCATCATTTATAAAATTAGTAATACCTCATGTACCTGGAACTTTATGGAAAACCATTTCACATTTTATCATTTGGAATCACTAAAGGTTTTTCTAAGTAAAATACTTTTATACTTTCTAAGCCAGGCTTAGAAAGTGTTTGCTCCTGCTAAGGGCCCATTTATCCATCCATCAAGTTTCCTTTTGTTCTGCCAATGGGCACCCTTTTATCCCATCATTCAGCTTTATCCTTTAGTTTTTGATGGGCTTGGAAACCAGACAGTCATGTTTATTAGAACAGTTTGGAAATCGAGAATAAATAGGATTTTAATGAGTGGCTCTGAGTTGCTAACCTATGCATAAAATATATGGGCTTTGGGAAATGGCTATTATTTTGGTTTTTTCCAGGTTCTGGGCTGGTAGGAATGCTGTTAAAGTGAGGCAGCATGGTAGTGCAGAAAATCATATTAACTCTATGATATAGCATGGATTTGTTGTTCTTCTTTAAAGTAGGTACACAGAGGGGAACCTGGGTGGCTCAGTCAGTTAAGCATCTGCCTTCAGCTCAGGTCATGATCTCACAGTTTGTGACTTCAAGCCCCACATTGGGCTCTCTGTTGTCCATGCAGAACCCACTTCAGATCCTCTGTTCCCCTTTCTCTCTCCCTCTACCCTGTTTGCACTCTCTCTCTCTTTCTCTCTCTCTCTCTCAAAATTAAATAAATAAAAACTTAAAAAAAATAAAGTAGGTACAGAGAAGGTTTGGAGACTGATTTGAAATGGATCTGATAGTCCACAGATCAAGTAAATAGACTGACATTTGTTACATGCAGGAAGCCCTTTAAGAATTCAGGTGTTTTAAATCCACTGGTTTCTACCCACCCCACACCCAAATTCAATCATCTGGAGACATTGTAGCAGAAGACCAGCCAGTGACCTCAAATGCCAGAGCCAGCCCAGCCCTCCTGGACTCTGCCAATCCTCTCATATTCTGTGTTCTTAAAAGCTCAATATAGCCCCACCCCACCTCCACACAATTGAAATTTAGCCTATGCCTCCACCAATTTATAGGTGTGGTACAGTTGTTTAAGGACATATTAGTCCCTCTTCAGATCTTGAAACCTAGACTAATACTCTAAATGGGATTACATTTAGCTAAGGTTAAATTGGACAGCCATCATCTTCAAGTGACCAAAATGTGATCGACAGTAACATACACTCAAAAAGATTTATCATTGAATTAGCAATAGGTCTAGAGATAGATGGTTTCAGAGTTGGTTGAGTAGCTCAAGAAAATCATCCGTGGCTCAGGTTCTTTCCACCCATCCGTTGTGCCATCTTCATGCATTGGATTTCATTCTCAGCCTTGTTGTAGCATAAGCCTTGAGAAATGTTATTTTCTCTTTTGTAATGGAAGAGCCTGACTGAGGCTTTGGTTGACCAGGCATCTTGAATAAACACTTTGCCAGCCACAGGACTAGAGAGAGAGATCTTGGTTCATTTCTATAACTGACCATTTATTTGAATCTCTTGTTTCTGTTTTTCTCCCCCTCTTCCTACACTTTAAATTCCCACTCTTGAGTTAAAATTCACCAACAGAGAGTGAATGCATGAAACCTCACTCTCAATCCCAATAAAAGAAGAACCCCAGGCATTCTCTCCCTCTCTTCCTCTCCCTCTCACTGTGTGACCCTAGGGGTGCTAAGTAATTTCCAGGTCTTATAAGTAATAAATATTTATTTTTTCAAAGTTAAAAAGATAATAAATCAGACAGCCATGGAGGCAGTATTTTTAAAGGTTGAGATACTAACTCTAGAGTCTGATTGCTTAGACCATGTCAGCTAACATCACTGCTGTGACAAGATTGTGGCCAGAGAATGACAGTTGGTCCTTACAAGTCCAAGGCTATCTTTGCTAACTCCTTTCCCTTTTTTGCACACTGCCTATCCAAGGAGAAGATCTGCAGAAAAGAAATCTTCACAGCTGAGAAGGCGGTGACTGGAGTCGCTCCTGAAGAAGAGGAATGGCCTGAGTGTGGATTGGTCTCAGCCAAAGGCTACCTTTGAGCCACATTCAGAGTCCTCAGTGAAGGCAGACAGGGCTCCAGCCTTCTCAGGAGTACAGAGTCATCATCAGCCACTGGATACAATGGAGAAGCAAATTACAGTCAGTGCAGGCCCACCTGTGACATTCAACTAAGGGTGCTTCATTTCTCTGTCTCCAGACTATGGAGCCTGACTTAGGACCTCCTCCCCCTCATTCCTGGGAAGCCACGGAGACAGGACATTAAAGGATGGTTTAGCCAGAGGGATCACACCATCTGGTAGTAAGTATAAATCAACCTGAAATACAATCAACCTTGACTTCTCATGGTGCCGGTGAATGATGATAGCCAAGATACAGGCTGATTCTGTATTCAGTTCTCAATGCAATTTTCTGCCATGAATTCAGTTTGGCATGCTCCTGACAGCAGTGTGCAGGTGTGTGGACTAACTGGGTAGCAGAAATCCATTAAAGTATATTCTACATGTTTACATTTAAGGGTCCATTTGTCTGACAGCTTTATGTGGGTGTGATGAACAGTCCCTCTAACTCACACAGAGGGAACCTTTGGAGAAACCACTCCCCCAGCCAATTACATCAAAATGGTGATGCTGCTGATGGTGGTGATGAAGATGATAATGTGAAGTTACCAATGGTGTCAGAGGAAACCAGCGTGAAATTCTAACAAGTTGGCTGCCACTCTCTGTAGGCCTCCTTGGATGGCCCTAAGGATCTCCTTCTCATGGAGCTAGAGGTGGTCAGAGCTGACGAGGATTTTAGAGACCACCTAGCCCAACTCATTCATTTTACACGTGGGGAAGCTGAGGCCTAGAAATATTTAAGTTGATTTGCCTAGGGTCTGACAGCTAGTTACAAGGAGTGCTGTGGGTTCTACCTGGGGCTCAGTCCAGTATCTTCCCGCACTGCTGGAGCCTGCTCAGGCCGTGGGCTGCCCTGTATCACTTACACGTCCATGATGTCCTGCTCTCCCAGCTCTGAGCCTGCACTATGAAAGCACTGCTTGGGATCTGGACATGAGCTTGGGGATTTGAGATGGAGATGGACTCAGAAGATTCTAACCATTGTCCCTCTCGCTGAATCTTACCTTCACACTCAAATGTGGCCATGATTGAGGTGAGACACATGCTGAGGATCCCAATATCTTGGTAAAATATTACGTGAACAATGGATATTTGAGGTCAAGGAAGAAATCTCAGCTTTCACTAGGACCTTTTTAAGCAGCCCAAACAGAAGATGTGTTTTTACAAAGTAAGAGCAGATGGTTTAATTCCAGCCTCCAATGTCTTTGCAGCAAACCCCGCTTGGCACCACATCTGGCACATAGTAGGTGCTCAGTAAATCCATGAGGTTCGAAGGATCAAGGAAGACAATCAGTGTCAGGCACAGATTTGTCTTCTTGGTTTATCACCTCATTCACTCAACAAACATTTGTCAAGCTCCTATTACATGCAAAGCACACTGAATGAGGTTCAAGGAGAGGCCATCCAGACAGATCAGAATCCCTGCCTTTATGGGGAAAGCTAGGCCAGCTCTAGAGAAAGATCCAACTCTGATCTTTCCAGACATCTTGAGCCAATTTTGTCATTCTCTGTACTCTAGCCAGGACTGCACACGATGTTCCCTCTAGAGGAGGGAGCCTTTCCTACTCTCCACTCTGCCTCCCTGACTCCTTCTGATGTTCAAGGTTTCAGCTTCGATGTCACCTTCTCCAGAAAGGCCTCTGTGAAATGCCCTATTCAGATCAGCTCTCTTATTAATATCTGTGCTAGAGTTCATTGCTGGCCTGTGTCTTCATCCCCTCTGTGTCCATGCCCCGTGCAGGTGACTTGGATGCTCCTCTCATGACAGAGGATGAGGCTATTTCCCCAAATCCTGGAAGTAGGCTTGGCCATGTAACTTGCTTTGGACAACAGAACGAGTTGCAAGGCATGATGTGCCTAATCTCAGAGACCCCGTGTGTTTAAGCTTGCTTCCCTGTGCTTCTGCCATTGTCCTGAAACCATGAGACCAGCCTGGCCAGAGCTTCCTCAGTGAACGAACCCCAGCAAAGCCCCCGGTTCAACCACTGATCATGAGTCAGCCAGCCGAGACACACTGACTCCCAGCCACATGACCAGGGGAGTTCCATGAGTGTTGCCGTCACTGCTGAAGTTGGGTGGATTTGTCACATGGCATTATTGTGGTTATAGTTACCGGGTCCCCTGAGTCAGTCTCCTAGTCCCTATATATGTCCCCAGCACAGAGTGAGTGCTTAGTAAAGAGCTGGCAAATAGACGAATAGGTGTAGTGAATGCAGGGCTACATCCCAAACTCAGTAGAACAAAGGCCCAGAACCCTGCTCCTTCACAAGAGCCTGGATATGCTATGACCACCTCTGCCTAAGATGAGGTGCGTCAACCCCACAGAGAAGGTCTTACCTCTGGCTTTCGGAGGTATATCCCTTTGCCATCTTGAGTTAAGTTCTTAAACGCATCTGTGAACATGTAAGAGAAAGAAACACAGATAATGTGTGCCGGAAACATTACAAACTGGGTTCTCCATCCATCCCCTCACTGCAAACCCATTTTCAGTCTGTGTGCGGCCACACGTCACAAGTCTAAGTGAGCCGCCTCAGATCTTTGTCTCTGGGACAGGCAGGCTATACATGAGTTTGGAGCGACACAGCCGGGTTTCTCTGGCACAGAGCCAGTGTGCCCCGTAGCTCCTGGCCTGTTGTTTCTGCCCTGGTAGCTGTCTTCTCTTCTGCTTGAACTGGGGCCAGGTGGGCAATCCACAAGGAGTGCAGAGGAAGCCCTGGCCCTGCCTCCTTCCCCCCAGCTCACCCTCCATGTTCTCTGCACGCAGCATCAAGTGGACGAAGCCGACGAAGTCGATCTGGAGGTTGGGGCCGCCATAGCGGATAAGCATCAGCTGGCAGACGTCATCGCTGAGCATGATTCCTGAATCGGACACAGATTCCCGCCATGTATGCCAGGGACCCCATATACCCTCCCTTCCACCTGAGGCCCCTTGATTTAATTGTCCCTCTTCTTCCAGGACCTGCATCCTGATAACATGGGGAACATCTTTTATGGGGCTGATTCTGAACTGCTTAATTATTTAGTCCATTATCTTTATCTCATCTCAACTCCCCATTCCTGCCCCCTTAGGCCACCAGCATGAGGATCTTTTATCAAGTGGGTTATTGGCCTTCAAGGCAAGTCGCAGTCTGCTCAGCCGTGGTCAAGAGAATCCCCTTTGGAGCCTGATCATCCCGGATTCTAACTCCAGACAGCTTACCTAACTTGCCTGAGCTTTAACTTCTCCCTCTGCAAAGTGGGGATTAGCACATGGGGTTGAAGACTACAGGAGAGAGCGGATGTCCCAACCCTCAAAAATGTTAGCTATGACCATAGTGAAAGCAATAATAAATGCATCTGTTATTTGCAGGTCCACAACTTTGGTTCTCTAGATTCAGGGAGCAACTCTGTGCATCGGAGTTACTTCAGAAGGTGTGCACCCCTCCCCTCCCCACGTCCCCGCGTCACCTGCTCCACCTGCGCCTACCTGCATCCCCCATGGCGGCCTGCAGTTGCATCCTGTTCAGGTATCCCGAGCAGCTACTGTCGTGCTTGTGGAAAACCTCCTGCGAAGAGGCCACACCAAAGGCTCAGGAACCAGGCATTTCTGTGCACTACCTGAGAGCCCCTCCGTGTCCCAGCATCTGGGCTGCGGTGGACTATCGGTCAGGCCAGCATGAGGCTCGCTCAGCAGGGCCTGCTGCCAGCACAGGAGTGGGCAGAGGGTCTGGGCTTGGGAGAAAGGGAGCTTGTTTTGCTTCTGTTTCTGTCATGGGCATAGACAGTCTGGGTATAGCAAAATAACTCGATTTAGGCACATCATCCAAACCTCGAAGGGCTTCCAACTTTCTGAGTCAGGAGACAAGAAGGAGAGTTGTGCGTAATAACTGGAGAAATTGGAAGAAGGCAATTGATGCAGGCCTTTAAATGCCATGCTAAGGAGTTCAGACTTTATCTGAAGATCACGGAGAGTGTCCAACAGCTTTCAGTAAGGAAGTGACATGATCAGACACGCACTTTAGAAATCCAGGAGACTACGGGGTCGCCTGGGTGGCTCAGTCAGTTAAACGTCTGACTTTGGCTCAGGTCATGATCTCACAGTTCGTGGGTTCGAGCCCCGCATCAGGCTCTGCGCTCACAGCTCTCTCTCTCTGACCCTCCCCTGCTTGTGCTCTGTCTCTCTCTGTCTCTCAAAAATAAATAAACATTAAAAAAATAAAAATAAATCCTGGAGACTATTGCAAAGGCTCTCTGAGCCTGGGAGAGAGGAAGTCTGGCCCACTGGAGGGAGGGGAGAGCAGATTGGGTGAATAGCAGGGTACGGGGCTGAAACAGGAGCAGTGCCTCACAGAGCTGTGCAGAACTGCCACCTCTGCTCCTTGCACAGGGAGGTGTGGTTAAGACCCGCTCTTACCTGACACAGCATCAGCTGCTTCCACAGGTCCCTGAACTCCTGGATGCTCACAGTGCCCGTTGCATTAAGCTGATAATAGGTTAAGGTCAAAGCCGCCTAGGGAGTTGCGTTCACACCTCTGAGAGCAGCAATTGGCCCTCCACACAACAGCGCGCAATTTGTGGACAGCCCTGTCCCATGGCTAATATCCCTTTATGGCCTCTGCTGGCTGGTCAGTCCAGCCCAGGGCTCCCTCGCCCTTGCTGGGAAAGGACGGAATGAGCCAGAACACAGCCACACTGGGAGAAGTCTGATGACGGCAGTGATGATGGTGACACAACAGCTACCCTCTAGTGAGACAGAATAGTTTGACACAGCCAACTGGATGTGATTTAAACAAAATACAGTAACTCTTTTATTTTATTATTGTTAAAACCAACTTCAGAAGGAGTCGGTCACAGGGTAGCTCTTTTATTTAGTCATTTTATTTTTTTTTTAATTTTACTGTGATTTTTTTTTAACTTTATAGTTTATTGTCAGGTTGGTTTCCATGTAACACCCAGTGCTCTTCCCCACAAGTGTCCTCCACCATGACCATCACCCCCCTTCCCCTTTCCCCCTCCCCCTTCTGCCCTCAGTTTGTTTTCAGTATTCAAGAGTCTCTCGTGCTTTGTCTCCCTCCCTCCCCCTCATTTTCCTCCTTCCCCTCCCCATGGTCCTCTGTTAGGTTTCTCCTGTTAGACCTAGGAGTGAAAACATATGGTATCTGTCCTTCTCCACCTGACTTATTTCGCTTAGCATGACACCCTCGAGGTCCATCCACTTTGCTACGAATGGCCAGATTTCATTCTTTCTCATGGCCATGTGGTATTCCATTGTATAGATGAACCACATCTTCCTGATCCATTCATCAGTTGATGGACATGTAGGCTCTTTCCATGATTTGGCTATTGTTGAAAGTGCCGCTACGAACATTGGGGTACATGTGCCCCTATGCATCAGTATTTAGTCATTTTGTAAAAAGTTAAAAGCTTACTGATTGGCTTTGAGACCATGTCCAACTACCCCTGTATCAGAAAGACTGGGTCAAAATATCACCACACACACCTCTATCTGAGCCCTTAGGTAGCTCTAGTGCTGAGTTACCCACTTTAACTATGTTGCTTCATTTTCACCCCATGGGCAATGTGGGTACTCACTCCCCCCATAGTGGATGATAGCCCCATAAGGGCTGCTGAAGTTCCTGCATCCAGTGAGGAGGCTGGGACCTCCTCCAATGCCTGCACACTTGACTACCGTCCCGTGCTGTCCATGCTGTCTGCAAAGTTTCTATAAAGACTGCTTTTGGATTCACCCCCCCCCCCACCATGCATTCTACATACCTCTTTGTAGTATAGATAATTAAACCGCGATGAAATTGTTCACGTAGAAAGGCAGAGGGTTTGCTAGAAACATCAGAGGGCTAAGAACCAGGAAGGCAGAGTCTGTGGGATGAACTCTGATTTCCTGATCTGTAAATGGGGGCAGCCACTGCCCTGGCACCAAATGGAAAACTTGGAACCCTGAGGCTCTTGTAACAGCTTCTTGTTACTTGGGGGATTGTTACTAACCACCACCCAGCGGCCACCTCATCCTCGCTATCAGGAAATAAGGTTATTGTTAGTGATAGCTAATATTGAAAATGTAATTGATGACAGCACTAAGCACTAAGCTTAGGTTACCCTATTTGCATTCTCCCACTGATACTACAGAGGAGCTTTTAACAGCATCTCCATGCTGCACACGAGGACCTGCAGGCACAAGGAGGCTAAGTGATGTGTCTGAGATCACACAAATAGTAAGTACTTGGGTTAGGATTCAAACCCAGTCAGACTGGCCCAGAGCCAAGCCCTCCACTGGCAGCGTCCTGCCACAAACCTGAAAAGATACGTCCAGTAGGGCCAGGATCCCCTGGCAGGCGTCCAGGCTGAAGAAAGGCTGGGCACTCCCTAGACCTGCAGAGGGAAGGAAAGAGTCTGCATGGGGCTGGCCCTAGACTGCACAGCCCTTTTCTGAACAGTAAGAGGCAGTGCTGTCTAGGCCTTCTGAAGGTTCTAATGACTATCATGTATGGGGGGATAGGGGGGAGTAGGAACGAGAGGGCAGTAAAGAGAGAGAAGGCTTAGTGGTGATTCCTATGCCTAAGAAGCACTATAAAACCCTGCAGAGAATGTCTGATTATAGCCTGGTCTTCTTCCACAGTGGGTCAGATGAATGGAGCCCTGTGTACCTAGGAGACAGGTACCCTCACAGAGTCATGGGCTCCCCAAATCTGAAAGAGATCTGAGAGATCAATTTGTTGGACTTCTACCTAAATGGGGGGATTCTTTCCTCAGATGGTTGGTGGATGGTCGGTCAGTTATGGGTGCTCACTTTTCCACAGGGTTGGACAGCTCCGGTCAGGAGATATTTATGTTAATTCCAAAAGAACCGCCTGCAAAATTCAATCCCTCATCCAAGTTCGGCCTCCAGAAAAACATAAACAGGCATCTGTCTGCTCTTTCATGTTTCCCCTCCATTCTAAACATGGCTTCTAAACCCTCTCCACCTTGGTCTAGACCCTATGCTTTGTCACCTTCTCTCTAAAATGTGGAACCAAGACTCAAATGTACTCCTTCAGCTACAATTTGATAAAGCAGAGTACAATGGGGCTATGACTACCCAAATTTTCAAGCTGCGTTTCCCAAATTATTTTTTTAATTATTCTTGCCTCAGATTTCTTTTTTCTTTTTTTTAATCTTTATTGTTTATTTACTGTTGAGAGAGAGAGAGACAGAGTGTGAGCAGGGGAGAGGCAGAGAGAGAGGGAGACACAGAATGTGAAGCAGGCTCCAGGCTCTGAGCTATCAGGGCTCAAACTCACAAGATGTGAGATCATGACCTGAGCTGACGTCAGACGCTTAACCAACTGAGCCACCCAAGCACCCCTGCATTTCCCAAATTATGTTCCAAAGATGATGTTCTACAGAGAAAGTGTTTTGAGTTCAAATATATTTGAAATATTTTGTATATATAGACTCTTTTTCTACATTCGCCATGCATCTTAGCATGTAATAGGTACTGAGGAGCCAACATGAAAATTTTGTTTTTGTTTAATGCAGAATTTCCCAAGTGCAATTGACCACAGAATCTAACCCCTTTTATTTCATGCAACACTTCCTAAAACTTCTTAGTCTCTAATCTTTTTTGGAACACAATTTCAAAAATACAAATCTAAATGTTTCCATTAAATATAACCTGAATTTCGATTAGCTTATTTAGCAGTAACTTGAAACTGTTAGCTCATGTTAAGCTCCAGGTCAATGAAATTAACCAGACATCTTTCACATAAACCACTACAAAAATGAGATCTCTTCTGTTAGGAACTTATGCAATCAATTTTTAAAAAAATAATGAAATGGCAGTTTTTAATTATCATCCTGACTCTGTTTCATCTTTCTGGTTTTGGGCACAGCCTGTTGTGAGAATTCTGAATTTCAATTCTGCTATCTATTATATTAACGATTCCTCCCAGCTTTGTACCATCTGCAGATCTGAAAAGCTCACCTCCCATGTCTTCTTCTGAGTCATCGATAAAAGCTGGGGAGATGAATGGCACCAAGGGTAGAAATCAGAGACCCTCGTCTGTACTTAGAGACTGTCATCTACAACATGGAATTGCCCCTTCTGGTTTTATATTTATATAGCTCTTGGGAATGGAACTCATCTCATGTTGCGACTTTCCAACCCACATGTCATCATTTATCATCAGATACTTTACCAAGTATTTTTGCCCAAACCCACAGTAGTTCTCTGATCTGCCTATCCAGAAATTCTTTCAAAGAACTAAAAGAAAGTAATTTGTCCATACATTCTTTGGAAAACCATTTTGCACACTTGTGATCAATTTTTTAAAAATTGTAAATGTGCACAAACTATCTCTTCTAGATAATTTCCCTAGAATTTTCCCCCCAAATTGTGGGGGAATTCTTATAGTCTATAATTTCTAGAATCTCTCCTTCTGGCTCTTTTATGATACCTGAACTGGCTTTGAAGAACCATCTGGAAATTATTCCAAGCCCTGAATTATACAACACCCTGGACTATACTTTGTTTGGATCTGAAGTCTTGGCTTCACATAAAGGAGAAGCAATAACATATCTTAGGTGGCAAAT
Source organism: Cryptoprocta ferox (assembly GCA_028646485.1). Lineage (NCBI taxonomy): Eukaryota > Metazoa > Chordata > Mammalia > Carnivora > Eupleridae > Cryptoprocta > Cryptoprocta ferox. The sequence continues at coordinate 108,502,155 of CM053576.1, read as the reverse complement.
ACCCTTTAATTGTTTGGTTTACTTTTTTCATTTTGAAGTCCATCTTCCTCCCTGGAGAAATCATGTTCTTCTCTTTTAAAATATACATATAAAAATTTTTCCACAGACTTTACACTTTCTTAATAATTTATCTCAAGCTTCCTATAAAGGCCTCCACACTAGCCATTTGCAGCCCCCTTAGGGAATGTGCCCCCCTCCTTCAGATTTTTATAGGTTGGTCAATTTAAATACGAGTTCATTAGAAAACTCCCTGGTCAGCTTGTCAATACTTAATATTTATGTACCAGGTCAGTGTATGTACAGTCTTCCACATGGAATTTATATGCCAAGAAAGAAGTGCTCAGATATTCTACTCAAATTCTCAAGCTAGCAAAACATCAGAAATATTTATTTTCACAGCCATATATCTCTACACACCCAAACTAAGCAAAAAAAAAAAAAACCCTCCAAAACCAAAAACACTATTTTCCAAGCTATATAAATTTCTCTACTGCTTTCTCAGACCACATGACCCGCCCTAATGTAAGACACAGCTGCCTGGGGGACCATCATGCAGCAATTCACATGCCCCACAGGGAAAAGAGAAGAGACCCAGAGTTTGGAAAAGTTGTGTCCCCAGAGTATTACAGGATGACTCTGAAATACTCACTCGACCAGGTCATGTGGTTCAGGATCTTCTGCAACTGCACTGCATTTATTTCTGGATACTGAAGTGGAAGCAGAGTGGCAGGAGAAAACCATCATTACCGAAGGCTCATTAGATGCAGAGCAGCCACCGCAGAAGAGGGCTGGGAATCCACTCCTGCATCAGCTCAGTGTGTACACATGCCATTTCTGGGTGGAATAAGTGATGCTGGGGGTCAAGTCCAGAGGACCCCAGCAGGGCAGGACTCTTAAGAAGCAGACTAATAGGGGCACCTGGGTGGCTCAGTCAGTTAAGCATCCGATTTCGGCTCAGGTCATGATCTCATGGTTCGTGGGTTCGAGCTCTGCGTCAGGCTCTGTGCTGACAGCTAGCTCAAGCCTGGAGCCTGTCTTCAGATTTGCGTCTCCCTCTCTCTCTGACCCTCCCCTGCTCACGCTGTCTCTCTCTCTCTCTCTCTCTCTCTCTCAAAAATAATTTAAAAAAAACATTAAAAAAAGAAAAAAAGCAGACTAATAATGGTGATTTTCAAATTGGGTTTTTATCAAGATGCTTCAAAAGTTCAGCATACTATTTGGTTTGAATTCTATCCTTTTTTAAAAATTTTTAATGTTTATTTATTTTTGAGAGACAGAGAGACAGAACATGAGCAGGGGAGGGGCAGAGAAAGAGCGAGATGCAGAATCTGAAGCAGGCTCCAGGCTCTGAGCTGTCAGCACAGAGCCCGACGTGGGGCTCAAACTCACGAACTGTGAGATCATGGCCTGAGCTGAAGAAGGAAGTCAGATGCTTAACCGACTGAGCCATCCAGGTGCCCCTGAATTTTATTCTTAATAAGACATCTTCAGCCAAAGCTACAAATTTTAATTTTAGAGTTTATCAGAAGCAACCCTTTACATTAACACTTAACTTTAAAAAATACAAATGAAATATAAGCAACATACAGTTGAGCTTATAAAATAGACATATTCACAATATACCTTTTGTATCTGTTTTTTACATATTGGGGTTCTCAGTGAGAATCCATTAGATAAAGGGACTGCAACTGAAAATATCTGGAAAGCCCTGGTATGGAGGAAAACTTTTATAACAACACATGTAAGAGTCCGACTATCCTCTCTGGCTACATTAGGCAAAATGCCAGGGGTGAATGAGAGAGCGTAGGGGGCAGGCACATTGTGAATTAAATCCAGAGTGTTACTAACACAAGGAGCTCATGATCTTCTAGTTCTAATGACCTCACTAAGGTGTCAGACCCCAGATTTCTTGTGTATTTCTTGCCCTATTTCTCAATGGATTTAGTGTCCTACAGGTTAGGGACAGAGTGGCCTCCAGAGCCTGTGGTCACACGACTGGCCTCCTGATCTGGGTCAACCCAAGGAAAGAACTCAGGGGAACCAGATATGTAGCCCCAGGCTGTTCCCTTCCCTAATGCCCTCTTACCAGCCCTATCCCCTCTCTACGTGACCACCCAAGGGGTCTTTCTCCTTGGGCTCCCCCAGAATGCTAGGGCTTGTCTTGACCATTCTCTGGACTCTTGGCTCTACTATAGTCCGTTTTCTTAAGGCTTAAAGATTAAAGCTCTTTCTCCTACAACTAATCAATGTTGCTTCCAAGAACAGATATGCATTTTACAGGAGCCTTCTGGAGACAGTCCACTTTTACCCACTTGTCTAAAAACTTGAGGACTTGAATAGAAAGTGGTAGTTTGGGGAAGAGCAGCCTTACATCATGCTTTGTACACAGGGACAGTACACAGTCCCCTGCTGCACCCACTGTTCACCACCATACCTGGTCAACTTACCTTTTCAAAGAGTTTAGTGAAGAATTCATCCTGCCCTTCATTGTCATCTACTATTTCCTATAGGAACAGATACATAGAAGGACTTAGTTGTTCACCTGGATAAATGGACGCTCATGCACACACTAACATCTCATGACCCCCAGGCCCCAGAAATCCCTAAGTTTGACCTTGCGCACTGTCTTAAGTTTTATTAAGTGTTTTCAAAAGTGTTCACACATCTTTTGTTCTCCAATGATCACTGCCTCTGGAGAAGTAGCAAACAGTGAAATGGGCAAAAGAAACACCAGGTAGAAAGAAGCAAAAGCAAGTAAATGTATCACTCATGTACCTGGGGCTCTGGGTCTTCAAAGACAAGGATGTGACCAGAAGGGCAACTCTCCTGGTGCAAAAACAGCAGAGCCTGGGGGTGCCTGGATGGCTCAGTTGGATCTGACTCTTGATTTCAGCTCAGGTCATGCTCTCATGGTTCATGAGTTAGAGCCCCACATTAGGGTCTGTGCTAATAGCACAGAACCTGCTTTGGATTCTCCCTCGCTTCCCCTTTCTCTGCCCCTCCCTCACTCATGCTCTCTTTCTGTCTCAAAATAAATAAATAAATATTTAAAAATTATACAAAATCAGCAGAGCCTGAGTACTCTCAGGGCACAACAAGTAACGTAGTCTGGGTGCCGTAGAATAGGGTCTGCAGGATCTGCTGACTCTCTTCCCCCAAGCCTGAATGTGAGGAGAGAAGCCTGCCATCTTGGTTTCGGAAACAGTCCTCATAGGTGGAATGACACGTGCCTATGTACCTTAGAGAAGACAGCACTGGAATTGCAGCCAATTTCACTGAGGGAAAACAAAAGGCAGAATTACATTTTGGGGATCACCTTGGGAGCATTTTGGCCAACATTCTCCCTCCCCTGGGAACACATCTTCCACATTCCTTAGCCAATGTGCCATGTGGGCTTTGCCCAGCTCTCACGCCTTACTCCCCACTTCTCCTGCTTGAAGTTGACAGACCAGCCACATGGCCTAGCGCAACTGCTTCTCCCTCCCCACATGCCTCATCCCCATGCCTTTGCTCACACCAAGTCCTGTACCTTTTATTTTCCCCACTCACATAGAACTACTCCTACTCATATGTATGACTCATGACTCAATACTGACAGGTAGTGAGGCTTGAGGTCAAGTCAAATTACCTAGGGCCAAACCATGAAGAAAAAAAGAAAGGGAACTGGACTCTAAGCATTGAAGGGCTGTCGTGTCAAAACAATCATAAGCAGAAGAATAAGTTGGGCGGTGATGTGTTTGTATATTGATTCACCTACACACACTGATGGCATCTGAGCCTGCGAATTGATGACGGCCTCCCCTCATCTGAACAACTCCTATGCATCTCCTAGAAACTAACACTCCCTGAAGTCACCCCTGCCTCCCCCCAGGACCATGGAAGATTGGCTCAGATGCTCCTTCTTGATATTCTCCTAACACCTGAACAGATAAATGCTTGCACTGGACACAGGATAACATAAATAACCACTCATTTGTCCCTGTCCTTTCCAGGCCTTGAGCTTCTGGAAGGCAGGGGCCAAGCCTATTGTAGCTTTTTCTCTTGAATGTCTAGCAGACTGTTCGTTTGCTAGAAGGAGCATGGGGAGGAAGAGGAGAAGGATCTCTCCAGGCGGGGAGATCCCTGCTCTCCCTATCCCTCTTCTGTGTTGGCCACAGACCCCATCCTCTGCCATTTCCACCTCACCTTCCATACCTCTTCTGGCCCCAGGGGGCCCCAACATCCAGGGAAGCCCCGTGTCCTTACTGAAAGATGTGCTTCCTGGAGATGACTCTCAGGACAAACTCCGCCTCCTGGCCAGCCTTGGAAGTGCAGGGCACAATGAGATAGGTCCCTGGCTCCAGCTGCAGGTCCTGACTCACTTCTTTCTCTGTGAGAAATGCTTCAGGCCATCTTATGGGGGCATTTTTCCAGAAGAACTCAGGGGGCAGTCTCCTCTGGTCACCATAGTACTGTGGGTGGAGGATGGAAGAGGCCCAGTTAAGGTGATACCCAGGGCTTGTAGCCAGGCCTGGGGCCATTGGCCAGGAGACAGGAGACAGGTGGTCTCTGATTAGCCAAGCCCTACCTGCTCCAGTGGAGGGGTTAAGGGGTGAGGAGTGGAGAGGAAAAACCAGAACATGTCAGGAATGGGTACCATTGCTGGAACCCTGTGGGAGGCTGAGTAAAGACATGTCAATTCATTTGACTTTATGTTAGAAACATCATATACAAATGATGTGAGAAACATCACTGTGCCTGTACTTTCCATTTTACAGTTAAGGGTCTGAGGCTCAGACAAGTTAGGTCATACACCCAAGGCCATCTAGCTGGTAAGAGTCCCAGCCAGGGTTGGAACTCAGGCCAGCTGAGCTGCCAATGTCCATGTTCTTTACACTTCCTGTTGCGGCCTCCATGTATGCGATACAATTTCAAGGTTAATTATGACATGATTATGGTCACAGATACAGGTCGACCAACAGACATCTCCCCGCCTACATTATAACAGCTATGTACTGATCAAGTGGACATTCTACATCATCTCAGTGGAGGGGAAAGAAAGCTGGACAAAAGTTCAGAGAACCTGAATCAGGGCTCTGGCTCTGACATTGCCTGGACATGTGGGAGGTTTGTTGTTGTTATTGTTTCCTCTTGTATTCTCTTTCTCTTACTCTCTCTGTCATTTCTCATGCACTCTCTTTCCTTTCTCCCTCCTTTACTTCTCTATCTTTCCCTATCTTTCTTTCTTGCTGCCTCTCCCCATTATTCTCACTCAGGGTTGTGGAGGGAGACAAGGATCATATGCAGGATCCCCACTCCAGGTTATATACAGATAACAAGGACATTACCCACCCACATAAAAACATATTTCACAGATTCCACTCAAGGCTACAGAAATAAAACATATCTCCTGATGATGCATGCTTCCTTTTTCAGACAAGAAAAGGAAGGAGAGACAGAATGCCACGCAGGATCCACACTATCAGCACAGAGCCCAATGTGGGGCTCAAACTCACAAACCACTAGATCATGACCTGAGCTAAAATAAAAAATCGGATGCTTAACTGACTCAGCCATCCAGACTCCCCTTGCCTTTTAAATTTTTAACTGGCTTATATTTTTGTTCTGTCTACAATTTGATTGTAGGTTGACCCATATATGATATAAATAACTATTTTTAAAAATTTATAGGCAACTTTGGGAGCCTTCAGTGTTCCCACAGGAGGGAAAAAAACAAAACTGACCCAAGATACCCAATGCAAAAATGGTTTCTCTTTTTTTAAATAGTTTCTTTTATAAATATCCTTTTACTTGATTCAGTCTAATCTGAAAAATTAAGTTTTCCACTCCTGGTTTCTTTGGGAAACGAAATAATAGTTACCCTTCTGGAGGCTGGGATACCTCACACCTTCTTATCTGATCCCTCCAGGCTCCCACTGCAGGTGAGGGACAGAGTGGTTCTTGTCCTCTGCCTGGGTTTCTGTCCCACTTTCCCGAGCCTCTATCCCTTGTCCCCAAGGAGGTGGGCAGCATGGTCTCCCAATGTCCCATATGTTATAGATCTGTTTTATTATGGGCTTCAAAACTCAGGCAAGAATATGATTTACCATTCTTCCTATGCTGTGACAGCCTCTAGCTATTTATGTAGGGATTTAATAAACTCTAAAATGTATTGATTCTACACCAGGCTCAGAGACCTCCCTATAGATGCAGAAGGATTTCTCAGGGTCCTTGGATAAAAGAATGACAAGTGCTCATTTCTTCCACACACACGGGCAGCCAGCATTTGTGCCAGACATCCTTGCTGCTCCTTACGTAAGCCTGCTACGGTCAAGCTGAACCTCATGGGAGACATCACTCCAAACCAGGGCCAGTTGGTCAAGTGTGGAACTCACCTCGCTCAGCTGAAACACAGGAAAAAGAGAGACCTTATTAGGTACGAATCCAACTCTTGCACAAGCCCAAAGTGTCGGAAGCTGATATATAAGGAGGCTCTAGCCAGAGGCCTCCTTCCCTCCTGTAAGACTTGCTGTTCTAGTGAGTGACATTTTAATCCATCATCAAGAATTCTGGAAAAGGGTGAGGGAAAGCAACCTTGGCTTTTTGGGAGAGGGAAAGAGCACCAGTCACCAGTATTGATTATACAAACTGCATGCCGGGCACCACAATGAAACACTGGCACGTGACGTTCTTCTATTCTACCCTTTGCATAAATATCATTGTCCCCACATTGCGGATGAGGAAGCTGATGCTCAAGTACAAGGAGGTGACTTGTTCCAGATCACAGGTTCCTAAGGGACAGAGCCAAGGCCTGCACCCCAGTCCATTTGTAGATAGAGGTGGATGGGGAGGAAGTCAGGAAACAGGAAGAAAGGATGACCAATGGTGAGATATGCCCACGAGGCCACGAGACCCGCCCCCCGAGGCCACACCTACCCTAAAGAGGTAGAAGCCGATGGGCAGGTGTGGCTTCCAGTTGCGGTGCCTGTGCCTGGGCTTCTGCAGCAGGGACACCAGCACGCTGCAGGGCATCGGGAACCTCCTGCCCTCCTGAGGGCTCCAGACAGACAGCAGGAACTGCGGGTTCTTCCAGAATGTGTCTGAAGCAGAGCACAGAGAGGTATGTCAGGCATCCCGGCGGCCCTCTCATCTCGCCCCCACAGACTCTGGGCGCCTCCCCTGGAATTCCCCCCCAGAGGTCCATGTGGACAGAGTCGGGTTGTCAGCCTCACCTCTATCCACCCTCCCACTCCACCTCTTCCACCCCGTGTTCCTCTATAGACACGCAGACCTGGAGTCTTCTCGCTAGCCCCTTTGCCCAGCACATTCACTGCCCAATTAAGCGACCATATTAACTCATGGAGGAGAACATGTCTGTGATGTCAGGAAGGTTTGCATTTTAACAGGGACCAAGCTTTAGCTGAAGGGCAGCTTGAGCCTTTGGGCAGACCTCTCTGGCAGAGGGGGAAGCTGGAGCAAAGGGCACCTGGCCAGCTGAGATTGTATCCCATGGGTCTTTCCTTCCAAAGAGATGGCTCCATTGTGGAGAAAGAGACACAGTCACCAAACCTCTCCACTTGGAGAATTCAGACACATTTGCCTCCTATAACTGGTGAGCTAGGAATCCTTGATTTTATTACACTACCAAACTCTAGGCAAGGAGAGCCTGATACAGATGATGCAGTTACTATTTCAATCCTGCCTTTAAAGAGTGGTTATTTCCAGGTGCCTGGGTGGCTCAGTCAGTTAAGTGTCCAACTTTGGCTCAGGTCATGATCTCTCAGTTAGTGAGTTTCAGCCCCGCCTGGGGCTCTGTGCTGACAGTCTGGAGCCTGCTTCAGATTTTGTGTGTGTGTCTCTCTCTCTGTTCCTCTCCCGCTCACACTCTGTTTCTCTTTCTCTCAAAAGTAAAGGTTTATAAATAAATAAATAAATAAATAAATAAATAAAGGGTAGTTATTTCAGCATGGAAATGACCTTGTCCTACAACCAAAGATTTAAGCCAACCGTCCACCATGGGATGTGTGCCTGTGGCCTCCTGGTGCTAAGGACACAGCCCAGGGCAAGAGCACACAGCTCGGCCAGTAAAGTCCCTCACACCTCAGCCAGATGCCCCGTGCAGGGCAAGAGCCTCACCATCATCCGCAGCAGCTCTGCCCCCCTCCCCACCCTTGCCTGATGAAGCTGACACTTTGGCCCTAAGGGCCCAGGCTCCTGTGCACCTGCTTACCTCGGGGCGACTTCATTGGGCCGCCGGCCGTGATCCCCTTCTCCCATCTCCCCTCCCGAATGGTGTATGCCCACTTCTGGCCCACATCCTGACTCAGCAGGCCCGGGGTCAGTTTACAGATGACCAGAAGCATGAAATGTGTTTTAAAGTCCTTCAGTGCCATCCTGTGGAGAGGAAGAGGGAACAGCCTGACATCTACTCATCAGGACCAGAGGGAGGGCTGGAACCAAGCTGCCCCACCAGCCCAGCCCCACACCACACCCTGCTGTACAGCTGAGCTGGCCTTGGGCACAGGAGAGCGGAGCTGGCTATATCAGCGTGATGATCCCATGACCCCGGTGCATCCGGGGAGATGGGCCACCCCTCCTTCCCGCGGCTGGAAGCAGCCTCCCACAATGGGTGCCTGCGGTGATGTTCCCGTTTCGCTGATTGCGGTGATGAAGCTGAATTGAGGCTTTCAAAACTAGCCAATTAAGATACAAATGTTCAATAATAATGGCACGAGTCAGTTCTCAGTTATTAATTGATAAAATTCTTAGCTCGTACTTGCTAACTTTGGGGCTCAAGGCATACTATCTGAACTGGTCCATGCTCAGTTTACTTATCTGTAAAGTGGAAATAATAGTATTTTCAGGGCGCTTGAGTTCAGTGACAACTTCCAAAGAGAGAGGGGCCACAGTGGTCTAGAAAGGGTGCTGAATGGGAAAAGAGGAGCTGTGGGAACAAGGCTGGAAGTTAATAGTAAGAGCAAAAAGCGAAGGGAAAAGGGAGCAGATGGGGCTCATGTCAGATACCCAAAAACAGTATTAGCTCAGGGCATCCTGGTGGCTTTTCATAAAAATGGGTGAGTGGCTTTGGGGTGGATGGGAATCATGTCATGGTGCTCTGGGGGCAGGCAGTGGATGCAAGTGAGATGGCTCATAGTTTATAATGCCTTCTTTCCTCATCTTCCTTTAAGGCCGGGAAAGGTAAAAACCTTGGGATTGAGTGTACTGATACAAAGCGAAAGTCAGAGAGAAGGAGGTGGCCAGCCCCATGCTCGGCTTTGATGTCCACTGAGTACCATGCCAGGGGTCACAGGTCTCACCATAGATACTCTGACCGTTTGCAGGGGCTGTTTGCCTGCTAGACTGGGGGCCCCCCAGGGGCTCTTCTTGATCTGTATACACGAGGTGCCTGGCGTACATGTGGCACCCGATAAATATTTGCAGGCTGGGTATCCAAATGTAAGCCGAGGCATTTTTCCCAAGTCCCCAAGTCAGATACCAGAATTCGCCATCATCGCTTTTTCTCAGGAGCAGAATCTTCTCCTTGGGGCTCAGTAGCTCCCACGTACTTGAGCTGGAAACAGAAAAGGGATGCTTCTGTGGGGAATGAAAGGGTTTAGAGGACATGGGAGAAACGCTTGAGTAAATGCTCTGTCATGTCATTATTTACCTCATCTTCATGCTGCTTGCAGACAACCACAGCTCACGTCCTGCTTTATAAAAGCAACACGTAACATTAACTCATCCCTCACCATGTCCCAAGCTCTGAGCCAGGCTCTTGACATATTTTATTTCATTTAAGGCTAACAACAATTTTTCAAGGTAGGGACTTTTATTGCCACTTTAGAGATTAGGAAACAGAGGTTAAAAGAGACTAAGTCACTTTGCAGAAGTCACAAAGTTACGAAATGTCTGAGAACATCTGAACATATATTGGTACTCTGTATTTTCAAAGCCCGTCATTCTGAACTTCTTTTTCTGACCGTGAAGGAGTAAGGGCTTCCCTGCATCAATTGCCCACCATAAACAACTAAAAATGGGACAAAACATTTAAAAAAGAACCTGTTCTCAGATGTTAGACAGCAGGCAACACAGGGTTCTGACCCCAAGAGAAGGGAAACAATGCCACCTAGACTAATGTCACCTAGACTCTGCCCAAAACTGAATACCTGGAGGGTAGCCCAGGGAATCACATTCTGATATGAGCAGAAAGCCCAGAGGTCATGACCGGTCACCAGAAGGTTGAGACCAATCCAGATCGGTCTACCGCTGACTCAACAGCTCAAGAGCCCACTGAACCAGGGAGAGAACTCCAAACACCTTGCTCGAGTCATGCTGTGAGACCTTGAGGAATTCATTCACCAAGCATCAGCATCTTCATCCATACAATGGGGACAAAACTCCCTACCTTATAAGAGCATTGTTCAGAGGACTAGAGATAATAAAAATTCAAAGTGCTTGATGGAAATATGCCAGACTGCAAATAGGGGAGACCTCTGTACATTTGAAGTAAATGTAATTTTACTTTCAAAAAATGAATGAATAAAATGTGGGCAGGGAGAAAAAAAATTCAAAGCAGCTTAGCACAGTGCTGGCAAGCTCTCAGTAAACATTAGCTCAATTATTTTAATGAAGGAGAAAACAATCTATGTATCATTAAGCATCTCATAAATGTGAGAGCTTGACCTTCGCCAATCTGAAAGCTCTCCCAGTCAGGCTGGAGACCAAAAGAACACGTTTGAATTTGTGTGCAGACGGCAACCTCCGTTGCAGGCTTGCCCGACCCCTTCCTCACCCCTGCCAGCTGGTGTCGGGTGCTCACCTGTCACTCCAGTCTCCTTTCCATTCCACTTTGCCCCAGGGGTTCCGCAGCTTGACTAGATATTCTGGTCCCAGTTTGCAGGTCACCTGTGCCAAAGGAGAAGCAATTTAGGTGCCTGCGCTGAGTGCCAGATGCAAATGTTGCAGATATCTGGGTGAGCTCGTGCCTGCCAGATGAGACCTTGAAAGGGAAGATTCAAGGCCCTGAGTGTTGATGGAAGAGAAAATCGCTCTGCTACTTCTTAGCTGCTGAGACCTATGGCAAGTTACTTAACCTCTCTGTGTCCATTCCCTTATCTGTAAAAGAAAGCTAGTAGTCACATCTGCTGCAATGGGTTGAATGGGCCTCCAAAAGTCCAGTCTTCCCAAAATCTGTCAGTGTGATCCTATTTATAAAAAGGGTCATTGCAGATATAATTAAATTAAGGATCTTGAGATAAAATCACCCTGGATTAGGGTGGATCCTAAATCCAGGGACAAGGGAAGGGAAGGGGATGAGGAAAGACACAGAGGAGAAGGCCTTGTGAAGATGGAGAAAAGATTGGGTTCTGCATTCCAAGCTAAGGAAGCCGGGAACCACCATCAGCTAGAAGAGGTGAGAAAGATTCCCCTCCTCGAGGCTTCAGAGGCTCTCATGCCCCCTTGATTTCACACTGCCAGCCTTCAGAACTGGGAAAGAATACATTTCTGTTGTCTGAAGCCACCCGATTTGTGGTAATTTGTTATGGAAGCCCCTGTTTACTAATATACCCACACCCAGGATTGTTATAAGGATTGAGTTAACATTTGTAAAGCAGTTAGGACACTAGTTAGCGCATAGTAAGTGCTAAATTTTGGTAAACATGTTAAATAAACATGAAGCAAAATATAGACATCAACATATATGTGCTATACTGAAAAGCTGCAAAAATAATAGTTTCTTTATTGACCTCACCCTGCACTCCCTATGGTTAACATTTTGCATAAGCAGGGTATAATTATAAGCTAAAGACAATGAACATCAATGAAATGTCAAGTCGACTACATCTTATTTGTTTAAATGGATTTTAACCAGTAAAAATATATGGTTCAAAACAAAAATTATACGAAAAGGCCTGTTTAAGTAGTCTCTTGCCTGCTTCGACCACTCCATTTCCAGGTACTCTCGTTTCATGCCCTTTGGATGCTTTTGTATTCAAATAAGAATATATATTATTACTGCCCTTTTTTAAAAAAAATTTGTTTAATGTTTATTTTTGAGAGAGAGACAGAGAATGAGCTGGGGAAGAGCAGAGAGAGAGAGAGACAGACAGACAGAATTCAAAGCCCGACAAGGGGTTCAAACTCACGAACCACGAGATCATGACCTGAGCTGAAGCCAGATGCCAAGACTGAGCCACCCAGGTGCCCCTATTGCCCTTTCCTTCTTAAAGAAAAAGTAGCATACGATATAAATTCTCCTGTCCCTCACTTTTTCTACTCAACAGCTTTCTGGAGATTTTCATCACTGCATAAAGCACTTCTCATTCTTTTGTACCAGCACAATGACATAAACATATAAATATTAATAAAATCTAAGTTTTGTTAAAGGACTGTGAAAATAAGTGAAAAGCTCTTGGCACGCATGCACACACACACATACACAACTGGTACAGATCTGGGAGGAAAAAGAAGTCAGGTGGCAGTGGCGTTTGAGAAATTTAAAACAGTTAAAGGGAATAAGGGGACTTGGGGACCTCAGGCTCTCCAGAGGACATCAGAGGGTGTTTAAGACTGGACTGGCAGATTTCTTACCTGCATACTTTTCCATATGGCCCCCTCCACCAGGAGCGCCCTCACTACCCACCCTTCAGAGGCCAGCCCAATGTCACCTCCTCTACAAAGTCTTTTCTGACTTCCCCCAACCCAACTAGGAGAACGTCTTCTCTCCTCCCTCTGAACCCCGAAATCCTTTTGTCTCTTCTATCCGCCACCCCACCCCCCACTTTCTACTTTACTTCCTTGCCATTCTTGTGTATGATGTGTCTCCATGCCTGACTATAAGTTCTGTATAGGCAGGGACCCTGTCCGATTCATCTTTCTCTCAATGCTTAGCACAGCTTAAAAGATGAAAAGCAATGAAAAGAACCTGAGAGGTTGATGAGAAGGAACTTCTGAGAAAGAAGCAGGAATTTGGGTGGAAGCCCCAGATATGAAGGTCATCAGTGGCAGCCCAGAGTGAAGGGGTCTCAAGGAAGAGTTGGGAGCCCAGCAGGGCTGGATGGCTGATTGGCTGGGCTGCCACAGGGCAAGAGGGGCTAGGACGCTGCCCTGCAGGTGGCAAAGACCAGACCCACCTCATCACTCCAGGATACAGATGCACAGGTTCGGGGAGCCCACCATCTGCTTTAGCAGGCCTATAAAACCCATCAAAGAATTTGCCTCTCTAGACTGGGCACAGATAAGTAACACTCACCAGAGCCTTGGTGAGAAGCCTTAGAAGAGAAGGGGGAGCCTGAAGGGATAGAAAGGGGCTGGTTCCACCCACCTTTCTGATTCCTGTGAGGGTATAGGCATGGCCGCCCACCAGCCCATTCTCCAGCACCCTCTCTTTCTGTGGAGACAAGAGAGCTCCTGTCAGCCCACTGCTGTGTACGGTTTATTTGGGAGTCATGGGGACCTGTGTGACCAAAACAAGGGCTTGTGAGAAGGTCTGGGAGAGAACCACACTGTGTCCTCATCGTGGTCAAAGCTCTTCAGCACCCACAGTCTCGTTAGAACCTCTAAGTCAGGGTGCCATTCCGCAGTGGTCCCCATCCCATTCACACAGGACAAACTCAGATTCAGAGCTGCTAAACCATCATGTGGGGTGACATGGTGTTTGCTCCTGGAGGCAGGGCTGAACCCAGAGCTCCCTACTCTAGTTCCAAGTTCTTGGTTATTACTAAATTGGGCAGTAAAGACCAGTTGTGCTAGTAAAGCATCTTGCACCTGGTTGACAGTCACTGTTAGCTCCCTTGTCTGCATGCCATCTGCCTTCTACTGTGGCTTTGCATGCCCTGAGGGCTCTGCTTGGCCCCGTAGGCTCTGCTTGGCCCCGTAGGTTTGAACATCAGGACTCTAGGTGTAGGAGCTGTGTGGGAGTCTCAAGGCCCACAGTGAGGTGAGAGCACAAGTTGGTGGATGAAGGGGATGGGAACAGGAGAGGACATTCTGCTAGCACACAATCCGCTCGCACCCCTGAGTGGGTCTGGCAGCCAATGAGGGTTCTGTTGTAGGTGGCTCTGGTGAGGATGTCCCAGAGGTTGCCAGGGGCCTCTGCCGGCTTGATGGTCATTGTCACCCCTCCAGTGAAATCCACAAGTGCTTCAGACACCTGTCCACGCTGCAAGTCTTCATAAGAGCCAGAGAGCCTGCCCAGGGAAGAAGTAAACACAGGAGAAGAGGGGAAGGGGGATTTGTACTGTAGCCTAGGATGGTCCAAATGAGTCTAGTGAACCCCCTGCTTAGTTCTACTCTGGACATGTGCCTGCTACTCCTTCCTTCCATCCCATGGGCAAAGGAAAATCTACACTCTGACTTCCTGTCCTTGTTAAATAACTCCATCCATTAGGGAAAAGACAAAATTCCATAATCCTTGTTCAGATGGGGCAAAGTCTACATAAGAGACTCAGGATACATCACTTCTATATTAAAGATGCCATGCCTCAGTGTCTCACTTCATCAAATTTACCTCCTTCCTCTTGGGCTTTCTCAGCATTGAGGAGATGGAAACAGAAAGACAGAGAGTGGGGAAGGGAAGGGGTGGGGAGTGGAGGGAAAAGAAGGGAAGGGGAAGGGAAAGGGAAGGGGAAGGGGAAGAGAAGAGGAAGGGGAAGGGAAGGAGAAGGGGAATGGGAAAGGAAGGGAAGGGAAGGGGAAGGGGAAGGGAAGGGAAAGGGAAGGG
>CM053576.1:108389803-108486954 GCA_028646485.1 Cryptoprocta ferox | reverse complement strand
GGGAAAAGGAAGGGGTAGGGAAGGGAATAGAAGGGAAAGGGAAGGGAAGAGAAAGGGGAAGGGAAGGGGAAGGGAAGGGGAGGGAGAGGAAGAGAAGGAAAGGGGAGGGGGAAGAGAAAGGGGAAGGGAAGGGGAAGGGAAAGGGGAAGGGAAGGGAAGGGAAGGGGAAGAGAAAGGGAAGGGAAAGGGGAAGGGGAAGGGAAAGGGGAGGGAGGGGAAGGGAAAGGGAAGGGAAGGGGAAGGAAAGGGAAAGGGAAGGAAAAGGGAAGGGAGAGGAAGGGAAAGGGAAGGGAAGGGAAGGGGAAAGATTTCTGGTGGTTGTCTTACTTAGCGTAGGCCTTTTCCAGAAGAGCTCCCCAGAACAAGTTTTTGTAGGTGGAAGAGACAAAGACCAGCTGGCCAGCTGTATTCACAGGAAGTCGGTCATCTATCACCACAGGAACCCACTTCCCAAAGTGCCAGAACTGGAAGGAGAAAGTGCCATGGAGTAAAGCTTGCCATGGAAGGCAGTCATCTCAGGAGGCAAAGACACAACTCTTCGAAGAACTTTCTTTCCTATGGCTTCCTCCAGGCTGGGGCACCAGAAGGATACTCACCCAGAACTGGAAAATGCCAGCATATTTCTCAGTGAAATTCTGATTCAGGGGAACGACACGGCTCAGGATGTCCTGGTGCAAAGTCAGAGCTTGCAAAGCAGCCAAGAACCAGCAGTCCCCTAAGCCAGAGAGGACACAGTGTCTGCAAGGATGTGCCGCACATGCAGGCACATTCTACAAGTGTTTGCGTGAATGTATTGAGAACTTATCACATGTAAGAAATGCCTGGTCCCAATTGCTATCCTCTCTGGGCTTGTAGCCTAGTTTAGCAAAAGGGAAAGATCTACTCAGAGGAAGACAGTTAGTGAGCAGGAGGTGGGGAGGGGCATTGACTAGAATCTCAACTTGACATCAAGAATTGAGCCAGATTCCTGGACCAGCTTTTAGCTTCCTGAATGTCACATCCTCAGGAACTTGGACCCAAACACAATCAAGCTTTTCTAAAGTCCTACCTTTATAAGTGATCTATGTTCTCCTGGGAAAGCCTCAACCCTTCTGGACTCCATTTCTCTGTCTGTGAAATGGATATCACTATATTTCCCTTCCCTGGTGGCCAAGGTTTTTTTCTATATCCTTAAATAAAGTTGAGATGAGGATGGACTTATTTGGACTCTATCTGAGGTTATCAGGTGTGCTGAAAAGGGCTGATTAAGGGGACTAGAGCAGAGAGAGCACATTCTCCCAGGACAAAACTTGTACCTGCCAACTGGTAATGAGGATTATCGTTAGGCAAGTTTTGGCATCCCTATACATCCTCAGAGGGCCAGCTGCTATCATTTTCCCAGCAAGGCCACAACACTTCGAGGTGGAGTTCAGGGTGGCCATTTTCCCCCGTTGGGATCTCTCACTTCCCTCTTCCTCACCCCCATTCTGTCTGGGCTGATCCGGGCTCACAGGTGCCAGGCCTGTGTCTCCAGGGAATGTGCAGACTTACCTACCACTCCCTGGCACAGGTCCAGCCTTTTGGTGTTGGCAGAATAGAACTGGGGATTCCTGTGCAGCTCCTGCAGGGACAGATGGAATTGTCCTTCTGACCAAGAAGAAGCTCCTGGAGCTACAGCGACCATACTTTCCCATACCCCAGGACTGGACTTGTGGGGACATAGATATAGGATACATGTGAAATCAGGGCTGGCCCAGACAATCTGGCATGGATGCAGCCCCTCGTATTTCTCATTCCTTCTTGCAGCCCATGTAAGCCAGAGTCCTACAGATCTCTGCATGGGTACTGAGGTACAGGGCTTGTACCCACGGTGCCTTTTCTTGGAGTTTCTGCTTAAAATGGAAGTATGTCTTATATTTCCCTGGTGATGAGTAATGCTGAGCATCGTTTCATGTGGCTGTGGTCATCTACTGATGAATGGATCAAGAAGATGTGGTTTATCTATACAATGCAATACTACATGGCAATGAGAAAGAATGAAATCTGGCCTTTCATGGCAACATGGATGGAACTCGAGGGTGTCATCCTAAGTGAAATAAGTCAGGTGGAGAAGGACAGATACCATGTTTTCACTCATAAGTGTAACAGGAGAAACTTAACAGAGGACCATGGGGAGGGGAAGGGGGAAAAAGAATTAGGGAGAGGGAGGGAGGCAAATCATGAGAGACTCTTAAATACTGAAAACAAACTGAGGGCTAAAGGCAGCGGGGGAAAGGGGAAGGAGGGTGATGGACATGGAGGAGGGCACTTGTAGGGGAGAGCACTGGGTGTTATATGGAAACCAATTTGACAATAAACTATATAAAAAAATAAAAAATGGAAGTATGTCTTTTGGAAGGTGTTCTCTTTTTTTCCTAGAGATCTTCATATTCTCCTCACTTTGTTCCTACTCCTCCTTCCCACCCCACCCCAAAAATAATGGCTTCTTTGCCTTTCTATGCTGAGACACTGGGTGAGATGATGGTGGGAGGTGGGGAGGAGTGGTCTCTGCTCCATGGGGAGCACCAAACCCCTCAGGTTCTGCATTGGCACAGCTTTGTAAGGTCA
The DNA here is from genome assembly GCA_028646485.1 of Cryptoprocta ferox. Lineage (NCBI taxonomy): Eukaryota > Metazoa > Chordata > Mammalia > Carnivora > Eupleridae > Cryptoprocta > Cryptoprocta ferox. Next base: position 108,484,368 of record CM053576.1, on the reverse strand, counting down.
GGTGTATGACAGATTCTATGTCAGCAGTTTCCAAATTTTCTGGGAAAAGTAGAATCTTGGCAGCTGTCTAGTTTGAGAACCCCGCTTGGGAATTTTATACACAGAAGGAACTTGGTCTGGGGCTGCAGACTTTGACAAGAAGGCTGGAGAGGGCACGGAAGAGTGGAGAATTTGTAGCACACACTTTACTTTGTTCTAGACATGTTTGGGAAATCTTTTGTGTAAATCAAGTCTGGTAGGGGCCGGACTGCCTTTGAACACATTAAGTCACCTTTTAAAGGAACTGTCAAAGCATTTTATAAAGTGAAGAACATTGTTGTTAAGTGACTAATAGCTTCTTAATTTACAAGTTCCATGGGCCCGATTTTAGGGTTGGGAGTGAGGATGTGTGAAAATGTGTCTCTGGCAGATAGCCTGAGCAGAGACTCAAGGGGCCCTACCATCTTAGATGGGGTCAAACAGTACTTTGGCCACAGCTTCCCAGTGTATTTCTGTGTAGGGACTAAGGGAGAGCCACACCTCAGACCCCTCTCAGCATCACTCCTAGTTTTCTCCATCTGGAAAATAGGAATGTGGGCACTCACCCATTCCCCTCACATGGGGATCAATGGCAGTGAGTAAGACGCGGCGTCTGGAACATCCCACCATTCTTTGGCAGCCATTCTTTGGTCCGGGTTGACCTGGTGTGTGTGTGTGTGTGTGTGTGTGTGTGTGTGTGTGTGTTGAGGGGATGCTTCCCTTTCTTACCGGAGGCCTCCTCCACTGCAGGCCAGGCGGCAGCTTCCGAAGCAGGGGCCCACTGCCCACGGAGCACAAACTGGCCGGGAAGCTGTCATCTTCAAAGAGGCGGCCTTCCATCAGGCACCTTTCCCTCAAAGCCTCATAGTCCTGCTTGGGGAGCTGCAAGGAGCCCCCCAATGAGTTTTTCTGCCCCATCTTCCATCTGCCTCGGAAAGACAGACACAGAGACATGGCAGAGTGGGGATACGGACCCCCGGGGTCTTCTGGGATGGTCTCTGTTGCTCCTGGAATGGAGAGTCGATGTTCAGTTTACTTGCTGCCTCCTGACACTTGGCCATTCCCCCAGAGAGGAGGAGGAGGGAGAGAAGGTGAGATGGGATGGAACCCCTAGGCCAGTTCTCATCCTAGAGAGTGAGGGTCCTCGATCACTTGCTCCAGTGCTGGGGTTTGAATTGGGGGTCCAGGCTTCCACAGCCAAGGCCTGAAGGAAAAGAGGGGTCTCTCCAACCTCAGGCTGGGTCCTGGGCCCAGGACTATGCTGATGTCACTGGGACACTTCTGCTTAGCAGACAGGTGAGGAGGAGAGCCGCAGGAAGCAGAAGCTCAGTTCATTGGGCTTGAGGGTCCCAACGCCAGACAAGGAAGAGTGGCTGTCCCTTCTGTCCTCCTTTGAAGAGCCTGCTTGCTGTCATCCCTAAGCTCACACACGTCCTTCCTCCTGCTCTAACATTCTCCTCTGTCTTACCCATCTCTTGCTTTCCTCATTCCATAGTCTCTTCAAAATTAACCCTTTCCTTAAAGACATTTTTGGCAATGTAAAAAAATTCACATACATACCATGGCAAATACTGACAGTTGTCTGTACCTACCCATTCACTCCTTTGCCTTATTAATAGGATCTCAGTTTGGGTCACTCAGTTACAAAACTTGATTTCCCAGACCTTCTTGTAGGACAAGTTGGCCACCAATACAGTGCTGGCCAATTAGATGAAGGTGGTAGTCTACCAGGTGAGTCTTTTGGAAAAGCTGTGACTTTTCCAACTTTCCCAGTTGGCCACTTTTGACTCCCTCCCCTTTCCCCTTCCTGGAAAGCAGATGTAACACCTGGAGACGGAGTAGCTGTCGTGGGACCACTAGGAAAAAGCCACGTGCTAGAAGGAGTCTGGATCTTGATGGCTTCCTTGAACAAACGTACTGGCCTTGGTGTCTTGCCTCTAGACTTACGACGTGAGAAAGATAAGCCATTGGCTTACTTAAGCCATAGTAGTGGCCGTCTATGTCACCCACTGTTGTGTGTTCCTGTTACAGGCAACCATAGCACTCCCAAGTGACAGTCAATGGCATGTAAAATTTTACATACATTTTTGGGAGATCAATGGATCCTCCTTCTGAAGCTCGTCAACAAGCTTCACATTAAGAGCTCTGCAAGCCGATGGGACCCCGCCAACCCCAATATTCTACCACTTCCTTATATCTCCTATGTCTATTTTTGTGCAGCGGTGATTCAGGAAGTCGATGTTTTTATGGCCTCTATTATTTGCATTCCTATCTACTTAGAATCTGAAAATGTCAGCGCTAGAATAGGCCTTCGAAATCATTAAATCTAGTATTTCCCCAAAATTATTTTAGCTTTGGGGCTCCTTCTTCAAATGAAATCCTATAGAAACTCAAGGGTAGAGGCGGGTTGGACCACAATGCATCTTTGCAAGGTTTCTCATTTTATGGTTTGAAACCCACCAGCCTTATCTAGCCCCTCTCATTTTTTAAGTTTCAAAATCAAAACCTATTCATCCATTGGCTCATCCAAAATTTTATTGGAAATTTGTCATCCAGTGGGCTTGAGCTAGGTAGGCATCATTCACCAGAGACTGTCCCTGCCCTTACGGCTTTTCCAGCCTAGTGGGGATCAAATGATCTTCCCAGGGTTACATGGGGAAAATTTCATCAGAGCCCTATCCAGAACCCAGGGCCCTGACTCCCATAAGAGTGCTCAGCCCTCAATGCCAACAGCTCCCATTTGTGCCAGTACAGTGCTTGGGACAGATTGTATATGCACTAAAAGCAGTCTGCAAACAAGTCTCTGCCAAGTATGAGTACTTCCTCACAGCTGTAGGGTGATCTGAGGGTCCTCGTCATTTGCCAACATCTTGCCCATCCTCTAAAGTCCAACTTTATATCCTCCCCCAGGAAGCCTTCCTTGACTGCCTGGTCTTCACTAGGACACTGGTGCTTCTAATTGGTGCTTCTCAAATTATAACTAGCTAAGCACCTATATTCTTTTATTTTCAGCTTGTCACAGAAATTAATGAATATGAATTATTAGAAAAATGAAATTAAAAAATATATATGTACAAAATACAAGCCCTCTTTTAAAAATTATTTTCAGATTCAACAGAAATAAAATTATTTGGTCAATTTCTATAAAAGTTCCTGGACACTTACCCTTAGTTTTTTATTTAGCTCTTTGGGCTCTGCGAGGGACCAGTTCAAGAAACGGCCTTGTCCTTGGATCTCCCTGTGGGCTCTGCTCTGAGTGATTCACACACTGAAACCTTCCCTGCCTAATACCCGTTTTCATCCCCCACAGGATTAACACTAGTGGAATGCTGTTTGTCTCACACCCTTGACCTCTCTCTGAGGCTAGGGCAGTCTGATTCCTGGCTGCTCTTCTTCGTCACTGGTACATGTACACTTCCTGGGGGAAGACCCAGCACCATCCTAACCGGGGTTACAGGGATCCAAACGCTGTTACTGGGGCCTCGTGTTTTCCCCCTGAGTTTCTTCCTGATATGGACGATCAGGAGAAACTTCTTCCACCACATTCACACTTTATAAACAAACAAAGCCACATAGAGGCTAAACCTTACTTTTTTTGTCCCTTCAAGCCTGAACAGCAATCCTTCACGGCTTGTGATGTGACAAATAATAACAGATCCTCAGTTTCAGAACATGACCCAGGCTTGCGGCCCTCCCTCCCATGGGCTGGGTCGCACTCAGATTCCTCTCCATGCCTGAAAACATCCCATCTCATAACAAGTCTTGGTGCCTTGTGGGGCTCAGAGGACAAAGTGCCCAACACAAGAGCCTCTCACTCTCCAAATTTCAGAATGAGGCCACACGCAAATATCTTATCTTTAAATAAGTATTTCTAAGGCACTTTAAGGAGAGTCTAGACCCAGATCTGGGCAGTTAGCTATTCTTATATGTCTTCTGTATGTTACAACCTGTGGGTGAAATCAGCTTATTCTCAGATTGCCACAGCTCTCTGCAAAGGGCCAGATACATCTTGGTTTTATTTGGAAATTAATTTTAACTATTGTAAGTAGACAGTGTTGGAGCAGGCCATTAGCATAAGACTGCAAATGAATGTGGAAAAGCTGACTGGGGCACATGATATTCAAGTGTGCAGCCTAAAGGCTTACCCCCCGTGCCTGAGCATCCTTTCCTTGCCTCCCCAGAGAGTGCTAGACTCCTCTGTCATGTTCTTCATGTCAGGATTCATTTGTACTCAGCAAATAAATATTCAGAGCCTCCATCTTCACTTTTGTACATTGGCTGTCCTTGACTTCTCTACAGATGTTAGGGGCAAGGTGGAGATTTATGGCGGCGAGGGGTATCCTTAGTGCTCCTAATCCAGATGAGGTCTTTGTGTGCTAACTGGCTGGTGAACACTGAGGGGCACTGCCAGGGGAGACACCTGAGTGTTCCATGCCTTGAGTCCCTGTCCTGATTTTCAGTTAATTCAGATGTTTCCTGAGCACCTACTCTGTGTCAGACACTGTACCCATGCTAGGCACATATACCTAGCCCTTAACTCACATAAGGGTAGGGACGGGGCTCTGGAAAAGAAATAAAAGAAGTAAGAACCACATTCTCATTCAGAGGTGCTATGAACCTATAGAATCCTCTTAGGGGATGATTGATTTCCAGAGAACTCTGGCATCCTGCCGCAACCCACCAAGCTGTCAGAGGCAAAATTGGAAAAGAAACCTAGGCTTCTCGCACAATGGTATGTCTGCATGATAAAAAGCATCGGATTGGAAACATGATCAATTCCAGGCTCTCGACAGCTGGAACAAAAGAACAAGACAAAGTGTCAGCCCTGCCTGATTTATCTTGGGCAGGGACTGTACTTCTTTTGTGTCACAGGTGATGTACAGTGGTCATGGAGCACTAGGCTTGGAATTAGAAAACCCAGGAAGTGGCTGGGTTTGCCCCTTCTTACCTCTGTGACCGTGAGCAGACCCCTTACCCTCTCTGAGTTGGTTTCCTTACCTGTAAAATTGAGCTGACATATACTGTGTCCCCTCTCAGAACTCAAAAGAGATAACTATGTAAAATAGTTTGAAAAAACTTTAAAGCAGGAGTTGGCAAACTGTCACCCATGGGCCAAATCTGGCCCACCACTGGTTTTTATAAATAAATTTTATTGAAACACAGCTACACTTACCTGTTTATGTACTGTCTATGGCTATTTATGCAACATACATTACAACAGCAGAGTTGAGTAGTTGCAACAGAGATCATATATTCACCAAGCCTAAAATACTTACTGGCTGGCCCTTCATAGACAAGTTTGCTTAAAGCACTAATTCACACAGACTGTTACTGCACAGTGCTAGACACAGGGCCAGGCTCCAAGTAGGAATTCAGAGAATAAAATGTGATTAACTGGGTCCATCATTAAGAATTTATCTTAATGCAACAGAATTTCATCTCTAGTTGATTCATTAATTTTTAAAAAAATTTTTTCTGTTTATTTATTATTGAGACAGAAACAGAACATGAGTGAGGGAGGGGCAGAGAGAGAGGGAGACACAGCATCTGAAGCAGGCTCCAGGCTCCAACGTGTCAGCACAAAGCCCGAGGCGGGGCTCGAACCCACGAACCGTGAGGTCATGACCTGAGCCGAAGTAGGACGCTTAACTGACTGAGCCACCCAGGCGCCCCTGATTCATTAATTTTTTATAGACTCTTAGCATTTACAGTTACATTTGTGTCTCAAAAAGACTTGATGATGTGGCCTGCCATTTCTCTGTGCTAAAATCTTCTAATTCATTTTTTAGATGTGATGACATCAGACATTCCTGGGAAATTTTCAGGTGTTTTGTGGGTACTGATTACGAATAGGAAAACCCACATCTCTGTGTTTAGATCATGACCTGTTTGTAAAAGAGGAAATTATTTTGCAGTGTAAGGGAGCAAAATTTGCCACCCCAAACTATGTCTCTTTGGCATGTGGACTATTTTAGGCTGATTAAGAAACAGAAGACTCAAGAAGTTTTTCTTTTTTTGCCTCTCTCCTAACTGCCCAAGAGAGTTTAGGTAGAGTACTTATTTCAGAAAAGGAGCTATTATCATAGATAACTATAGTACAGTATGAAATAGGTGTGGTAGACAGGGTAGGACCTAGAAAAATCTGTTGGTTAAAATCCCTCTCTATCTCCCATTGTTGCTATAGGCCCAGCAAACATTTGTTTCCCAAACATTTCCTCTTTTTCATCTTCCTGTGGATTGTCTCCTTCCTTTTAAGTCCTGGACCTCTACCTCCTTTTCATTAGCTGTGAATGGCATATAAGCCTCAATTGCCTGACTGCCATATTCTTATGGACCCCTCTTACATAATTAAATTTTATTTTCTCTTGTTAATCTGTTTCATGTCAATTTAATTCTTAGGCCAGCCAAAAGAATCTGGGAAGGTAGAGGAAAGTTTTCCTCCCCAACAGCAAAATTAATGGTTTGAAAGAATCATGAAAATTTTTACTATTTTGATATGTCTAATTTAGATATAGTTTTTAACAGAAGACCCCAAGCATTCCTTCATTTGTTTATTGGAGGAGACATTTGTCTTTGAGGAAACAATGAAGAATGTGGTCCAACTATGAGCTATTGAGGATAATAATGGTATATATCTTTTTCTGGATTCAACAAAGCCAGGCAATATATCATGAATAAACAGATGCTTGATAAATGCTTGCTGACAGGCTGACTAAATGAACAAATGGATGGTTCTTCATTTGCAAAATATAAAGAATGATAAAGCTTGCCCTCTCTGCCCCTCCTGATGTGAAGCTGAAATGAGATATAGCATGTGAAATTTTTTCTGAGCAGTCAGTCATTTGGCTGCTCTTCTGTTGTTCTGATCACATCCCTGAGAACTGATTAAGGTTGAGGTTTGCTTTCAGGGGCTTCGTTAACAGCCCTCCCTTTTAATCCATGCTGGTTTTGGGATTACGTTCCAGGGGAATTATGCAGGTTCCAAGGCAAAGCACCCTGGGGAACAAAGTAAAATCAAGGTCAGCCTTCAAGGAGAAAGGAGTCTCCAAAGGAAACATACTCCTTGGGAGTAGATTGGGGGAAGGAGAGGCAGAAAGTCCCCTGCTTAGCTTGTGTTGCTGAAGGTTCCTATGGGCTGATTACATCCCTATTTGGAGATGTTAAACTGTTTTGGAGCTCTCTACCCATGCCCAACTGCCCCATGTTCCATCTGAGTCCATGGGACACTACACAGACACAAATCTGTGGCTTCCTAGAAGTGCAGAACCCTCTGGGGAGATAGCTTTCTTTGGGCTTAGGAATATTGACTTAGCTTGTTTGGAATGGTGTCACTCACTGCACATGAACCAAATAATCAGGCTAGAAGGGATTTGGTGGTCACCCTATTCACTACCTCTGTGTACAGGTGAGACTTCTGAGGAAGTGCAATGGGCTCTTGACCTGTTTAGCCTTATGGGGGTGAGCCCCTCATCCAGAACCCGAGTGGGGTCACTCTCTTCCCCGAAGCCTGTTTCTGGTCTTACAGCTCCCACCCAGGGTAAGTCCTTGCCCTTGTTTCTCCACCACGTTCCACATTTTTATTGGACTGACCCTTCTGATTTTTCTCCTTTCTGAACATTTCAAAACATATTTGAGTAAGAAACAGTTTTAAAACAGATCTAAATTAATTCCTCTTACTTTTTCAGGAGTATTTGCACCTTAAAAGAGTCAAAGATTTAGTGCTACATTACCTGGTCAGACAGAGGTAGTTTTTCTTCCAACAGATCCTGCATTTACTTCTGAGTGGCCATTCCACACCACTCCCCTCAGATCCACACAGCCCATGGCCTCGAAGCAAACAGTCCACCTCTTGGTGTTTTGGCCCCTTTCTGTGTAAACAACCTACAGCACACACCTCTCCTCTATCTCAACTTATCTTTTCATGTGCACACAGATACAAGGTATTTCTTTCTCCCCCTGGTTCCAATGCATTCATCCTTCAAAGTTCAGCTCAGGTTTCCCTTCCTCCCCAGAGTCCTCTCTGCCCCTTCAGCACATTTGATCTTCTCCTCACAGCTGAGTCTCCTCACTGATGTACCGATATATTCACCTTAGAAAAGGTATTCTAAGGGTCTCTGATCTTACATAGACACTATAAAAGGAGCTGTCTGGAAAGAACAGTCCTGAATCTGTTATGACCTAGCGCTTACTTGACAATCGTTCAAGTGTGTGAACTGGGTAAGAGGCTGCTGGGTAAGAGCATTCCCTGCCCCCATGAAGTCTCAGTCCTGGACTTGAGGAATGATGGCCCCGCATCTTAGGTTATGATTTACACCACTCTAGTATACCAAGCTGTGCAGTTAGAAACTAAGGCAGAACTTTGGAAAAAGGAAGTCAATCAAAAACATCTTTTAGGAAAACTATTTTTATATAAATACTAAAGCTAAACATATATACATCCTATGACACAATGATCCCTGGATATTACCCAATAAAATGCTTACATTTATGCACCAAAATACATATACAACAGTATTCGTAGCAGCATTATTCAAAATAGGCCTGGACTGAGAAACTACCCATATGCCCATTAACATGGATAAATAGTCTTGGGCTACATTCACACAACAGAATACTATACAGCATTGAGAACGAACAAACAAGAACTACTCGCTACAATACAGATGGAATTCACAAACACCTGTACTGAGTGAAAAAATACAGGCACAAAGACTGTATGATGACATTTATGTAACTTTCAAAAAAAGGCAAAATCAATCTATGTGTTAGAAATCAGTTTACTGGTTACCCTTAGGGTGGACACATTTATCACAAAGCCAATCATATAGCTAAGAGGTGAGTCTATTCTACTCCTTTCGATTGATTGGTCAGTAGAGAGATTTAAAGGGAGATTGAAAAGTGGTAGATTCAACTCATTTAAACAAGGCTTTATTGAGTGCCTCTGCATTGGCCAGGCATTGCCCTTGATGATAGGAGTACAGGATGAATTAGAGTTTCTGCCCACAAGGAAATCAAGATCAGTGGCCAGCTCCCCTCTAGAGATGGCCTTCTTCTCTTCACTGCAAGGTGCTCGCTCTGTATAATGGTTGGTACCCACTAGGTCCAAGAATCTTCATTCTAAAAGTCAAAGACACCCTCTTACCCTATCTTGTCAGGGAGATTCACCAGATCGAAAAACCTAGGTCCCCACTGGCTCAAGGTTAGGATCACTGCTCTAGCCCTGAGTTCCTGAAGACTCTACCTGGCATTTCTGGAACAGCAATGTTTAACCCATATCCAGGGTGCATCCCACTCCAAACCACAAAAAATGATTACAAACTGAGCTCAGAGCTGACTGCCTTCCTCTAGAATCATCCAGAGCTTCAGTTAGTGACTTCTAATGTCCAGAGGCCAGCAAATGGCTCCAACCACAGTGATTTCTAGATTTCTAGTCTAAATGAGTCCTACCACCATACTGATAACTACTATGTGAGAGATGTAGAGGAGGAAAAAGTTCTCCTCGATCCTTTTAGGGTCCTAGCTGGGTCTGAAAATTAAACTGACAAAGACAGATTAACAGGAGAAAAGCATACAAACGTATTGAATTTTTATATGAACATGAAAGCCTTTATATAGGAACTTGGGATAAAGACCCAAAGCGCCCAGAGCAGGAAGCTTTCATACTTTTTAGACAAAGAAACAATAAATCTGAATAACTGACCAGACAAAGGAGTTTGAGCTAGCAGTAGACCAACTAAAACTAACTAGTCCTTATCTTCTTTAACTAAGACAGGAACTTTCTTATCTAGGACAAGAACAAGGAAGATAAGGGTTAGTTTAACTAGGTGTGTTTGTAGATTCCTCTATTGCCTTCTCTGGGCCTGTAACAGCATGTCTCCAATAAAAGGAAATTTTATTTCCTGCCTATAGGCAGAAAAGGGAGAAATTTTTCTGTGTTTACTGCTGCTCAATTGCCTTCAGCTCAAAATAATTTCTATAACAAAGAGGCACATTTTAGGGAGGCATATTCTGGTTTCCTTCAGGGACTATTTCTCTCTCACAGAATGTGAGCAGCATCACTGGTGTCCTCCTTACATCTGATTTCACAGACATCAGACAAGCCTCCCTGTCTCTTAGCACCCAGAGAACACTACCTCCCAAATCATCAGGAGCTCACCAGGCTCCAGACAGGAACTAATCACCTCCAGACTCCTTCCAAAATCAAGGAGGCTCAGAAGCCCCCTGGAACGCTCTGAGTACTGGGAAATGTCAGCACCTAGAAGCATGAGTTACTCCACAAAATAACCATGGCTAGAAATCAAAGCTGGAGGAAGCTCAGAGATCCCCCAGGCCCAAAGACCCCCTTATTTTAATGATGAGACTGAGGCCAAAGGGCTGAAGTCTATTCCTTAAGGTCACACAGATCAGCAATGACAAAGTTGAGAACAAAATTCAGGTCTCCAGACTCCAAGGCTCTTTCCATATACACCCTAACCTGCAAAGTTCAAGCCAGGAGAAGCAACCACCTTTCTCTCATCTTCTGAACCCAGACTCTCTGGAGGTCCCTAGGGGCTCTGGGCTAAACTGGACCCACTCTTGAAGCTAAAGAAATTTACCTGCACTGAAGATCTTGCTTCTTAAAGCAAATGGACAGGCTCTAGTCTTGCTGCCCAAGATGAACCTTACATATGGGCCTTTTTAAGCACATGCACTTGGCTGTGAGTCTGAGTTCCTGGCTCCCAGAGCCTTGGCTCCTCCCCGCTGTATGTTCTCTGGAAGGGAGGGGATATCCAGGCTTTGTGATAGTATTACACAAATCCAATTATTTTCATAGAAAACCATACAGACAGAACTTGTTCCGGTAATGCCTCGACAAGAGAGAGTTAGTCATCTTCTCACTTCCAGATAAGGGAGGGCATTTGGAGGTGTGATTAGAACATTATTTCATCACAGGAAATAACACAATATTTATTTTCTCTTGTGGTTGGAGTTTGATGCAGCCCTCAGGGATGTTTTCTTCTGAGAAGGAGCTCTGTGATTCCTCTGTGCTGTTGAGAGATCTCCCTCTTTCCCAACCCTACTTCCTGGGTCTCCCATTTCAGTCCATTTTATCTTCTAGGCCAGCCAGGACTAGAAATGATCTCTATTGATGGTTTTCTTGCATTCCACACTGGTTATTCTTCCCTCAAAGCATTTTGTAGCACTCCCGTATTTGCCTTCAATGAGGATTCTTTGGCTCTCCCAGGACCCTCATGCTCGTCTCCCAGCACAGCTCACGCAGAGCTCAGCACAGAGAATAAGTCAGCTCTCACTTGCCTGTCTCCACACTTGCGCTCCATGGGTCCCCAGGACATAGCAATACCTGGCAGGTTCTCAATACCATCAGTGGAATTAAAGAGTCCCTCACCTCTAGAACTCCTTCCTCCTCTTCCTTCCTACTGGCTTCTCTGCAGCAGCACTTGCTCTGACTCTAATGTTTCATACCTTAATCTTTTTGTGCAACTATCTATCACCTCACTCATTTTATTAGTACTGATAAGGAAAATACATAATACTGGTAATAATAGATGTGATGAACTGTGTCTCCCAGAAAACTGACATGTTGAAACCCCAACCCCTCTGTGTAGCTGTATTTGTATTAAATGAGGAAATAAATGAGGTCATGGTGACATGCAATCCAATAGAAGAGACACCAGAGATATCTCTCTGTCTCTGTCTGTCTGTCTGTCTGTCTCTCCCTCCCTCCCTCTGTGTGTGTATGTGTGTACCATATGCAGGTATAGTGAGAAGGCAGCTGTCCACATGCCAGAAGGAAAGATCTCACCAGAAATAGACCCTGCCAGACCTTGATCTGGGATTATGAGAAAATAAACTTCTGCTGTTCAAGCCACCTAGTCTATGATTTTTTGTTATGGCATCCTAAGCAGACTACGACAATATCCAACATTCCAACACTTATGGGACACTTGTGACATGCCAGGTACAATGTTAAGTACACTGCATGCAGAATCTCACTGAATCTGCACAACTTTTGAGGTGGTACTATTATCCCCATTTTACAAAAATGAAACTGAGGCACAGAGCGTAACTTCGCCAAGAGACCCACAGCTAGTAAGCAGTAGAGACAGAACTCAGTCCCAGGGGCATCATAGTCACTAACTTTTCATCATATCAGTCAAGAAGCCATGTCTTTCTGTCACTGGTAAGTCAAACCCAAATCTTTCTTCCTGAGTTCAGCGCTCTTTGGATCCTTGCCCCATCTGGTGTTTAAACAGCCAGCCTATCCTTACACTATTCGGTCTGAAGGTGTTGTGTGGACAGCAGGGGTAGTAGGCTTAGGACTCAAAAGACAGGGGATAAAATCCTGTTTGGTTAAGAAGACTTCAATGTTCTCTTCTGAAAAATCAGAATAATGATTCAACCTTATTAATAATACATCAAGTCATAAATGTGAAAATGTTTTATAAAAACTGCAGGGATCAATGTACACCCAGAGGACTGCTGTTATTATTAGTCTCCAAGTTATGTCTCAGACACAATGTTTTCATTTTTATCTCCTCACCCTGGCACTGATCTTCCCTCAAGTATTGGTCATTGTTTCAGAAGCTTCTGGCTAGGAGCTGTTTCTCAGCCTTGGGTATCCTTCCCCATACCTAGCACAGGGCTGGGGCTCCCTCTGCATCAGAGCTGTTTTTGTTAGGTTGTCACTGGGCTTGTGATGACTGTGTGGAAGAGGTCAGGGCCCAGGGGCCATTTCCTTCTTTGACACTCCTGAGAATTTGACACACCTCTGTTCCACGTGAAGGAAACAAATCGCCAGGGAGGCTCACTGGCCTCTCACACAAGCCCTATGACTTATGGTCATTCAGAAGTCAGATATCCTCTCCCCATCTAGGGATGAGTCCTTCTGTCCTTGCATGGCATGGGCAGTCCCTGACCCGGGAGTGGGCTGTGGACCAAGAGCAGGTTAGCAAATCCAGGAGTTCATTTTCCAGTGGAAACAAGACTTGAGAAGTGGTGATGTTCCCAGGGGGGCTCTGGTGGCCTATGGAAGCTCCCAGGCAGCAGGACCCAAGCACTTTCTGAGTTCTGGGTCCTGGAGGAAAATTCCAGGGGGAAAGGAGTGCTTCCTAATGTGTGCTATGCAGCAGAACACTGGAGAAGGAGCACTAGCACAGGAATCAAGAAATGTAGACTTAGGTCCAAGTTCTGCCACTGACTCTGAAGCTGGGCTAGTCACCTCCTCTATCTGAGACTCTGTCAGTTACATAAAACGAGGAAGTTATACTCCATCACCTCTTAGGCTTTTTGTTATAACATTCTATGACTCTATTTGGGACCTGCTTTGAGCAAACATTCAAAGGAGAACTAGGTTTCCTCTGGCACCTTCTTACCACACTCTAAGGGCTCTCCTCTCTAAGAGTCCAAGCACCCTCCACCTGTCCTTCCGACCTAAGAGCTCCCTCCAAAGCGGCATCTTCCTTTGCCTCCACAAAAAATTCTCATTCCTTCAGAGCACCAGAAAACCACGTGATGAAACTAGTTCTCATACATCTGTGAACAGCTCACACATCCTTAACCTTACTTTAAGGATTTGTACTTTTTAAAAATAGGGAACTCCTTATCCAAACCAATTCCTGCTTGTTGGAATTTTGGGCAGTATTTTTTATTATTTCAATAAGTGAAAAAAGTCCAGTTGAGGACGAAGTTCAGGTGCCAAGTACAGTAAATAGAACTGCTCACAGGTGTCCATTCATGCTCGCATGGGTCACTTCTATTAATTCAATTCACATGAAAAAACACGGAAAAACTGTTACGTGTCCAACACGTAATGGGGAAATTTCCCCACGTAAATGGGGAAAACCACTGAAGTACTTGTGGGTAAGCTCTCACCATTCCTTGCACTGACTGCCTTCTGTGCAGGTATAAGCATAAAACAAGACAATCACTAGGCATTATTGCTTTGGCAAAGGTTACTTCTGGCAGCCCTATGGATAGGAATTGAAGCTCTTGGTAGTTCTGGCAGCACCAAAGCTTCGTGAAATCAACTGAGTGGTTGTGCTATTCTCTGATGCTTTTCCTCACTTGAATTTTGTTCCATTGGTTCCATGTTTTCCAAACTAGGATCACACATGGTAAGGGGAAGGGATTTGATTTGTGAGACTGGGAGAGAGGGTCACATCAGATTCAGAAAAATGAAAGGAAAAATTGGTGATTCCATATACAATTTTAAGCATTAGAAATTCATCCAAAAACCAAGATTATAAAAAGAGGCTTTGTGGGATAACTCATAAATTAAGAGGTGTCTCCAAGATTCCAAAGTAAGTTCTAAGACCTAAGTTATTAATTTCTTTACACTCAAAATATTTTCAGAATGTCATAGGAAAATATTCTTTAAGAAATTCATGAAGTTTGGAAATAAAAACAGGTAAGTTTTGTCTTGTTTTGTTTTGTTTTTTCAAGAAGAGACTATTTTCCTAAATCGTTAGACTGCTTATCAGAATTTCAAGGACACTTATTTCTAAGTCGTAACCCAAGTGAACTTGAATTGACAAGGTTTGCTGAATCTGGGAAGGGCTTGGGGGTACATTGGGAGCCACGCAGATCTGGGAGGCAGGGCATGATGGTCTGGGGTCGGAGAGGGTGAAGAAATGCAGAAATATGCTAGGTTAAGCACCAGGCAAGTAGGCAGCATCAGAGATGGTCCAAAACAGCAACACTGACCTGGCCACAGAGCACAACTGGCTTCCTAGAAAAGTGGCAGAGGCACATCTGATATCTGTTTAATTGGAAAGCAGGTCCTGGGCAGGGAGCCCTTTGGGGTACTAGGATGCAAGGCAATTGCTTGGTCATAGAAAAGCAAACAAGCAGAGTTTTTGAAACAGACTTCAAGGTCCCATAAAAATCCCACAACTGGGACCTAGCTACTTCCTTAGTCTTGGGTCAAAATTGGTCACTAAATCATGGGTAGAAAGAAGCTAAATGGAACCAGAAGCAGGAGCCTACTTCCATCATCTTCCATTCTGGCTATGTCCTCTCTACCCTACCTTCTCTGATCTAGTATTGGTCTAGGGGAGCAGGTCTATATAGCACTTGGAGTCATACTGGGGCAGTATGTGGGATACACTTATATACGACAGGCATCTGATGTTTCACTTAGACGGGTAGTACATTCTGGCATTTCTGTTGCAAGTTTGTGAAACATGCATTCGTCCAGCACTCTTGTTTCTTCTCTTTTTTTTTTTTCACATGTATTCTCCCATGACCACGGGAAGAAATCTGATAACCTAATTCATGAAATGATGCTCATGATTAATAATAGTTTAATTGTCAGTGTCAATGATTCAATTATGAAATACAGACCTTGAAGCATAGACTTTCATCTACTAACAATAAGCCACTGGGGGAGATCCTTTTTGCATGATGGGCCTTCCTAGCCCACTCAGAAATCACACAATTATGAAGCTATTGGCTATTCCTTCAAAGAAAGAATATCCAAAGACAGACAAATTTAAAAAGATCTACAATATGATTTGTTTTCATTTCTTTTCTGGCTCTAAGTCTGGTTCCCTAACAGATAAAAAGAATGTTGTCTAGACTTTATTCTTTCAGTGTCTCACTGTATACATCTTGTTTTCTGCTTCTGTTCTTAATTGTGTTCTTGGCATTATTAAACCTGTCCAAATCAATATGCATTTCTGGAATGTATTTCTAACCATTCTTTTCCCTGCCCCTTACTTTGTTCCTGATATCATTTCCCCCTGAGTGTCTTATAATTTTACCTCTGCTTATATATCTGTTTCGGTTGGTTTGTTTATTTTCTTTTTGACTTGTGACCCAGCCTATCTTTCTTGGCAGAAAGTTTGTTTGCCATTATGATGCTCATGATAGGCAAAATTGACGGCTGGGGGGAACAACACAATTTCCATGTTTCCTTCTGAGAGGTGATGGCAAGGCTTCTGTTAGGAAAGAAGTCCTGATGGTAAATAAACCATGACTAATCCCAGGGATACAAAAATGAGTAAGACAGATGCCTAATGCCCAGAAGATTCGAGAAAGGAGGCAGGGACACCCTGAAGTCAGCAGCATCCCAGCTGGGTGATGACTCCACCAGATTTGCCCATATGGCAGCTCTAATTCCTGAGAGTTTGTCATGTGTATAACCATCTAAAGTAGCATCTCTATCAAGGAGGCTGCAGGGTCTGCAATCGAAGGAATTCCTAAGCTTAACAGTTATATCTGTTAGCCATCCTCACCCTCGCATTCTCTGAAAATAAGGGGTTTCTCTACATCCAGAAAACAACAGGCTTTTACGGAGTTACGTGGGCGAAAGTCTTCACAGGAACATGGCAGGGATTTGTGTTGAAACAGGTTGTCCTCCCACAGTTTCATGGAAGGGTTTGCCTGTGCCTTTCAAAACATAAAAGGCCCACCATCCCTTTAACTGAAAAGCATACTTCTGATAGGCTTCTGGAATGAGGCAGCAGCTGTGAAAACATCAGTCACCCAGAGGGCCCTCATGTCTGGACCTCCCCAATGCACGGTGCCTCCTACCTTGATCTGCCCTCTCTGGAACTGTGGTGTTTGTGTCCTAGAAAGAGCTTACCTTTGGAGCCAGATGAACCTGGAGCGTGAACCCAACTACAATGGCTGCTGGCTGTGTAGCTGTACCCAAGTTCATCTTCTTGATCCACAGCAGAGAAGATCACTGGGACCCGGAGAACACTGCAAGGAAAGGGATTATTCCAGAGGGAGCTGGAGGTGGAGACAGGAGGACAATGCCCCAATCCGCCTCCCCAAGGAGAGTCAGGCAACTTTAAAGGCTAATGAGAAAGGCCAGGGTAAAAAGTTGCAGCTGTGTTTATTAGTCCCATTAACGCTTTGGATACTGGTTTCAGGCAGATAGCTAGCCTTGAGACACTAACTTACCTCTGAGGGTCTCACTCTAATCCTCTACAAGATAGTAACCATACATACTTGGTAAGATTTGCAGAAGAATTCAACTATTCATTTTGCAATGGATACAAAGCATTTAGTTCAGTGGCTAGCATAATAAGCACTCAATATATTTTGTTAAAATAATGATTATGATAATTCCATATGATTGGATTCAGTGCTTATAGAGGGGTCTTTGAGAACCCCCAACCCCTAGGACTGAGCGTGCTGCCTACAGGACTACCAGGGGATGCCTAGGCTACAGATATGATAGTTCACGATTAACCAGTATGTAGATAGATGGTAATTGAAATATGCAAGCGAGTAATAGCACAGCAGTAGATTGATTGTTTTTGGCTCAGTCTATATCCATAGTATTTGCCCTTTCATGTGATAGCCCTTCAAATATAACTTTAAAATTTTTAGTTCTTTAAATTTCTCACAACACAATGAAGGGACTCTCTCCCTCGCTGTTAAACATGCCATCAGGCCCTATCTGGGGTATACTGCTTCAGCTCCAGACCCTAGACTTCATAAAAACTGTGGCATGTCCCCTGCTCTGCCTCATTTTAGGTACTAAGCTTCAGTTTCTCTCTCGACACTTTGGCCTCGAGAAAATGACACGAGTCATCTGTGTGAGAACATCTAAGTGTTGACTCACACTGAGTTTTCCATAAATTAAATATCATGTGAATTCCAGTCCATCCTGTAAAGCAAGACCCTTTGAGAAGATCCTGGGACAGTGCTTCAGTGTCCTGGCCACTATCACTAGATAACCCCCCCCCAGTGCCTCCTGGGGTCTCATTTCTATTAATGCATCACCCAGGCTTCTCAAAAAGAACACTTGATGTATGTAACATATACATGTAATTAGGTATGTAGGATTCTATATGCACACAAATATATGTGTCTGTTAAATTTGAGAGGATGCTACATCCTAGATGTTCTGTTCTAGTAGAATATTTTTTATCTGACCAAAAAGAAAAGAGTGTTGATAGAGATCACAACTCTCAAGCCAAGGGAGCAAAGAAAGAAGATTCTAGATAGGCATCTAGAAACTGGGAAAAAAACAAGAATGTTCCTTTTTAAATGTTCAACATGGTTCTGAAAATTCTGACCAAAATATGAAATATAATATAAGCCAAAATAGTATTAAGAAAGAGGAAAAACATGCTGGATGATCCTCATATAACTAGAAAGCCTAAAAATAAACCAGAAATTATTATATTAATGAGTATTAGCTGAAATAACTATACTTAAATATTTGAAGACTAACGGCATTCCTATATACAACAATAAGCATTTAGTAGAAGTTATCATAATAGAAACACCTCATCCACAGTGACAATAAAAATATAAAATAACAGAATAATCTTAAAGGAAATGTTTTGACCCATTTGATGGGGACTACAAAAAGTTTATAGAGACGCAGAAGACATTTGAATAAATAGGAAGTCATACCATCTGGGATGGAAAAAGTAAATATTAAGAAGATGTTCATCCTCTTAAAATTAATTTATAGCTTTAATGAGATTTTGATTGTAAAAATCCCAATGATTCCATTTGGCAGAAGGGTGAAGAGACAGACAAAACTTCTTTAAAATTATTCTTGGTGAATAAACACATGAGAGACTAATATCTTTATTGTAAATAAGGAGTTCTTTTCAAAACAATGAGAAAAACATTCCATGTTTTCAGAAAAATGAAGGATAAACAAAAATAAACAATCACGGAGGAAATATAAGTGGTTCCTAAACACAAAAAAATTCAAACTTTTTTGTAATGATGCATACATTAATTTTTAAAAATGAGATACCATTGCTCACTTCCCAAACTGGTGAATATTTTTAATTAATAATATACAGTGCTAAAGGGGGAAAAAAAACCCTAGGAACTCTGATATCTTTGTGATAGGGATATAAACTAATGTACCTTTTTTGGAAAGCAATTTGGTGATAAGTACCAAAAACATTAATAACGTTTCGAATAATTCCATTATTTAAAGTGTATTTATTTATTTTAGAGACAGAGGGAGAGCAATCAGGGAGGGGCAGAGGGGGGAGAGAGAGAGAGAGAGAGAGAGAGAGAGAGAGAGAGAATCCCAAGCAGGCCCTGCACTGCCAGCACGGAACCTGACACAGGGCTCGAACTCACCATGAACTGTGAGATCATGACCTGAGCTGAAATCAAAAGTTGGTCACTTAACCGACTAAGCCACCCAAGTACCCTCCAATAATTACATTTATAAAATATATATTAAGTAAATAAAACCATGGATGAAGATATATGCAAAAAAATACTCCTCTTTCACTGATGATCTCTAAAACAGAATAGATAACTTTGAAATAGAGTTTTTATTGTTGTTGATGATAATTCTGCAAATGACTTACATGTCCATCATTGAGTATAGCTAATTCAATTAATGAAATTTCCATGTGTTGAATATTAGCATCCACTCCAGTTTAATTATTTGAATAGTTTTCCAGGATATGTGAAATTCTCATGGTGTGATGTTGACTGGGGAAAACAGCACAGTTATTTTTCACAATTACTTTTCAGTTAGAAGAAACAAAAGATGGAGAAAGAGAGAGGAGGAGGAGGAAGACAGTGAGGAGAAGAGGAAAGAGAATATCTAAGAAATTCCAAAACCACATAAGTAGGGGAGGGTGGATATTCATACCAGATACTAAAATCATAAGATCATAATGATTTCAATGGCATGTTACTAAAATAGACAAATTTCTCACTGCAGCAGAACAGATAATTCTGAAATAGGCTTTATGTTCTTCAATCATTTGTACTAATTTATTTTTTTTAATGTTTACTTATTTATTTTGAAAGAGAGATAGCAAGCCAAGTAGGGACAGAGAGAGGTGCGGGGAGAGAGAGAACTGTCAGCGCAGAGCCTGACATGGGGCTACATCCCTTGAACAAGGAGATCATGACCTGAGCCTAAATCAAGAGTGGGACGCTTAACCAACTGAGCCACCCAGGCACCCCTGTACTCATTTATCTTTAAGAAGACTTGCCATGTAAAAGAGAATGGAAGATTATTTAACAAAGAACTGCTAAGGCATCTAGAACCACCCCATCATTTTATACAACAACAACAGCAATGAATATAATGATGAATTTAAGAGTACTTATAAAAATGTGAAACAATGGAGCAATTTCGAGAAAAAAATTCTCAAGTTTCTGAGCAAAGGAATTCTCTCTAAGTTTAGTGTAGTAATAGAAGGGTTTTGTTCTACATAAAGAACAAAATCAATAACTTTTACTATAAAACAATGGTAAACTTCAGTAAGTTAAAAATATATAATCAAAATTAGAAAGCAAAATGCAAACTAAATAAAATTAAGGCACATGCAATTTTAAATAGAGAAAAAGCAAGACTTAGCTGCTGAGCAGTCGACTTTTACAGATGTGAGCAGGCTATAACTTCCCTATAACTTCCACTGTTGTCTGCTTTTAAAATGTGTGTTTAACATATGTGTTTTAAAATAATGACCGCTTATATCTTCTGCCTTTATCAGACTCCCTCTGCTCATGCACCTTTTGTGATGGTGATGGCTTTACTGTCTTATAATCATTGGCCAGATGCAGGCAACTCACATTTCCAGTCTCTGTTCATCAAGAGCCACTTCAGTCATGAGTCAAGTTTGGGGGCCAGCGCTACCCCTGAGCTAAGGATTTTCTTTCCTTTTTAAATAATCTCTGTGCCCATCATAGGGGTCAAACTCATAACCCAGGATCAAACCTTATGTGGTCTACCTACAGAGCCAACTATGAGCACTACTGTAGGTTTTAAGAGAGATGCGAGCTCAACCTTCCCTCTCCAAGAGCTTCCTCTAGTTCCCCCTAGTGGACAGATGGACAAGACTTACTACCTGGGAGAGATGCCCATGACTCATGCTGGTACCAGGCTCCTTTAGCTCTGGATTCTTGTGCTTTTGGTGTTTCACTGCTTTGTCACTTTCTCCCCACAGAGAGGTTGTCTAGCGGAATGGTGCAGTCCGATACTGCTGGCAGGGAAAGAGCAATGTATCTGGGTGCAGACCAAGAACCTGCTTCTATGTTTGTTTTGATCAAGGAGTTGGGAGCCACCCATGTTCCTCACTTCCAAGGAGCCCTGGGATGAACTCATGTGCCCCCAATATTATTCCTGCACCACCCACCTACCTGCTAATTCCCCTTCTATCTACTGCCTCAATGGTTAAATTATCTTTTAGAATTCCAGTGATTTGGGTAAGATGCCCCACACATTTTGTGGATTGAGAGGAAAGGAGGTAGGATGATAGCTAGGTCCATAGAAGAAGCTTGGGTGAGCAAAGCTTTCAACCTTTCTGTGCCTGAGTGTCCCTCTCTGGGAAACATCCCTATCTTCACTTTCAGGATTGCTGTGAGGACCAGAGGCTACAAGAGTAATGCCCCCTCCTGCTCCATTCCCCTCTCCCCCCTCCAATCACAGGTGCTACACCAGCAGAGTCTGAGGTTGAAGGTAATGGTGGGGAGGTCTTCTAACTATAGCTCACATCCCCCACATGACATATGTCTTGCCTGTGGGAGATGAGGTTCTTAGGGAGAAAACTGAGTCATGGGGACTTATCAAGCAGGCACACTCCACTGCCTATGGCTTTCCTTTTTGGGTTGTTGGACCTTCCAGATTAGCTCTGCTCCTGATACACTGAAGGATGAAACTATGTTCCTGCCCATGAGAGTTCCCACGTATGACAGACACATGTCCCAGCAATTAAGTAGATGTGGCAGTAATGGCATGAATGGGGAAAGCAGTTCCTAGACAACTGGACAACTCTACTCAGCCTGATCCTATTTTTCAGCACCTTTTCTGTTTTTAAACTTCTGGAGCATGATTTGCTAATCTCTTTATTTTTATTCCAGACTTCCCTGTCTTTGTGTGTATTCAGTTGTCATTCATTCAAGGGGGAAGTGAACTACTATGTACTGAGCACTGTATATCTAGCCTATAATTATGTCTATAAATAGATAGATAGATGTAAAAACAAAACTGTATTAGGTCACCAACTTACACTGTTTTATTCTATCCCTACAATAGCACTGTAAGTGTCATTCTCAGGTCTGGTGTCACAGATGATGATGTTATCATAAAGAGGTTAAATAGCTTAGCCTAATTCTCAACAATAGGAATTGGCTGACTCGATGCACTTTCCCCTCCAATGGAGGCCAACAAAGTGAGTGAACATGGTTTACCCAGGGGCTAGGCTGAGAGGGGTCTGGGTTTTAGCACTGTGGACACTAGGTGCTCCCTTGAACTATCCGAACTCCTCCAGCCTCCCTGAGCCACTCAAATCTTTATTCCAAGCTGCCTTTAAAATTTCCATCTCTCTCCCTCTACTGCTGGCCAGACCTTGGTAATCTTGGTGAGAAAGGGGAAGAGAAGGGAAAGTCCCTGATTTGATAGTATTGCTCCCAAAAA
Source organism: Cryptoprocta ferox (assembly GCA_028646485.1). Taxonomy (NCBI): domain Eukaryota; kingdom Metazoa; phylum Chordata; class Mammalia; order Carnivora; family Eupleridae; genus Cryptoprocta; species Cryptoprocta ferox. The sequence continues at coordinate 108,461,981 of CM053576.1, read as the reverse complement.
CCTACAGCGAATGTCACAAATTCTGCTATTAGCAATTGTATTCTTTTGAGTCGGTGAGCCATCTTTGGTCAAGATACAAAAGAACCAAAAGAACTACTCACTGATTTATGCGCTTGCTTATGAAACACGTCCAGAACACAAGGTAGTGCACACTCAGTGACTGAAGGTCATGGTGACCATCATGTGAAGAGCTAAAAGTGTATATTGAGCACTCTCAATGGAGCAGGCACTGCCCTAAGCACTCCACACTCGTTTTCTCCTCCAATCCTGAAAACTCCTGTTATTCTCTCCATTCCAGAGACCAGGGAGCCGGGGCTTGGAGAGTGAAGCCACTTTCCCAAGATCACATAGCGAGGATGTTGGCTCTCTGTTGTTTGGGAACTTCCGTGAGTCGTCAGAGTGACAGAATACAGGAGATAAGTACTGGGTTTGGGAGAGGCACCTGGCAGGAGAGGGGCACCCAGGAGCCAGAGAGGGCTGAAAAGTAGTTCTGCTGACGTGATGGTAAGTAGGAAAATACTGAGTTCCAGGAGACTACGTGCAGCTGGTATGCTGTTTATCAAGCTCCAAAGCCCTGGGCATCAGCAATACACTGTTTAGGCTTACACATATATGTGCTAACATTAATTTCCAAAGCAAAGAAACAGAGCACACCAAATTCCAGGTGGGGTGGAAGCAGCACAGGGGAGAAACACGTAAGTAGATGTAAATTATTGCTTATTTTCCTAGTCCTTGGATTGGATGAGGGGCTCACCAGGGGGTGTTCATTATATTATTTTAAAATGTGTTAAGTAAAAGAAAAACATGCATTGAAAAAGCCAGATACAAAGAGTTTATCTGAAGCCACAGATTATGAAACAAATAGAATTTTGTGCATCCAAGGACCAGATTCCTTTTTCAAAAATAGGGGAATTATAAATGAACAGCCAAGTATCCATGTTCCAACTTCAGAAATAAAACATTGCAAATATAGTTGGAGCCTCCCATGTACCTATCCCCAGTTCCATTTACCCCTTCCTCACCTCCAGAGGACACCCCTTTCCTGACTGTTTTATATTCCCTCACTTCACATTTCACATATTCACACTTCCCCTACTCATCCATGAACAACTCACTGTGGTTTTTACAAGACTTCAAACTCGAGAGAAGTGATGTTAGGCTACACATAATAGCCCACCCCTCGCTCTGTTCAGTCAGCGCTGCATTTGGCCGTCGGTTGCTCTTGTTCCCGCATTTTCTCTTTTGTATCATATTTATTTTATTACACGGAATTTATTTTGTTCCTAAGAAATTTATTTTATGAAATGAGCACGGCAAAATGTACTTATCCACCTTCTTGGTCAGGGAAATTCAGTTGTTTGTAACATTTTGCTGCCACGTACAGAGCTGCCATAAACATCCTTATACTGATCTCTCTGTGCACGTGTGCAGAGTTTCTCCAGATCGCGCAGAGTGGAGGACGTGCACGTGGTCAGCTTTGCCAGATAATGCCAAATTGTTTCCCAAAGTGTCTGTGCCAATCTACGCACCACACAATGTGCCACATCCTTGCTACCGCTTGGTATCATCCAACTTTTTATATTTTTGGCCACTTTGGTGGGTGTGAAGTGTTATCTAATGGTGGCTTGGCTTTTCTCTAACTACTAATGAGGTTTTTTGTTTTGTTTTGTTTTGTTTTAATTTATTTTCGAGACAGAGAGAAAGCACGAGCTGGGGAGGGGCAGAGAGAGAGGGAGTCAGGAACCAAAGCGGGCTCTGCACTGACCATACAGAGCTCAATGGGGGACTCAAACTCATGAACCATGAGATCACAAACTGAGCCGAAGTCAGACCCGACTGAGCCACCCAGGCACCCCAAGATTTTATGTATTGTAAATATCTGTTCACAGTCTTTTGTATTCAGTTGAGCATTAGTGCTTATGTTTACCAATGTCAAATTTATTAATCTTTTCATTTGTAGTTTATACTTCCACTGCTTTGTTGAAAATATTCCTCTTGACCTTGTAGCAATACACATGTGACCTCTATTGTAATTTCTCTGTATATCAGGTTTCCACATTTGCTGGCTCATTGTTCTATTGGCCTATCTCTGCGTCAAACCGCATCATCTTCACCACTGCAACTTGACGATGACGTCCACTAGGGCTACTTCCCTTCACCTTGTTGTTTTCTATTCCTGTTACTGTCTTCTACTCCTTCTGCTTCCTCCTCCTCCTCCTCCTCCTCCAGTTCCTTCCTCTCCTCTTCCTTCTTCTTCAGTATCTTAGCTATTCTTGGACTATTGTTAGAATCACCTTGTTAACTTCCAGGGAAAACTTTATTCAGAATTTAATTTAAATCCTATCAATTATTGAATCCAGCAATTATGCTGTTAAAAAAAATTCACATCTTTGAGACCCGGAATCTTTTCATAATTAAACATGGTTCGGCCCTCCCGTTTACTTAGAACTTCTTTAAATGTCTTTCCGTTCAGTTTTATCATTTTCTTGCACATCTTTTGTTAGATTTATCCCTAAACTCTTTTTTTTTTTGTAACCTGTATCTTATAAGATTATCCTGTGTCACTGTTGCTAGTATATAGGAATGCTACACTCCAGCTTGGTCCCTTCCCAAAGAACGGTGCAGGATTGAGAGCTAGAGTTAGATGTGTCAATGGGCACTCAGGAAATTAGACACTCAGGGCTGACTTTCAGTGGCACACAAAAACACGGCTGTCCTGGTTACTAAAATATTGAAATATTTCCACAGTGGAATCCCCTGATTTCTTCCCCAGCACTCTGGCTGTCCTGGACAGATGCAGACCTCCCAAGCTCCAGATACTACTACTAAGGTTTAACATCTTTTCTTATGTTCTATAGGACATTTACGTAAACACTTTCGTAAAGGGAATTTTTGCGTCTTCTGGCATTTTTTTCCTAGTGGTTCTTCTATTTGGAATGTTTTCCTTTTCCTGATAGATGTACAGGCAGTAACTATATATTTTGGATGCTGTTTTGCTGGCTTTATGTACTCTGATATCTTTTTGTTCTCTTTTGTATCTCTACACCCAGTACAGCCCGGGACCTTAGGCCAGTCTCCTCTGGAAAGGCAGGTGTCTCTGTTTTGATGGTTCCATTCCCACGCCAACCATGTGAGTTGTTATTTCGAATGTTGGCCCTTGTGCTCAGATGCCGGTGCTAACATAAACACCAAGGGTGAAACATTAATCTGAGTAGCTACTCCAACAGGGGTGCAAAGAAGCAATGGGCTCTGGGTTTCAAGGAGGGAGTCAGGAGATCTGAGCTGTACGTGGAGAGATTCTAGCTAGTACCCATCTCTGATAACCCCACCCAAATCCCTGCAGCTTCACCATACTTTTCCACTTGGAGCTCCCATGGCTATCACGACCACAACCTATTTCAGATTGAACACATCATCTTTATATATTTTAATTTTTTGTTGTTGTTGAAGTATAATTAACATACAGGGGTCTATTTGTTTCAGGTATATAATATAATGATTCAACAATTCTATACACTACTCAGTGCTCCCTATGATAAGTATAGTCACATGAAAAAAATGCTCAACATCACTCATCATCAGGGAAATGCAAATCGAAACCACAATTATACCTGCCAGAATGGCTAGAATCAAAAAGATAAGAAATACCAGCTGTTGGTGAGGATGTGGAGAAAAAGAAACCCCCAGGCACTATTGGTGGGAATGCAAATTGGTGCAGCCACTGTGGAAAACAGTCTGGAGTTTCCCCAAAAAATTAAAAATAGAAATACGATATGATCCAGTAATTCCCCAAAAAATTAAAAATAGAAATACGATATGATCCAGTAAATACGATATCAAATGATTGATATGAAAGTAATATCATCTTTAAAATCTAAATCTGCCCTCTTCCTGACTCCCCTGACTGGGAGGCCAGCCTCTCCAACCATCTCCTGCAGTAGAAAATTCTAAATCATCCCAGACTCAGCCTTACCTTCATCTCCTCTCTTTATTGCCTGCCAAGGTCTGTCAATTCTATGCCATAAAAAGTCTCTTGAATATGACCCTATCCCCATCCTAATTGCCGCTGTCTTGTAAAGTTTTGAATAGTTTCCTAACCAGTCTCTTGGCCTTCAGCCTCTTTTGCTCCTCCAGTTCCTCCCTGACCGCTGCCCACATCAGCAGTTTAGTGGAGACCATGAGCCTACTCTGTCTTGATCTGTGGCAAGGCAGTGTATGGGAGCCATTCGCCCCATCAGGGAGGAGTGGTTTATGACTGGCATTGTTTAGACAGGAGCTAGTAAAAAGCCGATGACGTCAAGTTGGTTTTATTATTGCGTTTAAATTCCATACAGACAATGCACCCCTTTTGCCTACACGTGGCCACGTGTCCCCACCCCCATTCTCCTCAGTGTGACACTGGAAATAATACATTCTGCATCACAGGTGCTGTGCAAGTTTAATGCAACATGCACACCGAGAATTTAGCCCAGGCCCCGCAGGTGGTGAGCATCTAGTTAATGTTAACAAGTAAGAGTAATACCAGTATTATTGGTTCTTTATCCTCTATATGATTTCTGCTCTAGCAAGCAGAGCCTTCTACCCTGGCCTGGGTCACTCCCTTGTACCTTCCTGAACCCTGATACTCTAGCTGTGGAAACTGTTTACCCTGACTTCTTCCATCTTCTCAAGCCTTTGCAAATGCCCTTTACACGGCCTGGGATGTCTCTGCTGCTTCTTTGATTCATCACTTGAGATCCAGCATAGTCATGCCTTCGGGGAAGCCTTGCTCAGATTATACAGACAAAAAGAATGCCACTGTTCACCGTCTGCTCACGTCTCCTCTTGAAAGCTCACCCGGAATGGAGCTCCTGGAAGGGAGCGTCTGTGCTGGTCTTTGTGATTAGCTTTGTACCACAGTCACCATAACTGTGCCCCCATAATACCGGCTCCACGCCGGGAGGAGTTTTGCTCGTTTTGTTTTGTGGTATTGGAAGGAATGAACGAACGAACGAATGAATGGGAATGGTTTTGACTTCACCCTAGATCTAGCAAAAAGTTTGGGTCCTGACCGTTCTGATCATTTTCGTGTAACCTGATACTGGCCTCTTCTTTCCATGCCCCAAGGAAAATGTTCCCAAATACTAGAGTACATACCTGTCTTCCTAAGGAATCGGCCGCCTCGGCAACTACAGAACAGGCTATTTAAAAGCCGGGTGAGGGTGGAGCGGGCCAGCTCTGTCTTCGCAGCCGTCCCTGAGAGGGCGCTGTTCCCAAATCAACCCTCCAGAGGCCCGGACTGAAATGCCAGAGCATTCCCACAGAACTCCGCATCCCTCCCTTCCCAGGCTGCGGTCGCCGGTCCCCAGCGGAGCGCCTGCCCACACACATGGCGGCGCCCTGCTCAGCTTCTCGGCGCCGGGGCCGACGGGCCGGGCTGGCCTTGCCAGTACTCGGGGACTTCCTCCGCGAGCCGGCTTCCTGCACGGCTGGCATTTAAACCGGCGCCTGGGGCTGCGGGCTGCGGCTGCGGATGCTGAGCTGTCCCCGGGCTGGCCAGCGCCTCCTCCTCCGCTGAGCCGGCCGGCCGCTCAGGAGCCGAGCCGAAGCATCCTCTCGCTGCACCAGGGCCCGGGCAGGAGAGGCCGGCGAGGGGGGACAGATCGGGGACCCGGCATCGCACCCCGGCATCTTGCAGTTTAATTGCAGGTTTGACTTTAATTTCCGAGATCGCAGCCCTTCTGCCCGGCGCAGATTATATCTCCTCCCCCCACCCCCCGCCGCCTCCCCCGCCTTGGTCGCTGCTTGAAGCGGGAGCTGGGCTGGGCCCCAGGAGCTTGGGCAGGGCGCGCTCCCGTCGCCCGGGGGACCCCAGCGCCGCGCGCCCGGCCATGGTGCGGCCGAGCCCGGCGCTCGGGTGAGACGGCGGCGCGGCTCGGAGCGGCTGGTCGGTGCTGCGGGGCCCCTTCTCCCAGGAGCCGAGGGCGCCCGGCGCGGGGCTGCGAGCGCGGGGCTAGCGGCGGCCGCGATGTTCAGCTGGCTGGGTTCCGACGACCGCCGGAGGAAGGACCCCGAGGTCTTCCAGACGGTGAGCGAGGGGCTCAAGAAACTCTACAAGACCAAGCTGCTGCCCCTGGAAGAGCATTACCGCTTCCACGAGTTTCACTCGCCCGCCCTGGAGGATGCTGATTTCGACAACAAGCCCATGGTCCTGCTGGTGGGCCAGTACTCCACTGGGAAGACCACCTTCATCAGGTGAGCCGCCCCGTGTCTAGTTCCTCCCGGGGACCCCTCCTGCTTGGCGCAAAACCGGAAGCCTTCCGTTGAGGGCGCTGAAGAAATTCTGGTGTTTGTGTGTCCAAAGCTTACCCCACAATTTCACTGCTGGTCCCCCCTCTCCCCCTACCTAGTGCCTCTCTGCTGTACTTAGCCCTTGGCTCAGGAGGTCAGTTTGAAGTGTTAAAAGTTCAGGGTCATCCCTATTCTCCCCATTCTATGGATGATGAAACTGAGGCCCAGGAGGTTCAAGCGAGAAATCTCCTGGTCACAAGAGCACCTTATGCGGGTGGGGGTGTCTCACACCCTCACTTTTTAGGGACATGCCCTTCGTGGCCAGGACCACCTCCATTTTAGAGGGCTCAGCCACTCACCTGGGGGCTTTGCAGTTGCAGCCGAGGAGGTGGGCTGGAAACTCTGTAGCCCTTGCTGGGTAGTGTCACTGTCCTTTTTAGCAGTCTCCTTCTCTGAGCAGACCTTCTACCTCTGTCTCTCAGAGACTGGACAGAAGCAGCGTCAGGAGCAGATGCCTTTTTCTTTTTCCTTGTTTGCTCTTAATGGCTTAGTAATAACATTATTAAGTCTTTTAGAGGTGGAAGGGACATTGGCGATCGACTCAGCCAGCCCCTTGACTTGGCAGGTGAAATGATGGAGGCAGAGAGGGGTTAGTGACTGTCCCACCCTGTGTTAACTGGGTAGGAGGCCCACCTGGGAGGCTGGTCTTAGATGCATGGGAAGACACGCTTGGCTAAATGCCTGTGGCTTTGATGGTGAGTCATCTATTCCCTTGAGTTACAGAATCCCAGGGCCGGAGGGATCCTCGGGGCCTCAGCTTGTCCACCCTCCATTCAGGGAGCTCTGTGCATTGCCCACCGGAGTAATGACAGTCTTTCCCATCTTTACAGGACAGGCTCCTCTCCAGTCCTCAGTCCCCACAACCCTCAAGGCCAGGAGTTTTTCTTTGGCCTCATTTACAACCATTGCCAAACTGCTGCAGGTGCCCTATGGCCCTCTGTGTTGAGTCAGACCCCTCTGGTGAGGCAGTGGGTGCAGTGGCCTCCCCAAATCAGTGGTGCTCATCTCCTGCAGGTTTCAAAGCAGGGGTCCTGTTTCTATTCATATCAAATCTTACTATAGTCGGGCCACCTGCAATATGCAAAGCACTGTGCTTTGTTTGCCAAGGAGAGCAGAAAAGTTAAGAGTCAGCTTGCTAATTTTCTAGCTACTAATTCCCCGTAACACGAAGCTTATACACAAGCCTGAGAGCAGGGCTTGCACCGTGCTAACATGTCATGTCTGAACAGAGCACCAGATCGGGCTTGCCTTTCTTTGGAGGGTGGACAGCCTTGTGCTCAGCAGCTTTGAGGGGCTGAGTGATTTCTAAAGAACTATGGGAGTTAGGGGGTGGGCAGCTACTGGCTTTTGGATACCTGACATTGTTAGAACGCCAAGGGCTCTTAGCAATGAATCTAATCCATTGCTTTCTCAACTTTTTAAAAGGCCAGTAGATCCTTTGAAAATCTGACAAAAGCTCTATCTGTAGAAAAATGCACATACACACACACACAAATATACAAATTTATGTATCATCTCAGGGCAAGAACCCCTGATCTGATCCATTTCCCTTAGTTGCTGCCAAAGGCGCTTCAGAGCTACGTAGGTTCTGTCCAAAGGTTTCCTTTGTAATCCGTGTCCTCCAACCTGGCCTGGTTTGTGCCCCACGGGAAATGCAGGCCATTTACAGATGGCTCCTGCCTTCACACTGCCTTCCTTGGCCCAATGGACATGCCTGGTTATAAGTCTTAGTACATTATTGTTATTTACTGTCGTGCCTTCGCTCCCTGAGGCCTCGCCTAGGGTCTCAGCTACCGGAGCTCCCAGTAGAGATGTACAGAGTGGGAGGGAAGGTGGGGAAAGGCGAGTGTCCCTGGGGACAGGATCTGAAGCAGCCGGCAGGTTTAAGTGCCTCTTGCCTGAGACACTTTCCTGGCTTTGCCTGAGTCATGCTGTCTGTTAACTGGGTTAAGAGAGTGGCAGAGTCGAGTTGCCCATAGATTATTCTTTATCTGAGAGAGACAGGAAGGCTGGGGGAGGCAGTTCCCTCGCTTTCTTATCCTCCAAGTTCAAAAGTTCTCCCTCCTCGCTCGCTCCTGTAGTAACCGAATTTAGCTCCTGCAGCCAAAGCCACCCCCCTTGAGGGACAGTCCACCAGCAGAGTAGCAGGGCTTACAGCCTAGGGAAGCCCTCCGAAACCAAATTATATCTTTTCCTTCCTTTTCACTAAATCCACTGAACAGCTATTTTTTCTCCCATTGGAAAATGGAGACAAGAATAAATTTGAGGAAGAAGAAAAAAAAATCACCCATAATCGCACGACTTGGGGGAGACCATTTTAAATATTATATATGTATATATGTATATATATATCTTTCCAGTATTTTTAGCTATTTTATAACACCGTTGGGATCATGCCATAACGTAATTCTGTATCCTAATTTATTTCACTTAGAGAAGGAGCATTTTTTTATGGAAATTCAAAAGTCTTTGTAAGCAATATTCTTAAGAGCTGTGTGATATTTCACTATATGTATATGCAAGTTATTCATTAACCGGCCTGCTTCTTTTGCACGTTCTAGGCTGTCTCTAATTTTTTGCTAATTGTTGAATCGCTCTGAATGGCACTATGCCCAATATTTTCCCACCTATTGCACTGTTTCCTCAGCGAGTCCCAAAAGTGAAATCACTAGGCCGAAGGTTGTACAGTTTTGTTTTTTAATTTTTTTACTGTTTTTAAATTTTGGTGCTAAGAATCATATTTCTGAGTTGCTTTCCAAGAGGGTAAGTTGAGACAACACCCCTTCCCCAGGGCCAAGAAGGCTCCACTGGGAGTAGCTAAGGGTGCCTTCCCCGCCCCAGCCCTGCTTCTTGCCTGGGGCGTCATGATTCCCTGCTCCGGCCAGGCCTGGACCTGTGAGGGATGTTTCCTTCCAAACAGACCTGCCTCTTCATTCCTTGGCCCTTGGCCTTTTGCTTCCTGAGTGTCCATCCACTTTCATTTATATGTACTTGCCACAGGGTCTATTTCTCATCTCAGGAAGAACATGCAGAAAAGGACATTCTTCTAATAACTAATTAATGTGCTATGTTCTCTGCCTGAAATAACTTCCCTGGCCTAAGGCCCAGCAACCCTGACCAATAAAATAAACAATAAATTGGCCTAGTGGCTGCTCCCTCCACACATGCCGCCTCTTCGGATACAGTAGCCCTGTGTCCCTCTGGCCCTGGCAGCCTTCCTCCTGTTGCTGCTATTCCCCTCCCTTCGCTCTTCCACTCACTGGCCCTGACAGCCTCCAACCCTTGCTCCCTTGCACGCTTGCCTACCCCCACCCCGGTCCCAGAGCTGCATGTGGGCGGCCCCGGGGGCTGAGGAAGACCCCGGTGCTCTGGTGGGCTGGAAGGGAGGCCTGGTGGGACCTCCGCGAAGCTGAAGGAGAGGACTGGGGGGTCGAGTGTGGGGCCTGAGGCTGGCGGAGCTAAGCTGCCTGGGTCTGCACAGGGAGGTCTGGGCTGGTCCTGAGGATCTCGCAGCCCTTCTGCAATGGGACTCAGACTCTGAAGTCTGAGCACGTGGTGGGGGGGCTGCAGGGGTGAAGTGGGGGGCTGCTCAGTGGGCACTTTGGACTCCCCCACTTCTTCAGGGGGCTCTCTGCATCCTCCCACAAAGGTGAGCCAGCATCTGGCTGTGTCGCACCATCTCTCATCACAGCCCCGGCGTCCCCGCTGCCCAGGCCTCACCTCCAGCTTTATAGCATGGTTGCCACGTGAAAGATGATTGTCCGGGAAGCCAACGGACTAGAGACAGGGGCCACCCATTCCAGGTAGACCCACTGACCTCTGTAAGGTCTATCCTGCCCGCCACAGTCCCTGCAACACCTCGCTCCTGTCTTCCCGCTGAGGTCAGAGGACATCCTTTTCCTGTCAGGCCTCTGCTCTGCTGGTCCCTCAGAGGGGCTGAGTGGAAACCTGCTCACCTCTGACAAGGCCTGAGTGTTACTCAAGGGAGTAGATAGCCCTAGGCCAGAGGAACTGCCTGCCTCAGGTCTGGCTTAAGATCTGTCTTGAAAGTCAGGTGTCTGGAGGTCATCAGGAGAAGCCTCCACTGGTAGGAGGGGGACCTCTGGAGAAAGGCCTCCATTCGATTCCCACTGACAACGGAGTGAGGCATGGAAAGAACACAGTCCGGCTCAGCAGAATCCGGGCTCTCACAGTACCAGCCAAGAGACCTAGTCAGGAAGGCCTCACCTGTCCAAGCCTCAGTCTCCTCATCTCTAACGTGTGAAGAGCAACGACCACCTTGGAGTCTTGCTCTCCAATTAGGAAGGGAAAGAACCAATGTAGCACCAGTTATGTCCCAGGCATTGTGCTTGGGGCTTTCTCATTTGCTCTCCTCTTTCTAGCTGATTCTCTAAGCGGAGGCTTAGAGGCTGGCCCTCAGAAGGGTGGGGGAAGCCCTTGGCTAGCTCCACCCACAGCTGGGATAAAGGGAAAGGGGAGGGGCATTAGGGAGGCAAGGATCTTGCCTCTACCTCCAAGGGCTGGAGGAGGGGTGGGAAGGGGATCCCATGGGCAGCGTTGGGTCAGTCGTGGACTGGGTGGGCCGGCCTGTGCCAGGGTGGGCGAGGCAAGGGGAGGCTAATGGGAGGTTTGACAGCCCAGCCACGGGTCTCCTCTGTGCTGGGGTCACTTTGTCCCATGGCAGAGTCTGTGGTGTGCCAGGGACAGGTTGGCTGCTCCGTGACGCACAGAGCTGACTGAGCCCTCAACACGGCCATCAAAGGTCTCCCACCTTTGTGAGGTCCACCACCTCACTTTGTGATTACGGGGTGCTTTCCGGCATCCCTAAAGCCTCCAGAGGCCAGTATTACTCAACAGGGCAAGTAATGTTTTGACCCTATTTGAAAGCTAAGACCCCAAAGCTTAGAGAGACCAAAGATACAGATGTAGGACACAGATACCTAGAACACAGAGCAGAAAGTGACAAGTGCCTTTCGAGTCTCAAGATCTGCAAAGTAAGAGCTGCAGCCCGAGGTCCGGCCCCTGCTGTGGTGGACATGGACACCCCAGAGGCAGACCGGGTTAAGATTCTTGGCCCAGTGCCTTTACCCTGGGTGCTTAGGTCACCAGTAAAGCAGGCCACATGCTTAGAATGCCAGCCAAGCAGGACACAAACACATGAGGAAAATGTTAGAAAACAATTTGCTTTAAAAAACCACGAAGAAAAATCCTCCTCCTGGGAAAAATCAGAATCCCGTGGGACGTCCTCACACCTATATTGTGCTTTAGTATTTATTCATTTTGCATGGGATGGCGGGGGGGAGGAGGGGGCACCAGAAACTTTTCAGCTCTCAGGGCCTCTAACTAGTGTTCTTTGGCCCCAAAGTTGGGCAATCTCTATCTCAATTTGCTCAACTGTGGAACTGAAATAATGCCGCCATCCCATGCTGCTTCTGGGACCGATGAGGTGGAGTCCTTTGGGTAAAGGTCCCAGAACAACACCTGCCTCACAGCGGGTACTCCGCCTGCCTGGTCCTCGTGACTCTTGCGGGTCCCCGTCTCCGCCATTCCCACCCAGGCTCGAATTCACTTTTCTTTTTTTACACCACTGTGGGAACGCTTTTGCCTGGCAACAGAGGCGATCTGTATCACTCCCCATCGAGAAGCAGCGATGAGCTCCCTCAATAGGTTTTCCCTTCTGGACACAGTGGTGGCTTTGTTCCGGGGGCACTCGCTGCTGCAAGCCATACGCAAATGTCCCTGAGAATTTACCCAGCCCTGGGTTCTCTGCCTGGCCCGACTGTGTCCCTGGACTTGCTGGTGGCCTCATTGGATTCTGTGTTTCTCCAGACCCGTGTGTGTGTGTGTGTGTGTGTGTGTGGTCAGCAAATTGGATGGAGGTCATGTGGGTTTAGCCGAGGAGGCAGGACAGCGGGCCCAGCCTCCAGGCCCTCACTTGGCTGCCTGAGGCTGCGGCTCTGGTACGTCCTGGAAAGTGGCCTCTGGGATGCTGGGAAGCGTCCCCCTTTGTTCATCTGCTGGTACACCGCGTCTCTCTCGGGGCTGGAATGTGAGACGCCTGTGTCCGGAAGATACTTCATCGCTGCATTTGGCCCTCTTCAGGCTGGGCATTCTCGAGGCTGCCTCAGCAATGTTTCTTTCCATCCGTCTCTATTCCGCTGTCCCTGAGGCCTTTGGTGACCTCTGGCACCCTCCTCCAGCCTTAGAATTCACACTCGCCATGCTCGCTGCGGGCCCAGGCCCACACACGTGCCCCCTTCCCGGCACAGGCAGGAATGGGTGGGGTTTCCCGGGGGCAGCCTTGACTCTCACGAAGCAGCTTCAGGTTCCCAGAACAGCCTTGTAGAGCCAGCGGCCCTGGCCCTGCTCTCGTCCCCGATAGCAACCACTTCTGTGTGCCCCATCCCACTTGTGGAGACTGAGCTGTGAACCCCAGCGGTGGGGGTTCACGGAGATGAGTACATTCCTGGGGGTGGGAGCACCGGAGCCCGGCCCCTGGCCAGCCTCCATCCAGGCCATACTCCTTCGTGGTCCTCTTGTTCCACTCCTCCTTCTAGCCCCTGGGGGTCTCGGCCCTTTTGCATTTCCTGGTCTCCAGGAACGGAGACAGTGAATGTAGTGGTAAGGAGCATGAATTCTCAAGTCCACGTGCCAGGTTCAAATTCCAGCTCTGCTGTTCACTGACTGCATATCCTGGAGCACATTGTCTGACCCGTGTCTCCTCCTTTTTACCTCTTATGAATGGTAATCTTAGTGCCGGGTACTTGTTTATGTGCTTAAGGCCTGTATCTAATGCAACACTACGAGGTGGGCTTTTTATTAGGCCCATTTGATGGTAAGGACCATGGTGTTCACGTCAGAGATGGGATGATGAAGTGGGATAATGCATGGAAAGTCTAGAACAGCTCCTGGCATATGGCACATGCTTCATAAGTCAGAACTATGACCTCTCATGTTACGGAGGAAGGTAATGAGGTTCACAGAGGACAAGTACCTTCTGAAGGTCCCTCATGATTAGAGAGACCTGGTCGCTGGCCCCAGGCTGCTGAGATGCCCTGCCTCTCCTCTGAGGCCCTGAAGAAGGTGGGTTTGAGAAAGCCAGATGCACTGTCCAAGTGTGCCGCTGCTGTCATTTATTCTTATCACAGTCCAGGTGCCAGCTTTCAAAATGGTCCTCTGATGGGAGCAAATCCTGCCTTCACACCTGGATTCTTGGGAGGAAGATGGGAGGCTCCCCAAGGCAACTGAAACCCCTCCAGAGCGGGCAGGGGTGGCCCCCTGGGCAGCAGCTCCTCGCTGGGTCCTTGGGGAGGGAGCATAGCAACCTGGCTTGAACCACCCTGTACCTCAGAGTAAGAGTAGCTCAGAACACTTCCCCAAGGCACAAGCGGGATGTCGACAAGCCGGAAGAAACCCCATCGGTCTCCTTGGCTACGAGTCTACTGGACGGAACAGGACCCCTGCTCTAGGCCCGTTCTGGGGAGGCCTAAGGTGGGCAGAGAGCTCAGGCCCTGGGGTCGTGGCATCCAGCCCAGCTCTGCCCCTTGAACTGTGGGGCCTTGATCAGCTTTCCGTCAGGGTGGAAGACGGCCGGAGAGCAAAGGATTTGGTGTTAGACTGATCTGGGTTTGGATTCCAGCTGCACTACTAGCTGTTTAACTTGGAGAAAGCCACATAACCCTACTAAGCTTCAGTTACCTCAGTATCTGCCCATAGGGCTGCCGTGCAGCACGATGAAGATGACGTTCTCCAAGCGATGAGCGTGATGTCTGGCAGGTGGAAATGCTACTGAGTGTCAGTGTCAGTGGTTTTATCAGTGAAATGGGAAGGTTGGTCTAGAGCAGGATATCCTCCTGGGCCGCACATCAGAATCATCAAGGGAGTTCCCAGAACAGGCCAGTGGCCAGGACCGCACCCCTGAGCCAGCGGGGCAGGACCTCTGAGCTGGGGCCTTGGGCACCAGTGGCTACAGCCACACAGTAGCTCCAATGCACCACCAGGGCTGAGGACCACTGGTCCAGGAGGCCCCAGTGTTCCTTCTCTTCATTCTCTGGCTCACGTGTCCCTTTGCTCATGACTTTTTTATTTCATTTCATTTTTTTAAATTTATTATTGAGACAGAGAGAAACAGCATGAGCGGGGGAAGGTCAGAGAGAGAGGGAGACACAGAATCCGAAGCAGGCTCCAGGCTCTGAACTGTCAGCACAGAGCCTGATGCAGGGCTCAAACCCACAAACCATGAGATCGTGACCTGAGCCAAAGTCAGCCGCTTAACCGACTGAGCCACCCACGCACCCCTGCTCCTGACTTCTAAAAGGGGCTGTGGTTGGGGCGCCTTGGGTGGCTCGGTTGGTTGAGCGTCCAACTTCGGCTCAGATCACGATCTCACGGTTGGTGGGTTCGAGCCCCGCATCGGGCTCTGTGCTGACAGCTCAGAGACTGGAGCCTGTCTTCGGATTCTGTACCTCCCTCTCTCTCTGACCCTCCCCTGCTCGTGCTGTCTCTCTCTCTCTCTCTCTCTCTCTCTCTCAAAAATAAGTAAACATTAAAAAAAATTAAAAGGGGCTGTGGAGAGGGGCAGCGGCCTTGGGTTCTCACTGCCCAGGCCTGAAGAAGAACAAAGAGAAGCACCTGCAGGCCACAGCCTCGAAGTGATGCTAGAGAGTGGGACCAGCAGTCTTAGATGGCATGAAGATGGACTTGATACAGTGTGCCCTTCACACGGTGTGATGTAGGCACTGTCTTTATATTTTATATTAAATGGCCGGCCTGCGGACCTAAGCCAGCAGAGTCTGTAGACAGCCTCCTTCTTACCTAGTCTCTCTGCAGGTGCCTTAGCTGGCCGCCTTCACCTATAAAATCTGCTGTACTCCGTGCAGCAGTCCGTCTCAACCTGTACTTTATTTCTGAACCCAAATCATGCATCTCCTCATCCTCCAACTACTGATTCAGAAAAGATAAAGACCAAGGACAGATTAGATATTTTCAGTTCAGCTAAAATCCCACTTCCTCCCCAGAGGTCTTTAGATTCCCCACCCGTGAAAATTTGTCCCTACCAAGGAATGTCACTGCTGTCCATCTGCCCCTCTGCCGTGACTCCCCTCCTCAACCTGCCTGTGGCAGACGTGCAGCTTTGCTCTGCGAACAGAATCCCTGCATTATGACTGTGCTCCCTCCTGCCAGGTACCTCCTGGAACAGGATTTCCCAGGCATGCGGATTGGGCCTGAGCCGACCACCGACTCCTTCATTGCCGTGATGCACGGACAGGTGGAGGGGATCATCCCTGGGAACGCCCTGGTGGTGGATCCCAAGAAACCTTTCAGGAAGCTGAACGCCTTTGGCAATGCCTTCTTGAACAGGTGAGTGCTCAGGGAACACACATCCTGGGTGTTCTCTTTTCTTCTTCTTGGGGTATGAGAAGGAAGAGGAGGGGTTTGGGAGGCTCGGTGCCTTTTCCATACCCAGAGTCTCTTGGTTGTTCCCGTCTTGCTGGGAATGTGACCGAGTCGGTCACCATTGATTAGGGATGTAGGATCTGGGCCAACTTACCTCCCCCTAATCTGCACCTCCCTCCAGTGAAAGCAGAGAGGGCTGTTCTCTGTAGTTCCTAGCTTTTGTCTATACAGTTGACCTTGACACAGGTTTGAGCTGCGTGGGTCCATTTATATGTGAATGTTCCACTGCGTGGTGTGGGGCGGCGGAAATGATGCCTTTAACCCCCTCATCGTTCAGCGGTCAGCTGTACTATGGAAGGGATTTGCATCCCACTGGAAGGAGGTAGAGGAAGGTTCCTCTCTGTTCCTGGACATTGTTCTTACTGGGTGGAAGGAACCTTGGGATGATGGTGGAAGTGCTGAGTTTGAGCACCGCCTCTCATACTAAGCTCACTAGGGTTTGTGCCTTCCTCCTGGAGCACCTCAGGAGCTGAAAGGATGGGCGTTTAGACTGATGCTGGCTGGGGACCTGCCAGCCATGTCCATGGGAAGGACAATAGGGAACAAGGAAGCCTCCAGTTCACTGCAGCCACACCCAGGGCGGTTGCACCACAGACATCTGGCTCCCGTCTCAGTGCTGCCCAGGGGTCGTGTTCCAAACACGTAGCCTCCTTCTCCCTCAGCAGATGCCCTTGCCTCCTATTCTAGAGAAAATGGAAGCCAGGGTCCTTGGAATCCCTGGAGTTGGGTTTCAATCTGTCCATACAGAGTTCATTTGCATTTGTCCCCTCTCCCTTCCACCAGTCTGCAGAGAGCTGCCTCTTCTCCCCACAGGTGCTTCCGGGCCAGCTCCTCAGGGACCACTCTCTTTCCGATGACACCACCCTCTCCCTGCCTCCCCTCCATGTAGAAATATCTCCTCTCCACAGCCCTGCAGCAGACCCTGCCACCTTTAGGTTTCTTGACTAGACCTCCTCATTTCTCCCCGTCCCCCAACCTGGGGAACATGGCTTCCCCCATCACAGCTGCCCATGTGAAGGTCACCGTGACCTCTAGTGATAGTGAGCAATGGGGGCTTCCCACCCTGACCTCACCCCGCCTCTCTTTGGTATCCGTCTCTTTCAGCCACTGTTCCCCTTCAGCTCACTGGCCCTCCTGCTGCCTCCCTGTCTGCTCTGCCCCCTTTCCCTCTGGCTCCTGTGACCCAGTGTCCCCCTCAGCAGGACCCACCCACCCTCAGCCACCTGCCCTTCTCACTCCCAAGAGTCAGCTTCGGTGAAGCCTCAGCCACAGCCCCTGCCCCAAACACCAGCCCCATGCACATGGTTACCGGGTCACCAAGGGACAAAACCCAGCTCACGCCAGCTTCAGCAGAATGTGGGGTTTGTTGTGGAATCCTTGGGTGTGCCCTAGAGCCTGAGGAGCCATGGGCTTCGGTAGGACAAAGGCTGTGCCATTTACTGTTCCAGACCGTCACCTAGAGCAGCGCCGGGCACGGGGCAAGGATCTCCCGAGCCCTTCACCTGACTTCCCTCGAGGTGCTGGTCCCATTCCACCTCATACTGTGGTTGCCCGCGCACGTGCCTCCTCTCCCCACCAGACTGGACACCTTGGGGACAGAGGCTGAGGTTTGAATATCTTAGTGTCCCTGACAGCAGGGCTTCACAAATGCAGGACCACAGCTGCCTCAGGATCACCCAGGGAGCCTCCTCCAAATACAGGGCCCGGGCCTAGGGCCAAAGCCGAGTCTGAATTGGAGCCTGGGGGTCGGCATCGGAAGGTCACCCGACTTCTGAACGTCTGCCCCAGGGCTGGGAAGGCTGGTGTGCGCCTGCACGCGTGAGGGTGCACGAGAGCCTGTGAGAGGACAGCCGGGCTTGCTCTCGCCCCATGCAGGTTTGTGTGTGCCCAGCTGCCCAACCCGGTGCTGGAGAGCATCAGTGTCATTGACACCCCAGGGATCCTGTCCGGGGAGAAGCAGAGGATCAGCCGAGGTAAGCGACGCACCTGCTGGGATCGACCCTGCCTCTGTGCTGTGTCCTTCCCCTTATGTCCTCTTGCTTCCGTACTATGAGCTAGACCCCCCAGGACCCTGCTGTATCTTGATGAGCTGGCACCACCTGGTGTACCGTGGGGGACAGTCCTAGGCAGGCGCCAGGGGACGGTGTGGGTCCACTGTAGCTCAGGCGACAGCTGGCCTCAGTCTCCTCATCTGTAAAAGGACACAGCAATATCTGCCTTACTTACCTCATTGGGTTCATTCGTTCTCCAAGAGGCACTACCCATGGGCCAGACCCTGGTTTGCTCCTGAAGGTGGCATGGGCCCTTGTTTGGGGTGCCCCGAAGTCCCCGTGGGCCCTGGACTGGGGTACTCCACAGGGGAGGCCTGCAGAGAACTTCATCCTGGTAACGTGGGGAGGCCAGCGTGCTCTGGGCCCAAGAGTGGGGAGCTGGGTGTGGAGCCATACTTGGAAAACTGTTCACTCCAGGCAGAGATGGGCTAATTGCTCACGAAGGGAGGCCCCCGGGCATGGCAGCGAGGAGACGGAACCCTGGCGTCAGCCTGCCGTGTCCTCGCCGAGTGAGCTCGGGCAGGGTTCTTCAATTATGCATCTGTAAAATAGGGGGAAATTGTTCTCTCTACTTTATAGGCTCATTGAAGGATTAAAAGAAATAATACAGGCACAAAGCCCTCTGCCTGGCACGTAGGAAGTGCCCAGTACACATGAATAATCATCATCATCACTGGGTTTTGTTCTGGCTCTAACATGCTAGACGATGATGTACAAAACGGAAGTCAGCTCCTGGCCCCCCACCCAGCCTCTCCTACTACCTCCTGCTGTGTGCCCTGGGCAGCCCCTGCCCTCTCTGGGCTGTGTCTCTGGCAGGCAAAGCTAAGCCACTCCCACCCCAGTATTGGAGCCAAGTCCGCACTCAGACGTCGGCCTCCGGGAAGGAAAGTCTTGGGACTGGCAGGGTTCTCTGGGCAGTGGCCTTAGGTGACTGTCTGCTTCCCGCCCGCATGTGCCGTGGCCCCCTGTGCTCTGTGGCCCGCCGAGGTCTGCCCTGCGGCATGTCTGCGTCACCACTGTGGGGCCCAGAAACCCCCTCCTCCAAGGCCAGGGCCTGCAGGCCCCGGCACCGCTTAACCCCGGGTTCCCAGGCCCCTGGGAGGGGAGCCCACTGCCTCACAGGTAACAAGCCAGTGCCCCCAGGCCCCAGGCGTGTACTAAGGGGGCCCAAGTGCCCCTGGTGCTGGCCTGGGTACAGGCCCGTAGTGTCAGAACTGGGCCGCCCCGAGCACTCCTGCCAGCTGACCTGGCTTCCTCTCTAGGGGGAGCAGCTCTCTTGCAGATCTCTCTCTGGGGTGACAGGACCTGCCTCGGCCCTGTGGCAGTCCCCCATGGCTGTGTGAGTGGGGACAGCCCGCCCTGGCAGAGGGGGAGAGGCCCTCAGGTTGGCAGCCCGCTCCAGGACCTCTGGACCCCAGTCTGTCCTGCAGGAAAGACAGAGCCTGCTCTCAGGAACCTCAGTCTGTAGTAGAGGGGAGCAGGGCTGGGCAGAGGCCCCAGCAGGAAAGCCCTGCCTCTCCCCACTGTTTCACTGAGGAGGTGACCCCTGGGACAAGGGGGGAAGAAAGCAGCAAGTCAGGAGCGGCCTTGTGTTAACATGCCATGTAATCAGTGGGACGGCGGTAGAGGGAGTATGGGGTGCCTGGGCTCCAGGCGGTGCAGGGGTGAGGTGGAGCTGGTTTGGAGACATAGAGCCCATGGCCCTGGGAAGAGAGGCTCATCTGCCCTCTCCTCTGGATCTTCGTGGGCACTGCGGTGCTCGGGTCCAAGCCCTGTGGAGGGGAGGATTGTGCGGCTCTCTGTGTCGCTTCTATTTGTTTCCCTAAACACTTCCTCCCTCCTTACCAGCGCCCCCCCCACCCCACCCTGCCCCGCCCCAGTTTCATCTGGCCTCATCCTGAGTTTAGGCCTAAAAAGGGATTTACTGTTTCACACTAGCCGCCTGGGTGTCCTTCAGGAAGGCTCAGGAGAGCCACAACTTTTCACTCTGAACCACCTGGGGGCTGGGGAAGGAGGAGGTGGCACGTGTACCTGTGATGCAGTGCAGCCTGACAGGTGGGTCCGGAGAGGACTCCAGCCTCTGGGATTTCCAAGGGCACTGGACTGGGAGGTCAGAGCCCTGGTGTTTAGAACCAGTATCGGTCTCAACAGGTCACATTTTATCCCTGAGCTTGTGTCCACTTCTGTAACAAGGGATAATGACACCCATGTGAGGTCTACAGATGATAATGGAAACACGTCAGCTCTGGGAATGGATGACAGTGTGCTCCCTTCTTTCCCCTTTATCTGCCAGCCAGGGTTGCCCATTATACAATCTCGGAGTAATCTGTGCAAACGGCCTCCCTTACAGTTGTGCAGTGCACAGCCTGTGCAGCTGTATGTGGCAGCTTGCTTCCAGGGACTCCTGTCCCAATCCATTCTTCTCCTGTTCCTGTACCTCCCCACTTGCTTTCATCTTTGGACCTCAGTGGCTGCCCTCAGCAAATTGGGTGCTTGATTTCCTTGCCTGCCCTTCCTGTCCCCTCCCACTGCACACTGACTTCTAGAAGTGATGGCTCTGTGAATGGCTACACAAGCCAGTCTGTTCTCTGCCTTCCCTGCAGCTGCTGGCAAAAGCAGCCTGTGATAAAAACCAGAGCTGGAAGCTGGGCACTGGCACTGTATCGCCAGCCAGGGCAGTGCTGCCCTCAGCACTCCAAGGAGAGGACATCAGACACCCTCAGGTATCAGGGAAGTTTCCAGTATGCAGAGCCTCTCCCACCCTTTCCCAGCCATAGAACCTGGTAGTTCCAGTTTATACCTACACACATCTACACGCACCCACCACTCCCTCCATACACACTATCCCCCCTGACACACACACACACACACACACATACACACACACACACGTGTGCACAGAACCAAATGCTCTTTGTGCGACTTCTTGCCTGGGGCCCCCAGAGCTCTGGGTTTGGCTGCACCACAGATCCGGTGCTTCTGTCCTCCCTCCAGCCGGCTGAGGTCAGGACAGGACCCGTGGGTAATCCTGCACACTGCCCTGGACAAGCTCCCTGGCTGAGAGGCGTGTAGAGCCTCCAGTCCAGCCCATGCCCCATTCACTGAGCTTCATGCCAGGCGCAGTGCTGTGTCTTGCCAACAAAAAGCGGCATCGTTATCAAATCTGCACAGAGCCGCCTCTGGCCCAGTGGCCCCAGGGTGCCACGTTCTGGAAAGTGAGCTGCTCCCAAGGGCTCCCCAGGCTGCAGGCTTCACAGGACGGAGAACCCAGCCCTGGGCCAGACCTGGAAGAAGTGTGGTCCTTGTTCAGGGTATGGCCCCTCTTCCCCAGGCCTCGGGGTGGGTGTCTGAGGGGGAGACAGGAAGCAGGGGACATCTGGGAACCTGAGCCCAGGAGGTCCCGGGCCAGCACTTGTCTCTGGATGAAGATGCCCTGGGACGGGCAGCAGAGGGGCAGGGAGGCAGTTCCTGGAAGTGACAGGATGTGCCCGGCCCCAGGCTCATTGCTGGGAAGAAGCAAGGATGCAGCAGGAGTGGGAGGGGCTCCGGAAGCCTGAGTGTCCTCACACTTGGGAACCACTTTTCCTGGCTACTTGTCAGCTAGACATTCCCGCAGGTCCCACCCTAGAAAAGTACCCCCTTGGGCCTGGGGCTCCCATTCCTCCCCATGGGTCCCTTCCTGTACGGGTGAGCTTAGCAGCGCCACAGCAGGGGAACCCCATGCCCAGACCATAAAGCTGCCATGGGAGCCGGTCTCCTGATACCCAGTCTAGTGGCTTTTGAGTGGTTTAGTATCACCTGCCCAGAAAGAGTGCAGGGAGTAGAATGGGGCCGACTGTCATCTAAGGTTCCCTCCGGGGGCACCTTGGAGGGTCCAAGCTGGTCCTTGCAGCCTTATGCCCCTGGCCCGTCCCTGGACTCTCTCTGGAGAGGGGCCCCAGACTCCATGATGTACATATGCGCCTGTGTGGGCACCATGGGCCGGGGCAGAGCAGCAGGGTCCTGACACATGTCATAAGGGCTTACCGCCAGCCTTATGGTCATCGGAGGCCTGCGGGCCACTTCCAAGGTCACATCTCCGAGGCATGCAGTGTGGCGTTTGTTCCCCACTGGCATCTGAACTCTTCCCACGTTTTGAAAATTGATGCCTTTTTATTTCTTTTTTACTAAAATGTCTTTAAATCTCAAAAGAGATTTTGGGGGGCAGGGTAGGACCTTTTATGCACCCACCACAAGTGCCCGGTTTGAGGGCTCAGTCCTGAGCTCCAGCCTCACACATGGCTATGCGTAGGAAGAGAGCGTGGACGGGAGTCAAGGGTCTGGGGTCTAGTCCCAAGGTTGCCACGCCCCGCCTGTGTGAGCTCGGCCAGCCCCTAACCTCTCCGTCCCCTCCCTTCCCTGTAAGATGTGTGTGCCCCGTGTAGCTCCTGGCACGTGGACAGTTATGAGGATCAAACGAGACGTTTGAAAATACAAAGAAACGTACTGCCTGTCAGCCTCCCTGCTTTGCTGTTCAGAACATGCAGGAAGCCAGTGGGCGATTAAGGAGTTGCCTTGCTTATTGCGTTTGTCTCATTGATTTCCTTCTGCCTGGCATTACTTGGAAATGCTTTCTGTCCAGTCCTCTGGAGCTGGAGGCTAGCGGGGAGAGCCCCAGATCCCTGCAGGCTGAGCAATCTCTGGGCCCGATGCCTGCAGACCAGATCGCTTGGAGCCAGCAGACTCGCTGTGCGTAATCCCAGGGATTCTGGGAAGACCAGCTTTGCCGCTCCCTCTCTCGGGGCTTCAATCTCCCTCCACTTATTAGTTCATGTCTCATAAGCCTTTGAGCTGCTGCAGGTGCTCAGGAGTTCCTGTTGGGGGTCTCAGAGCCATTCCCAAGACCAGCTGGGGAAGGGGACCTGTCACCACAGACATTAGGGCAGAGCCCTCCAGACCGATCCAGGCTCTCCCTGTGCTATGGAATCCTATTGCCATGGCTCTAGCACTGACCCCTCATTGGTCGTGTGTTATCATCCCCATTTTACAGCTGAGAAAACTGAGGTTCAGATTTGCTAAGGTCCCATGGAAGATAAATGAAAGAGCTAGTCCCGTGCCTTTCAGGTGCTCCCATTCCTGGATGTGCCTAAGCCCTGTCCTCCCCCCCGCCCCCCCGCCAGTCCCGGAGATGGTTACCTGTTCTGGAGGCTGCTAGGCTCTGAATAGCGGGGAGCAGGAGGCTGAGCTTCTGAGAAAGCCTACGCCCTCACCACTTGGTCCTCAGGTCCTCGAGGCCAAACCTGGGGAGGAAGCGCCTGGCATTACTGACTTTGCAGCTTGATAGCTCTCATGAGAGCGTGCAGAATTTGCAAAAGTGGGAAGATGAATAGGAAGCCTCTGTGCTTATGAAATCCCAGAAAAGGTTTACCAGAAGCCATCTGCCTGTCCTCAAGCAAGAGCAGACCTCACACAGGCCCCCTCCCCAAAGGTGTTTAAGACAGAGGCCCCCAGGCTCCTTTCTCCTTGTCCGGCAAGGCCTTCCTCGTGTCTCCCCTTCATCCGTCCTGTGGTGCTCTCCACCCTCACACCTCTGGTCTTCGAAGCAGGGAGAAAGGAAGCTCAGAGGTCTTCCAGTCCAGCTCCCTGCTTTGACCGGCAAAGAGACTGGGGACCAGAAATGGAAGGCTCTTTGCCCAAGAACACACAGCAACTTGATGGCTGACAGAAACTAGAAGTGAGCTTGCCAGGCTAGTGCTCCTCAGGCGACCCCTTCAGAGCACATCCTACCTCGAGAACACCGAGCCCATAGGAATGGGCAGGGGGCCGTCATCTCCCGGGAGCACTGAGCTGCTACTGCCCCACCCCACACCGAAGTGGCTGGTCACCCTTGCCCTTACCACCCCCCCAAGCCTTTGCAGCTCCGCCCCCTCTTGCACGGCTGGTGCCATCCGGAATTGGTGAGAGGTGGGAGAGGCGGGTGCCTCTTTCCTCTCCAGTTTCTCTGGCCCCTTTGCTATCCTGAGTCCACGGAGGGGTGACCAGAGGGCCTGATTTGTGGTGGGGAGACATGACCCCGGTTCCAGCCCCTCCCCCTCCCGCCACGTGGCTCTGCGCACCCCCTGAGCCTCTGCTTCCTTGTCTGTGAATTGCCAGGCTCTGGTCAACCAGCCGGCCAGGAGTGGTTGCTCTGGGATCTGCTAACAAGGAGCTGCATCACCCCCTCAGGGCTGCCCTGCCCGAGGCCTGCACGCCACAGCCACAGTCCCATCAGGCCGGATTTGGGAGTGAGCCCCGCTGCCCTCCCCAGACACCCAGGAGAGCAGGCATGCTGGTTCTGGGCACCACAGAGCAGGAGAGTGGGTGCAGGCTGCTGGCTCACCTGGGCACTGGGGAGGGAAGGAGAAAGAAGGCTGGGGAGGCAGGGAGGCAGCCCCGTGCAAGACGGCTGCCCTTGTGCAGGGAGCCCAGGGCCCAGGTGGCACTGTCCAGCCCTGGCCCCACCGCTTAGGGGCTATTTGACTGTCATGTCATCTCTGCACCTCAGTTTCCTCCTCTGAAAAGCTGGGGTGAGCCTTCTCATCCTGTGTATCTCAAAGGGTGCTGCAGGGGTGAAATGGGGCCATGACATGAACACCGAACACCTTGCCCCCTGGAGCAAACACTGAACTTGGGGTTGGAGAGCCGGGTACCGTGCCCCAGCGGCTGCCTCCTACAAGCAGAGTAGTCTTGGCTGAGTCACTGTGCCACAGTATCTCCGTGGCACTGACCATGCCCCTGCCTCATTGCTGGGCAGAGCCCGGGCCTCTGGATGCACATTCCTGAGCCCTGTCGCTGAATGCAAAGAGCCTCTTTGCCTGAACAAAAAGACTCAATGGGAATAATGATGTGACTAATAACTATGTGGTGGGCTTGGAGTGTATTTAGTCCTTATACTTCCATGAATCAGGTGCTATTAGTGTGCCCATCTATAGGTGAGAGAACACTCAGGAACACTAACATGTTCAAGGCCAAATTCAGAACATGTGGGGGCGCAGGTGCTGGAACCCAGGTGTGACTCCCAAGACCACGTTCTGTGGCCGGCGCCTGGCCTCCCGTCCCCGAGCGCCTCCCTGTGCCGCGGAGGCCCCCCTCCTGACTTCCCCTCTGCCGCAGGGTACGACTTTGCTGCCGTCCTCGAGTGGTTCGCCGAGCGGGTGGACCGCATCATCCTGCTCTTCGACGCGCACAAGCTGGACATCTCCGACGAGTTCTCCGAGGTCATCAAGGCCCTCAAGAACCACGAGGACAAGATGCGGGTGGTGCTGAACAAGGCGGACCAGATCGAGACGCAGCAGCTGATGCGGGTGTACGGGGCCCTCATGTGGTCCCTGGGGAAGATTGTGAACACCCCGGAGGTGATCCGGGTCTACATCGGCTCCTTCTGGTCCCACCCCCTTCTCATCCCCGACAACCGGAAGCTCTTTGAGGCCGAGGAGCAGGACCTGTTCAGAGATATTCAGAGTCTGCCCCGAAATGCTGCCCTGCGCAAGCTCAATGACCTCATCAAGAGAGCCAGGCTGGCCAAGGTGAGACTGTCCCCGGGAGACGGGGAGGTTCGGGATGTGGGGGTGAGATGCAAGAGCTGAGGGCTGCCGCGGAGGGAGGGGGAGGGTCAGCCTTCTCTAGCTCCTGAATCATGGGCACCAGCTGAGCCACCTCAGTAGTGGGGGCAGGATAGCCTGCTGGTTATGGTCACAGGCCCTGGTGTGGGGTGGCCAGATTGGAGCCCACCTCCACAGTTTATGAAATGTGATCACAACCCTGGTAAGGTCCTTAGTCTCTCTGTGCCTGTTTCTACGTCTGTAAAATGAAGGGGGGAGGGTAAAGTAAGATAAAGAATGTAACAGCCCCCACCCATCACAGTGCCTGGCATCCTCAGAGGTGCTCAGGAAATGTTAGCTGTTGTTGGCTTCCTCGTCATCAACATCATCACCAGTATCACCATCCCTATAACTGCCTTGACCCTAACCTCCCCCATAATCTCACCTTTCCCGTGTGATCTAGGAAAACAGCTCAGCGCTGCAAGCAATGAGAGACCGAGGGGGTGAGATAGAAATTATTGCCGAGGGAGCAGCAGGAGGAGGCATTTATGGGAAGAGATGGGGTCAGATCCACCCTGGAGGGAAGGAACGGATCAAGGGTCTTGAGCGGAAGGTTTCTCTCTGTTCCTGTTTCTCAGGTTCATGCCTACATCATCAGCTCACTGAAGAAGGAGATGCCATCGGTGTTTGGAAAGGATAATAAGAAGAAGGAGCTGGTGAACAACCTGGCTGAGATTTACGGCCGAATCGAGCGGGAGCACCAGATCTCACCCGGGGACTTTCCCAACCTGAAAAGGATGCAGGTAAACCAGGGGTCTGGGGCTCCAGGACAAGGGACAGTCTGATTGCCCAGGATCAGAAGGCAAGGAGATGGCCCAGGTCTGCGCTCCCTGCTGGACCACCGCTGGTCCAGCAGGTGTCATATCTGGGTCTGGGGAGAACACAGAGCCCCAGTGCTCCCAGGGAGGCTGGGGTACCATGATGCTTGCCTGATGCCTCCAGTTTAGGACCTCCCCCAGTCACAGCCACCACAGGCTTAGAATCCCTGCCATGCCGCATGAAATGGAATGTCACCTGACACAAGGTCTCCAGGCCCTCGAGTGCCTAAGTTCACCTCTGAGCTCCCACTTGAGAGCAGTGTGGGACATGGAGAAGCAGAAGTCTGCATTGGAGATTGCCACCTTTGGGGTACAGCAAGAGTTCCTATCTTGGGCCTGGCACCATAACACCTGGTTTCTCACGTTATTCCCCCAAGCAGTCCTCTGAGGGAGGCGTTTTCTCCCTCCTTTTACAGATGAGCAGACTGAGGTTTACAAAGGTAATTAACCTGTGTAATTGACTGCTGACAGTTTTCTGAGTACGCTGTTCACACAGGGTGCTGGTAGAAAAGCCGGAATCCGTCCCCACATCCAAGCGAGAAACCACCACTCCAATGCTAACTGGATCCTCTGTGAACCTCTGTCTCTTCATCTCTAAGCTCAGGCTCCAGAAGCACCCACCTTATATGTACGCTGTGAGCATCAGTGAGATAATAAATGCAAGGGGCTTAGCACAGAGCCTGGCTCTTAAAATGCAGTCTCGAGTTAAGATGTCACTACTGGGGGAAGCGCAGTGATGAACACAAGGGACCTATCTCTCTGTACAAGTTTTGCAGCGTCTCACGGTTCTGTAATTACTTAAAAGTAACAGGTTTCTAAGAATTAGGGAATTTTTTAAAGAATAGCAGCACATGTAGTAGTAATACTGTGTTTGCCCTTGCTGTTGATTTTGATCTTTGGCTTGGGAACTCATTTCTCGGTTTAAGACTGGAGGTTCAGAACATCCGTAAGGTCCCAAACAGGCAGTTTTAGCTTCCTATGTGCTAAAAGGAAGAGAAAAAATAGGCATTCAAATAATGCATGTGTTCACGTAGCCATTCATTCCTGGAACCACCTACCATGAGCCAGTTACTAATTTCAGAATTACTTTAACATAACATAACTCAGGGTTGTCACTTAGCTGTGGCTTGGAATACATCCAACTTTTAGCTTCTCTTTCTGTTAAGGATGTAACGATCTGGGGGCGCCTGGACGGCTCAGTCCATTGAGACTCCGACTCTTGATTTCGGCTCAGAGCATGACACCAGGGTGGTCGGATCGAGCCTGGGTCAGGCTCCACTCTGAGCATGGAGCCTGCTTGAGATTGTCCCTCTCTCTGTCTCCCTCCCCCGCTCATGTGTTCGCTCTCTCTCTCTAAAATAAAAAAAAAATTAAAGTTAGAAAAGAATGCTTTGCTCTGGAAGCAAACATTTATGAAGTTAACATTCAAAAGGGACCACACAACCCCATTTTTAATGTGAGGAATCCTTTTGCAGCATAAAGATGTCATCTTCGCGTCTGTTTGCCAGTCACACGTTAGGATCTGTTGTTCAGTGCCCTGAATGAGTCATGCAAATGGCCGTCCCGGTGGGCCGTCTCTGTGGGGTGATGGGAGCACCAACTGTGCTCCCTGGAAGATATTAGGATGCCTGTTTGGGAGCCCACCAAACACACCTAAATGTGGGCAGGCTGGGAGAGATGCCAGGGACCCTGGGCTTGTCTGCTCCTGCCCTGTACACCCCCACCAGCCCCCACCTGCCGTCCAGGTTCGGCCCTGCCTTGGAAGGGAGGTGAGAAATGCACAAGCTAACACTCGCCCTTGAAATGTCACCGTGGGTGTTTTCTGCATTTTTATGCAGGGAACTCGATGTGCTTGCTCCTGAGACTCCTGTGCACTGGCCTCTGCCCAGTGTCCTGAGATTGCCATGGTCAGAGCCAAGGACAGGAGCAGAGAGCTCTCACCTTGTCACTGAAAAGGCCAAGGAGAAGCTGGGTATTCTAGACTCAGATCCCTCAAAATCGCAGAGATGTGGGAAGTGGGACGTATTTCTTCTGCCGTGTGATGTGGGTGTCATGGGAAGGCAGGAAGGGGCGCTTTTACAGACTCTGCCTGTCTGCCTTCCTGTGTCTACTGTGTCAGAACCCTGAGGGGAGAAGCAAAGCATGTATTTGATGACTCGCCAGGTAATCCCGATGAGCAGCCTGGGTGAAAATCACTGGTTTGGAGATGAGCCTTGGCTTCTGTTAGGATTTGTTTTTAGCTGCCTGTGCCTCAGTCCTTCCTTCCCTTAATGGGGATAGAATGTGATTCCCCTCCCTCAGAAAGGCCCCAGGGGAGCGGATGAGATCCCGCAGTGAGGCCTTTGCAATGCTCTCCAGTATTACCACCGTGGTTAAAGCAGAGAGACCCCTACGCCTCAGTCTCAGAGGACAGAGCATTCAGGAACCACCAGCCAAAACTAGCTGAGAGAAATGCCATTGCTTTCCAGAGTATTAAAGAGAATCCAGATAACTGGATCAAACCAATATTTGTTCAGTTTCCTTTTCTTCCCCAGACCCTGCAACCGTTCTCTCCTGAAAAATTCCAGCAAGAGCCAGTGTGCCTTTTTTTCTTCTCTTCTCTCCTATCTTTCAGTATTTCATTATTTTGTGACCAGCTTAGCCTCCAGGGCTGTGAACGTTCCAGCATTCGCAGAAGGCAGCGTCCCCAACAAGGGAAATAGCTCCTTCCCTTGCCTTCTACCCTCACTTTCTTTTCTCTTCCTCCTCCCAGGACCAGCTGCAGGCCCAGGACTTTAGCAAATTCCAGCCACTGAAGAGCAAGCTGCTGGAGGTGGTAGACGACATGCTGGCCCACGACATCGCCCAGCTCATGGTGCTGGTGCGGCAGGAGGAGACCCAGCGGCCTGTGCAGATGGTGAAGGGCGGAGCGTTCGAGGGCACCCTGCACGGCCCCTTCGGGCACGGCTACGGGGAGGGGGCTGGGGAGGGCATCGATGACGCCGAGTGGGTGGTGGCCAGGGACAAGCCCATGTACGATGAGATCTTCTACACCCTGTCACCGGTGGATGGCAAGATCACAGGGGCCAATGCCAAGAAGGAGATGGTGCGTTCCAAGCTGCCCAACAGCGTGCTGGGCAAGATCTGGAAGCTGGCTGACATTGACAAGGACGGCATGCTGGATGACGAGGAGTTTGCACTGGCCAACCACCTGATCAAGGTCAAGCTGGAGGGGCACGAGCTGCCCAACGAGCTGCCCGCCCACCTGCTGCCCCCATCCAAGAGGAAAGTTGCTGAGTGAGGGACGGAGGAGGTTCAGAGCAGACAGGCGGTAGAGGAGATGGGGGGAGAATGAGATTGAGATGCGCATACGCGCGCGCGCACACACATCTTGAGAAGTACACTGCAGACGAGAGGGGACAGGGATCTGTAGGCTTCCAGACTGGTCTTTGGACACATCTCCAAGTTCTCAGCATTGGTAGAAGCACAGGAGTGCTTCCAGAGCCCCAGGTTCAAACCTGGGTCTCTGTCCTTCTTCTCTCCCATCTCCCACCACCCACAGAGGGATTTCACCTCTTCACAGGTGGCCCATCCACCCCCACATTCCCAGGCTCAGAGCAGATGGAAAATGCTTCTCATTCAATAGGCACTGCACTGTTTTCAGTGCCATCTCCCCCTCTTTGGCTTCCCAGTGGGAAAAAATGCTCCAGGTCTGAGAGATGTGAGGTGAGGGGCCGCTGCTGGGAGCGGGGGTGGAGGGGGGGTTGGCTGGCGGGGATGGTGTGAAAGGAAGCATCCTCTGCCTGGTCCCAGATTTAAAGACACATGGCCCTGAGCCGTGTGCTTTCCTAGGCTCAGGCTGTGTCTGCCTGAGCATACCTGCCCTTGAACCCTACCCCTACTTCATTTCAAAGAATCCCAGACCTGGAGAGAGAGGAAAAAATTGGCAGGAAAAAAAGCAAAGAAATTGCCCTAAATCCTCAACCCAAAGCCAGTCAAGGTGGCTTTATTCCACAGATTTTGTGAGGTTTGTGTTGTTTTCACCCAGCCCTGATGTTTGGATGCTCAGACCCATCTCCCATTTATCCAGCCCGGCCTGTGTGCCAGGAGCTGTGTTTGGCTCTTTACATACATCATCCCACTCGGCCCCCGCCAACCCCTAAGGAAGTAAGCATCAGTCCCCCCACTTTGCAGATGAGAAACTTGAGACTCAGAGGAGTTTAGGTGACCTTCCCAGAGTCACAGAGGTCACATGTGGTAGAGAGAGGATTCAGAGTCAGGACCTCAGACCCTTCCTTCTGCTGTGGCGACATGTGCAAGAAGGATCCCAGCATCGCTAGGGGGCGATGAACCTTGGAGAACAGGCTGCGCAAGCAGGGCACCTCGGCCTCCCAGAGTGGGCGGCGCAGGAGGACGGCCAGCCAGCATGTGGTGGGCCATCAGTCTGGCCATCTGTCACATTACAGAAGCAAACCGTGCTGTCTGGCTCTGTGGCCCATGTTCCTAAAATTACAGAAGTCCAATAGCACCAGCGGGAGAGTGGGCTGGCCTGCTGGGTGCTGTTGGCGCCTGTCCCCATTCGGCCACCCACCCAGGGGCCTGAATCATCCCAGCTCAGAAGCAGCCACCGACTGTCATCAAGTGGGACCTCGTGCTGGCTCAGAAGGCTAAAGTGAGAGGTCTGAGGTCCTGTTCCCTGCAGGAGCCCCCTTGACTCTGCAGCATCCTTGGCACATCGCCACCATTCTCCGTGCCCTGCACCCTCCTTTATGGTTTCTCCCTTGGCTTGCTTTGTGGCCACTGAACCAGTCACTTTGTATGCTATACTCCTACTGTGATGGAAAACAAAAACAAGCATAACTTATTTTATATCTATGTTCAGACTATAGAGACAATATTCTATGTATCTATGATGTGCTTACTACTGCAGTGCATTTGTCATTAGTCTTCATGTTAATATAGCACAGTTATCCTTTGGTACGTGCTTGGCCACAGAGCATCTTTCCAAAGGAGGCTGGGGGAGGTCGAGGGAGGGAGGCTGAGGTCTTACGTGGGGCTCCTGGGGGCATCTTTGGCACGGGCTGCCCACAGCCAGCGTCCTCACACAGCATCCCATTGGCCTGAAGCCTGCAGGCCCCAGTACTGTCCAGGCTGGCCTGATGGAACTACCACTCCCTAGCACTCCACTCTGGCGTGGAGATGGTCCCCAAACCTCTGGGCTTCCTTCTGCACGCACGTATTTCTCTTTCTCCCGGAATGAAGGGCAAGACCAAGGCAAAGAGGTCTAACCTCTAAGTTGAGAGCTAAGCACAGCAGAGGGACCATTTCTCAGCTCTGTGCCTGTCTTTGAGATGAAGGAGGCAGCAGAAAGAGGTAAGAAGAAAGACGGGTGTGTGTCCCCTCACCCTACCGCCACTTGGACACGTGGGCACCTTCCTGCCCCACACATCCCTGCCCCTCCTCCCTGCCTCTTTAAGACTCCGGCCCCAGCCATGAGAGATCTGTGAGGCACGGGAATGTGTGGTGGCATGTTTCCCATCTACTGAGAAAGAGGAAATGGTACTTGAGGCTCCTCTCAATGGTTGAGGGAACAATCAAGAGGCACTTTCTCTGGGGCCCTTCCTCTGGCTCTTGCTGCCTCAGCCAACTGACCTCTTTCAGGCTTCCATCTGGTGTGGAAACCAGGGGCACAGCACAGTGGCGATTTCACAGGCAAGAATCCCTAGAGACCCAGTGTCCTGTCGCTCCTTCCCCCACACTGCTCAGCCCGGGCGACGGAAACTGTCAGATAAGGAGAGCAACGCTCTATGCCCCCGCCCCCGCGGAGCTTGGCCCTGGCGCCTTAGTGCTAAATCTACTTGTGTGCTGGTGTGGGGGACACTGCTGGCCGGGGCAGGGCCTGGGCCCCAGTCTGCAGAGTGGAGAGAGGTTGCTCTGAGTCACCCCACATCCACCTGCCCGCTCTGTTCCAAGAGCCTGTATTTATGTGTTAGCTGGTCAGAATCAGCAGAGCCAT
The DNA here is from genome assembly GCA_028646485.1 of Cryptoprocta ferox. NCBI lineage: Eukaryota > Metazoa > Chordata > Mammalia > Carnivora > Eupleridae > Cryptoprocta > Cryptoprocta ferox. Next base: position 108,429,712 of record CM053576.1, on the reverse strand, counting down.
CTGGGGAGAACAGCCTTGCTTGTTTTCCCTATGAGAGGTTTACTGGCCTCTATACATAGTCCATCTTTGATTCTTTCATTTGTCCATCCACCCATCCGTCCTTTCTTTGACTCAGAAGACACTGAGACCGTCCAGCAGAAAAAGCCCTGAGGTAGAGATTCGTTCTTTGACCTATTCAAAAATACTTAGTAAACACCATCTGTGCTGCAGGGACAATTCTAGATGGATCAAATCAAGTTCTGGCTCTCGAAGAGCTGGTGGGGGAAGCGAGGCATTTATACAAACGTTGATAATGCAGCAAGAGACTGTGCCAGGGGTGGGGGATGGGAGGAGCACGGCCAAGTAGGGACTTCTGAGAGCAGATGGCTTCCAGCTGGGGAGAAGGTGGTCCCAGCAAGCTTGGGCGAGGGTGAGGCACTTGACCTGAACCTGAGACACCATCCAGCCTACATCTCCTGTGCCAATCACCTTCTCTCCCTAATTCAGGAAAGATAAGCAGAGTTTTTATGCAAAAGTAAACACGCAGCATTCCCAGCCCACAAAATCATGACCCCCTGAGAACACAGATGTATTTGAGGAAAAGCATGATGAGAATTTTGCCTCTGGGGACAGTGATGGTTTCTCACAGGCCATTTTCAAGTACAAACCATATCAGTGTCTTTAAAGCTGAACTTTTCAGGGCCTGGAGGAAAAAGTAGAATGGTAATGGAGGAATGTTAAGTTGCCCCAGCGGGAGCGGGAAGGGAACCAGGACAGCGTACAGGGCACGGCTCTCCCGTCCACCTCCCACCAGAGGTGATCAGTGTCATTCACCACACCTTGGTTCTCCATCCTTCCAGCACAGGGAAGATTGTAGTTCTACCCTCTTGACACGGGGCGAACTGTGTGACTTGCTTGGGTTTCTGAAACAGTGTAAATATATCCCTCCCTTGTAGAAGCAAGTGTGTAGCTGGCTGCCTTCTGTGTCCCCTGCCTCACCAGGAATGCATGCAGGAGCAGGCGTGAAGGGGAGCCGGCATCAGGCCAAGGCCCTGGGGCACTCTGAAGTCCCTTACCAGTCTGCCCTGGGCAGGTGACATGGCCATTATGTAAGCCCCAGTCATGTTAATGCCAAACCACTGATGGTCCTGGGCTGTTTATCCCACCACCTAACCTAGACTATCATGACCAAAATACCCGGTGAGTTCTTCCAATAGTTTAGTTCACTGAGTGGGTGTAAAGGAGAGAACTTCTGGGAGACGGAGTTCCTGTCTTCTTAACGACCAAAGTCACCTGAAGCTGAAGACACATGAGAATTGTGCAGTCTTTCATTGCCTGAGCCACAGTCTGTAGCATCTCCAAACCCCACTGCTGGCCCTTCACCATCACTGTTTAGGCTGGGGAACTTTGCACTAATGGAGTCAGACCCTGATGGGACCCATCTTTTTCCTTCAATGATACAGATGCTGGGGATTGACAGGGCCTTTGTCTACCTATAGCTAAACACACAGTATACAGGTTGGAAAGAGATAAAGTACAATTCCCAGACCCCCTTGCACCCAGGTTCAGGACGTGATTTTAGGTCCTGCCAACCAGATACACTCACGGGACAGTTTGCTGAAGTGGATCATGCCAGAGGCAGACCCAGCAGCCAACACAACGTCTTCCTGGGCTTGCAGCTGCCTTTCTGTGCCCAAGAAGCTGGGAGTCTCGTTTGTGAGGTCAGATGAAGCAGTGGTAGACGGCCACGTGCTGCCTTGTGTTTGCCCACCTCACCACGGTGCCTGAGCACTGCTGCGATGTGCAGAGGGGACCCGGACTGCCACAGGGAAGGCTTCCTGGAGGGCGTGCATGTGGGTGTGTGGGTGTGTGTGTGCACGCATGCGCGCGCTGGAAGGATGCACTGCAGTGGTCCTTGCTGCCTAAGTGATGACTAAGTGAGGAGGAGAGGGTATGGCAGGCTTGCAGGGCTTTCCAGAGGGAATAACGGCTAGGGGACGTTCAAAGTAATAATCCTTTTCTAAGGATCCAGATGGTATAAATGTGTGTACTTAGAACACTTGAGACCATAGAATAAGGAAATGTTTATTTTTGAGAGAGAGAGAGAGAGAGAGAGAGAGCTCCAGCAGGTGAGCTGCAGAGAGAAAGGGAGACAGAGAATCCGAAGCAGGCTCCAGGCTCTGAGCTGTCAGCACAGAGCCCAACGCAAGACTCGAACTCATGGACCACGAGATCATGACCTGAGCAGAAGTCAGATGCTTAACTGACAGGGCCACTCAGGTGCCCCAAGGAAATGTTTAAAAACAGCAGTTCTCTCTCCTCACTCAGAATTTCAGAAGGGGCATTTCACACCCTGCCCCCAGGGACACACCGAAGCCCTAAGGTGGACCCAGGGCCTGAGGCCAGGCCAGCATGTGGCTAACTGGGGATGGGCTGCCTGGATTCCAGCTCAGGACAAGCGGTGTGGCCTCTCTGCCTCCATCTACTCTCCCCTACATGGGGGTCATTTCAATGTTTCGGAGGTATGGTGAGGAATCCTAACAGAGGGAATGTTCCCCCAGAATGCTAACGCTGCACATGGGAGCATTGTCGGTGTCTCTAGAAGAGGTTCATTTCCAGAAGAGGCGAGAAACCCATGGACAGGAAGGAAAGCCCTGGAAAGGCGCAGAGGAAAGAGACTGTGGAGGTTCGGGGAAGAACAAGAGTGCTTGCGTATCTGAAAGGCGGCCCAGGGCAGGGAGACAGTGGGGACCTGCAGCCCCTGGCCCCCTGTGGCCCCTGCCTGGCCTCCTGGCCACCTTGAGTGAGCTCGTGCTGACAGCAGGCTGTGCCCAGGAAGCACCCATTCGGGTGGGTTTTAGCAGGGGAGGGTGGAGACGTGACGGACTCCAACGCAGACCACCGGAGAACTTCACAGGGGATGGCAAGCCTTCAGGTACACTGAATACACGTCCCAGACGGCAAATGTTTCACTTCCTCCACAAAGTTTCCGAATCACACTAAGGAGAAGGCTCCTTTTCTGCCAGCCAGTGTCTTTTCCTAGCATTTCTCAATCCTTGTTTGAGTAGCAAAGGCCCGCTCAGGGTAGAGAGATGACCCAAGATGAGACCCGAGTTCGGTTCACCTTCGCGACAATCTCAAACATCCGGGCATAATGACGACATTGGTAAAATCGGACTTCCGTCTAGGTTTCCCTTCTCCTGGGCCACTGCCTCCCTGTTGCTCCTGCTCCCCTTCCCACCCCCATCCCAGGAGGCCAGAGCATCGTCCTTCCCCTGACCAGGCTTCTGTCCTGTGTAGGCCAGCGATGTGCCCACACGAGCACACATACACACACACCATTCCCATCACCCGTCCCTGCCCCATCCCACAGAGCCAGGTCTCCCTCTGCCGAGCTGGGGAACCAAGGGTCTGCTCCTGTGACCACGGGACCTGCTGCGGCTGCTGCTGGGACTCTGGTCACAGGCAAATCCCAGATGGGATGGAGCAGGAGCCCAGGGAGAGAGAGGTTTCTGGCAATCTGGCATAGAAGGTGACAGCGTCAGGGTCAGGCAGGTGCCAGGACACGCCAGCACGCCGGGTCCTGCCCACATGCAGCCTCCCCCTCTGGACCTTATCTGCTTCCTCAATGCCCCCACAGCTTTCTCAGCAGTCCACAGTAATTCCCCTCATTCCAGAAAATCCTACTCCTCAGGAACATGCCGTGGAATGAAAAGACAGAATTCACTCCGGGGAGGTCAGCTGGCGCTCTTGCCCCCGAGCAGAGTCGCTGCCCAGACCCCAGAACAGATGCGGCTTGTCCTCTGATACCCTGGCGTGTCCAGTGGCCACAGGAAGTGAGGCCTGAGATAACAGTAGCCCTGAACTCTTCAGCGACATTTCCTGGAACTTCTTGAGATAAAGAGAGAGCAAGCAAATCACCTCTGAGCTGCAGCACTGGCTCCTCAGCCCCAGGGACTGACTTCATGTCTGGTTTGGGATTCAGGCCCAGGAGTCTGTGTAAACGAAGCCCCACTTTACTCACTGAACATTGCAACCAGGCTACCTGGACTGGGGAATGATGAAACTTCTCAAGGCGGTATTTTCCAAGACTCAGTTCAAATACTGTCCCCAAGGGATGTCTGGGTGGCTCAGTCAGTTGAGCCTCTGACTTCAGCTCAGGTCATGGTCTCACAGTTCATGGGTTCGAGCCCTGCATCGGGTTCTGTGCTAACAGCTCAGAGCCTGGAACCTGCTTCAGATTCTGTGTGTCTCTCTCTGTCTGCCGTCCCCCGCTTGCACTCTGTTTCTCTCTCTCAAAAATAAATAAACATTTAAAAAATTAAAAAACAATACTCTCCCCAAGCAGATATGACACCTCTCCTTCTACCATCATCCCCTCCGTCTCTATCCCCAGGGCTCTGGGATCTCCATCTGCCTGCTGCTGCCTTCTAGCTTTGTCATTTGCATTACTGAACTCCACCATCCAGACTATAATCTCCTTAAGGGCACAGAGCATGCTGAGCAGGGTCCTGTGGCCGCCTTGCTGCACCACCTAAATTGTCCTTGAGTGTTTATTTCCCCCCGCTGCTGCCAGCCCTCAACTTCCAGCTGACTCCAGAAATTGCTCTCAGCTGCAGGAATCTGCTTCCGTGGGGGCCACACCCTCTTCTCAGGACAGCTGCATCCTTGAGGGGTCAGTGAGGAAATATTCCCCAACCTGGAATAGTTCTGCTGGGTCATCCGGGCTTTGGAACTCCCGGGGAGTTAGCTGAGCCCTCGTGACCACATGGCAGCAGATTGACCCCCTCCGCCCACTCTGCCTCCTTCCCTTCCCCTTTCCCAGTGTTGAACCCAAGAGCATTCTCTAACAAACTTCCTGCATGCTAAACTCCATGTCAGAGTTGGCTTCCCTGGGTGCCTGACCTACAGCAGACGGCCCAGCAAATCGGAGCTGCTCAATAAATACCGGTTGGCATAATTGAACAGCCAATGCATCCGTGACAAATCCAATCAGAGGATGGCCTCATGGGGACTGGTAAGTTGACCATGAAAATAGGGGCAGCGGCCTTGCCAGAAAAGGAGTGCCATGTGGCACCAGACCCTACTTGGCAGGCCGCTTCGAATTACTGGGAGAAGCCGGAGCGATGGAACACATGGGAAAAGCCAAAAATGGTTCCAGAATTACACTTCAGGTATCTCCTGCCAGAAGGCTGTTGAAGAGTGATGGCTAGGAAGGGCCACAAGACTCTCGCTCTGTGCAGAGTAAGACCATTTTGCAAGTCACTCTCAATCTGTAATTTCTGCTTTTCTCACCAAGCCCAAATCCCTTGCATTCTGGGACACGCCACAGCTCTGAGACAGACAGAGATCAGTGGTTGGGGGAGAGAGCATTCTTTCCCAGGCTGCAGCTCCAGCCCAGGCTTCTTGAGGAGTAAGCACTAGAGGGAAGGACGAGTCCTGAGGAACAAAACGCGTGGAGATGCTGTCCTTAAACAGGAGCTCAGACGACTGCATATAGATGCTTTAAAGTTCCTACATTAGATATAAAAGCCCTGGTATTGAGTTTGGGCTTGTTTTTAATTGCAGATTCATAGACTATAAAAGAAGATCAGTGGATGAATGGGTATCACAAAAGAAGATCTGATGCGGATCACAACACCCTCAGCTGCTTTCCACATCCAGTGGCCTTGGATTGGTAGTGGCTGTGGGGACATGGATGGGAGGACCTGAGTCCCAGAGTGGCTTCCAGGATCGCTCAGCAATGTCTTGGCTTGCACAGAGATGAGGTAACTGGCACGTTTGTCCTAAAGTGCCACCAGTTCCTCAGTGAAGAGGAATCAGATTTACTACCAGAGCCCTATTGCATATTATGTGGTTTATTATATACATAATTATATGTTGTACGTAGTTAATAGTGTAATAAGCCATGCAGACATTACTCCATATCCTCAATCATTTTATCATCTTTGAAAAATGTGGAGAGAAACAATCCTCTTCAGATACTAGCAAACAAATAGAAGGCTGGACACCATGAATCCCAACTGATCATTATGATAAAGATCTGTTGGGAGCGCCTGGGTGGCTCCATCAGTTAAGTGTCCGACATCGGCTCAGGTCACGATCTCCCATCTCGTGAGTTTGAGCCCCGCGTCAGGCTCTGTGTTGACAGCACAGAGCCTGCTTTGGATTCTGTGTCTCCCTCTCTCTGCCCCTCCCCCACTCAACTCTGTCTCTCTCTCTTTTGCTCTCAAAATTAATATTAAAAATTTTTATTAAAATTAAAATTAAAAATAATTTTAAAAAAAAGATCTGTTGGCCAGAGTGGGCAAAATGGGGGAGCACTGCCCCAATGGAATATGGCTTCATAAGTCTGTTCCTCACTGTGGATGGCCAGGTTCTAGAACCGCAGAACCTGGAGCGGAATGGGCCCTTGGAAATCCTCCTGTCCACCCAGCCTCAGACACCCACCAATGGAGTTCTATCACCTTATGACTGTCCCTGGCCACCCACACATCAGGACCTATTTCTTCTGGATGCAAAATCTGCCTGCAGTCATTACCCGGTTATTACAATATTTTGCCTTATAAATATGCACATGGAACTGCATCAGAAAAGAAAGTAGGGTCAATACACACTTGTCAAAACCACAGAATGGATAACACCAAGAGCAAGCCAAGGTAAACCGTGGGCTTCACATGCTAATGATGCGTCAGCATAGGCTCATCCACTGTGACAGTGGACCACTGCTGTGTGGGGTGCTGAGAGAGGGGAGCAGGTGGCTATGTGAGGACAGGCGGTATAAGGAAACTCTGTACTTTCTGCTCTGTTTTGCTGTGAACCTAAAACTTCTATGAAAATACTTTATTAATTTTAAAAAAGGAAGAAAAAAATCAGGCCTTCCCTGTACATGTGGAGCTCAATACCTGTATGCAGTGGTGACAGTCACACTGTGGGCATGAGCTCTGGGGTCCATCAGCTGGGTTCCCTGGCCCTTTCTTTCCCACCTCACTTAGGCAAAATAAAACCCATGACTGTTGGGTGTCGTGAGGGATTGAGTTTTGAGTTGGAGGAATTTGGGTCTAGAAAAGAGAGATTTAACTAGATACTCATTTAGTTAATTATCTGCACTGTCCTCATCTTTACAAGGACAGCTCATCTTGGGCACACAGAGTTTCCCTTGTCCCCAGACCCCCTTCCCATCACCCCAACTTTGGTTCTTTAATTGAAGTCACTTCCCTTTGATGTGGGTCCCATTTGGTCTAGGCATGGGGGAAAAATTATGCAAGATGACTTATTGTTGAAAGAAAAGGAGATAAATTGCAAGAAGGGAAAGAATCTTTTTCCTTTACAGCTCAGGAAATGCAACTCTATAGGTAAGTTTTTTAAAAATGCCTTTAAAATGTCTCCCAATGCAAAAATAAAATTTCCTTTGAAAACCAAATGTATCATGTCTGTGTCTCGAACCATTGTCTTTTTTTTTTTTTAATAAAAAGAGCTTGGGTTGGAGGGGGTGATCAATTTCAGACTGCTCCCTTTTTCTGTGAGCATGAAACAAGCAAGAAAAGTAAGATAATCCTTCTAATACCCTTCCCCTGGCTCTTCCCGCTGCCCGCAAGGCCGCAAGGGTTTCTTACAAAGTTATTTCAGTTATTGTAGTTTCTGGCCCTAATCCAACATTTTTGGCAAAGTATCTATTGGGAGCACAGCAGTGTCTATAGGGCTCAGCATCTGTGTGTGTGTGTGTGTGTGTGTGTGTGTGAGAGAGAGAGAGAGAGAGAGAGAGAGAGAGAGAGAGAGAGAAAGAAAGAGAGAGAACTGTTTTTGTCCTGTATCTCTAAGAGGTACAACAGTTCTGGAGAGTTCTCGGGAACAACTTCACAAAACGCCATGCCAGAACCTTCCTCTCCTGTTTCAATTAAGCAATTCCGGCTTTGGAAAGGCACCACTGAAAAGTCCCTCCAGCTGAGCAATTTGAAGTTCAGGACAACGTTTACATATTATTAAACAGTCCCCTCTCAAGGCCACCACACGCACTACGGGTGCCTCTGAGGCACATCATCTGGGCAGGTAACTGAAACCGCCTTTGAACCACATCTGTAAACTACAGATAATTAAACCTGCTGTCACGGAGCTGTCATGAGAATAAACCTGGAGGATGTCTGCAATGGACCTGGCACAGAGGGCGTGCTCAGTAAACATCATGCCTTCCTCCTCCTCCCCTCTTTGTGACTCTGGGGCAAAGGCATGGCTCTATACCCTTCCCTCCTGGCGCTGCCTGCCAACACGCTTCCACACAGAGTGGCCAGGGAACGAGCCCACTCTGGCTGTCACCACTTTTCCCTCTTTTCAGCCCCTGTCCCAAGTCCACAGCGACTCTCCCTTTCCTGAACTTGATAGCACCCACAAAGTCAGCATCTTATAACAAAAGACTGAGCTGCTTATTAAGGGTCTCAAGTGTCTTTGTTTTGTCTGTCAACCAGACTATAAGGTACCAGAAGACAGCCTGGAGTTTTCTGTGCCTGTTCTTTCCTCCCAAATTGCCTCAACTAACCTGGGGCTGGGTGTTTGGTGCTGGATAAATTGGGATGGGCTAGAGAATGGAGTCCCTGGAGGTCCACCATCAGAGAAGCCTCCAGTACAGCATGGTGGTATGGGGACACACAACAGTGCTGGGAAGCCTGAGTTCTGGCCTCTAGAGGAGAGCTCTCCAGCCCTCCCATACGCAAAGCTTGTGCCTCTTCTGTCCTCTGAAACTGAGGCAGGCAAACGGCAACAAGGACAGATCTTGGAGGGCAAGCCTGTGCCTGATGTCAGCAACTCCCTTTCCCCACTGGAGACTCCGGACACCCAGTTGACGTAAAGCCAACTTCTATAACCATCACTTACTTTTGGATGAGTTGTGAAATTCACCTCCCTAAGCACAAAAGCCTTCTATTTTACTTTCTGGAAGCGCTTGGTGTTATTGGGGCACTACTATCCTGCATGGGGAAGGTAGACCCATCCAGCTGTGTGTAAATGCTGATTCTAGGGCAACAGAGGCCCAAGCTGGAAGCCCAAATCTACCATATATTAGCCTTGAGTGACTAAATATTAGTGTTCTCCACCTATAAAATAAAGGTAATGATGCTTTTATCCCCAGAACTTTTGTAAGAATTAGTTATTAATATCTGGCTACCTGGACCCCAGAACAACCCCATAATGTAAGCATTCTTATGACCTCTGTGAGGCAAGAAACTTAAAGAGTAAGTCTCAGATGAGACATCAGACTTACTTGCTCAAGGTTGACGTCCATTAAGTGGCAAGTCTAGGAAAAGCAATAGAAAGTCTTTTCAAGAGTTGGTATTCTTGTGTATGCCTTGTCTTCCCATCTGTAATTGGAGACTTTTCAAGGATAAAAAGTATCATTCTACCTGTTTTATATCCAACTATATAGTTTTTTTTTAACACACAAAAAGTGCTTAATAAAAGAATGAAGGAGGTTTTTTTGTTTTGTGTTTTGTTTTTGTCTCTTTTCAGGAGCAAAGGGCACGAATTCTCCAGGGAAATAGGAATTAGAGTATTGAAAATTGGAGATTGTTTACATAGAGGTCCACTAGAGACAAAAAGAATAGACAGATTATTCTTCGAAGTCCTTTCTAGACTTTAACACTGGATACTAAAACTAGCTTAACCATTCAAGCTGTTGACCTTGTTCATGTCTGCAATTTCGTGTGATCTACCTGCTCATTAGTTTCTGACCGTCATTGCTCACTGGAGTGCCACGCTCTGCCCCTGAATTCCGATGGAAAAATGAATGAGCCCGCGATGACTGAAAAGGCCTTTATCATCTAGGAGAATTGCTTTCCACGTGAACAGAGCTCCCAGGATTTGACTAGCCGGTTCTCACTCACCTGTTCCCATCAGGGTCCTGACTGTACTATGAGACCCTTGTGATTAAGGACTTGATTACTTGCCAGGGGCTGGGTGGGGGGGGGTACGGTGTACAAAAGCAGGTGAAGACAGAGCCTTCTCATGCCAACATAAGGACAAGAACTCTTCTCCCAAGTCAAGGACAGGATATTTCCAAAGACTCTCAGAATTCTTGCCAAAGATGTATCCAGATTTCCTTCTATGCCTTTGGGTGGAACTATTCCATTCCCAGGTTGGATGATAAGGCCTCTTTCTCCTTACTTCATGTAACAGCCGAACTTCAAAGGTTGTGCACTGAAGGGACACCTGGGTGGCTCAGTGGGTTAAGTGTCCAACTTCGGCTCACGTCAGGTCATAATCTCACAGTTCGTGGGTTCAAGCCCTACATCAGGCTCTGTGCTGAGAGCTCAGAGCCTGGAGCCTGCTTCCAGTTCTGTGTCTCCCTCTCTCTCTTCCCTGCCCTTGCTCACGCACTGTCTCGCTCTGTCTCTCAAAACTGAATAAACATTAAAAAGAAAAAAATTGTGCACTCGAACCAAGGGTGGCCAACTCTCATGAAAACCTGCTAACATGAACACCTCTCTAGATGGAGCGCATCATTTCCAGTTCTTCCCGTCCTTACTCAGTCTGTCTAATGGATCACCTTACCTGCCTGCCTGACCTGTATATGCATTTGTGCAGATCAGTGAGGGCACAAGTCCACTGAGCCTGGAGGGGTGTTGCAAGAGAGCAGAGAGAGCACTCATGCCTTTGACCTGAGACAGAGAAGCAGAAGCTTCAGAGCTAGAAGGAGAAAATGGGATCCCAGAACCCAGCAGTTACCAAGAATGAGGGCTGGTGATGTTTGATGGGGAAGTTTCAGGAGTCATCTGGAAAGTGAAGGGACATAGTGAGATTATGGATCCCATGTGGAACAAGTCTATCAATCCACAGATGAAAGAGAGTGAAATAGGAGCCCAAGGAGAAGAAGAATTATTTAATGAAGAGGAGTCATGGGCCTGTTCGTGGGTTAGGAAGGAGTCAGTGGAGGGAGAGATCTTTAGGGTGACCTACCGTCCAGGTTTTCCCAGAACTGAGGAGTTTCCTGGGGTGTGGGACTTCTGGTGTGAAAACCGGTAGAGACTCAGTCAAACCCAGACAAATCAGTCATCCTACAAAATGCAAATAGGATAGTATGGGGATGGAGAGAGATTTTTAGAGGATCCTGGAAGAGGTAGAAAGGCTAACTGGGAAAGAACAATGAATTCTCCTTATACACCAATTTTTATGCCCCTGAGAAGTATCTTAGTACACAAAGGACACCTGGGTGCATGAATGATAGAAACACATTTTCAGTTGCTCAGCGAGTCTGGCACAGGGCTGAAGTCTGGGTGTCCATGCTAGTTCTCATTTCGTGCTCTTGATTAGCTCACTCCATTATTTAGAGCCTTCTGGCCACTGACCTTCCAGCTCTCTGCTCTCCAACTGTTCAACTCTAGAACTCAAGCTTTCACTGTTAGTCCTCAGCTCCTGACAAATACAGCCCCTGGGAGCTGAGGCCCCCAGCCAGGCTTCTCCCAAATGCTGCAGGGACAGGAAGTGCTCGGGCTTGCCTTCGTCCCCTTCCATCTGGTGACAGCCCTGTGGAGCCCACATCCTGAAATCCCCTTCTGACACTGCGTCATACCCAGCCTCCCCATCCTGGGCCCACTTCTTTCTACAGCAGCTTCACGGGAGCAGGTGTTAGGCACACAATCCCTGTTTAATGCCTCTTTTCTCAGAGTTTAGGAACTTCTCCAAAGGTGACAAACCTTTCCTCTTTATATCTGCAGGAGTTAGAAGCAAACAAGGTGTCCTGAAAAGATAAAGCCAGAAAATCAGGGAATAGCTGTGGCTGTGCTATTAGCCATGTGCCTCTAGATCAGTAATTCAAGATCTCTAAGCCTCCATTCCTGTATCTGTAAAATGGGTATATAATGCCTACCCCCCAGGGCCAGCATAATTGAATTAAAAGGATAAACAAAATTTTTAGACGCACTATAAAGAATTCTAAGTTCTTGGGGCATCTGGGTGGTTCAGTCGGTTAAGCATCCGGCTTCAGCCCAGGTCACAATCTTATGGCTCATGAGTTCAAGCTCCACATACAGCTCTGTGCTGACAGTGCAGAGCCTGCTTGGGATTCTCTCCCTCCCTCTCTTTCTGCCCCTCCCCCTGCTCAAAGGCACATGCACAAATAAACATTTTTTTAAAAAATCAGTTAAAAACAAAATTTTGCCAACCAAATATGGAGGAAGAAACTGGCTGAGAGAGGGGAAGAGCCTGCCAGTTTATGGCAGCCCGGCTAAGGGAAGGTAGATCTTCTTACCGCAAGCAACATATTGTTAAGATGTCGGGGGAGAGCTGAGGGTCTGTGGACAAGGCAGGTGCGAACATGGATCTTCTGTGATCCTCAGCTCAGGATGAGCCTCACACCATTTTCAGCATTGGTCTTGTCCTCATGCAAATTCTGAGATAAAAGTGCAATAAAAAATATTCAAGGAGACAACAGAGGGACATAATGCCCCATAGGTAATGAGATACAGAAGGAGACCAGCTATATTAGTCGGCTGGGGTGGCCATAATAAAGTCCCACAGACTGAGTAGCCTAAACAACAGAAATTCATATCCTCACTGTTCTAGAGGCTGGCAGTCCAAGATCAAGGGCAATGGTTTCTTCTGAGGCCTTTCTCTTTGGCTTATCTTCTCTATATATCTTCGTATGGTCTTTCCTCTGTGTTCTCTGCGTCCTGATGGCTTCTTTTTTATAACGACACCAGTCACCTTGAATTCGGACTCACACTAATGATCTCATTTAACCTTAATTACCTCCTTAAAACTGTATCTCCACATACAGTCATATGCTGAAGTACTGAGGGTGAGTCCACATATGATTTTTGGAAGGGACACAGTTCAGCCAATAACACCAGGTGCTGTGGACACAGTGGTAAGCAAAGCTGATGTGGCCTGGGCCTTCAGGTAATTCAGAGTCTACTGAAAGCATTATTTCTTCTGGTTCTAAGCTTTACTACTTATGTGACTTAGACCAGACTACTTAACGTCCGTGAACCTCAATTTTCACATCCATGAGATGGAGAAAATAACACCCATAATTAGAGAAGATAACACGGCATGTATAAAGGGTCTGCCGGTCTGCCACAATATGTGGACCTCATGTGTCCTCAATAAGTGTAAACCTTCCCCGCCTAAGTCGTAGTACCTCGGATCCCTCATAAATATATACTAAGGAATTAAACTTTGCAAATTTGAAATGGAACATCTTTATTTTGTCTGAACTTGACCTGTCCCATTCCAGGGACAAGACGAAAACAGGACCATAACTTATTAGTGGAGACAATGAACATGTTATCAACAAAAATGCACATTCCGAGATAATGCAGGCTCTGCCTCCCAGGGTCCAGCTTATCCCTCCCTTGTCTACTGCGGTGGGTTGAGGAAGGACTGGCACCATCTTGAACCATAAATCATATCCAAACAGTTCCTGAAGGGCACCAACCCCCAGAGCAGCACCTTCCACGCAGCTAAAGAATTTCCTGCCCAAACAGATAAGAATTTCCTGTTTTGCTTTTCATTATTACTTTAAATAATCATACTCCGAGTCTTGAATGATCACGAGTGGCAGGGGTTGAAAGGGTGTGTCAACATCTTTGCTAGATTAACTCAGGCTGATTGCTTTAGAAACAGCAAGTTGAAATCTGGACAAAATGCACAAAATGACCAGTCAGGAATGAAAAGGCATATCTGACACTTGGGGCTGCCCTTTGTTTGTCAAGGCACTTTGCCCATGCCTTTGACCATGACTCTAGATGAGGAAGAAGTATCCTTCCTGTCACTCAGCCCTACTTGCACCTTAGAGTTCAGGAGGGAGCCCACACAAGCCCTCACGGTTACCCCTTTTCCCACCTGCACACTCGACAACCGTCTAGGGCTCTCCACATACTCCCTCACCTTCTGCCTTCCCTGGAGAGGAGAACAGAGACTCCCTGTTTATCTCTAGAGCTGAGCGCACATCCCCACCACCCTTGCTCCAGACCAGCTTCCCGTCCTGATTTCCTTCTTTCTGCAGATAATACCCCTTTCTTCCAGTCATACGAACTCGAAACCTCCTTCTTATATTTATTTCTCCCTCTTCCTCCATATACACCATCAGCTAACATCCCCCTTATCACCTCCAGTTCCAAGGACAGCAGTGGCCTCCCACGTGGTCTCCCCCACCCCCTTCTCTGGGGCTGCTGGTGCCATCCCCACCCTGCTTTACAAGTTCACAGACCTGCTCAGAACTTTCAGGGCCTAGCAAATAAGGTACACATCCCTCCTCCTGACTCTCCAAGCCGCCTTCACTTCCTAAGCCATGGAGATTTGGGAAGTTTTTGGTCAACACAACAAAATCTAGTTTGTCCTGATGACTATAACATGAGACCTAAGAGGCTATCTAGTCCCATCCTCTGCTTCACAGGTAAGGAAACTCAGGCTTGGAAGAAGTGAAGTGATTTGCCCAAGGTCACATCATTAGCAGTGATTCAGGTCTAGAACCAAGTTCCCATAACATCTTGTCCAATACTTCTTTCATGACACCATCCTGTAGGTCTCTGAGACAAGGACCTAAAACAGGAGTCTAGGATCCTGACCCCTGCCACCCCTCCCACCTCCCCATGACTTAGCTATGTGATCTTAGGTAAGTCATTCCTGCCCACAGGCCTCAGTTTCTCCTCTTCTAGAATGATAATATGGGACAAAAGTCCCTCTGAGTCTGCCTTGCTACGTGCCCTTCTGCGTGCATGATCTTTTAACAGTGTTCACTACAGTGTCCTGAACAGAAGAGGCACTGGTGATGTGATCCACAGTGGTCTCCAGCATATCCCAGTTTTCCCATGGGAATAACTAGCACTGCTTTCTCCAGGTGGGCAAAGCCAGGAAGATGCACTGACCCACTCTCAAATCTCCCCTCCCATCTCCTAGGTCCTCAGCCAGTTGCCCACAGGTAAGAGCTTCTGCTTGAGTCTCATCTACCAAATCCTGCCTTTGGCTGTCCATCCCTGAATTAACATTCATAGACCTTAACTGATGCCACAAAAGTACCTGGCTCTTGGCAATAGGTGTGCCCTACAGTGAGAGGTGTGGGCTTGCTTTGTCCTGAGGGTGCTTCTTTTGTCTTTTCTTATCACACTCCAATTCTTGAGTATCCTAAGACTTTCAGCCTTTTCACCTGGTCATTGTGTTTCTGTTCAGGACTAGCTCTTACATCCTTCTCCTTTGTCTTTTGATATCCTTTCTCTAGGCTGCATCTGCACAAAAACAACCAATTCTTTAGACAGTAAGACACTTATCAAGGTTCTAACATGTGGCAGACTGTCTCTTCCTGCTGAACATGGCAGCAAATTTGGGGCTGCCCCTCAGCCATTAGCTACATGCCTAGCATTAAGGAAGTGGTCAACCCCAGAGCAAGAAGGATCTCAGAGTACGGGTGACCTCTTCTTACTGGGGGCAGAGATCCCGCCAGCTGGTGCAGTGCCTGTCGAGCAAACATTCTGCTACAGATACCAGTTCACAAGGACACTGGTGGCTGTGAACTTGCTCCTTTCCACTGTGATCCCAACAATGTGGAGGACATGGGAACAAGGCTAGAGGAATAGCCAGAGGCAGGAGTCCCTGCCGCATTGAGAGCTGTCAGTGAACCCCCCCTTTCACCTAACCCTGCACAAGTAAACTGACCAGACCACAGATGGAAAGGAACCCAGAAGGTGTAATTCAACCTGTCCGAGAGAAACACTGTCCTGATCACATATATATTTCAAATGATCTAATAGCCACATTCGCAAAAAGAAACAGGCAGGTAAAATTAATTTTAATATACATTTTATTCAACCCATTACACCCAAACTAATATTATTTTGACATGTAATCAATACGATTATTATTAATGAGAAAGTTTACATTTGGGGGTGGAGGGCTGTCTTTGAAAGCCAGCATGCATTTTACGTTTTAAGCCCATCGCAGTTTAGAGGAGTCACATTTAGGGTACTCACTTGTGACTCGTGGCCTCTGGATTGAGGACACAGGTGTAGTCAAGCCTCTTATTACTACAGATGAGGAAACTGAGGCCCCAAGATGAGAAGTGAATTCCATCAAGATCCCAGCCTCTGAGGCAGAGTTAAAGCCTAGGTGTTACGCAACATTCTTTTAGCTATACCACTAAAAAAACAAAAAGCAAAAAAAAAAAAAAAAAAAAAAGCAAACCAGAATAGACCCAAAAGTGCCACTCAGCAAGCAAATAAGATGTTGATTTATACAAATCCCAGACAAAAAGCTCAGGCCACATTAGCAGGGTTATAAGGAGTCACGTGACTTTCAAGTCCAAGCAAGCTGCATGTTGAGAGAATTTCTTACCACCCTCTGCAGGAGGTAGTTATTTGTGCTCAGTGAAAGCCAAGCAAAGCCAAGCCAGCCTCCCTGCATAACAAAACAGACAGATGTTCCTTCCAGGAGAAATAAGTCCTGCAGGGCTGCCCCTCCCCCAGCCGGCAGCGCCCACACTAATGGCCACGGGGTCCATTAGCTCTGCTTCCAACTGGCAACAAGATGTTGAACAAAATATTGGTGGTAAAGAGAAAAGAGTGTGGGTTCTGGAATCAAGTTGACCCAGGTTCCAATCCCCGAGAACCTCTCTGAGTCTCTGCTCTTTCCTCTGTATAATGGGTAGGGTGCTGATGCAACTTGTTGGCTGCTGGAAAGATCGAAAGGCCTGGCCCTGCCAGGTACTTCCTCGGCACACAGTCAGGCCTCAGTAAACGTTGGCTTTCCTTCCCTGATCTTCCTGAAGTTGGTGTCTCACAGAAAATCAGTGCCATTCTCCTAACTTCTTGGGGGAAGGGGATCTTCTGGCTAAAGGGCCACACTTGGCCAGGTAGCTGGGGCTGTCTCAGCATGCTCCTGAGCATCTCTGGCATAGCTCCCCAGGCCTGACCATGACCTGCGTGGAACACAGCCCTCCTGCAGTCATGTGTGACCTTCATGGCAGCACTGCTGCCCGGGGTGAGAGAGAAAACCAAGTCAGGATGGCAGGTTCCTGTATCACCATGCCTGGGAGCAAACCCAGGACTGAGTGCTGGGAGCAACTGTTTTGAAGGGGAGCGCCTCAGGGAAGGGATAAATTTAGTGCCCGCCTTCGGTAGGAGAGTGCTTTCTCTCCCTTTGGTATTTTTAATTCTAACATCAATAAAAATAGAATTTCCTGTTGACCTGATAAGAAATTCTTGTTTTCCCATGGAGCAGGGCACCCTACAACTGGGGGGGGGGGCATGGACAGTGGGGGTTACCAACTACTTCCGGCATGGATAATTAAAGAAAGGAGGGGCCGGTGGGCCTCAGTTCACATTTATTTATTTTTAAAGTGTAAAGACAGCTCATACCAAGAAGAATTGCAGGGTGTGATTAATAGTTTCCTACGTACGTCGAGGACCTTGGCTGGCTTTGGAAGACCTCCTTCTGCTGGTTCCCTGGAGCCCAGGATATTTTTAGTTGCCAGATGCCATTTGGTCCGGGCTTCTCGTGTAGAGCTGTCAGACCTCACATGCGGAACATGGCACAAAAGGGGGTGCAGGGGCCAGGCCCCAACCTTCACCCCAAATCCCTGGTCACCCCAGTGTGTGCTCTACTTCTAGGGGAGCCCCAGAGCCTTTGGCACCAGAGCCCCAGCTGGCTTCTGCACAAACGTTTCGAAGACTTCGTCTCTGGTGGACATTTGAGGTTCTGGGGCCTCCTAGCAGCCACTTCCTCTTTCTTCTATTAACAGCTCCCTTGTTTGCATTTGGAGAGCCACCTCCTCCCCTCCCCCAGGGGGCAGGCCTGATGGAGGTGCCAGTCAGGAAGGCTTGCCCTCCCCTGGTCCAGGGACCCATCATCCAGACTCTCTCCTGGGATCAGGAACCTTGAATGGAGCCACGAAAGGCAGAAAAATGACCCAGCCGTTGTGTGGCCCCTGCCCTTGTGAGCCTGATTCTCATTTCTCCAATTCTGCGGGCTACCCAGTAGCCTTCTGAACATTTTCATTTTCTAATACTTGCAAACAACGCCTTGTGACTAACACACAAGTGTACAGAGGTGACTCAGAAGTGTCAGCTTGCACGTCTTCTAACAGGGAAATAATAGTCACAGCACAAATGCGTGATCCTTGACTGCTTGAGAAGCCCCCACAGAGGACAGGTCCTGCAGCCTTTCAGCAGCACTGTGAGGAAGGCCAGCAGGGGTCACAGCACTCTCTGAAAGACATACAAGCGACACCCAGCCTGGGAATGGCAAGGCCGCCACTTAAACACTGGCCTGCCTTCTGACCCCAACCTACGGTGTTTTCCACCAGATAGTGCTCTCTCTCTCAGGCTTCTTGAACTGACTTGGAGCTGTTTGTGCAGGATGGGGGTTATCCAATATTTAGCTTCTTCTGCCTATTGATGCTGGTGTCCTGGCTCACCAGTGACTGAAACTGGGACCCTAACCCCTGAAATACATTTCACAAGATCAGACTTGTTGCAGCATCCAAGCAAAGTACACACAAAGACATAGCACTAAAGCCATCTTCAAAATGTCATCGGGAGGAACACCTGGGTACCACAGTCAGTTAAGCTTCTAACACTTGGTTTCAGCTCAGGTCACGATCTCATGGTTTGTGCGTTCAAGCCTGCGTCAGACTCTGAATTGACACCATGGAGCCTGCTTTGTATTCTCTCTCTCTCTGCCCCTCCCCTGCTCTCTCTCTCTGTCTCAAAATAAATAAATAAATAAACTTCTAAAAAATGTCATCAGGATTGTACACATATGTTCCTACTGACCATCCACAAAAGCCGAATTGTGGAACAGCCCAAATGTCCACTAAAGATGAATGAGTAAACAAATCTGGTCTATCCATATGATGGAATACTATTCATCCCTTAAAAGAAATGAAGTACTGATACATGCTACAATGTGGATGAAACTCGAAACATGCTGAATGAAAGATGCCAGAAACCAAAGGTCACATGCTGTGTGATTCCATTGATACAACATCCCAAAGAGATAAATCCATAAAGACAGAAGACTATTGGTAGCTACCAAGGGCTGGAGGGAGAAGGAAATG
The DNA here is from genome assembly GCA_028646485.1 of Cryptoprocta ferox. Lineage (NCBI taxonomy): Eukaryota > Metazoa > Chordata > Mammalia > Carnivora > Eupleridae > Cryptoprocta > Cryptoprocta ferox. The sequence goes on along the minus strand of CM053576.1, from coordinate 108,410,697 downwards.
GAGGGAAACTGCTTCATGGGTACACGGTCTTACTTTGGAGTAATGGAAAAGTTTAGAACTTGAGAACAGTGGTGGTTGCACAACGTTATGAATATTCTAAGTGCGACTGAACTGTTCCCTCTACAATGGTTAATCTCATGTGAATTTCACCTCAATAAGTCATATAAAAACTGAAGTTGATGAAATAATATAAAATGAATTGGAATAAACAAACACACAAAAAATCACCAGGGCCCATCCCTTCCTTTTTATTCCTACTAGTCTCCCTGACTTCTTTCCCTTCCTTATTTAAACATTCCACTCCCCTGCTGCATAGGGCTCCCTTCACACCATTTTTAATCACCATGTTAGCTCTCTCAACAATGGCCAATGGCACCCCAGTGCCTACAGATGAAGGCTCAGATTGGTGTTCGAAATCCTCCAATCTCTGCATCTAAACCACCAAGCATCCTGTCTACGTGAGTCAGACTGCTGTTCTCACATCACTGGCCACAGAGCCCATGTGCTCTTCCTGACCAGCTCCCCGAGAAAGACTCCTCATGAACCTTCATCCTCCATAAAGCTAGATGATGATGATAGCACTCCCAAACTCCTGGGCTACACTACCAAAGCTTCCATTTGTCCAAAGCACATGGTGCAGCCTTCTCTCCCCCTGCATTTCTACCCCGATAACTTGATCTCCTTTGTTTTATATTTCCCCTTGGCCTCTCCCCTAGCTGATATGTGGGATTTATATAGTTTGGGTATTTTTATGACCTATTGAAGCTGGACAATGACATTGGAATCAAGATATCAGGACAATTGGCATCTATGGGGAATTTTTTCATGGGGTGGTGCTGTGTGTTAACAGGCCAAGAGGTCCTAAGAAGATAAAATGAGATTTCCTGAGAACAAACATCTCTGACATGAGGGTGAAGTTCCACTGGCCGACTGGCTTTCCCAGTCCACTGCCTGATGGAGGATGTGACTTAACTACAGTGATGGGAGGGGCTGAATGCGAGAGAGTTGTCAAATGTTACCCTGGGGGGTGGAGGCATATCTGTTTGAGATTTTGACTGATTAAATGGTTGTTTGGTTATTTGTTTCCTCCCAGCTGATATGCCTTTGTCACGCACAGGCACCTTGGAAACAATAAGAGCTAAGATTCTGAGAGCCACATGGCAAAGACAATGGCCACCAAAAGAAGAAGGGGTATTCTGGTAACACTTTGCATATAGTATTTTTCCTAATATGTATAATAACTGTAGCTGGAGAGAGATCAACTATCTCTATCTCTACATTAGAGGTGAGGAAACTGAGGCTCAAAAAGGTCAGCCAGATTGCCCAATCCACACAGGTGGGACTCACAGAGTATAGACTGAGTTCCAAAGTCCTCACTTTTCCTTCTGTTCCAACCTCAGTGCTGCTTCTTCTCTCCTTTCTTACTCCTCCCACGGGCTTTTCTAAGACTCAACTGGCCTTAGATTAGCTCCCCCCACTTTGGGGGTCCCTTTTCTGGACTCCTACATTACTTACTAGCTCTGTTACTCACTTGAACATTGATTTCTTAATCTTCTAATATATTCTGATCTAACCTAATCTTCTAACATATTTACTACCTGTTTCAAGAGTGCACACATTTTATCCGCAGTAAAAGCAGAGATTCCTGGAGAGAAGACCACTGTTCTGTTTTCCTTTCCCCAGCTCTGCCAAGCAAAACGCTGAACAAGCAGGAAGCGCCCATGGCACCCTAGGATCTGGGAACTGAAATGGGCTGAAAAGATAGTTCTTTTCCAGGACAAGATCCCTATAGAAACTCTCCAATGATCACAAGAGCAAAGAGGCAAGAAATACAGTGTTTCAACTGACTACCTTGCCCCTGGTCCTTTCTGCCCTTCAATACCAATCTGTAACTTCCAGGATTTTGGCTCTCAGAGTTCCAGAGCTGACAGTCGTTGCTACTGAACATCAGTGAGAGGACATTCTGACTCTGCACTTCTAAGTAGTCCAGGTGCACAATCCCTTATCCTAAACCCTAGGAACCAGGTGTGTTTCAGAATTCAGAATGCTTCAGAGTTTAGACGGGGAATGTGGCGTGTGTACAATGCATCATGTAACAGCCCCAGGAGCTCCAGAGCAGTAGCTCATTAGTGTTTCTAAATATAGCTATGTGCCACATCCGGAGAGGCTTTGCTTCCAAATGAGTTTTGACACCAACCATACAATTTTCAGAGCTTTTTCTACTTTAGAATTGTAGATAGCAGACCGAGGACCTGTAATAGGTAGTAATTCTTGCGTGCTTATTATGTGTCAACTCTGCTAAATGCCTACAGCAAGATACCTCCTATCATTCAGCAATAGCAGCATGAGGTAGGTTCTCATTTACTTCCATTTCACAGATCAGGAAACTTAGGCTTTATGAACTTGCTTAAAGATCATGCAGAGAATCAACATTGGAGCAGGACTTCATGGGTAGTTTTGGCATCACCCCCCTCCCATGGGTGGGGCCTTCGAGGCATCTACGATGGTGGACCTAGAAAAGGTAAGTGACTCTCATGGGATCTGTGGGCTATAGGCCTGGGCAGGTTTCACCCAAGGGCATGGAAAGGCGGAGTCTCAGGTCTTACAAGCAAGAGACAAGAGAATATCAGCCACCTTCTTGAACTTACTGAATGCCAGGTTCAAGGATAAACTTTAGCCTTGGCCATGAATGAGATACATATGACATGGGCATCACCTGTCTGGGAGGGTCTGCATACTGCAGCAACTGGGGCAGGAGATCTGAGGTCAGACCATGGGGGTCAAATGCTGTAACTCGCTGAGGGATACTGGACCAAACAATTCATATAAACACAGTACCCGGCATGGAGTTGGCCCTCATTATTAGCTTCAAATGAAAGTACCTGAGACAAGAAAATGGGAGAGTAAATGGAGAACACCACAGAGAGAGGGAAACAGCCATCTGATCCTTTGGTGTTCAGGTGTCCTGTCTGGATCCTCTCCATGCTAACATCACCCCCGTTGCATGGTTCTTCACTCTCAGCCACACCAGACCTAAGGCTTGAGGGGCAAGAGCAATGCCATGGGGGCAGAAGGAAGGTAAACATGTCCAGAGGGTTCCATGGGGAGATGGTGTGGCTGCTTTTCACCGGCTTGGGAGGATGGGTGGAGCGGAGCAGCCCTAGAGCCTCGACAGAGGGCTTGTGCATAGTCTCTGAACAGCCCCGATGCAAGGGGATGATGGGTCATGACATCCTAAATTTCATTCTACACAAATGTCCTGGGAAATGCGTTGCCTGCCCATGACTTTCCTCCCATGTGCCTGAGAATATCTGAAATAATAGCCAGTCCTTACAGAGAAGAGTTTGCCCTTCCCCCACAAACCACATGCTGTGTGTGTTTGGCCATCTGGGCCAGAAAGAAAAAATTGTAACTCTGTGTTATTAAATAGACATATGGTGATCATTTCTCTCTTTCTCTCTCTCTCTCTCTATATATAGAATCATTATATTGCACACCTAAAACTTATATAATGTTATGTCAACTATCTTTCAATTAAAAAATTTAAAAATAAAGTTATACTAGCAGCATAAAAAGAAAGAAAAAAGCAAGGCCTTGAACTTGATCAAGAAAAAGAAAATAATCCCAATTTAGGAAGAAAAAAAAAAACCCAAGTGGGATGAATGAGGCGCTGACCTCTAGCTTGAACACAAATGAAATTATCCAACCTCACACATGCACATGCATGCACACGCACAAAGTGGCCACCTAGGGAAGCATGAGCAGGTGACTGGCCCCTAGGACCAGGTGGGGTAGCCATGATTTCCCTGGTGGTGGGGAGATGCAAACAGGACCACACTCCTTCAATGGGGGTTTTGAAGGTCAACACTGGAGTCACCTCAGACCTGAGCCAAATTCTGCATGACGCACAAGGACACTGTGGCTGTAGAGCCCTCCTCTGCTCCAGGAACTCATGGCCAGGCACAAACACCAGCTGACATGCCCTGGGAACAAAAAGGTTCACAAAGACAGGGTGTTTGACCATTCACCACCAGACTCACCATTCACAATCACGTCCCAGGAGAGGACCCCATTCACTACCGCGTTCCCAGGAAAGGACAGCATTTGGCAAACACTAGGTGCTTGATAAAGGTTTGTTAAGTGGATAAATGAAAAGAACATGCATGTTTTGGACATCATAATGGAGGCAAGGCTTCCCCAGAGGGGCTGGCCCTTCTCACTCTACCCATCCTGGCTACAGGCTCCTCCTGGCTGGCTTGGAGCTCATCTGAGAGCCACGCCTGACACCTGAGGCAAGAAAGAAAGTGAGCTGAAGCCAGAAGAGTCTGCCCGACGGGCTCGTCTGACATTACTGTGAGCAGTGGCCTGTCCACCCCTTATTTAAAGCTTACAATGTCTGTTCTTGTTGCAGAGACAGACCTGCCATTAGGAGCTTTCCCGACCAAACCTCGGCGGCTCTGTAGAGCAGTAATTAAATCACCAGACCATGATGCCTGCTTTCTGTTCTTTTCACACCTGTCTGCCAGCAGCTGGGCCACTGGATAAAAGATGATCTTGGCTGGGCTCAGACTGGTAAGCGCCCTACAAAAATATCCAAAGGCCTGAGGCCGGTGGTGAGGGAGGCGGTGGCCAGTATGTGCAGGCCAGCGTCTAAGACCAACAGCAATGAGCTGACATCCCCTTGGGGGCTGCCACATGGCCTGGTGTAGCTAGAGCTGGGGCTGCAATGAAACTTCGCATACAGAGTCAGCAATAGGCTATTGATATCAGCCAGGAATAAGCACCCACTCCTGAGTATTGATTGGGTGCTCCTTTGCACCAGGGGCCAGGCTGGCATCACTGTCTCTCCGGTCCCTCCTTAAGTGGCCCAGAGTTTGGCAATTTCCCCAGGCTGAAGAAAGCACAGCGCACCCACAAGAGATGTTCTGGGAATACCTATAGACTGGGCAGGGGCAGAGGTGGGTGAGGGCCCAGATCCAAAGCCAGGCCCACGAGACACCCTGCTGCCAGGTTCCCCTCTCTCCCTGGCACAGCCGGGGGAGCCCCTGGACAGTGTCCTGGGTTTGGAGCATCAGGAGGGGGAAGAAGAAGCCTCTGGACTCCCAGGTACTCATCAGAATGGAGGCCAGCGTGTCACTTTCCCCTCTCGGGATCCCTGTGGTCTTCTCCAAATATACACAGCCCAGGGGCACCTGGGTGGCTCAGTCAGTTAAGCATCCAATTTTGGCTCAGGTCATGATCTCACAGTTCATGAGTCCAAGCCCCATGTCGGGCTCTGTGCTGACAACTCAGAGCCTGGAGCCTGCTTTCAGATTCTGTGTCTCCCCCTCTCTCTATCCCTACCCCACTCTCAAAAATAAATAAACATTGAAAAATATATACACAGCCTGGAATTTCTGCTCCACTGAGTGTCCAGGAATAAGAGAAAACCCACAGAGCCCCCACTGAGCCCCGCCCCATTCCAGGTCACATGAACATTCCATGACTGAAAATATCCGGAGCTCTTGAAGGGGCACCTTCCTCACCAGAGCCCTGACCCAGAGCAGCCCCTAGAAGACGAAATGGGGCTCCAGAAGAGCCTTCATGCCTCTGCTCTGAGGGCCTTTGGTGAGGAGACCACAAACAGAAGTGTTTCTGGGGCCTGGAAGGTCCTAGAAGAAATGATATAGGAGGCTTGTTGATTCTTACTTAGAAGGAAACCCAAGTAAGTTCTGTGTATTTCCCTGGTAGCTGACAAGTCCAATGAGGTAAAAACAGAAAAGCCTATGTTACTCCCAAGTGGGGAAGTTGGTACATTTGTGTCCCCAATGTTCCTCCATGACTCCAACTGCCAAGACCTTCCTTGCCTTTTCAGGATGAGGACAGCCTCATCTGTGAGTAGGGGAGAGCCAGGCCTGGAGAGGGGCTGAGGCAAAGGAAATTTTCCACCCTGGAGGGAGCAGGCTGTGGTCCAAGCCTACACCCCACAGCTGGTGTGTGTGTGTGTGTGTGTGTGTGTGTATGTGTATGGGGGGAGTCAAGGTCTACACCCCACCTCTAGGATGTGTGTTTGTGGCCAGGGAGGGTAAGAGTGTATGTGTGTGTGTGTGTGTGTGTGTGTGCGTGTGTGTGTGTGTATGTGTGTGTGTGTGTGTATGGGGGGGGTCAAGGTCTACACCCCACCTCTAGGATGTGTGTTTGTGGCCGTGGAGGGTGAGAGCAAGTGTGCGTGTGTGTGTGTGTGTGTGTGTGTGTGTATGAAGGGAAGAGAGGGAGAGAGAGAATAGGTGGGGACACACAGATACACAGAAAGGCAGCCATGGACTTGGCAGAAGGCTGTCCTGGGGAGGGTGCCAGCTCAGCGCCAGAATGCCCAGTTTGGGCCGCACTTCTGGCCCTGCAGCTGGGTGAGCTCCGGTCAGCCAGCCTGCTCCTCACAGCCCACTGCCCTCCCCGATCTATAAAACAGCCACTTCCTTCCTGAGTTGTAGAGATCAAATGAGATCTTCAATATTCTATCTGGAAGTGCATTTGGAACTGCAAAGGTCTACGCAAAAATGAAAGAATATCGTTCAGCAAATGGGTGGCAAACTGTGATCCCTAACTGTACATGTGGCTAATGCTGGGTGCGCATGCCCTGGTGTTGGATAAAACAGACATCTGTCTGTCTGGCCACCCTAAATGCATCCACCCTCCTCCTCACCTGCTTCACCTTGAGACTCGCATGAGATAATGAACGTGTGAGTGCTCTGTCAGGCTGGTGCATGCAGGTACAAAGCACTTTGTATGCACATGGGGGTAGGGGTGGGCTGTGCTGGAGCCAAGAGAGAAGACCAGCTTCTACCCTTTCTCTACCATTTACAACTCAGTGCCCTTGGGCAAATCACTTAACTTTTCCTCTGTTAAACAGGAATGGTGGCCCATGCTTTGCTTTCCTTACAGAGCTTTTGTTCTTTGGTGTGTGTGTGTGTGTGTGTGTGTGTGTGTGTGTGTGTATGAAAATATGTATTTGGAAGCATTTTGGGGTGATACACTGAAGCCAAGAGACTTACAAAGTTCTTACCTCTTGTAAGTGGAGAAGTTAGATTGAACCGGGGGACATGACTCCCAAGCCCAGCCTCTTTCCAAGTTATGCCAAGTAGTGTTTAGGAATAAAAATAATAGTAATGCTGATTATGAATAGTGATCACCATTGCTCTTTAAAATACCTCAGGCCAGGGGCACCTGGGTGGCCCAGTCAGTTAAGCGTCCGACTTCGACTCAGGTCATGATCTCACGGCTTGTGGGTTCAAGCCCCGCATCGGGCTCTGTGCTGACAGCTGGCTCAGAGCCTGGGGACTGTCTTCAGATTCTGTGTCTCCCTCTCTCTCTCTGACCCTCCCCTGCTCATGCTGTCTCTCTCTCTCTCTCTCTCTCTCAAAAATAAATAAAAAACATTTAAAAAAATTTTTTAAATACTTCAGGCCACCTGGCACTTCTGTGTTTATTAGAGATAGCTCTCTGGACTGAGGGGGCATGGCTTGGTCAAGAAGCAAGGTCTCTATCTCAGACCCCACTCATCACTCATACCCTCCACCATCCACTCTTGAACAGTGCACAACCTGCCCAACTACATGTTGGCAGCCTCAATGGTTATCACCTTAAGTTTTGAGTCCCTTTTCTACAGCAGGGTGGCTGTGCTCTCAACATTTTACTGTCTCGCAATTTTCCCCCCATAGAACAGTGAAATTAGTGGACTAGAGTATAGATTTTGGCCAAGAAAGAGAAGGGCCAGCCTGATAGACAGACAGACATGGGCAGCAGCCTCCATCTTTCCTGAGTGAACAGGGAAGGGGGCATGACCTAGAAGCAAAGGGAAGAAAGGCAAGGAGGAGAGGAATGTAGTCAGGATTTAAATCAGGCACATTCTCAGCCCACAGGGGAGGAGAAGGCATTGTCAAACTTCCCTCTAAAGAGGGGACATAGAGAGAAGGGAGACTTGAATGCTCCCAGTGTTTCCAAAGAGCCTCTCCATCCCTGTTGCAAGCCTCCCCCACATAATCAGGAGGTCTGGCCAGCCCAGAATCCCATTATCCTCATGGGAAGAAGGGCTGAGCCTTCTCTGGTGAGATGTGAGGGAAGCTTCCCTGACCCCTTCTCTGCATTTATCACACACCCCGTTATTCAGGGTGTGGACCAGTGACAAAGCTGGTTTTTGTCCATCTTGCCTTGGTGGCATGTGGAGAGATGACCCAAGTCCTGGAATTCACAGGGCTCCATCCACTTTCAGCAGCTGATGGAATAACTCGACATGGAGCAAAAGTCATGTGGTACCTAGGAGGTGGAGGCAATCAGCCAAGACACTGGGCCAAATGAGTTTCTAGATCAGAGTGTCAACGTGTTATCTGATAAGAACAGAGTTTTAAATCAGCTGACCTAGATTCGAGTTCCCACTCAGCTACTCACCCGCCAGGTTGGTGACTCAAGTGAGTTAGCTCACCTCTCTGAGCCTACTTCCTTATCTGGAAAATGGAATTAATGGCCACATCATGGAATCACTGTCCATGAAAAACAAAACTATTTGTGAGGTACAGGAGATTACAGTGAGGTGGGATACCATGAAGGGGGAGGATATGGTACAGTAAAACCTTGGTTTGTGAGCATAACTCATTCTGGAAGCATGCTTGTCATCCAAAGCACTTTTTTACCAAAGCGACTTTCAAGAACCATTGATGCAGTTGTGGTCGTGTGACATTTGGCATCACGTACTACTTGTATTGCAAGACATCCCTCTATCAAGTTAGAATTTATGAGAAATGTTTGCTCCTCTTGCAGAACACTCGCAGAACAAGTTACTCACAATCCAAGATTTTACTATATTTGGAATTAAAGAGCCCAGCATTTGGGTCCCAGTCCCCTTGTTCACTCGTGCTGTGACCTTGGACGGGTACTGAAACATTTTTTTTAATATGGACTTTATTTTCTAGAGCAGTCTAAGGTTCACAGCAAAACTGAGTGGAAATGACAGCATTCCATATACCTCAATCCTCGCAACAGCCTCCCCCATCAGAACAGCATACTTGTTACAATCAATAAACCCTACACTGACACATCATACTCAGAGCCCATAGTCTACATCAGGGTTCATTTTGGTTTTGTACATTCTGCGGATTTTGACAAATATAGAATGACATGAATCCACCATTACAGTATCATAGGGAATGGCTTCACGGTCTTAAAAGTTCTCTGGGTTCTACCTACTCATCCACCCTTCCCCTGAACCCCTAGACCCCTGGAAACCACTGGTCTTTTTATCATCTCTGTTGTTTTGCCTTTTCCACAATGCGATATAGTTGGAATCCTACAATATGTAGGATTGGCTTATCAGATTGGCTTTTTTCACTTAGTAATATCTATTTAAGGTTCCCCCATGTCTTTTCATGACTTGATAACTCATTTCTTGTTAGCACTGAATAATATTCCTCCGTTTAGCTATACCACAGTTTATTTATCTTTCCACCTACTGAAGGACATCTTGGTTGCTTCCAAGTTTTGGCAATTATGAATAAAGCTGCTATAAACATCCATGTGCAGGTTTCTGTGTGGACATAAGTTTTCAGCTCATTTGAGTAAATACTGAGGAGCACTATTGCTGGATCATATGGTTGCTCTAACGTTTCTGAGCCTCACTTTCCTCATTGGTAGAGTGGAGATAACACAGTCCCACAGAGAACAGAGATGCTTATTTGAGCTAACACATAAGAAGCATGTGGCATAGTGCCCAGCACACGGGCAGTACTCAACTAATGGTTGTCCTGTTCAAACACTGATGAGAACACTAACATGAGAGATGTGAATCCAGGCTTTGACTGAAGGAGATGACATATTACTGTATCATAGTCATAAATCATCTGCCCATAGTCCAAGAAGGCAGAGGGCGATGGGAAATGCTGAAAGGCCATCAGAACACCCGTGCCTTCATCAAGGGGGAGTATGGTGGTCTCCTATGGGCCACAAACCTGAGTTCTGCAGTCCTGAGCAGCCTGAGCTGGGAGGAGAGATGGACACAAACCCTTGTCACTGTCCAGAGGGAAACTGTCTCAGGTTCAGCAAGTCAGGGTCCTGAGGGATCTTGGGCCCTTAGACGTCTGCTGTCTTCCACTGAGTGTTCCTCAACTTCCCAAGCCTGCTCTCAGGCAGCCTCCCCCCGCCACTCCACTTGACTTATCTGAAGCTAAGCCCTGCCCATAACCAGAAGCTCAGAGGTGACAAAAACAAGGCTTATTTTTTTCTCTTTTTACCTACTTCCTGTGTACTCATTTCATTGTTCCCAGAATTAACAAGTCACCAGGAAGATTTGCTAGCTCAGGTTTTTTTTTTTTTTTCCTTGTTGTTTTTCTTTTTGCTTCTCTGGAGACAGGCCTACTTGGGGTCTAGACTCATATGTCTAAGTGCAAGCTGGTGGTAGTTTTTTGGAACCCACTTCTTTGGGATGTCTTTGGAGACACCAAGCAAGGGCAAGGGGCTGAATGACAAAATGAATCCCGTCATGTGCCGTGTGGTTTCAGAAAGCCAGGAGTTCTTTTCTGCAGAAGGGACAGAAGTCCTGGCCCCGGGGCCTCCAGCACTGGGCCATGCTAGCTGGAAACAATAATGGTGATTGCGTTTACTGTTTGTATCTCACTCTTCCTTCTCCAGGCTACTAAGGAATGATTAAATGGTCTGAGTCAGAATCAGGCCTGAGACTTCCGGAAGGCTTTGCTTACTCAGCCACTGCCAGTAGCTCTTTACTTAACCTTCTGTCAATGGGGTCATCAGGCCATCTGCGTGCCCTTCTCCCCTGCTTCCCTCCCCCTCCCCCGGACAGAACTTGGGGAGAAGCAAGAAGTTCTCTGTCCTTGTTCTTGAAGCAACGCCTTTCCCTTGGGAAGCAAAACCTTTTGGGAAGCTGGTGTTCCTGCCAGTGATGCTTACACAGCCTGTGAGTGGAGGAGGCTGCCGGTTGAGAACGAGGCATAGGTACCGTTCTCACAACATCAGCTGAGCATCCTCCAGCATGTCACCTCTAACATGAAGGTGTTTGACTTGATGTTCCCTTTGATCTCTTCTAGATCCTATTTTAAATACTTTTCCAAGTGACCTCAGCACCGTCCAGTAGAGGTTTCTGCAATGGCAGAAAGTTCACCAAAGCTTTTTTGTCCTATGATGGCAGCCAGTGGGCCCATGCAGTCACTGAGCACGTGCAATGTGCCCAGTGCAGGCAAGCAACATTATGTATTTCATTTATTTTAATTAATTTAAGTGTAAGTAGCCACAGGGGCTGGTGGCTACTATATTAGACAACACAGACGCCAGATTCTGGGCCTTTCAAACCGTGGGTTCCATCAATTCTACCTGAAAATTAGACCACAAATCCACCCACTTCTCATTGTTTCCAGTTTCCACCTCAGGCTGAACACTAGCATCTCTTCATCCTTGGTTTCTCTTCTCCCACTTTCACCTGCTATGATGCTTTTGCCACAGTTCCGAGTGATCTTCTTTTTTCTTTAACGTTATATTTGTTTTTGAGAGAGAGACAGAGAGACAGAGCACGAGAAGGAGAAGGGCAGAGAGAGAAGGAGACACAGAACCAAAGCAGGCTCCAGGCTCCACGCTGTCAGCACAGAGCCTGATGCGGGGCTCAAACCCATGAACTGTGAGAGCATAACCTGAGCCAAAGTCAGACGCTCAACCCAACTGAGCCATCCAGGCGCCCTGAGCAATATTCTTAAAATATAAAACTGACCAAGGTATTCCTCATCTCAAAACGCTTCCATGTCCCCATAGCTATAAAACTGAAACCCCCCTGAAACCCACAGGTGTCTGTGGTCTGAACACCATTCCCTCGAGGCCTCACCTGCTCCCTCCTGCTCCTTGTACTAAACCCCTTAGGCTTCTAGAAGCCTTTTGAGCTCATGCGCTTTGCACAAACTTTCTCTTGGTTCTAGAGATGTGCTGTCCAATACAATGGCCACTGGACACATGTGGCTCTTTACGTATATATATTCAAATCAGTTGAAATTAAATAAAATTAGAAATTCAGTTCCTTGGGGTGCCTGGGTGGTTCAGTTAGTTAAGCATCCAACTTTGGCTTGGGCTCGCATCAGGCTTGCTGCTGTCAGCACAGAGCCTGCTTTGGCTCCTCTGTCTCCCTCGCTCTCCGCCCCTTCCCCACTAGCGCTCGCGCACTCTTTTTCTCTCTCAAAAATCAAAATAAAGCATTTAAAAACAAGAAATTCAGTTCCTCGGTCACACTAGACACATTTCAAGTGCTCAATCATCACGTGTCTTGTGGCTACCATGTTGGATTGCACAGATATGGAATATTTCTATCATCACAGAAAGTTCCTTCGGACAATACAGTTCTGGTACATTCTTCCCCACACTTGAGCTTAGCTAATTCCTACCCATCTTTCAAGTCTCAGCTCAAATATCACATTCTTGAAAAGACCTTCTCTGATCCCCCAGTCTAAATTAAGAGCCCCTGCTGTCTTTCTTATTAAGCCTGCAATTTTCCTTTTCAGTTCTTGCAACTATTTGCAAAGTTATAGTTATGCGTAACCCAGTCTCAGAAAGTGTCTTCTTTATTTACCAGTCAATCCCCTGACCTTATCTCAGCACCTCACACTTAGGAGAAACTCAATCATACCTTGTGCATGAATAAAATACTGAATAAATGTTGGCTGAAGTGGCTGCAAATCGTTTACTTGCTTTACGAAGCATCAGGTAAAGAGCAAGAGCTCAGAAACTGTATGAGCCTGGAACGCAGTCCTGACCTCCATACTTACTTTAGCCAATTGCTTAACCTTGCCAAGCACCATCTCCCCACATGTAGGAGGGTACGCTAGTGCCCAGCTCAGAGCTGTGAATGAGGTGGGTAATCGGTGCCGTGTGCATTACTTTTCCTTTGCTACTTCCCCTATGTCTTTCTGGCCTTCTCCACGGTGCTCTCTCACCTTGACTTCTAAGTCTCTCATCCCTTAGCCCCACCCTCACAGAGAGGTCCTGAGTTTTCTCTTAGCTGCCACCACTCATTGACCAACCACAACATTCCTCCCAAATAGAGAGCCCACCTTGTTTGGGTCCTTCCTCACTGCCTTCCCCGTCTCTGGCTGTATGAACCAGCCTGACCCCTGATCTACCCAAAATTCATAAAGGCATGCAGGTATGCTGGAGACATTCTCAGAATAGCAGGTGTGCACAGCACCTGGCCTAGAGTGACTCACTCTTTTCCAGGGCATTCTCAATCATTTCCTCTTTGTGGACCACCTAACATCAGCATCCCTTGAGGTCCTTGTTTAAAATGCAGATTCCTAGGTCCCATTCTTACCTCCTCCAATCTCTGCAAGGGGGGGCCCTAGAAGCTGCATTTTCAATAACCAGCTGAGGCAAGTCTATTGCTCAAGGCCAAAGCTTTGCAGTGTATAATATTTAGCCCCATGGAGTGCCGGGAGGGTTCTGATAAGTCACTCACTGAGCCTCCCTTTCATTTGTATATAATTTCATTTTACATCAAAAAATTACTTAGCAAATACCTACTCAATGAGTTATTAAGTGAATTACTATTATTTGGGATTTGTAAACTCATGCTAAAAATTTACTAAGGTTTGGGGCACCTGGGTGGCTCAGTTGGTTGATTGTCTGACTCTTGATTTCAGCTCAGATCATGATCCCAGGGTTGTGGGATTGAGCCCTGAGGCGGGCTCCATGCTAAGTGTAGAGATTCTCTGTCTCCTTCTGCCCCTCTCCCCTACTCATGCTTTCTCTCTCTCTCTCTCTCTCTCTCTCTCTCTCTCTCTCTCAAATAAAAAAAATTAATTTACTAAGTTTTAAGGGTGCCTGGGTGGCTCAGTTGGTTGAGCATCCGACTTCAGCTCAGGTCATGATCTCTTGGCTCGTGAGTTCGAGACCCCCGTCAGGCTCTGTGCTGAAATCTTGGAGCCTGGAGCCTACTTCAGATTCTGTGTCTCCCTCTCTCTCTCTTCCCCTCCCCCCACTCACATGCTATGTGTCTCTCTCTCAAAAATAAATAAACATTTAAAAAAATTTTTAATAAAATTTACTCAGTTTTAAAGTGGACCCCAAATCAATGTTCTCCCCAGGAAGAAGGCAGCCATGCAGTACAAAGCCATCCTGTGGACTCCATGAGGCATGTGTCCAAAAAAGTCACTGCAAGTCCCCAGTAAGTTTAGATGGACTTGCTATAATCAGAGCACCACCACTGTGGTCTTGAGCTGGTCATGCTTTTAAACTGCCGCTCTTCTTGGTCTTTGATAATAACTTATGGTTGGTTCATCATTGTTGATTGAGTTTATTACAGGGTTCATGGGGAGCCCTAAAGGATGCAGGGGTGCAGACTGATACCAACACAAGCATAGCCTATACATATGTTCTCAGGAACTAGCCTTTAAGACGTGCAGCTGACTATTCAAATATGAATAATCTTAAAGCTAAAGCAGATGTGTATTTCTATAATCTCTCCAAAATTTACTTTAGATTAATATTTTATTGTTGTAGCCATGTTCATTTTCCACACGGCAGTACAAAGGGTGGGGCAGGCTGGTGACAGGCAGAGTCATCTGACCAGCACTGTGTTGCGCACAGCTATGTGGCACCTTTTTATTGGCTTTGCACCCCGTGCTACCTCCTCCAGTCAGAACTGCTGAGTCCTCTGGCCCCTGCCGCACCCCCTTACAGTCTTTCCCCACTTGCCACTTCCCCTAGTGCCCACCCTGGCAAGGCACAGGGTAGCCATCCTGGATGGGGGTGGGGAGTGGTTTCTGGCACTCAGACATAGCAGTTAGAAGCATCCCCAGGCCTAGCTTCTCTCCCCTCTTCCCAGGGGGGTCCTGGACTCTTCCCCACCCTGCATAGGAAGTCACAGAGCACAGTAGCCTGATATCCCTGGAAAAGTTTTAGGAATGGTTCCCACATGTTCACTCCCTGTCCTTCGTCAGACACCATGCTGGGCTGTTTTCTACAGATCTTAAACCTGAACCATAGCACCAGCCTACAAGGCAGGCTAGGTCTCCTTCGTGCTGACGAGGGCTGAGGGTCAGACTCACTACACTGAGCCTCTCACCAGGGATCCCCTCACTTACATCCTGAAAAGGTCAGCACGTGGGCAGCCCCTCCTATGCCTTCCTTCCTGTGTCTACTCCGCCTTATCCCATTTGTGTTAACTTGCACAAAAATCACAAGGTCCTTGGGGCACCTGGGTGGCTCAGTCGGTTAAGCGTCTGACTTCGGCTTAGGTCATGATCTCACAGTTCGTGGGTTCAAGGCCCGTGTCGGGCTCTGTGCTGACAGCTAGCTCAGAGCCTGGAGGCTGTCTTCGGATTCTGAGTCTCCCTCTTTCTCTGACCCTCCCCTGCTCATGCTGTCTCTCTCTCTCAAAAATAAATAAAACATTAAAAAATTTTTAAAAAATCGCAAGATCCTGCTGGTTTGCAAGTGCAGAACCCTTAATGTTTTTGTTAAATGTTGAGGATCATTTATAGGCAGTGAAATACATAGCTCTTAAGTGCACCACTCCGTGAGTTTTCATAGATGCAAAACGCACACCCCATTTAACAGACAGGATGTTTCCACGGCCCCAGAAAGATCCCTGTGCTCTCTCCCACTCAGACCTTCCATTTTGTTCAGGCAGGGGGAGGCAGGGGAGGAGAAAACAGAGTAGCAGGAGGTGGATGAAGCTGAGGAAGCACAAATATTGTCACTGTCCTAGTTACAGCCTGCAGCCACAGTTCGTTCATCCTCCCTTCAGCCTATTAAAGCAACACGCCTTTGCTGTTTTCTTCCCTTTCCTTCCAAAGGAAACAACTTCCAAGAGACATCCTGGGAAGCTCGGCCGTGTCTCCCTGGGGGCCCCTCTCACCAGGACTCAGGGCCTGCCCAGCCCCCCACATCTATGGGGCTCACGCCCAGCTGAGCTCCCACTGTCCTCCATGGCCCTCCGCCCCTGCTTGGGGCCCCTCCTCATGCCACAGCTCTAGGGTCCCAGGCAGAGCCCTGGGGTGCAGCTGGATCAAGTTAACCACAAACCACACACCAGGGCACAGCTGAAGAAATTGGGCAAGGGGCCACGCACCCTACAGTTGGGACCCCACCCAGGGCCCCCTCTGCAATCCCTCTGAGGGTCGGCTGACGTCCTGTTCAACACACCCGTAAAAACAACCTTTGTTGTGTCCATCTCAGAGTTGTTTATGATAGTAAAACAACTTGGGACAGAGCCAAATGTCAACATCGGGGAACACGATAAATAAACCGTGGTGCCACCCATACAATAGAAAACCACAGCCATTAAAAAATAACATCGAGGGAGAATATTAATAGACATGGAAAGCTGAGTGCATGCATTGCTAATTTTTAAAGGCATCTCACAAAACATTAGCATCTCACACAGCATTAACAGTTCTGAGTGTTTGGGTGATGGGTGATTATTACATTCTTCTTCTGATTTGCCAGCACTTTGTGCAACAGGTATGTAATAATACATAAAAGTTACTTACTGAAGGCACCCAGCTTTTACACGGTTAAATCGCGAGCAACGAAGTCTGTGCCAGAACCGTAGAAATGCTACCACAGAAATTTCACCTGCAGTGCTGACACAATGGCACATCACTCCACAGGCCCTCGGGATGGTGGGGTCTATGGCTGCCTTACTCTTATTCAGAAAGTCTGACTCTCCCCAAGAGCTCTCACACATATCTTATCATTTGGAAGAAACTGGCCAGTTTATACTCTAGAAAAGCCAGCTGTTCTCACTCTCCTTGCATGTGGTCTCCTGCCTCCACGGTGTGTCTTCTCAACTCCCCCTGCCCGAGGAACCCTCTGGTATGGCCCAGCATGTGTAAATTCTACCCATCAGGGGTAGGCACCCGGTGGTGGCTCTCCAAAGATGTCCATGCCCTAATTCCATGATCCTGTAAACATGTTACTTGCATGGCAAAGGGGACCCTGCAGGTGCAATGTAGGTTACGGACCTGCAAATAGGGAGCGTCGCCTCGACTCTCCAGGTGGGCCCAATATGAGCACGGGAGCCCTTAAGAGCAGAGAACTTTCTCCAGCTGGGGTCAGAAGAGATGTAGCAGAAGAAGAGAGACTCAAAGCCTGAGAGGGACTCACCTCCCACCGCTGAAGAGGGCCACATATGAATGTGGTGGCCTCTAGGAGCAAAGACAGGACCCCAGCGGACAGCCAGCAGGGAAATGAGACCTCGGTCCTACCACCACAAGGAACTAAGCAACTTGAGTGAGATTGATCCCCACGGCCTCCAAAAAGGAAGCAGCCCCCCTCCAACACCTTGATTTTGACCTTGTGAAACTAAGCAAAGGACCCAGCAGAGCCACACTGTACTCGCATTTCTGACCTACAGAACTGCAGGACAGTAACTCTTAGCAGCTTTCAAATAGGAAGTGCAGTATTGCTCACTTTAGCCCTGTGCTGCACCTTACAAGGTGTTGTGTCCACGCACTAAACTTGTGGTCATTTGTTAGGCCAACAGTGGAAAGCTAACACACCGTTCTTAAGCACCAGTACAAATGCCACTTCCATGAAGCCTTCTCTGGTTTCTCCATCTCTAGATGAGTGTCCCCTGTGAATCCTCAAAGCATTCTGCAGCTCCCGAGTTTCTTCAGCCATGATCATGGTCCACCTGTATAAAGGTTATTTACATATATGTCATATTTCTCCTACCAGACTGTGTGCTACTTGGGCCAGTATCTGAGGCTTCCTCATCTTTATTTTCCTTCCAGGGCATAGCACATACCTCATAGGGAATCACTGTTAAATTTTTGCTGGAAGGATGTCCCATGATCATACTGGGGGTTATTGTTCAATGAATCTCTATGGTAATAGACCCCAGAAATATTTGCAAATATACAAAGGAGTAGCTGACTGATGATGGAAACTGACAGTCTAAGAAAAGCCAGAATGTGCAGAAGTAGGATATGCTAATTTTTGGATGCCTGAAATCTGAGCGCTCTGGCAGTTGGCTCTGTGATGCAAATTCATACACAAAATAAACAGGACTGAAAGTTGGGATATAAAATGTTTTAGAATATAACGTCTTAAAACATTCAACTTCTGGCAACGTGAAGTTTTAATTAAATGAATGTTCTTCTGCTGCTTCAAATGGATATAACTGTTGTAGAAAATGTAAGATCATTTAGCTCCCAGCTGAGCTCAAAAGAGAAAAGGAAACCCCCAAGTTCCAGAAAAGAAGAGGGAACTCAAAGTCCGAATGTCAGGAGCAAGAGCTCCACAAAGAGCTTCTAGCCCAGTTGGTGCAACTACCAGACTGGGGAGGGGGGTGCTGTGTTATCCTTGGTCTCTGAGTGACTGACTGTGTAGAGTAGACCCCCACCAGCATCCTTTGATGTCAACTTGGGAATGAAGAAACCAAATCTCAAGCAAGTTTCTCCATACCAGGACACCTGGGAGGCTCAGTTGGTTAAGCGTCCGACTTTGGCTCAGGTCGTGATTTCACAGTTTGTGAGTTTGAGCCCTCCATTGGGCTCAGCACTAACATCAGAGCCTGCTTGGGATTCCCTCTCTCCCTCTCTCTCTGCCCCCTGCCACCAAGAATAAATATTTTTTAAATATAAATAAAAAGTTTCTCCATACCTAGATAATGGAACACCTTAAAATAAAATATCTTAACAGAAGAAAATCAGCTAGTGAAAGAGAATATTTTACCTGCAAAGGAAAGACCTTTAGGCTGACATCAGAAAAACATGGTCCAAGGATTGGGAGAAACCATGGCCACCTACAATGCAGCGCCCAGCGAAACCATTATTTGAGGAGGATAAAAATAAAGACATTTTTACAACAGACTGAGTTGACCATTTATGAAGTCTGATTGAAAAACTGCTAAAGGATGTGTTTCTGAAAGAAGGAAATCAAACGCGGAAGGAAGCAGTGGGTTATAAAAGCAGGGATGAGAAAAACAAAGGTAAATATGAGTACAACTAAATATTGGACTGTTCAGGAGTAATGCCACCAATGACTGTTCCAACCAGGGGAAACAGCGGCACTCAGTGATGGTAGCAGGGTAGGAGACAAAGATCCCAGCTAATGCATTCCAGGGGTCTTCACTTTGTAGTGACAGCATATGAATAGTAAATAAACGTTCCCTTTGCTAAAGACAATGGGCAGGTTAAAAATGGCACAATTACCTGAGTGCCTGGGTGGTTCAGTCAGTTAAGCACCTGACTTTGGCTCAGGTCATGATCTCCCAGTCTGTGGGTTCAAGCCCTGTGTTGGGCTCTGTGCTGACAGCTCAGAGCCTGGAGCCCGGAGCCTGCTTCTGATTCTGTGTCTCCTTTCTCTCTGCCCCTCCCCTGCTCGTGCTCTGTTTCTCTATCTCTCAGAAATAAACAAACATTAAAAAAATTTGTGTAATGTCACAATTACCTTTAAAAGATGAGAAATAAAATGTAGACTGCCAAACTAGCAGAGAGAACAAGGAGGGAAGGAAAGGATAAAGCTTGAGGCCAATGGAAGACAATTAAGAAAATGAGAGAGAGAACATGGCCAGTAGAGAAGCACCAAATGGCATATTTAAGGATGTTCGCCCCGTGTTGTTTGTAATAATGAAAGATTGGAAATAGTAGAAACATCCATTAGCAGAGGGATGAAAAAATACATTTCAACAAATACATACAAGAAAACACAATGTAACTGATAAAAGACAGAACTAGATCAAGATGGATACATATCAAAAGGGTAATGTTGAATAGAAATTCCAGTTGGGGAAGGTTATCACCATATGATATCATGAATGTAGTGTTTTCCAAAGGAAACATTTTTTTGAAGAAATATATACATACATGAAAATGTACAAATCGTAAGGAAGAGATCAATGAATTTCACAAAGTGACAGGTCCTTGTCACCAGCACCCAGATTAAGAACGAGAACATCACCAAGCATCCCAGAAGACCCCCTCACACACCTCCAGGTACCATCCACCTCCAAAGGTAACTATTACTGTAACCCCAAGCCCCATAGCTTAGTTTTGCCAGTTTGAGTTTACATACATGGGGTCAGACACACAAAAAGTTTGTACTTACATTGTGTCTGGCCTCTTTAATTCCATATTATTTTTGTGAGGCGCATCCTTACTGGAACATGGGGCTACAACGTATTCCCTCTTTCTTGCGCCCATTGCATGAATATGCCACAATTAATTTATGGACTTTATGAGTGATCTACCTTTGGGGTTTTTGTGGGGGAGGGTATTAAGCAGTGTGGCTGTGATCCATCTTGGACTTTTCTTTTGGTGCATATGCTCAGCTATGGGCTCAGCAGGTGTACATGCTTTCCGCTTCAGTAGAGACTCCCAAATAGTTCTCCAAATTGGTCTTAACTATTTACTTCCCTAACATTAAGTGAGAGTTCCGGCTACTCTGCGTCGTTCACAATTGGGTTTTTCAGTGTTTGATGACTGAAACATTTTTTTATGTTTAAAATTTAAGCAAGAGAGAGAGACAGAGAGACAGCACGAGCAGGGGAGGGGCAGAGAGAGAGAGAGGGAGACACAGAATCTGAAGCAGGCTCCAGGCTACGAGCTGTCAGCACAGAGCCTGATGCGGGGCTTGAAACCATCAACCACCAGATCATGACCTGAGCCAAAGTTGGATGCTTAACTGACTGAGCCACCCAGGTACCCATGGGTTTTTCACCTTTTAGATGTTAGCTATTCTAGTGGTGGATAGGTATGAATTTTATTTATTTATTTTTATTTATAGTTTATTGTCAAGTTGGTTTCCGTATAACACCCAGTGCTCTTCCCCACAAGTGCCCTCCTCCATGTCCATCACCCCCCTTCCCCTTTCCCCCTCCCCCTTCAGCCCTCAGTTTGTTTTCAGTATTCAAGAGTGTCTCATGATTTGCC
>CM053576.1:108329658-108389703 GCA_028646485.1 Cryptoprocta ferox | reverse complement strand
GGGTACAAGTGCCCCTATGCATCAGCACTTCTGTATCCCTTGGGTAAATCCCCAGCAGGGCTATTGCTGGGTCATAGGGGAGTTTTACTGATAGTTTTTTGAGGAACCTCCACATTGTTTTCCAGAGCGGCTGTACCAGTTTACATTCCCACCAACAGTGTAGGAGGGTGCTCGTTTCTCCACATCCTCGCCAGCATCTATAGTCTCTTGATTTGTTCATTTTAGCCACTCTGACCAGCTCGAGGTGGTATCTCAGTGTGGTTTTGATTTGTGAATTTTAAAACACACTCATGCACAAATACTGTGCATTACCTATGGATATATATGTGTATATATACAGCAAAAATATACAAACATGAATGGAGAGGATAGACACCAACCTTAGGTTGTGTCTAAAAAAAATAGTAATTTTTTTATTTAAGAAAAAAGTTCTTAAAGGAAAAAAATAATATTTTTTTATTTAAGAAACAAGTTCTTAAAGGAAAAAAATAATAATTTTTTTATTTAAGAAAAAAGTTCTTAAAGGAAAAAAATAGAACCTTCATATGGAAGCAAACAAATTCACAGTGTATCTGGTTATAAAATACAACACTTGAAACTTGACTAATAGGTCAGACATTCCCCTTCTGGGTACAATTGGGTCAATATATAGAAATGTTTTAAGAAACTGTAGTACAAAGTAAATAATTCTGTGAGTCTGAATAAAGGACTAGAAGCAAATATTAAAGCTGGACATCTTCATAATACATGTATATATTGCAAGGAGGGTAATTCCTCATGCTTAGTGGATAGCTCTTGAGTGTCCATTTAGAAATAAGAATTTCTTGAGGCACCTGGGTTGCTCAGTCAGTTAACCATCTGACTCTTGATTTCAGCTCAGGTCATGATCTCACAGTCGTGGGATTGAGCCCCAAATCAGGCTCTGTGCTGGGCATGAAGCCTGCTTAAGATTCTCTTCCTCTCCCTCTGCCCCTCCCCTCTTGAAAAAGAAAAAAAGAAGAAAAAACTTATTGGTATGTTCTTGCACTAAGAGGTTTCCATTCTGCAAGGAGATTGTTGTCACACACTTGCTACATGGGACTAAAGCTATTCCATAAAGAGACAGCAAGGTCAGAGGCGCCTGAGTAGCTCAGTCGTTAAGTGTGTCTGACTTCAGCTCAGGTCATGATCTCACAGTTCATGAGTTCGAGCCCCATGATGGGCTCTGTGTTGACAGCTCAGAGCCTGGAACCTGCTTTGGATTCTGTGTCTCCCTCTCTCTCTGCCCCTCCCCTGCTTGCACTCTGTCTCAAAAACAAACATTAAAAAAGAGAGAGAGAGAGACAGCAAGGTCAGTAGAAAGAACAGGTTAGGTTTTCATTCTGCCATTGTCACCTCCGGAGTCCTCAGTCACTTCCCTGACATCAAGGTGGTCGGAAGGTTCAGGGGGTCTTAACCTCAGCAATGTTGACATGGGGGGGGGGGCTAAATAATCCTTTGTTTCAGGGGGCTGCCCTGTGCATTGCAGGATGTTTGGTGGCATCCTTGGAGTCTACCCACCAGATGCCAGGAGTCGCCACCCCTTCCCCAGTTATGGCAACAAAAGAGGTCTCCAGACGTTGCCAAATGTCCCCTGAGGGACAAATCACCCTCAAGTGAGGACCACTGGGCTAGGCCCCGTGGGGTTGTCCCATGTTTTGCTTTAGGTATACTGTGTGAGCAATGCATGGAATTTTCTCAGAGCCCAGTGAATGTGAACATATCAGGAGCCAACAGTGACAAGGCAGACAGCTCTGGTCACTTTTGTGTGGGACTCATCTGCTATCTTACGCAAAGAGGAGGACTCAATGGAACAGCAGAAGAAACTGATGATGCTCTGACAAGGGGACATTTTTGTGAGAATGGGGCAAGCAGCCCTGGGTAATGATTGAGACTCAGGAGAGATTCAAGGTGCTGTCAAGACCAACCAAGCACGCACACTTGATCTCATTAGACTGACTCTGAGCTCCCAGAGGGTTGGGAGTTCCCAGCCACTTATTACATAGAGAGAGTAAGGATTCCCAGCCACACAACACCCAGAGGCCAGGACTTCGAAAATATGATGTGTTTTTAAATGATGCAAGTAGAAAACAGCATACGGCCCGTCATAGGGCAGGTTCCCAGGAAGCAAAGACTTAGAAGAGATTGAGTGGAGCGATTTGGCAGGGAGGGAGAGCTACTCGCAGGACGAAGAGAACGAGTTGGGCAGGGAAAGATGCTAAGCCAGGATGTGGGCTCCACAGGAGTCTCATTTCAGCCTTACGCCTTAGACAATCTGCGCAAACAACCAGGGTGGGTGGACACACTCTGAGGCAAGGGTCCATGCCTCTGTGCCTGGTGACAGTCAGCCATTGCCTGTGAGCTGCCCTAAGGGGGTGTGACCCCCCCCCCAGGTGAGGTAGCTTCTGTTTTAGCTGAGGGCAATTCTCCAGATAACAGGCAGCAGATATGAAGCCATCAGCACCCAGCACTTAGAGACCCTGGTAAGTCACAGCCCAGTGAAAGGATTTCCAACAAGTACACGATACAAACATGTTGCCACTAAACTTACATTTTGTACAGAGGCTGGGAACATCTTGCAACAACGTTGATGGAGCATCCAGCAGGGGCCAAATGCTGTGTTGGGTGCTTTCCTAGTTTGGTCTCGTTGAGTATCACAACACTGACAGTCCATCGTTACTACCTTCCTTTTCTCAGTGAGGAAACTGAGGCTCAGAGGGTGAGTAATTTGCCCAAGGGAAGAGACCTCAGATGCTGCCCGAGCAGAGAAGAGAATTCATTTGCAGCCCGTGCTCTTTGCACTACAAGCCTGGGTTCAGCCCCGCGCCTGGCGGTTAAGAAGCACACAGCACGTGTCCTGAGCAAGGAGAGAATCTGTGGGATTTAAGGAAACGAGGGCTGAGCTCCTCACAAGCCAGTGTCCTTATCAGCTCAGGTCCACAAATTACCACCGACTGGACCACAGCCACGTCTCTAAGGGAGGTGGCACTCCTGCCCCCCCCCCCCGGGCAGGGTGGGAGTGAGGGCTGGGGAGGAAGGCTGTTACCAGATTAGATGGGAAAGTATAAGTGTGCAAAGATGTAACCAATTTGCTGAAGATCACACAGCAGCTGCATGGGAGACCCACGATGGGAACATAACCGTGGATGTCACAGCTAGTGCTCTTGACTGCCCCACCACCTTCTTCCCCTGAGCCTCTGCTTCCTCATCTGTAAAATGGATATGATCTCGTAGGTTTACACACACCTCGTAGGTTTACTGCAGAAGTTCCACTAAAATAAAAGGTAAAGCATCTTGCAAATTGCTATGTCAGTTTGTCATTGCCAGACAAGAGCAAAGGGCAGAGGTGACAAAAGTGAAGGACCCCCTCCTTACGGCCTTTTGATAACAGCCTTGAAGGTGCAAATGTGCTCCTCCCTCACTCTCATCCACGCCACTCAGTGAGCCGTGGGGAGCTGAGAGCCAGCCTCCTCCCTAGGCCACGGTGCCAGGAAAATCACATTTGTGTGAGAGGCTGACACATGCTAATCAATCATTTTTGTCATTTGTGCCACAATATAATGACATGACACAGCCATAGCTTGCTGCCGGTTCCCCTCACCCCACACCTGGTCATGGTCAGGAGTTTGACTCCTTCTTGCATCCTCCCTCGAACTCCTGTTTTGGAAAGCTCACTGGATCCCCCAGCAGGCTGTTCCCTCAAGGGCAAGGGCAAGGCCTGGAAAATACAACTCTGCACCCCTCCAGGTGCTTTCTCACCTGCTCCCCCTTTCACTCCGCACAACAGCCCAGCCTCAGAGCAGGTATTGATTTTCCAGGCCTGTTTCATGGATGAGAAGACTGAGGGTCAGAGGAGCTAAGTGACTTGCCCAAGAGAGAAGAGGAAGGAGAATCAGAGGGGCTGGGCCCCCACCTGTTAGGCTCGGTTCCTCCACAACCCAGCGTGGGCCCAGGCGCGCAGCCCGCTGCTGCCACAGGGCAGTACTCCACCCCGCCTAGGTGGGAAGCAGGGAAAGGCAGTGGCCCCTCCAGGGTGTCACGCGGCAAGGAGGACCCCTGGAAATATACCACTGCCTCCTGGGAGGAAGAAAGCCGGGAAATGCGAGGGCCACTTCGGTACTTGTCAAAAGCTCAGAGGTTAGGACAGTCAGCTGCAGGGAGAGGAGACCTGGTCTCCACCCCAGGAAGGATGTGCTGGGGGTGAGGAGGCAGGGGCGGGGGGAGCAGGCTACGTACGTGCTGCTCAGACTCGCAGAAATGTGCTCTGTGCTCCCAGTGCCCAGGCAGCAGCACATCAGAACAATGGGAACAGCCTGGGCTCACGGTCCTCATCTTCCCTACTCCCAGTATCAGGGCGCAGGCTGAGGAAAGGGACCCCGGGTCTCACTCCCAGGCTGTCACCAAGGCACGGTGGAGAGTTCTGCTACCTTCTTCTCTGCAAAAAGGCGTGTGTGTGTGCGCGGCGCATGGTGGGGCGGGGTCGGGGAGGCAGCATTAGAGAGAGGTTGGATGTCAGGCTGTGTCAGAGGAGGCAGGGCAAGGGTGTGCAAGTATTTCCCATGGGCCACACTGCAGAGAGCTCACCTGGGGCCATTTTGAACCCGGGACACAAGATTGTCCCAACCTCTGTCGGGGTTACACTGCCTGTCCAGGCAGTCTTCCTGGGTGACTTCCAGTATGGGCACACTGGTATCCTTGCCTTGACACTGGAGAACGTGTGGCTCACTCACACGGCCTTCCTGCTGCTTCTGGCTGACCCAACTACAGCCTCTCAAGCAACTGTCACGGTTTGGGTCCTTGAGTGGTCCCCTTGAAGCTCCCCCTCCAATGGCCTGGTCGGGGAGACCTTCCCCCCTGTAATACAATCTCTCTCTCTCTCTCCCTCCCACCCTGCTCCTCTCTCCTTTTTGGCAGGGAGGATGTACAGTTTGCTATCTTCAGAGAAATCCTCTCTCCAATCTCTCAAATTCCATTTCAACCCTTTACTTCCTGGAGGTAGGTGAAGAGCTAAAGGTAGCAGTTTCCGGCCACCCCCTTTACAAGTCTTGCATAGGTGACCTAGCATCTCACTCTGGAACGAGGGGGATGTTTTCCACTTACTGTTTTATTCCAATCAGTGGGACTTAAGAAAGAATCCCATTTTAGCATCCTGCCCCCTTGCCACAGTGTTTGTCTTGGGCCCCAAGCCTCCCATATCTTCTTCTCAACCAGTATAACCGGATTTCTAACAGATCCCCCCACAATCTAACCAATTGCATAAGAGAAGGCTCACGCGATGAGCAGAGGGACAACTTAAAGAGTCTGGACCCAGAATCTGGCACCCTTGTTGTAAGCTTGTCTCTCCCGCTAAAGGGCTGTGGGACCCCAAACAAGTCAGTTACCCTCTCCGGGCTTAGGTTTCTCAGGTTGGAAACAAAGAGTTTGAGCTCTATGGTCCCCACACTCCAGAAAGCTGAGTTGGTCTGGGGGATTGTGCAAGACCAGGGCTGGGCCAGATCAAGGGCAAAGCCTGAGAGTTCCACGTCCATCCATGGGCTGCTTTGTTCCAGGTGACAAGATTGTCACAAGATCTGTCTCCTGCCTTAGGAACATGTACTCCTCCAATTCAGGATAGAGACAAAATGAAAGGGCAGGCCCCAGGGCCCAGGGGCCGAAGAGTGATGTCCAGCCTCAGCAGGTCAAGGAAGCTGCATGTTCCAAGTAGTCTTATCCCAGGATCTAAAATAGGCAGCAAACGGTTTCCAGGCTCCCCCTCAACTAAAGATAAAAATAACAAAGGCTCAGGGATGTTCCCAGTCATAAATCAATGAGTTAGGACTATTTCTATCCCCATCCTTTGCCTGGAGTTCCTCCTGCGATCTTCATCCATCCTGTCCTCCCCATCCTGGCCTTCCAGCCACCCCACCTCTGGAGTAGAAGGATGTTCCTCAGCCTTCCGACAACAGTTGGGCAGCTTGGCCACGCCCACGTGACCACCCAACACTGCCTACAGGTGAATGGATAGCATTCAGGGGCCTCCCGGCAGCCTCTGCGGGCTGACTTGGCCTGACTCCACACCACCAAGCTGATGGCCTCCTGGTCTACAGCAGGCTTCCTGGCTGCCCGGCCTGCGGTGTTTCTCCAGGAGTAAACACCCCAGACTGTAAAGTCCTCTGTGTAGCTGCGGGTAGGGCTTCTCCTTCAGAGCTTCGGTCAATACCTCTCAAGGCCCCTGGGAGGATTCAAGGAAACCCTGTAGGTAAAGCACGAAACTGGCATGTGGCAAGTTGCAGATGCGCGAAAACAAGACTTGCCTTCCCCTTTCCCCCACTAGCCACGCGTCAAAAGCTCAGATTGCCACGGGCTCTTTTGAGGAGATTTTGCCATTCTGAAGCCCTAAGTCAGCTCTAAGGCCAGCTCGTGGAGGGGTCTTTGAAGACACTGCGTCCACTCCGAGATCCTCCGTCAATTCCCTGATAACGAATCCCAGACGGTGCCCCTGGAGGCTTTGGTGTCATGCCCAGTCTTCCACTGCCCTCTGCAGGTCGCAGTGCGATACTGCAGGCGCTGTCGGCTGCGTCCCTTGTGCAATATCAGGAACACCAAGCACCCTCATTTCCCAGACTCCAGACAGTTTATAGATTAGGACAGTAGAGCAAGGCCGGGTGTCTGAGAACAGCACCTCAGAATAAATGATTTACAGCGCACAAAGCACTTGCTTGTTGGATTTTCTTAACCACTCTGCCTTGCCTCTGTTCCTAAGCTCAGAAGAGAATTCACAGCCCTTACAGCCTCGCTAGTAACAGCTGACACAGCTCAGTCTTGGGCTATTGTCCTAATGTTCTAGAACATTCCAGATAGTCAATGAAATGAACCTGCGTGGATTTCCATGTAAATATTAGTTCAATTTATAATGTTCTTCACTCTTAATTGTGCTGCAACATGGCTGGCATATCTAGAATATTCTGAGGAAAGGAATTTTGTAAGAAAGTGTGTGTGTGTGCGTGCACACATGCACATGTGTGTGAGTGTTTTGTGTGTATGTGTTCTCTAGAAATGAAGGCTGTCAAAGATATGACAGATATTAGCATTTGGTGAGATTATGATGATTAATAAGCATTTCTCACATGCCAACCAGTTGACCGTTTCATTTATTAGTGGAATCAAGCACTGGGATCAACTACATGGTTTCCACTATTCTCCCTCTATGGCCAGAGCCATGGCCCCAGGTGGGAGAAGGTTGGGTGCTTGAAGCACTGAAGGCACATGACAATGTCACATCGTTCACCCAGCACCATACAGTGATGAAATCACCTGTTGGAGCAACTAGAGGGATGTTTGCTCCTCTCCTGGTCTCTTTACCAACCTCAGGAACTTGGGAAAATCTAAGGAGAGTTCATTAAGCCCAGATATCACATCACAGTGAGGGAGGCACGTCTGATAGCTGCAGATCCCTTATATAACTGGAGTTTTCAGGTCATATATTTATAGACTTTCAGAGCTGGAGAAGGCCTTGGAGATCAGTCCAGTCCAATTCTTTCATTCTACAGTAAAATAAAGCACAGAAAAGAGAAGTGACAGACTGAGGTCACACAGATACACTACTGGAATGAGAACCCAGGCGCCTTGAGTGTGATTCTTCTGGCTGACCTTGATTTTAGGAGCATGATTTCTAAATGGAAATTACTCTGGCTTCGAATGAAGATTTTTAATTTTTTATAAAGTTTATTTATTTTGAGAGAGAGAGAGAATCTGTGCATGGAAGAGGCAGAGACAGAGGCAGAGACGGGGAGGATCTCAATCAGGTTCTGTGTACTGTCAGCACAGAGCCTGATGTGGGGCTTGATCTCAGGAACCGTGAGATCATGACCTGAGCCAAAATCAAGAATTGGATGCTTAACCGACTGAGCCACTCAGGAGCCCCTCGAATGAAGATTTTTAAACCTGATTTCTTTTATTGTACAAATGGGAAGGGAAAGAAACCTAGCACATTGTAGGTGCTCAATAATTGGGTTGGTTGGCTTCTGATGGTATAGAATAATTTCCTTTCTGCCATTTAACAAGATTAGATTAACCTTGAGTTAGTGTCATTGTTTGTTCTCTTCAATGACCCAAAGGTGGTCAGAGGTTTGAATCTCGCCCCACTGTCCCATTGCAAATTTGACTATGGGTCTGTGGTTATAACATGATGTTCATTGGTTTGAAGGAAAGGTTTTCTGATTGAGAATGGAAGCCTCTGGAGGTTTGGAGGCATCCTCTTTGAAGGACGGACACTATCAGCACCTGAGGTTATACAGCCCGTCCTGTGAGTTGAGACAGAGCATACACACCTATTGTACACACATGATTACAGCAGACATAAAAAGACTAATTGCATATTAGCGACGTGGCCCTAAAAGTTCTGAATTTGCTTATCATTATGTTTGCAAATCATATTTTTGATCAAAATCTTCCAATGAAAACAATACAAAATCTTCCAATGCATTGCACATTCCTCCAAACACCATCCTGATGAATCACAGTGCTGTTGTGCCACACATGTATAGATTCTGCTCTGCAGGCATGTTTCATGCTGCACGGAAGGTACAGCGTAGCATCAGCGGACTCTGTCGGGGACCGTCTCTTCAGACCCTCACAGACCAGGGTTTGCAGTTTTCTGCAGTGCCAGTGACGCACTAGGAAACAACGATAGAAAACTCATCACCAGGGTCTTCCCATAGCACAGGACACGTTGCCCATTCCAATGCACGTGCCACCTCCCACCACTGCTGGCCACCATTCCAAGACTAAACACCCCTCTGCACTCTCAGCTGTTGGGAGTGCCCCTGGAGGAGGATCCCCTAATTGCCTAGTCATTCATTTATTTTTGCTAAGCACTCTCCATGTGGGAGGCACTCTAGTAGGCACAGGAATGACCAAATACAGAAGCGGCCCCTTCTAACGTGAGGGACTTAACTCACCAGTGTGTTGTAACAGAGCAAAGGGGTTTGGGTCAGAATCTTTGCTTTAGGTCTGAGGACCCAGAGGGCTCATTAAATCATTGAGTTCTGCGTCAGATTATCTTCAAGGAGCTAACTTGGCCACCTGTGTAAGCTTATTGGGAGTCATGCAGCACCTCGCCTCCCGGGGAGGGGGGTGTGGGGAACTGCCAGACCGTGGCCATGGTGAGAAGGTTCTGGGCTGTGGAAAGGTTGCTGCAGAGCTGTCGGCATCCTCGCTGCCTAGAAGCTCCACACATGGTCTGGTGGTCTTACCCTATAGCTGAAGCTATTGACAGATGAGGGTGGCCTCCCTGGGGACCCCTCGGTCTCCCTCACCCTTGGCTCTAAGGCCTGAAAAGGCAGATTGCCTGCTCTGAAGCCTCCCCTGTAACCTCCCCATCCCTGGAACACTTTCCGTCTATGAGTACCCATTTCACCTCGAAACCCAAAGGTGTATCAAATCTTCTATCAAATACCCAGGAGGAAGTCCAACCTGGGTTATCAGGGAAAATCTGGTTCTGCTAACTCAACAGAGCCTGCTGCTGCAAAGGCAGTTGGAGAGTCCTACGTGTGCCGAGCCCGCTTCAGCACAGCTCAGAGGCAACAGTGGAAGAAATGTCCCTGCATGGTCTTCTTTGGCCAGGCATTGTCCATTACAGGTATCATAGAGGTACTCCCCATGGTCCAATACCATAGAATTCCTGCTACATGCTGCTGCATACACTAAGGGAGTAACCAATCACCACATAATACGATTAGCTAGTTTCCTAAAAGACCGCAAAGTTTTCCTGGGCATCCATGTGTGCCAGCATCAGCATGGTAATCACAGAACAAATGTGGTGCAGCTAACTAACTCATTAACTCCCCTTTTCATTCCGTCTCCACAGCACTCAAACAGTGGCTTTCACCAAGAAGGGTCTCCAAAGTGCCACTGATGGATGCTAAAAGACTAGACTCTTCTGGACTTTTACCCATCACCCTCATCTTCAAGGAAAAAAAATTAAATCTACAGGTGATAGCTGTGCACCAAAGGGCGCTCTTTCCTCTAAGGAAGCCCAGCAACAAGCTTCATTCCTTGCTATTTTCTGGCAAGTTCGAGGGAGTGCCTCAACGGCACAAGTAAGGCAGCATGGGCCCAAGGCGCCCAGCGGAAAGAGAGCCTGGCGTCCCACTCTCCTCCTCTGCCTGGCCTCCCTCCCAACAGAGTGGGCGCTCGAGGGGCCTCATACCAGTGTGGTGAACTTGTCCACGCAGGCGTTGCGGATCTTCTCCGGGGTGGCAGGGCTGTCTAGCTGGAAAAGCTTCTTCATCTTATAATCCGTGTTCCCAGCTCGAGCTGCACGGATGGCATCCTGGATGGCGAAGAAGATGGAGGCTGCCAGGAAGAGGGGAGGCTCGCCGACGGCCTGGGCAGACAGAGCAGGACGGGGAGTCAGGCAACAGGACCCCCATCTCTGTGCCTGGAGGGCTAGTGATGCCAGGAACCCCAGCCAGCCCCAGCAGGCCACAGCCAGCAAGGCAGGAAGGACGCTCAACAGTTCTTCAGGGCTGAGAGCAATCAAGCCAGTAAATGACTCAACCTCGATGGCGTATTTCTTTTAACACTTACCATGTGACTTGTCTCTGGTGACACCATGCAGATAAAATGTACCATTAAAAGTTGTTTTAAATGATTACATTTTATGAGCCACAGTGTTTGACATGAATTTGGACCCTTTCCTCACAGTTATAAGGCTGGGGGAATCATCTGACACCCGCATGTACAGGCACCATAAGTATATTTGTAGGCACCCTAATTATACTTACAGCATTGTCTGGGATATAGGCATCATGACAAACAGGAATTCAACATTTTTCTAGCAGAGTTTGTTTTGCTCCCCCAAAGCATAGACCGGAAACTACCTGTACCAAAATCACTTAGGGATGCTTATTAAAAATGCATGTGTGCAAGGTCCTACTCCAGACCTACTGAATCAAAATTTCTAGGGCTAAGTCCCACTGAAATGTATTTTTATCATGAGACCACAGTGACCCTGATGCATGCTAAAGCCTGAGAGTCGATGGCAAGATCACAAAGTGTCCCAGACCCAACCACATTGAAGTAAACCATGAGATGAGCAAATGGGTGTGTTTCATGGTGACAAGTGGTTATCTGTCTTCCTTCTTAGATCTTGGACTGTATCAATCACCTTACTTGATTTTGAACCATTTTTCACACTTACTGGGGATAGGGAGGAAATAAGGGATGACTATAATCCATCAGGCATGCGGATCAAGTTTAAAGTCAGGCGCCAGCCCCTGAAGGAGGCAAAAGGGTTTGCACAGAGGTATTGCCCCATCTGCAGTGAATAAGCTATTCTTGTGGGATAACAGGGAGGGGTGTGTATCTGTGGGGTCATCTTTAGGACCAAGCATCAAGATGGACACCTGAGACGTGGGTGTAGGTCAGGACTTGACCTGCAGGACTGGATTAAAGGACTCTCTACAAGTGCACCCAGAGGAGCTGGCTTTGACCACACAGAGATGGTGTCATCCCAGGTTTCTTTTCCTAAGGCAGACACTGCCCACCGCCCCGTCATGCTCACCAAAACTTGTGTCAAGCACCCTTGTCTCTTCCAAACAAGCCCCCTGCAGATCCACGTGGTGGGTGGCTGGAGCCCCTCCTGACCCCCATGGCCTCCCACAGTGCAGACCCAGGG
The DNA here is from genome assembly GCA_028646485.1 of Cryptoprocta ferox. NCBI lineage: Eukaryota > Metazoa > Chordata > Mammalia > Carnivora > Eupleridae > Cryptoprocta > Cryptoprocta ferox. The sequence goes on along the minus strand of CM053576.1, from coordinate 108,378,026 downwards.
CAACAGTACCTTGGACGCATAGATGGCCTTCTTGTTGGGGCAGTCACGGAGCAGGGACACCCTGAACACACTGGGGATGCTGCCAAATGCAGGGATCTTGTAGGTGCTGGGGCCACGGGTGTGCAGGCTTCCCTCAGGGGAATAGTGCAGCTCCTCCAGGGTAAAGAGGCCAAGGCCCTGGACAAACGCCCCTTCCACCTGCAGGACAGAGACCATGGCCAATCTGCCTCCCCCTCCCCAAGGAAAGATACCACTTCCCACAATGGGCACCAAGCCCCACGGGGAGTGGGCCTGGAAAGAAGCTGAAAGCAGCCCTCCACAGCCCACCAGGCTCCTCCCAGCCTGGGATCATCTATCTGGGCCTTCGCCAGGCCCTGGTGAAGGCAGAGCGAAAGCATTAACACTGAAGGTTAGTTGTAGAACTTGTCGGCCATTCCAGAAGGGTCATACCGTGGTAGGCATAATTTTTCATTAAAATCTGCTGTAGGGCAGGCAGAGATGTTCCTTCCATGCTGCCACTGTGGGAACAGCCACTCCAGGCTGAGAAGTAGGCTCCCAGGCTAACAGCTGCAGAGTGTTCCTCAGGGGCCCACGCAACTCCTGTGTGCTAAGTGGGACCACATGCTTTTAGGCAGCCGCACACAAGAGGAGGAATTTCCTGGACAGTAGATTTAGGCTGTTTGAACTTCCAGCCCTGCCTGCCGTCTGGGAGAAGGGGAGACCTGGCTGTGGCTTACAGATCTCTCTTAGGGCCCCTGCCTGCTCTGCTGGCCCACATGTCTGTTCTCCCAGCTGCCCCACTCATGGAGGAACCCGTGGGTGCCCCGCTGCCAAACGAGTGTGCTCTGGGGGGAGACAAGGTGCTAATCATCTTTGTGTGTGAGGTGGCTCGCTCAGTGCCTGCCCTCAGGAGGGGTTCCCCAAGGGTCGTTCAATGAATTAATGAGCAGATGCGACTAATGCTAATGGCTACGTTTCTACATACTCAGTAACTGTCCATTTTTGAAAAATATAACTTATATTTTCTACCAGACACTCAGTCCTTGATGCCTGTGTCTCCCGTTCCACCTACTCTACTCAATACTCTCATATTTTTCAAAAGTGAATTTCTTCGAGCCACCCCTTTATTCCTCTTGCTCAAACCCGCGTCTGTTGCCCCAGTGCCCTCCGGCATTCCATGCTTGGTAACATTTACTTCTAGAAGACAAAATGTGTCCTGGGTGGAAGAGGAATGAGGAGGGGGAAACTGCTCTGATCTCAGACCCCACTGCCTGCACCCCAATCCCAGACTCAATCTGCATTCCACGTCACATTCCTTCTCAAAGTGTGTGCACGTGTGTGGTGCATGTGCATGTGTGTGGGTGTGTGGGTGTGTGTGCACATGCACCCAAGTGTTTTCACCATTCATCATCTTGCTCTGTGAGGTGTCAATGCCCTTTCCAGAATTGACATTAATTTGTCTTCTGCCTCAAGAGTGCACTCTCATCTATCTAACTCCTGCTGGGGGAGACTCACTTCATACCATGTGCAGAGCTGATTAAAAATGGCATTGGACAAAATGCACTGGCTGGTGATGTTAGGAGAGGAAGGGACACACCAGTGGCCAAGTCCATCACCACCCTGGGCACCCATGTGCCTTACCTGTCCAATATCAATGGCAGGGTTCAGACTGGAACCGACATCCATGACAATGTCTGTGCGGAGGTTCTAAAGTGGATGGCAAAATAAAAAGAGTGTGAGAAGAAAGGAATGAGCAGAATGATAGATGGGTCTCGGTGGCCCTAAAATTATTGTGTCAACCCAGATAGTACTTTCAGAAGCAGAGTGCCCCGGGCACGCTCAGGCAGGGTACTCATACCCTTGTCAGTCTGCACTGGCATAGCCAATGCTGAAGTTTGAGTTTGTGGCCACTAGGCAGGGTGTAGGAGTGGCCACACTCTCCTGGTGATCAGAAGGAACTGGGCACACACACACCCATGAGCAGGAAGCCTGGTTTCCAGGCTCCTGAGGCTCTGAACTTGAGTCTGGATAGACCGTGTAAGGAAGGGGACAACAAACGACGTTCCATGGGCGGATTACAGCCTGTGCCCTGTTTTTGTAGGACCTGTGAGCTAACGTTTTTTAAACATCTTTTGAATGTTTTATTTATTTTTGAGAGAGAGAGACAGAGTACCAGCAGGGGAGGGGCAGAGAGAGAGGGAGACACAGAATCCGAAGCAGGCTCCGGGCTCCGAGCTGTCAGCACAGAGCCTGACACGGGTCTCGAACTCATGAACCACGAGATCATAACTTGAGCCAAAGTCAGACCCTTAACCAACTGAGCCACCCAGGTGCCCCAATGGTGTTTATGTTTTTAGATGACTGGCAAAAATAAGAATATGTTGTGGCATGAGAAAACTATATGAAATTCATATTCATCGTGCACAAATCACATCATATTGGAACACAGCCGTGCCCGTTTGTTTGCATACATCTATGACTTTTCTTGCGCTATGGTGATGGAATTGAGTAGTTGGGGCAGAGTCTCTGTGGCCCAGAAAAAGCCTCAAATATTTGCTCTCTGGTCCTTCATAGGAAGTCTGTCAGGCTGTGACGTCAGACATGATTTTCCCAACCAGAAAGTGTGTCTCTATTGGTTCTTGATGTTTGCAATTCCCTTGTTTCTCTTCTCTTTCCCCTAACTTAGTACTAAGATTTTGCACACTTCTTACTTTATGATCCCCCGTTAAGCAGTCAATTTCCACTTCGGAGCAAGCCACCCCATAGCTGAAGTAGTGGAAGGCATTTCCTGAGTTTGTCTTAAAGCTGTAGCCAAGGTTGGGTGTTCTGGGGGAGAAAACAGAAAACACTGTACATGTATTAAGATGAACATGCCCCGCCCCACTTACACACACACACACACACACACACACACACACACGGCTTGTCCCACAAAATCCTAAGATGCCAAAGGTTTCATTTTTTCATTCAGCTGCTATTCAAGAGTCCATGTGTTTTAATATTTTGGACCTGTTATTGAAATCCAGATATTCCAGAGTATTTTCCCTCATGTCTGCTCAGTTCTGCCAGTGGCCCTTATGTGAACTGTTCTGCATAGCCGAGCGCTGTATAGTATGGGCGTACCGGCCTCTTTGTGGGAGAAGCAGGTGACACATTTGCCCAAGCTCATGGTGGACATGAAAGCCACACCCCAGAGGATCTGCTGGATTAGAATTCAAGGTCTCAGAACCAAAGATCCTGCCTGTGCTGCATCCTGGTCTTTTCACCTTTCTCCAGGTGAAAGTTAAGGTCAGCATCTCATGTCAGCCTGGGTGTACCTTTAGCCACTTGCCTGCATTTCTCCTTGGCTACTGGCCCCTGCTCAGTTTCAATAAATGATGTGAGGAAAGTGCTATTAATAAAAGCAGATGCTCTCTTTTACTTTTTTTTTTCTTCTTTAATCCTGAGTATCTTATACAATTCCAAGTTCACCCAAGCCAAACTGTGTGGGCATATATTCTCCCACCTGGAGTTCATATACGCCATACCTTTGTTCTTCTATGCACGACACAGAACTAACATGAGCTGACGGGATCAGAATCTTCATGAAAATAAAACAAACTCGGAGCTGAGGGAAAAGGCTTCTCTTCTCCCAGGAGAACCTACCACCTCCTTTGACCTCTGATGTCACCATCTTCACCTGGGTGTTCCTGTATCCTACCCAGGCTTATCAACTCTGACAGTGAAATAAGAACTTCTAAGAAAATCTGCTCTATCTCTGTTTGTGCAGGTCAAATATCAGAAAACCCGGGGAGCACTAGTAAAACCTGACTTTGCCTAAAACGCATACTGAGCTATTTTTCCAAACCCACTGATCTGTGAAAGAAAAGTTCCTAATTAAATTTTCCAGAGAAAGCTAGAACTTTATGGTGGATGGTAAATTGGATCACATCTTTTTACAGCCTCTAAATCCACTGGGTGGGGTCTCTAGCTCTTTGTGCTGCTACTGGATTTCAAAGAGGCAGAAGGTATGTGCTCTTTTCCAAATCTCACGTTAAGTTCCCTTGAGCTCTGCACTTTGTAAGGAGACCACATGTTCTAAATCCTCCTCTCTTTCTTTCGAAGGAAAGCCTCCATAAAGAAATCCAACGCATACAGCAGAGCAACACACAAGGATGACTCCACACAGCAGACAGCCCTGGGTCTAGGGAAATGCCGAGGGAGGGATGGTCCCACCATGTCATGAATGAGGACACGGGCTCAGAGAGAATCCCTCATTTTTCCAAATGGAATGGTATGCTTTAAGACCAAAACTAGAACACAGGTCTTCTGTTAATGGCAGCTCATGCTTTTGCCTCATTGGCACATAGTTTGGCGATGCCATGTATTTTAGAGCATTTTTAAATTGAAATGAGCAGAAGACCACTGAAGAGGTAAGAGTCTCAGCGGGACTGCTCTCTCCTGACCAAAGGCTGAGAGACTTTGGTGCCGGAGGGGACTTCAGAGGCTAGGATGATCACAACTTGTGAGGTGGGTGAGTGCGGCACTGTCCTTACTTATAAAACCCAGTAGCAGACAAGCTCACTGCGTCCAGGTAGGCAGCCATGACCTGAGGAGAGGAAACAGACAACAGGAAGGGCTCAGCATGATTGCCAGGATCCCTGACCCAGCACTAAGGTTTCATGAGTTCACCCTCCTCCTCTGGAAACTGACCACCTATTTGTACCCAGTGGCCCTCACTTCCACACCTTGCCTCACATTCTCACTGCACTGGGTGACTGCACTGTGCTCTCCCCTGCACTAGCTCCCCACCATTGGAAGCCTGGGGCGCTATAATAGCCTCTTAGCTGGTCTTCCCTCATCAAGTAGCCTCCCCATCCTGCCAGGTAGCCCAACCCAACCACAGTGAGCATCTTAACATACCATACTGCCCACATCACTCTTCTACTCTAGAACTTTTGCTGACTCCCCATTGTTCATAGAGCAAATGGTTGACATTAAGGACCCCAATTCTCTCTGGCTTTATGTTGTACACACATCATTGCCATGCCAGCCAAACTCAAGTGTCAACTCTCTCCCAGCCCTTCCATGTCTGCACACCTATACATCTCCATTCATGTGGTTCCTGCATTGTATCTGTCCCAATCCTTTTCTTCCCTCAATGACCAGCTCAGGTTTGCCTCTCTGTGTCTCCATGCTAAAATCCAAACTACCAAAATCAACCTACACTCATGTGGTATTACATATGCAGTATCTGTGAGAGTGGGAAGGGAAGTAGAGGTCATGTGAGGCACAGTAAGGTGAGTGGGTCTGAGAGAAATAGCTTATTTTCTTTGAGTCTATGGAGGGAGACTCATACAATCTGAGCTGGGTCACATGTGGGCTCATTTTACATGTTCCCACTGTGCTCACTTTTCCCACCTCAGCTCTGGGAGATGGTAAAGCAGGGCTGCCACTGAGATGTCTGCTTGTTGGAAGAGAAGAAGCCGCTTCCCCCCAAAAGAGACATCCTTGTGGCTTCCCTTTGAGGGTTTCCAACACACAGCCCTCCTAACCAGAAACCAGAGAACTGGGCTCATTCTTGTGATGAGTGCTTGCCTGCCACTTTTAAATCCACAGGAGGGATATAAACTCTTGGGTAATGTCTTTTTCCCCACTCCTTGACAGATGGAGCCTCAGTGGACCCGGACTCCAGAGCTGAGTAAGGGTAGGTGCTGCTAAGCAGCCCTCTGAGAACAGGTGTGAAGAAACCCAGGCTCCTCAAGCCTGAGGACAAGTGGGGTATGGAATCAGGCCCGAGTCAGGCACATTCAGTGGTCCCCCTACCTTCTCAGGCTCAGGGCAGCAAAACCCCCGACCCCACAAGGTTGTCAAGATCCTGGCTCAGAAGTCTTCCTCAAGTGCCTTCCCTCCACTATGAAAACTATAGAGAAAGGGGCCCAGCAAGGTGGAGCATTTACTTGTCCTATGAAACCACATGGACCACCTCAGCTTCTCCACCTGCATGACTAGATCGTGACCTATTCCTGCTGCAGCAACGACAGAGAAACTGCCTTTAATTTCTCTCCTCTTCAAAAGCGACTTGGATCGGCTCAGACTTACCCAGTCTTCCCAGGAGCCGCTAGGATTCTTTCTCTTGAAGGGTTCCAGCCTTTTCAGGATGGTCTGACAAGCTTCCTGAGAACACATCCCCACACACCAGACATATCAATATTCCATATTTCCTGGCCCAGGCAAAACCCCAAGGGCCTCAGCAAGGCCACCTCCAAGAAATGCTGTGCCCAGGATGTCACTCAAATAGTCTTGCCACCCTCTTAGAAATGACTGGGGTGACTTCCACCCCAGGACCCTGCCAGAGGAACTGGCATTGGCCCTTGCTAGAACACCCAGTTCTTAGGCTACAGAAGATGAAATATTTGAGGGATCCCAAAGGAGGTGACTTCTCCCATCAAACTCCTTTGTTAATTACATCCCCTATGTGGAAAGAGAAGTAAGTGGGTCTGACCTGGCCAACTCCAAAATCGAATTCCAATTTCAGTCCATAGTCTTGTGGCCAGTTCTAACACTGGGGAGTATGTCTTTCCAGAACACCCCCTGTGACCCTCCAAATCTCCTCCCCATCCTATACTCATCCTTCTTGGCTTTGATGGAAGTGACTGTGGCTTTTAGGCCTCTCTTTCAGCTTGGTGTTGGGGGGAACAGCATTCTCTTGGATCAGACAGCCAAAGGGCCTACAAGGACCATTCCAGCTCCCACACCAGGGAGCTCTCTGGGCCCAAAACCCTTGGCTGGCCCTGAGCTCCGTTGGGTCCCAGGCTCCTTACATAGACAGCCTGTCCATTGAGGTCAGTGCTGACAGAGGCAGCTGTGGGGGAGGTGTTAGGCACGGTGTTTGTGCTTGTCTCGCTGATGTAAATCTTAGAGGTGGGGATTTTCAGGGCTCTGCTGGCCACCTGGGAAAAGAGACAACATCACTCTCTCAGAGAGGGGTTAGCGTGGGGCTTGGCTGCCTTCTTCCCAAGACAGTTTCAGGTTCACCATTACAGGCAATAAAATAATTTTATAAGCTATAATCCTATTGAGGCTGGGATGTTCTTAAATCTGTCTCAATTTGAAGCAGAACTTTATGGAGTGATTTTGTTGCATAAAAAAATTCATAAACCTAATGGTGACTAACAGTGCTTTTTAAAGCTAACCTTCGCTTTTAAAAAAATCTAATTTGGCCAGTCCATGAGCTAAGCAGGCGTTCCGACTCTAATTCAGTTCCAATGTTTTAGCTCCTCTGTGTGGGGGAAACCGGCTACCTTTATACACACAAAACACCCACTTAGGCAGTTAGGGAAGGTCACCAAAACTATGTGACCATCGGGGGACACCTGAGGGTTAAGCGTCTGATCCTTGGTTTCAGCTCAGGTCATGATCTCACAGTTTGTGAGTTCAAGCCCAAGTCAGGCTCTGCACGCTAACAGTGCAGAACTCTCTCTCCCTCTCTCTTTGCCCCTCCCCTGCTCCTGCTCTATCTCTCTCAAAATAAATAAATAAACTTTTTTTTTAATGTGACCACCAGTTGACGCATGAGCTGGATGGACCCAAAGGACCAGAGGCTCCTCACCACTTCCCCTGTTCTTAGAAGGTGGGTTCTGCTTGCCTTTCTAGCTCCCAAGAGGCTGCTTCTAGGACACAGCCTCAAGATGATGGTGTGGGGTTGAGAACACCTGCATGGTACCTTGCCTAAACCCAGTTGACTAAACGGTCTCTCTCTATAAACTACTAAGATTTGGTGGATGGGTGTGGTGATCCATTTGTCTCACTGCCACCCAAGGCAAGCCTCTTATGTAAGTTCCCTTTGCTTATTAAAACTGTGACCTGCCAACTGGGCCTCTTTATTCTGTCTCCCCCTGCCTTCTGAGTACAGGAGCCAGTTCCAGATTACTCCCAAGAAGCTCCTTGTAAGCAACTTGTAAACCAACACAATCACATGGCCCTAGAATGTTGGTAATGGAAATGACCTGAGTGGTCATCTGGCTAACTGCTTTGCACAGATGAAGAAACAGAGGCCGAGAGGGGAGAAAACTTGCCCCAGGTCACATGTAAATGGGCAGCAGAGCCAGAACCAACCGGAGCTGAGGACTGCTTTTGTTTCTGATGTGTGCCACCGCTCAGTTTCTCATAGCAACCTCCCTCACATGGCTGCCATGATGTCAGAGAGGACTCCCGGTCTCCAGGCTGCTCACCTGGACCATCTTGGTGTGAAGGCCTTGGCCCATCTCAGTGCCTCCATGGGTCAGCAGCACAGAGCCATCTGTGTACACATGAATCAGGGCTCCTCCCTATAGGAAGAGGATTCCAAACACAAAATTTGGTAAATCCTAACTTAGTTTGACGCTTGGGTCCAATGGTACTGGAGCCCAGGAGAAAGAAAACTGGAAGCAGCATTTTGAATTAACCCCTCAGACTCAAATTAAAGCACCATGAATCTTGTGTGTAGCACTTCAACAGTTTGCAAAAATTTTCCTATTTCTCTCTCTCTCTTTCTCTCTCTCTCTCTCTCTGTGTGTGTGTGTGTGTGTGTGTGTGTGTGTGTGTGTGTCTTCCTCAGAGGGAAGGAGGTCAAATGTCTTTGTGTTCACTCTAAGATGAAGTGATAGGATCAGAAAGGCAGAGTAGCTGTCTGTAACTCTTCAGTCAGGAAGAAGAAGACCTGAGAGTTGACCCCAGATCTCAAGTCCCGTGCTGCCCTCACTGACCGGTGACATTCTGGACAAATAGGGATATGCAAGTTCAAGTCCATTTAAACAGCAGAGAGCCCCTCCACTCTGCTCTGTTACCAGCAACAATGGCCTTTCCCATGTGATACTGCAGACAGAGGGGGAAACTGGGTCCCAGCCCAGTGGAGAGGAACAGAATTATATAAAGTAATTACCTGATTCAGAAAAGGAATGGAGAAGCTTATTCCAAACTTGGTAGGAATTATGGACAATCCTCTCTTCTTCCAACAATTCTCCCTGGAGAAAAAAGGAAGAGTGTCTTAGAACCTTTTCTATCATGTTTGTGTCAGCTCAGATGTAGTTTCAGTCAACAGCTTTGTAAAGTTGGAACAAGGCATCCTTGGAGCTGCCCACATTGTACTTATCATAACTGAGTTGTGCCCCAGTTGGGTAAAAAAATGACAAAGGGGTGGAATTTGTGTTCTTCAGCTGTGCTAAAGGAGGGCCCAACCCTGAGGGTCTGCACTTGAAAGTATCATCATTTCCTCCCAGAATGGAGCTTAGACGGAGTCAGGGTACCCTGGTGATCTTGGACTGTGACTGTCCCAGGGACGAAATGTTGACACTCACTGATGATAGCGGTCACTAACACCTTCTCTGTGCTTTCTGTTTGGTTTCCTGGGCAACTCAGTGAGGAAAGAGAGCCAGTGTAATTACCCCCACTTTGCAGACGTTGACACTGGGGCCCAAGGAGATGGAGTGACTGTAAGGTCACAACGATAGGTTCATGTTAGAGGCCGCTGTATAAGTGTGGTGTTCTTAGTCCTAGGCTGGTGTGCCCCTACGGCAGATGAGTGTGTAAAGATGAACCATACTGATGGGTTATGATATTGAGTGCAGGCTGTATAGGCCCATCTGCCCCTAGGCTGAACATCATTTGAGTATCTTGAAGAGATGGCTGCAGGTGGGTCAGCAAACTCAGCACCCTCAAGCACCTTACTAGCTTGGTATTCGGAGTTTGGCAAATAAGCCGTAGAATATGAAACCCAAGAGAATGCCAGGATATCAGACTCCTCCCCTCCCAGTGCTTACTCATTGAACTTGTCAACCTCCCTCTTCCGGGCATGATACTGGGAGCTTGCTAGGCATTCATCCCAGCACTTGGACAAGGTGAACCCCTCAAGCTTCTGGTTGAAGTGGGTCAGGTCTCCTTCTTTATACATGTTTATCCTTCGCACCTTTGCAAGGAGAGAGACACTGAGGCCTTGTTGGTGGCAAGAGATGAACGGATACAATCTAAAGTTAAGCTTCCCACTCCTCTCCTCTGCCCCCACGGGAGATGCCCGAGACACAAAGCCACTGTCCCCTAAAAGTAGGTTAACCCGTGCCACCAAATTCCCAGCTTACTTCCTCTGCTGGCAGCCCACAGGTCACTGCAACTTCACTCATCCAGTACTCGGCAATGAGCATTCCCTGGGGTCCCCCAAAGCCCCTGAAGGCTGTGTTGGAGGGTAGGTTGGTCTTGCACAACCGCCCAGTGCCCTGGATGTTGGGGATGTTATAACAGTTGTCCATGTGTAGTAGGGCTCGTTCCATTATCTGAAGCAGAGGAAACCAAAATGGGAGAGAGCAGTGCACTGATTTCGTTGGCTCCTCAAAAAAGGGAGGTTGAGGGCTGCACCCATCCTTGCCTTTCCCAGTCCTAACTGGTCACTGCCCCTCCTCAGGCCCAAATTATTTCTTCCCTGGTACTGAAACAGCCTCCTTACTGGACTCCTGGCCTCTGTGTCTCTCCCTCCTCTACTTTCTGCCTCAAACTAAAATATAAGGTCATTTCAGGTCAACCTCTTGCTTAAAAATGACACTTACTCTCTTCGGAGTAAAGTCCATACATCTTTCAGCATGGTCAACACTCTTTATAACTTTTCTACAATATATTTCTTATCCTCTCTTCTGACTACATGTTACTCTCACCTGACATGCCCCCCGCACCTTACTCACCTACTAACATCCTCATTCAGCTCCTCCCTGGGGAAGCCCTTCCCAGACTCCCCACTTAGGACTGGTCACTTGCCTCTATGAAACGAATACGTGATTTTATGAATTATTTGTAATTTTGTTTAATGTTTATTTTTTTGAGTGAGAGAGAGACAGAGCACAAGTTGGGGAGGGGCAGAGAGAGAGGGAGACTGAGAATCTGAAGCAGGCTCCAAGCTCTGAGCTGTCAGCACAGAACCCCATGCAGGGCGCAAACTCATGGACATAAGATTGTGACGTGAGCCAAAGTGAGATACTTAACCGACTGAGCCACCAGGCATCCCTGAATTATTTTTAAAGTAGTTTCTTTTCCCATCGACGTTGTATGGCAAATAAAGAGTCAAATACTTCCTGGGGTACGTTTCTGAAACTTGCATATCTGAGATGTCTTTCTTGTATTCTCACCCTCAGTTAATCATTTGGATATATATAGGATTCTAGGTTGGAATGAGGTTTTCCAGTTTCCCTCAGCATTCTGAAGGCATTTTAGTAGTGCATTCGAGCTCTCCAGTATTGACAAATCCAATCAATGTCTTTCCAATTCTTGGAAATAGTTGTGTTTTTCTCCTCCCTGCAAGTTGTAAAATCTTTATCTCCAGGTTTCTCCAAGTTCACAGTGATGTAACTTAGCATTCCTTCATTGTGCTTGTTACTGGATGGGCTCTTTTAATCTTAAAATGTATGCGCATTAGTTTGGGGAGATTTCTTGAGTTACTTCTTTTTTTTTTATAGTTTATTGTCAAGTTGGTTTCCATATAACACCCAGTGCTCTTCCCCACAAGTTTGAGTTACTTCTTGATCATTTCTTCCTCTCTCTTGTTTCCATTCTTTCTGAAACTTCTATTATTTGGGTCCCCTGGACTGGTCCTCGAATTTTGTTGTATTTTCTTTCCTATTTTTCTGTATTTTTTTCCCTTTCCTTGGGGAGAGTTGGCTGAAGTTTCTTTCAACCCTTTTGCTTTCAGAGTTTTAATTCACCAGAGTTTATTTTTATTCTCTGACTGCCCCATGTTTATGGTATCCTATTCTTTCTTGAAGGTATAATAACTCATCTCTCTGAGGAGATCAATGGCAGCTTTTATTTGTTTCATTTTGGGTTTGGTTTACTTCCCCATGTCTCCATGTATACCCTCTCCTCTCCCACAGGCTGCTTTTTGTGCCTTTGATTATTTTAGTCTTAGTCATCCGACGTGATTTTAGTATGTCTCAATTAATTCCATTTTTGCTTTCCCTTAGCACTCTAACTTGTACTTCTTTTTCATTTTGTCTTTTATTATCTGTCTCCCCACCATACCGTGAACTTCCTGGGGGCAGAAACAATGCCATATATTCTTCTTTATGTTGCCACCCTAGGCACTCAATAAATGTTTGCAGGATTGAATTTAAAAGCTTCTAGGACCATTGGGGACAAGCACTGTATCTTTTTCAACCTGATTTTTCCTACAACACCAAAAGGCATATGTTGTAAATGGTGAGAATACTAAATGTATTGCTTTTTTTGAGCAGTTTTTATACTACATCTGAAGTGTGAAGTCTTCTAATGGAGCCAGTTAGCCCCTAGCAAAGAGGAGTGGCATGGGAAGTGGGGGCTAAACAGAAACTTCTGTTTTCCCTGAAATGTTTGACTTTTACAAGAAGAATCTATGCATTTGTAACTGGTATGGTTATAAAATTAACATTTAAAAATATATATAAAAAGTAGTACCACAAAGGTAATTGTTAACTTTCAAAATTAACAAAATTAACAAAAAGTTAACAAAAATTAACAAAATTTCATGTCTACACAAGATTAGTATGAGAATGTTCAAAGTAGCCTTATCCGCAAAAGCTAAAAACTGGAAACAACTCAAATGTCTCTTAAGTGGTGAGTAGAAAACAAAATATGGTCTATCCATATAATGAAATATTATCAACAGAAAAGAATGAAGGACTAATGAATCTCAAAACATTTTTCTGAGGGGTACCTGGCTGGCTCAGTCAGAGGAGCGTGCAACTCTTGATCTCAGGGTTTTGAGTTTGAGCTGCGCTGGGTGTAGAGATCACTTAAATAAATAAAACTTTAAATAAATAAATAAATAATCAATCCTGAGGGAAAAAGCCAACTGCTAAAGATTCCATAGTATATGAGTCTATTTTTATGCATGAACTATAAGAGGAAAATCTATAAAGACAGAAAGTAGGTTGGTGGATGTCTGAGCCGGATAGGGGGTGAGAATAGGGATGACTGCAAGAGATCACTTTCGGGTGATGGAAATGTTCGAAAACTACATTATGCTAAAGGTTACATGATTCTTTAAATTTATTAAAAACCATTAAATTGTATATTTCAGTGAAACAGTTACTTTAAAAAAGGAAGAAGAAAGAAATTCATTACTTAAAATTCAAACATCACAAAAATGTGTTACACCGGGGCGCCTGGGTGGCTCAATTGGTTAAGCATCCAACTTCACTCAGGTCATGATCTCACGGTTTGTGGGTTCAAGCCCCACATCAGGCTCTGTGCTGACAGCTAGCTCAGAGCCTGGAGCCTGTCTTCAGATTCTGTGTCTCCCTCTCTCTCTGACCCTCCCCTGCTCACGCTGTCTCTCCCTCAAAAATAAATAAAACATTAAAAAAATTTTTTTTAAAATGTGCTACACAGAAAATGACAGTAAGTCCCCCCCCAATCCCATCCAATCACTATTTAGTGTATGTTCTTTTGGAATTTTTCCCGCACATCATTATATCTATAATACATATACATGTATATATATAATACATGTATAATACATACATGTATATGTATTATAGAGGTATATTTTCATTTTACATACACATACACACAAATACCACCTTACTCTGCAAAAAGTTTTGTAACTAACTTTGCTTGCTTGGCAAAATATCTTGAAAAATAAGGAAGGATTTCCTTCTTTTTAACACAAGACTCGATCTCAGACCATGAGATCATGACCTGAGCTAAAATCCCATGATGCTTAACTGACTGAGCCACCCCAACACCCCAAAGGAAGAATTTCCAATGAGAAAAGTAATAGGATTATCTTTGTGCTTCAGAGATTAACCAAGGGTGGAGAACCTGAAGGTGGGGACCAATGGGGAGGCCATTGCAATAGTCACAGGCAGGAAGTGAGGAGGCCTCTGCCTGTGTGACTGTGGGGCCCACCCCTGACCTCCCAGTCACCCCCCAGGATGCACGGGTGCATCCTACTCACACTCTGGGAGAGATCCTTGGTGTTCCCCGCATTGCTGTAGTGCTCCACCTTCAGAGCCACAACCCTCCCAGTCTTCATGAAGCCAACCTGACAAAAAGGAGAGTGATTTCTCAATAGTCCGCTTCCTCTGCCGAGCCCTAGTTATCCCCTCCCACTTACGCTACCTGGAGGAAGCAGAAAGAACAAGACATCACACCATGTAAATGAAGTCCCCTGAGCTTAACAGGTCAAGCAGAGAGGAGCTAACATCTCTCCAGTGACATTCCATGGGTCCTCAACCCTGGACACACCTTCTCCCCACGCTCCCCCTTCCTTCTACCTACACTGGCTCTGGTTCTATGCAAGGGAGTGAGGAGACAGAGAGGGGAGAGCTGGGAAGAGAAACAGAGAGATACAGGAGAAGTGCCCCACACCTTTTGGCCAGCAAGCCAAAACAAGCAGGAATGTGCTTTCATATCCCTGACCTTAGTAGCCATCAGAACAAATTTTACAGGGAATTTCATAAGTGAGGACCTGGGACTTTCTTCAGGACCACAAAAATTTGGGAATAAGGGAAATATAATCCCTTTGGGGGAGTTCAATCATGAAACAAAATGAGAAGAAGTCAAAGGGGGGATGTTCAAAGCCAGCTCATGGAGAGAAAGGGCTCCCAGACTGGGATCAGTCAGGTTATACTGATGTTTAGAGGGACAGGATGCATGGTCATCCACAGAGACCCAGAAAAGGGACTGCCACACATGGAGCAGGCGTCCACCCTAACAACCTGGCAGTTTTATTTCTCACTGTAAATTACTAAGTAGTCATTCTGACTTTTACATCAAACTGTGAACACACTGACATTAGGTCATTCTGCAGGATGGATTTACCCCAGGGCTGCTGAAAAATCATGCTTCTGAGCCTGAGTGGAGAAAAACTTGATATGGGCCAGAGAAAATTCACGAAAGGCGTAAACACCACGCTGCGACCTCACTTGGGAGGTGGCCGCCAGCATCACCCTTCTATGTTGCTGTTGGCCGATTGAAACTTTTCTCATTTCTATTTCTTCTTTGAACTTCTACAGGTAGTCATGAAAAATGTTAAGAGTACATCCCAGGATCCCTGGATCTTCATCTCTAAGTTTCCCAGTGATATGGCACTTCCCTTCCCTCCCCCAACGTAATTCCAGACATCTAGAACCTTGTATCTGGCCAAGAATGGGTGTCTGCCACCAGTTATCAGCATGTCCTCGTCACGATCCAGCATGCAGCGCACAGGGCGGCCAGTCCTAAGGGAAGCATCAGAGGGTTAGAACCCTGGGAGCCTCTGCAACAGCCCAGTCCTTTGGTCCCAGGGATGAAAACAGCCTGGAGACTTCTTTTTCCACCTGGCACACAAGCAGACCCAGGGCTGGGCTGCTTCGTTGTCTAGTTACTGTGCCGAACACATGGGGAATATAAGGATATGATGAGGCCTTTAGAGCCCTCACAGCCAGGCAGGGGAGACAAAACATGGACCCATGCATCGAACACAAAGAAACAGGTGGTGTTACCCTCACCCCAATGCCCAAGAGTCCTAAAAACAGAAGGCTGTGAAAATTCAAAGCAAGGGGAATCTACTTCTAAAAGGGAGAAATCCAGAAACCCTTCCAGGCAGAGGCAGCCTTATTCTCCTTCCCTGAACTGGCTAGGAGGACTCACTTGTATGCAGCCAGGGCCACTGCTGTGGACACCACAGTGCTCCGGGTCTCTTTCCCTCCAAAGCCTCCTCCCATTCTCTTCACCCGGACCAAAATCCGGTTTGCCGGAACCCCCAACATGTTTGCAACAAAGCTCTGTGGACAAAAGAAAAATTACTTGCACTGAACACATCATCTAGACTTACTTCAGCCTCACCTAGAGTCTACCCGCCATCCACAAGCCTAATTACTGCTGTGAATTCTGAAATTCCTTGATTCCAGAATCTCCACCACCTCCCCAGGCAGCCCTTGGGCTCAAGGTGCTGGAGTCGAATGCTCATTAGTCACTGCAGATTGAATTCAGACACTTGTTTCTAACCAGTGGGGTGAGCAGCTGGCCACAGCAGACTTTCAGAGCCAAAGTTCATTCCATTTAGCCAGGAACGAGTGAGTTGTGGGGGTCGAACCAGCTGCCCAAAATGCTGGCCACCATGGTTGCCTTACCAGCAATACAGATATGGGGATATTTGAGCTGCCACAGATAATTTAGTGGTCTGTGTGGCTATCACTAAATCCATCGCCCCCGTTTTACAGATGAGGAGACTGAGATCAGCTATGATTTGACCAAGGGGATATCTCACTGGAATAATAAAAGCCAACACTTATTAGACGCTACCCTAGCAGTAAACATCTAATCATTACAACACCTTACTAGGCCCATTTTATGGATGAGGAAACCAAGAAAGGTTCCGGAACAACTCAGTGACACCGGCTTGTTGGTTGATAGGGTCTGGCTCCAGGACCACTACCCTCAAGTCCCCTTCAGGACCAGCCCGGATCTCCCTCTTCCCATGTCCCACATTGCCAACTCCTAGTCTTCCAGATGCTTCCCAGTGCTCTCCCCAGGCCCTGGAGCTGACCCCCAGGATTCCTACCTGGGTCTTCATGGTGTTCTGTGTAGACACAAAGAGCTCCATCTCCCCTGCCTCGCCTTTTGGGACAGCGATGGTGCAGTGAGTCTCCAGGTAGAAGTGCTCTTGGCCACCAATGTACAACTCGCCTGGGGAGGCAATGCAACCCCCATGGTGATCCGGAGTTTGCTTAAAGAGAGTGCACTCGTCCAGGGCCCCAGGCAGAAATCAGCTGCTCACAGACAGGTAGCTCTAGGTTCTCAGCATGGGCGAAAAGGCTCTCAAAGTCTTAGCAACCCGGGGGAGCCAAATCCCCCACCCCAACAAAGAAACCAGAATGATGTTAAATGCATCGGGCATGACACTTTCTTTCACTTCCCAGCCAGTGGAAATTAAAGACTTTCAAACTACTGTTGTAAAATTGGGGGAAAGGTAAAGAAGGAATTCACAGATGTGACTAAAAAGCTAAAAATGAGAGGATCTTCTGGAACGGGAGGTATCGGCCGGTTGGAGAGTTGGCTCACCAGTGACTTAGCAATGCACAATGGAAACAATTCCCAAAGGGGTGTGGCCAGCAGACGAGCACCCTGCAGGCCCACAGAGAGGATCAGGACCTGCAGCCGCTAATTCCCGACAGCCTTCCAAATTCAACACACTCCCAGCTCCCCAGAACCACGTAGGCCTATGTAGCCTAGAGACAGCAGGTGGAGATTAAGATGGCAGAGGGTCTAGGGGTGCCTGGGTGGCTCAGGTGGTTAAGCATCCGACCTCGGCTCAGATCATGATATCCTGGTCAGTGAGTTCAAGCCCTGCATCAGGCTCTGTGCTAACAGCTCTCTCTTTGTGTCTCCCTCTCTCTCTGCCCCTTCTCCATTTGTGCTCTCTCTTTCTCTTTCAAGAATAAATAAACATTTAAAATAATTTTTATAAATGATGGAGGGTCTTTTTCTGTCACCTGTCTACTATTTTGCTGCAAACGTCAGGAGGACTCTTCTGTTAAAAATTCACCCCCCTCCTCCAGGACTCAAGGTTCAGCTCTTGAATTTAATTCACAAACCCGGGCCACCCCATTCCCCAAGACTGCATGGTGCAGCTGTACCTGAAACAATGTTGTCTGCTTCCGAAAACCCCTTCGTGAGGTTTCCTTTCTCTATCTTCAGCTCAGGCTCATAAAAGGAGTCATTTTTTATAGCATCCTGAAGACCAGAAACATGCTTCAGTGACCAGACTTTCAGGAGAAGGAAGGTTGTTTCACACCAGGGGGAAGAGAAGCTGTTGGAACCTCCCTCCCTTTTCTCACACAGGCATCTCTACAAGCGTCTTACACAGACTTAAAGTAAGCTCCCATGTAGCCCAGGGATCACGTGCCCCCATTTCCTCAGAGATAGTTGGACACCCTTGGATCTTGAGGAAAAGTAGGGTCCCTCAAGGAACCAATGGGAGCTGGCATTGGGAAGGAGGGACCTAGTTTGGTCACTAATGGACTGAGTCTGGGATTATGACGGGGAAGTTTTCAGAAGACCACACAATCCTGGGGCAGGAAGAGATTTAAAAACCTATCTAATCAAATCCCACCTGCTGATGGAATCGCCCCTAAAGTATCCCAGTAAAGGTAAAGGCTCCAGGGACAGGGGGCTCACCCCTCTCCATGCAGTCCTTTTGCAGTTACCTCAATTGTGATGATGGCTGGAAGATCTTCATAGGTGATTTTCACCGCTTGAGCGGCTCTCTGTGCATGTTCTCGGGTGTCAGTGACCACAGCACCAATGATGTGCCCAACGCAAGTCACCTGGGAACAGAGCCAAACTGTTAAAGAACATAATGCACTCCTCATAAAGCAAATTATTTTGGATTGTCCAAAAGGCAAAGGAAGTCCTTGCTCCCACAGTGTCCTTAAGGGACATTTCAGGAATGCCCTGGGGTTTCTCCATGTCTTTGTCCTACTCTCTGGGATTTTGTGCCTCTTCAGAAGTGTTTAGAAGTAATGGAACTAGAACAGGATTTGGAGATCACTAGTATCAGGATGGCAAACTCACTATCGCAGGGACCAATTTCATGATTTACTACTGGCAGTTTGTTGAGAAGTTGCCCAGGATAGAACGGGGTAATTGATTAGTCATGTCAGCCACGAGCAATAGCATGGGAGGTATGGCAACATGAAGTCTATCTGTTGACTCAGATCCACTCCAACACCCTTGTTCTTCAGATGAAGAGATGCAGACCCAGAAGGCAAGATCATAGTCTTGCCTTGGCTCATTACTAGACCATGACTAAATCTTAGGCCCTGACTTCTGGTTCCATTTTCTTTCTACCACCCCACTCCCTTTTATTTTCTGTTTCCATATTTATACCGAAAGCTTCTCAAAGGCAGCAATCATGTCGTATGCTTCGTCTAGATGCCCAGAAGCAGTAGTTCCCAAATTCTGGTTCTCAGACTTGATAAATAAACAGGCTTTTTGTTAGATTTATAGAATAATGATTGTCATTTTCTCACTACTTAATGATTCCATTCCTTCAGAGGCACTTTTCTTCCCAAAAATCCCCCAAGACATGAACCAAAGAAAAAAATTTGTCCAACTCATCACTTTGGAATATGAGGTTTCTTTTTTATAAAAAAAAATTTTTTATGTTTTATTTATTTTTGAGAGAGAGAGAGAGAGACTGTGTGAGCAGGGGAGGTCAGAGAGAGAGGGAGACACGGAATCGAAAGCAGTCTCCAGGCTCTGAGCTAGCTGTCAGCACAGAGCCCAACGAGGGGCTCGAACCCACGAACTCGAGATCATGACCTGAGCAGAAGTCGGATGCTTAAACAACTGAGCCACCCAGGCACCCCTATGAGGTTTCTGACAATAGAAACCCATACTGTCTCTGATAGTTATCTCTTGAGGACCCAGTTAAGTTGTTGACTTAATTGATTGGTGCTTTGGTGGTTTAACCCAGCTAATAATTCTCACTAACCATAATGCTAGCAGTGGTCTTAGAGGCTCTCGAAATTTGTAAAAGCAATTTGTTGTTCTGTCAAATGGAGTCTTTGTGTCTCATAGTTGTAGTTTCTGGTTCTCTCTTTTACTCGTACATTAATAAAAAAGTGAATATGCCTTTCAGCAACACCTACTCATCTCCAGTTTGCATTTGATCTGTATTAAAATTGTCAAGTGACTGTCTGAGAGCTATCCTATAAGTATATGGATTTTTGTAGCTGCCACCTTGAAAATTTGGAAACGTGTGTGTGTGTGTGTGTGTGTGTGTGTGTGTCAAAACTCCATATATGGTTGAAATCAAGAGATGAACTTTCATATAAGTGAATTCTCAATACACATAGTGACAGTATTGTGATTTCTATTCTCATTCATTTGTTTACCATATTTTATTTTCTTTTCACAAAGGAGCTTATTATCCCCTTAAGAACATAATTGGTAGTTTAAAAAATAATCGCCAGTCTTGTTTTAATACCACTTTGGCCTGGAGTCATCTTACTATGTGCAATAAGCAGCCAACAATTAAATAAACAAGTAAACATTAAGTGAAAGTTAAAAGTGTCACCAGACCGATTCCATCCCTGTACTGATTGCCTTGCACGTTAGCCAATCAGATGATGGCCACGGTATGCCCAAATATATAATCTTTTTAAGATTAGGGATTTGGAGGAATGAGCACAAATTAAAACTCAAGCGCTTATTCCACTAACTTCATATGTAAAAAGCATCCAAGACGTACCTTATCCTTTGCAAAGACCATTTCATCATTACAAATTCCAGTGATATTACTCCCAGGAACATCATCAGCAGAGATAAAGCAGACAAACCCTGGCACTTTCTGAGCTTCTGAAGTATCTATGGACCTGCAAGAATGAGCACAGTGAGGGGTCCGGGCAGGAAACTGAAGCAGAAGACTCACCGCCAACTGGATACCACTGTCCTCATGTTGGTTTTTCCTCTACTCAAATTCCTCCCTTCTCCACCCTCTAGTCTATCCTATCCTATCTTATATTCTATATTCTATCCTATCCTATCCTATCCTGTATTCTATAGCCTGTCCTATCCTATCGTATCCTACATTCCATAGACTATCTTACTGTATCCTATTCTGCAAATGCTGATTAAATACCCTATGAAGGCGACCATGCTAAGCGCTGTGGGGAATAGAAAATGAAGACAGGTCCCACACCTTCCACAATGGAACCAAATTACAGTGAGAAGCATTTACTCTTGACAGCTCCGGCTCAAACCCACATCACAGCTAATACCCACACAGAATCAATACTTCAGGGCCCTTGTTGTGCCACTGATCGAAAGGCCCTGAACATCATCACACACAGCCAAATTTCTCTCCTCACCTTCATGAAGCTATCCCAGAACAGCAGGGCACCCGGCCTTCATCAGGCCTGAGAGGGAAAATGCCTGGAGAGTGTTTCACTAATAACAGTCTCAACTGTGTACTGCTCACTCTGGCCCAGGCCCCCATGGGGAGATGGAGCAGAGGCACCTCAAAGAAAGGTATGGAAACCACTCTGAAGAACCAAGCACCTTCCAAACAGGCAATCCTCATCAGGGACCCAGAAAGTCATTGTCATTATCCTCCTTCTATATTTGGGGCAACTCAAGCTCAGAGAAATTGGGTAGCTTTTCCAAAGTCACCCACCAGAGAGCAGTGTAGCTGGGATTAGGACTGAGGTTAGGTTATGAAGAGCCAAAGCCAGGTCCACTTTGGCTGCACCTCATTCCTTTCCAAGTGCGCACAGCCAGGAAAGCCCAGATCATTGCCATTACTACAGAGCCCCCGATCCTTCTGCATTATTTACACATCACTCAGATAAAGCAAAGATGTAGACAATGGGATCATGGTCAGTATGGTCAATATGGGCTCAAGACAAAGATAAATAAAGTCAAATGCATTTACCCAATAGATGACAACCATATCATCTTAAACATTTTTTTTTCAGAGAGCTGGAAGAGTTTACTTATCTGTTAGGTTTTCTCTGTGTCCAGGTTACAATACCTGGAGCCTGAGAGCAGCAGAGGAGCAGCAGAGGAAAAAACCAATAATGGGGAGACCGGATCCCTAATCCATGCAGTGGCAGGGCCCAAGGGAGGGTTTCTCCTAGCTGCTGTATTCAGCAGGATATGTGTCTAATGCCCACCAGGAGATCACATGCAGTCTCTGGTCTGAACATCCAGAGGCGACACAGCCCAGCTGCTAATGCTGCCTGGCTTCAAATTCCAGCTTTGCTGCTTACCAACTCTGTGATCCAGGGCAAGTAACTTACCATCCTCGTGCCTCAGTTTCCTTATCTGGAATGTGGAGTTAATAATAGGACCTTTCTATAGGATTGTTGTAAGGAGTAAATGTGACAATATATGTAAAATGCTTTAAAGGCTGAAGCAAATATTAAGTGCCATATCAGTGTTGGGTATTATTATTATTATTATTATTATCATTATTATTATTATTATTATAGAGGTGGCAATTACTGTCATTTGGGCTCTCCAAATTCAACAGATGGGTACAGGTGACCCTTCTCTGCTAGGTCCTTTGTGGCCTCTATCACTGATCATCATGAAAACACCCTGTTATGAATAGAGAAACTGAGAGCTTAAGCATCCCAGGCCAACGTCACAGTTGGTAAACACTGGAAGAGAGACTCAATCCCAGGTCTGTCCGACTCTAAGACCACGCTCTTCCCCTTAGCGCTGACTCAAGTTCTCCTGAAATTTTGCATTGAAGTTTAGCCCAGATCTAACCTGCTCCTGTTAAATGCTCCTCACTCCCTTTTTGGGTCAAGTGTAATCTCCCGGTTCAGTGTCCCGAGGCTCTCCTATTCTGGCCCCTGCCCATGCCTCCAACAGTATCCCCTTACCCTGCCAGGCACCACTGAGCCCCTAACCTTTCCTGCTCCTCTCCAGGCTGGTTTTCAGGTGAGTTCCCAGTCCCTCTCTAGACTGGAAGGCCCTGGAGGAGCCTCCCAGAACCCTCCTTCCTCAGTTATATTTACTACACTCACTTGATCTTGGCGTGGGCTCGGGTGCTGGTGACCAGCCGGAGGGACAGCTCATTCTCATAGCGAGGGATGTCGTCACAGTACACGGCCTCCCCAGACGCCTGCATGGCCGCGGCCAGGTGGGGCAGGGACCGGCCCACCATGTCCTCCTCAGACTGACCCTTGGGCACCTCCTGGAATGACATGGTCACAGTCAAGCTGAGCTGCAGAGGACACTGTTTCCCTACAGGCCTGGGGAAACTGCAGAGAGCTTCAGGCCAAAGCAAACCTGAGGAGTGAGGATGGAAGAGGCAGGAGGGGCACAGGGCGAAGGAACAGAGAGGCAGTGCAAAGGGTCATAGTATCACTATACACAGGAAAAAAAGTAAATAACTAAAGAAGAACCTCAATGTCCATTCATTGGGGGTTGAGTAAAAAGCTTACGCTACATGCATACAATCAAATAGTATGCAACTATTAAGACATACTTTTGAAGAATTTAAATTAGAAGGAAAGAATGTTCGTGTTAAATGTAAAAACAGTACAGAAAACATTGTGTGTGCATATGCTGATTTGAATTCTGTAGGAAAAATATACATGTTATAAATATAGCATATCCATGTCCATATATGCATAGTAACAAATGGAAAGAAGTAAACAAAAATATAATGAATTTCTCTTGGAGGTGGGACCCTGGGTGATTTTTGTTTTCTTCTTTATATCTTTCTGTACTTTCCAAAGTGTTCCAAAAGATATTTATAACAAAATTCTGTTTTATGTGTTTTTCAAAGAAATAATAATAATAATGGCTAACATTTCACTGAATGTTTAATATATGCCAGGAGCTAATCTAAGCTATTTACTTTTACTAACATGTTTAATCCTCTGAACCATCCTATGAAACAGGTGCCACCATTAGGGACACTTCCAGGTGGGCATAATTAACGTACCCAAAAGCCACAGGGAAGAAGTGACTTGTCTAAGGTTACACAGTCACAAAATGGCAGAGTTCAAATTCAAGTCCTGGCAGTGGAGCCCAGAGTTCACACTCTGGACCACTATACTCTAGTGCAAGGGTCCACAAATTGAGGCCCATGGGCCAAATCTGGCCCACTGCCTGCTTTGTATAAATAAAGTTTTATTGGTACATAGCCACACACATTCATTTATGTATTGCCTTTGGTTGCTTTTATGCTATAAAGACAAAGTTGAGGAGTTTCAACAGAAACTGTATGGCCCACAAAATCCACAGTGTCTACAGAAAAAGTCGATCCTTTACCTAGTGCTTCTCAAAAAATTGGTATTGACAGAAAGTTGTTGTTTTGTTGTTTTGGTCAGGAGAACTCCTGGTGTTGCACATCAAGCCCCACAGAGACACCAGAAAAGACAAAATGGGGACAATATTTTTTTTTATTATTCTTTAAGGAGCAGGTAAAGATGAGAGTAATCCCAAGAGAAAACAAATTTAGGTAAGGAAGGAGGAAAATAGCTTCATAGACATTAATATGATTCCCATTTTCTTCACTGGATATTTACACAAAGCAGTAAGGAGCTTTAAGCACCTACATACGACTCGAGTCAGTCATTCACCAATGCTCAGCATCATCTGATGGGCCCTGCAAGGGCCTGTGATATTAGCCACACATCGGGTATACTCACTTGGAAGAGCTGGACGTTGGCTGGAGGGTCTTTCTGAAAGAGTAAGGTGGCACTGGCATGGGTGGGGTCCAGCTTGCCACACTTCTGTGGAGGCAAATTAACAGGAGTGATCATGACTAGGTCTGTCATTGATCCCACCCTTGGTTGTCCCCAAGTGGGAACGGTAACAACTGTTCCCTGCATCTCCTCATTTTACACTCCTAGTTCTGGCTGGGTCTATCTCAACATAGATAGACCCAGGCAGGCAGGACTCTGAGAGCCCAGTATTTTGTAATGGCCTCAGCCTCTTTCCCACCCCTGCAGCCTGCACGGTGAATGGTTTGTGCTTCCTCCAACACACCAAAGGCTTTCCCTCCCTCCTGCATTTATTCATGCTGCTCTTTCTCTCCCTGCCTTGCTGGGAATGTCTTCCTCCTCCTCATTTCTGTGGGAAACAGTTAATGATATGGAAAATGCACACAATATAATCTCAGCAGAATCAAAGGAAATGTAAAATTCTATATGCAGCATGACCCCAAATCTGTTTAGAAAATGATATGTCCAGATCAAAACAAAGGAAGATGACAGGTACACAGGTAGATGGATGGAAGGAGAGATAGAAAGAGAAAGAGAGAAAAGAGAATGACAGAAGATAGACATATAAATGTAGGAAGAGTATCAGAGAAAAAAACAAAACTAGTAGCAGTGAGTTCCTCTAGGATCTGAGAGAAGAGCAATTTTAATTAAAAAGAAAAGTTAATTAATAAAAAAATTTTTAACTTTTTTATTTAAAAATTTTTTAATTTTTAATTTTTAATATATTTCTGTGTTCTTAAGTTTTCCACAGCAAGCTTATTACTTTTGTAATCAGGAAAAAATCGGGGTGCCTGAGTGGCTCAGTCAATTAAGTATCTGACTCTCGATTTCAACTCAGGTCATGATCTCACAGTTCGTGAGGTCAAGCCCCACCTTGGGCTCTGTGCTATCAGTGCAAAGTCTACTTGGGATTCTCTCTCTGCCCCTTCCCTGCTCACATGCATGCATGTACTCTCTCTCTCTCTCAAAATAAATAAATAAATGTTTTTTAAAAAGAAAAACAAAAAAAATATTATGAATGGTTTTTAAAGAGGGATTTCAGTCTGCTGTCCCCACATCTGTAGAGGCTTTTCCCCTTAGTGCTGCTCATGCTACCTTCCTAGTAGTCACTCTAGGCTGGCCTTTAGTAATCACGGGGCTGCCCTTGGTGCCAAGTGCAACATCATGCATAAAAAGCGCAAAATAAATGCTCACTGAATCAATATGGGGAGCTGGGCTCCAGCTCAGCCACACCCTCTCCAGAATACACACCCTCACAGTGACCACCATCTCCCTGGCTGTAGCAGCCCCCCCTTCCATTCTCATTCCACACTCTACCTTCTCATCTCACTCCACATTCCCATTCTAACTACAAGACCACAGTTATGTCAGCTAGCCTGCAGAAAGGATCATCTGGTCTACCACCCAGATCAGTAGATTTTCCAACTGAGAGTTAAAGAGAGACCTATTCAAGTTTCAAGTGAGGTAATGACTCAGTCAGGACCAGAACCCTAGTCACTGATGCCCAGCCCAGGGTTCTGCCTCTCAACCATCCCATTGGCTCCCATCTCCATGTGGCTCCCTGGGCTGTGTGTCCTTGGAGCAAAAGCTCCTCTGTCCTTAGATGTCAGAAGGGAGAAGCAAATTTACCACCTGGTCCACAGTACTACCTCACTCAGACTGGCTTCTTAGATCCCCAAACAAAAGTCCTGCAGAGAGTCTGTATCTTGCCCACACCCCACACTCACATCTTCCGAGTTCTCTTTGCCCAGTTTCTGAAGCACCGTCAGGTAGAACTTGAAGAAGAAGCTGAGGGTCAGGGTACGCCGGAACTCCACCATGCCTCCAGGGGCGTCGGGGGCCAGAGACAGCTCCTTCGCCAGGCCAGCACACACGTCCTGCAGCAACTTCTCATTCCAGAAGCTGCCAGAGAGCAGATGGTGGGAAAGTGCTCCTATCCAGCCATCAGTATCACTAGTGTGGGGTGGTGGGCACAGGGCCGCAGTCATATTAAACTTGGTTACAAATTTGGCTTGGATACTTATAGTTTTGTAACTTCAGGCAAGTTACTTGCTTGAGCCTCAGTTTCCTCATCTTTAAAAAAATTTTTTTTAATATTTATTTTTGAGAGAGAGAGAGAGAGAGAGAGAGAGACAGAGACAGAGCTCAAGCAGGACCGGGGCAGAGAGGGAGGGAGACATAGAATCTGAAATAGGCTCCAGGCTCTGAGCTGTCAGCATAGAGCCCAATACAGGGCTCAAACTCACGAACCTTGAGATCATGACCTGAGCCAAAGTCAGATGCTTAACTGACTGAGCCACCCAGGTGCCCCCTCAGTTTCCTCATCTTTAAAAATAGACACAATTTGGGTGCCTTGGGTGGCTCAGTCGGTTGAGCATCCAATTCTTGATTTCCGCTCAGGTCAGCCCCACTTCCTAAGATTCTCTCTCTCTCTCTCCTTCTGCCCCTCTCCCCTGCCCTTGTCTCTCTCTCTCTCTCTCTAAAATAAAAATAAATAAACAAAACAAATAAAAATAGACACAATTTTTAAAAGTACACAAAATAATAATAATTAAATCTAGTAAGTCCTTATAATGTACTATGCAATGTCCTAAGTGCTTTTTATGAAAGATCACTTTTCCTTTCAACTTAAAAGTGTAGCATGGAAAATTTTTAGACTCATTTACCAACGAGAAAACGGAGCCCCGGAAAGATTAAGTACCTTGACTTATATGACCCATCTGGTAAGTGTTGTAGCCAGGAATTGGAATGAAAGAGCCAAACTCCAAAGGTAAGCTTTATTTATCCATGTGGCTATTGTAAGGATTACAGAGGACAAGTGCTGCCCTAAACTAGCCATAGTAATAGTAGTAACCATAGTAAGAGTGTAGCTGTAGTAACAGTAGTAGCAATAGCAATAGTTGTAGCAACAGCAGCAATACTAGTAGAAGTGATACTAGCAGTGGCAGAAACAATAGTAGTGGAAGCAATAGTCATAGCAGTAGCAAAAGCAGAATCATAGTAGAATAGTAGAAAGAGGAGCAGTAGTAACAGTAATAGCAATAGCACCAGTAATACTATACCTAGTAGTAGAAGTAGCAGCAGCAGCAGAGATACTACCGTTAGTAGCAGCGATAGTAACGGTAGTGATAAAAACAACAGTGGTAGTAATAGCATTAATAGTAGTAGCAGCAGTAATGCTATCAGTAGTCCTATCAGGAGTAGCAGCAGTAATAGTAATAGCAGTAACACTAGTATTACTAGTAGAAGAGACCGCAGTAAGAGTATCAATAGTAATAGTAGTGGTAACCACAGGAGTAATACTAGTCAGAGTAGTAACGGTAGTAAAAATCGCAGGAATGATAGTAGCAGGAATAGTAGTAATAGTAGTAGCAGTAACAGTGTGAGTAGTACTAGCTGTAGGAATGGTAGTAGAAGCACAGCAGTAATAGCAATAGCAATAGTAGTTGTGGCTACTTAGAGTACTACTTAGTTGTAGTAACAGCAGTACTTAGAGTAGCAGAGCAGTAATAGCAATGGTAGGACCAGTGCCGCAACAGCAATCCGATTAGTAATCATGCTACTGGTAGCAGCAGCAATTGTAGCAGCAGCGGTAACCATGGTAACGCAGCCATAATCGCAGTAGCAGCAGCAACATTAATACCACCAGTAGTCAGAGCAGCAGCAGTACCGATTTTATTTTGCCCCCTCAAAGTCGGAGCAGCACTGGCGGTTTTATTTTGCTGGAGGCTCTTACTTTGATACCTGCTTCCTCGTGGTCTTGAGGGCTGAGATGGTTCTGTCGGCCATTCCGCCGTAG
The DNA here is from genome assembly GCA_028646485.1 of Cryptoprocta ferox. Classification (NCBI taxonomy): domain Eukaryota; kingdom Metazoa; phylum Chordata; class Mammalia; order Carnivora; family Eupleridae; genus Cryptoprocta; species Cryptoprocta ferox. The sequence goes on along the minus strand of CM053576.1, from coordinate 108,350,018 downwards.
CAAAGGGCCAGCTCCTTCACCTGCACGGTTCCCGGGTTGAACAGGACCCTCATGCCGCTGGTCACCTTGGCTATGTCATCTTCTCTCCGAGAGGCCTGCTTAAATGCTGAGAAATACTCACCCTAAAAAATAAGAGAAAGGTTCCTGCTTCCCCCCTTTGTTTGGTTAGGACTGCAGATGGTGAGGCTGAAGCATGGGGGTGAGGGGCGAGGCGAGGGGACAATGCCATCACAGAGGGGCTGCCGGTGGCACTCAAAGATGCGGGCAGCACTGACTGTCCCATTCTCAGGACGAGTTCTAGATAACACTCCCAGAGGCTGGGAAAGGGTCGAGATTTCTGCTGTCGGTGGGAAAAATTGAAAGTCAAGGAAAAGGAGAACGGGGTTCCTCAACCAACAGCTGGGAAGAGGAAAGACATTTTCACAAAGGCTCCTCGGAGACCCCCAGCCCTCAGGCTTCCCATCCTTGTGCCCAGAGTCAGAGCCCACCCAGCCTCTTAGGCTGTGCCGAAACCTCTGTTGGCCTAACTGCCTCTCAAGTAGACACCACGAGATGCCACCCCTTCAGCTTGCCGCCTGTGCACGTGCTCTCTCTAGCTTATCTCTGCCACTGGTCTATTGTCTACGGTTAGAAACCTTGCTTCCTGAAAGAATGAATCACACTGTGAAACACTAGCTTGCTTTGTGCTTTGAACAGACATTTCCCCCTGGGTTCCAGGCAGGCCCTGTCTTTCAGGAGAGGAGGGGAGCGTGAGTGACTTTCCTTCCAGGTAAGAACCATCTGATAGTAAGCCCTTTCTGGCAGGTTCCTCTTGAGGTCTGAACCCACCCTGGCATCCAAAGCATGATTTAACATTAAAGGCAGAGGTTTCAGGAAAGGCTCATTGGAGAAAGCACAATGAAGTTCACGGTGGACAGCCAGACAGGCCACAAGCTTCTGTTCAAAGAAGCCATAGGGACTCCCCCCGAACATAAAGCTGGTCCAGACTCCCAATGTCAAACATGGCCCTGGGATGGTGAGCCCGGAGTCTGAGCTTGGTTCTGGAACAGGACCATGCCAGTCCACAGAGACATTTCCACTGGGGTGCCACAAAGTGTCAGTGTCAGATAGGCAGCTGCTCTTAGTTGAGAAATCCTTCCTAATTCTGGGTTATGAAAATCTCCTTTCTTTTATGAAATGCTTTTTGTTTTTAAAGATGTTTTTAAGTTTAGTTATTTTTGAGAGAGAGAGAGAATGAGCAGAGAAGGGGTGGGGGGGGAGACAAAGGATCTGAAGCAGGCTCTGAGCTGTCAGCACAGAGCCTGATGTGGGGCTTGAACTCACAAACCGTGAGATCGTGACCTGAGCTGAAGTCAGAAGCTTAACTGACTGAGCCACCCAGGCGCCCCTGTAAAATGTTTTTTGTTAATGTCCCTATCTGGCAAAATAAAAACTGGACAGAGTTATGCCTGTTCCCTCCTCCCTTCTCCAACTCATAATTAAAAAGAGGAAAATTTACTGATCTGTGAAATATAAAAACTCTGGGAATCACTGCTCAAAATGGTCTATAAGGAGAAGCTAGAAAATCATTAAGAAACCACCTCAGGGACATTGTGGCTCTAATTTAATTAGCATTCTCATTTAGGAGGCCAAAATTAGCAAGGGCAAACATGCCTTGTAACACTCGCTCAAGCGCTAGCTGGGTAAAACTCCTAGTATGCTCCCTTACAACTATTCCCCAGCCTCACAAAGATCACTTTTCTACAGGGCCCATTATGGAATGTGTAGCTGATGAGGGAGGAAAGAAGCACACCAGGGGAAGACACCACAGGCCCCCAGGGACAACAGGGAGGCAGCCAGAAGCACCCAGACCTGCCTGAACAGGAGAGAGAAACCACCCATGAGCAGAAAGCCAACCGAGCCAACGCAGAGCAAGGTCAGCAAATAAACACCTCATCAGCATGTGTGGGCCTGACCCACAGGCAGCTTCTCCACTCAGCATGCAAACCCCGGTCTCCCCTGACCTGGGGCAGGAATGCTTGGCAGCTGGACATGTCCGTGCGATCATGTTGCTGGCTACCAGACGGAGATCCCCATTGTTTTCCAGACACCTGCGGGGAACCTTATGAATCCTTGATTTCAATCCTCACCATAACCTGCACGGTAGGTAGCACTGCCTGTTTTACAGATGAGAAAACTGAGTCTCAGAAAGCTGAAATGATTTGCCCAGGATCACATGCCATGAATCTGTGGCATGCCCTGCCCCCTACCCTGAAAGTCTTCATTGTCCAGAGAGAAATATGGCTGGTGAAAGGCAACATTCAGAGACTTTGTTAAAGTTGAGAGATGCTGAGTTTGGTCCCCGAGGCAGACTCTGGTCTCTCGTCTGGAGCCTAGCAGGGGTAAGAGTGATATGGGCCATGCCTGAGCATCTCACCTCCCTACTGTAGGGGATCTCGATGGAAAGCAGTATCTCCTCGGGAGCCAGCAGGGTCTTTCTGTAAGCAGGGAAGAAGGTGTGATCCATCCGAACCGTTCTCCTAGTCCCTGTGCAAAGGCCAGATGCAGAGCCGCCAGTGTGAGAAAGTGGAGAACAATCCACCGCTGCATTCCCCATCCTGGTCTCTGGCCCCCACAGTCAGAGGGAGGTGCTGGAACAAGTAGGGCCAAGGCTCCCCATCTGAAATCCTTACTCAGTGATGCACTGGTCAATATCTAACAACTGACTATGTGTGGGCAGGGGTCAGGGGGGATCCTGGTCTGTCGTATTTGCCAGTTTCTATGGTATCGATACTCCCACCATAGCCCATTTTGAGCTCCCCGAGTGACATCAGTGAAGTTGGAAAGAGGGTGACAAAGAGTTGACACAACAGGCCTGCTATCCTCTGAAAGGACCGCTAATCAGGTTGGCCATGGGCTGTCTTCTGGGAACTTGGATTTCAGCAGATTCCCTGGTAAGGATGACTCATTGTGTCTAAACTGTTCATACAAACAGTGGTTTATGCTGAACATCGGCTTTCCTTCCAAGTGTCTGGGCTTTTGGTACCTGCCAGGAAGAGCTACGTGACCACTCCCCAAAAAAGCCCTCGGTGTGCAATCTCCGACGCGCTTCCCTGGCAGACACCCTTCACGTGCGTTATCACAACGCAGCATGTGACTGAAAATCCAGCCGTGGGCCGTGGTGTGCCGGTGCATTCTGGCTCTAGCACTTACCACTAGGTAAGGCATCTGGACAACAGATCCTGTTGTGAATTCTTAATAAAGAAATTGCCTGGCTCTCCTGGCCCCCAGTCTGGGTACATGTCCCTTGCAGTTTCCAGGGATCCAAACCTTAGGATGGCTGGGTCATTGAATTTTGGGCTCTGTCTCTCCAAAAAGTAACGTACCTTGTGAGACTTCTCCCCCCCACCCCCGTGGCCCTCTTTCCTGACTTCTGCATGATGTAACTCTCACCTGTGGACACGATGGTCAGCTTGGCTCCACTGGCCATGAACACGGGGTTGAGGTCAGAGATGGGGCTGGCAGTGATGATGTTCCCTCCAATGGACTAGAACAAGCAGAGAGTGTGTGTGAGATCCCAGCCCACCCAGGGAAACCTGGCTCTCACAGCTGGCTCCAAATCATAGGGCAGGTGGGTGACGGCTGCTTCCTGAAGGCACAAGACCGGCGTTAACTCAGGCATCCAAAACAACGTGCAAAACTTGAGATCCCAGCACTTGGGAATGGATCTCAGCTCTAACATTTTCTAGTCGGTAATGTGGGTCAGCTCCTTTAAATTTGCTCCATTTCATCCAAACTTTTTCTGAAAGAGTCGAGGTGGTTTATCACACAATGAAAGCAAATATTTTCTGGAAGTAGATTCCCACCCAGCTGGGGAATTTAGTGGAGCTTTTGGAGCTTCTGTTTACTCAGCCGCAATCAGAAGTGTCAGGTGCCTGGGTAGGGTGAGGGAATGGAGTGTGCGCTGTTTGCTTTGGGTTTTGTTCCAATTGAAAACAACAAAATGGAATGGATGGGGTGCCTTTCCTTCCTCCCCTCCTCAACCCTACGCCATCAGCTGTTGTGAGCAGCTCATGTTGGTCCTGGGTGTGTGAATGCCTCTAGCAACTGGGGAGCCTGGGGGCTAGTCTGAAGTTTAGTTGTGAACAGTCAACAGCTGGATCCTCCTTCCTCTCTGGGAGTGTCCACCTCTGGTCCTCCCCCCAACTCTGAAAGGCAGTCCAACACTCGATTTGGCTCAAACTCTCATCCACTTGCTGATAGCATCGACCAAGTTCAGGAACAAGACTGAGGCGCACAGCGCGTGTTTCCAAGAGTGACCCACAGGCCACCTTCCCCAGAAGCACCTTCGGAGCTCCATCCCAGCCCTAGGGAGTCAGAATCTCTGAGCACAGGGCCCAGGAATCTGCATTTTTAACCAGCACCCCAGACAGGTCGAAGCACTAGCGTTTGAGACGCACTGGGTCCTCTGCAGAGGACAGATGGGTGCATCTGCCTTGTGACAAAAGGCCCATGCCCTGAGCCTTAAAGGCTCCTGAACAGGGACTCACCGCCACAGACTTGACCTGCTTCCCAGCAAACCAGCGCAGCTGCTCCAAGACACCTTTGAACACCTCTGTTTTGTAGTCAGGAAGCTCGGCAACTACATCGACCAGTGTCTTTTCCACAAGGCTCAAGGGACAAGAGGCTCCAAAGGAGATACCTGGGAACACATGTGCAGACTAATGGCGAGTCCCTTCACGGCTCAGAAAACACTTTCACACACAGCTTCTACAGTGCTTTACTGGCGCCTGAGTGAGGTAGAACCAGGTCTCGCATCCTTATGTGGATGAGGAAGTGAAAGCCCAGAGAGGTTAAGTGACTTGCCCAATGCCACACAGCTAATACAAGAGCCAGGACTCAACCACAGCCCTCTTGATCCTACAACCAGAATTCTCTCTTCTCTAAACCAGTGGTTCTCAAACTCAAAAAAATCAGATCTCTGAGAGAGAAGTCCCAACCCAAGACCTCCCAGCTCTGATCCCCTTCCCCTATGAGTGATTCCAATGTGGAGTCAGGATTGAGAACGACTATGGAAAATCTCACAGCATTCTGCCACGGATGCTCAGCGGAGAAAGGCAATGAAGGGTGCCCCTGCTCCCCATGCAAGGTGGCTCCAGGAGAAGCAGGTGGCCAAAGGAGAGGCCTTCTTGGCACCTGCTGCCCCTCCCATGGGACCCATCCAGCATCCCAGCCCTTCCGTGTGCTCAGGGAAAACCCCCCGTTACCCTCTGGTCCATGCTCCACTGAATTCAGCTCAGGGATCCAGGCTGGGCAGACGATCATAGGAAACAGCTTATTCTTAAATTTCATCTCAATGCCTCGAGAGAAACAAGAAACCTGAAGTGAACAGGCTACTCCCAGAGCAGGTCTCAGTGTTGTTCCCACCAACCGCACAGGACTGTGACATAGTCACAATCACATCATGCTCTGTGGGTATCTTAAGACTGGCAGGTGCAGGGGACAAGATGTGGAGTTCCGTGTGGTTTCCACACTATCAGTCTGAAAACTATGTCTTTCTCTCCCTCCCCTCAAAAATCCTATTGGAATTCAAATGAGATGAACTTTTTTTTTTTGCCTTTTGATTTTTTTTTATTACCCAAAAAAGCTTCATTTTTTTAAAAATTAGCTTTCTGACTCTGTGCTTGTGCCTTCAACACCTTCACGATTTTCTGCTCTTCAGTAAGGAAAGCCTGCTTGATCCTGTCACGAACACACGTCGCACACATGGAACCACCATAGGCCCTGCTGACATGTCTTTTAGTTTCAAATGAGATGAAACTTGAATTAACTTGTGTGTGTGTGTGTGTGGGCATGGGGGATAATAGATGAAGCCAAACGTACTAAAATATGTCAGGAACCCGTCTAAGCACTTTACATATTTTCTTTAAATGCTCATTTATTTTTTTAGAGAGAAAGAGAGAGAGCACAAGCAGGGGAGGAACAGAGAGAGAGGGAGACACAGAATCCGAAGCAGAATCCAGGCTCCAAGCCATCAGCGCAGAGCCAGACGTCAGGCTCGAACCCACGAACCGTGAGTTATGACCTGAGCCAAAGTCGCATGCTTAACTGACTGAGCCACCCAGATGCCCCAGCACTATACATATTTTAACTCACTAAACCCTCACAATAGCCTTGGTAGATATTGTGATTTTCTGTTTACAGAAAAAGAAACTGAGGCACAGGAAGGTTGGGTTCTTGCCCACGTTACAGAGCTAAGAACAGGCAATTCTTAGAGTTCGGGCATAATAGTAATAATAACGCGAAAGTCAAGCATTCAGACAAAAAGGAAAATCATCTGCGAGAGAAAACATCAAATCTGCCTCCTGGTCCCCAACATCCGCCTGAGCTCCTCAAGGTGCAGGACTTTGCAGGACCACACAGCTCTATCCGCTTTCTGTCAAGCTACAAAGGTCCGTGAGCAGGCTCTCCTCCGTTCCTGAGTCTGGGTTATCTCTGCACCTCTCCCAGCCCCTCCCACAGAGCCACAGATGGGAAGGTTCAAAAAGAAATGTCTGTGCGTCCTCCCAACCCTCCGGGTGCTGTTCAGAGTCTCTGATGGGTGGCCCAAACTTGGAGGAGTCTGGCCTGTTTGAATGTCGGCTTCCAGGATAAAGAATGCAGGTAGAAGCCATACGGGGCCTGTCTTGACAAGGTTCTCTCTATGTCCAGTTTCCCCGAACACCCTCCCCTGGCTGTCAGTGGTTACACTGTTGGGTGTATGTACCAGGGAGAAGGGGTGAGGCGAATGGAGTGGTCTTAAGAAAGTATTTCGGGGGGCAGCTGGGTGGCTCAGTCGGTTAAGTGGCCGACTTTGGCTCAGGTCATGATCTCGTGGTTCATGGGTTCGAGCCCCACGTCAGGCTCTGTGCTGACAGCCCAGAACCTGGAGCCTGCTTCAGAGTCTGTGTCTCCTTCTCTCTCTGCCCTTCCCCTGCTAACACTCTGTCTCTCTGTCTCTCAAAAATAAATAAACATTAAAAAAAATTTTTTTTAAAGAAAATATTTTGAACTTGGAGCTCACAAAATTTTTGTGGATTCCCTTCTATTAGAATCTAACTGGGTCCAGGATGTTATGTGACCCATGGGAAGCAACATGTCATATGTCAAAGGAGATCAAAGACTCTTCCAGCCAGTCATCCTCCACTTGAACTCATGCTGCCCTGGGCCCTAGGGCCACAGCTACTCAGGCCTTCAGGACCACATCACTTGAGGCACATCTCACAGGCCACCCTGCCGTCCCAGCGTGTCACGTTACTATAGCTGGGGTCTCTGTACCACACCCGTGCTCACAGGGACGGGGCCAAATCTGTATTCCACTAGCTTAGAGCCAAGCCAGGCTGTCCTCTCTGTGTCTGCAGATCCAACAAGAACCCAGGACCCAGGGGACTCCTTCCAGAACCAGAGCCAGGAGTCTCCCACAGGATGGTTGTGGCTGCTTAAAAGTATGTTGATTGCCCCTAAACCAGAGGTCCTCTAAGACCTTGGCCACGCCACGATCCTTTCCTTGGAGCCTCCCTGGGCTTGGGACCCAGCAAAGTGGAGAAGGGCCAAGCCAGGTTTAGGAATGGATGGAGATAAGCAGCGACCTGGACACCTCTGCTTCTGTCCCTTCGAGCACCGGGGAAGAGAGCTACACATCCCCAAGCCTCCCATTCACATATCATGAGCCTCACATCCCAGGTGGTGGCAGGAACAGGGCAGGTGGCCATAGTCACGGGCAAGACAGACACAGTCATGTTTGCACATCTCTCCTTTGCCTTTACCACATCACCCCTAGAAGAAGTGGGGGACAAGAGGATGACATTTATGGAACTCCTAGCATCTGTCACTGGCCTGGACACTTGACCTCCATTGCTTCCTCCTCATTCCCACTGGGAGATACTCCAGGTAAGGAACCAAGACATTGGTCTTGGTGACCCAGCCCGGCACATAGCTGGCACTCGATGTGCTTATGGAGAGCAGTCAGCAATGATCTCAGCCAATACTCAGAACAGCCCTTTGAGGAGGTGTTATACCCCCATTTATGTAATGGGAAACAGGGGCAGGGGAGGAAAAGCAAGTTTTCTGAGGACACACGGCCAGCAAGGGGTTGCCCAGGCCCCCCGCAGGCCGCAGGGCGGCCGCTCTCACCGATCTCCGTGTTCCCCACCACCAGCTTGGCCTCGGGGGACTGGGCTTTGAGGTCCAGCAGCTCCTGCAGGGTTGAGGCCTGGATCCAGGTCACCCGCTCGCCTTCAAAACGCAGCTGCTTCTGCGGAGTATCTTTCAGCCTCTGGAAAATGTAGTTTCTTGCTGCACAGTCACCTTCCTATGGCCAGTCCCTGATACATTTAGGTCTGCAGTGGGATCTAGTCTCCTCCTGATTCTTTCAATACAGGATCCAGAATGAAGATCCATGTCCGGGGACAAGGGAGGGGAACTTGCATGTACTGAGGCAGGGAGTAAGAGGCACACACAGTATCTCACTTAGGCTTTAGGGGACTTCGGTGCGGGAAGCATTGTTAGCCCCATCTTTCACAGGTGCAGGACGAACCTGAGGACCCAGGAGGTTATGGCACCTTCACCTGCCACAAGGTGACCTGAACTGAAAGCCCAAGTTCGATGCAGTGCTCCCTGTACCAACCCCCCAACCCCGCTGTTTCCAGGAGGTGCAGTGGACAAGGTGTGGGAGGGGGCGGCGGGGGCAACGGAAGGGGTGTCAGGAGGCGATGCAGCAGAGGCTGATTCTTGTGTGTGAGGTGTGACACGGGGCTGGGAGACAAAAACCCCAAATCAAACTGATGGTTTTTTTCAAGGTTACACAATCCAAAGAAAGGCTTGCCGGTGGCCTGCCGCAGAGCCCTTCCTTCTGACCCATTGGACTCATTAAGGGGTCTTATTGTGCTCAGCCCCCCCACCAAGGGATCTGCACTTGAGACTTAGAGAGAGGCTTGATTCTGTCCTTGCCATAAATGTTGGAGCAGAGAACCAGAATCATCCCAGTGAGAGGGTGCGGTGTGAGAGTGTCCTTAAAACAGAGCAGCACGCCATGGAGTGTGCCCCTTTGAGTGCGGCTTTGTTTGTTTGCTAAATAAATGGAGTGCATGCAGGGAGGAGAATGGCTTGCTAAGGGGCTTATACATTCGATTTAACCAGGAGATGAGCAGATGCTTCTGGAGCACCTGTTACTCTACACGGGGTGCTGGAGAGATCCACCCTCTGTGCTGAGCCACATGTGTGCAAGAAGTGTGGGTCCCTTTGGGAGTATGTGACACAGGGACTTGACCTCCAGTGTCAGAGGAAGAAAGAAAAACCCAACGGGCAAGGACATAAAGGTCCCCGCTGGTGTGCCTCATGGCACACAGACCTAGCTGGGCCTCTCCCCGGGGCATCAGCATCACCTACCAGCAACTCTGGGGGGAAGATGGGCTCCTGGGTGGGATCCAGGGGCATGAACTCCTCCGGGTTGAATAAAGATGGCGAGAGAGTGACCTGCTGGGAAAGGGAACAGATGAGTGATACTGCATCTCATCCTTTAAAATGCCCTGTGGGACCTACCCAGTCCTTTGTCTTGTTTGCAGCCCCCCCAGCAGGCTTGGCGAGGGCCAGGCAGCTCCTGGGAGGCAGGAACAAGGAGGTCTCGCCAAAGGCCTTGGGGCTAACGTGCACATTCACCGCCTCGCCTCACGGTGTGGGCATAACCGTTTCCTCTTCCTGCTGCACTGCTGAGATGAGAGCCCATTGCCTCCTTGGGTCTGAGGTTGGCCCCCAGGCTTCCAGGGAAAGGTGGACCCACTTACTGTGTGGTCTTTCTTCTGGTTCATGCAGCAGTTTGGGTTGTTCCCACTTCCTCCACAGCACCCGCCATCCTAGAGAGATGACAAATAGTCGCACAAAAATCATTTGCCAAGAGTTTTCACAGAAGCTAAAGACGCTGGATCGTGACTATCCAACGAAATCTAGGTCCTTCTGCTCCGACCTCTGTGCGGATGGAAGACCTCTGCTCTAACCACTCTCCCTTTCTTGGTTAATGGAGACAAAGTCACTCATGAATAGACAAATAGGATCTCTTCTGGAAGCACCAGGAAATTTTAATTTTAAGAAAATTTCTCTATAAAAGCCAAGTCCTACTTTACCAAAACATATCTTTGGCCCATTCTCCCCCTTCCGGGCCTCTTCCATGGGAAGTCTCTGTGAGAGAAATCCCCACAGGTTCTCTAGGCACTCAAGAACCTCTACTTCTACATCCGTCAAGCCCTGGGGGGCCTGGATGGCCTCTTTCCAGCCTGGGGTCTTGTGGGGCTCCTTCCAAGCCGGCCGAGCCCAGTGCTGGATTCAGAGAGGTGTCCAGCCAGTGTCCCAGATGACCTCATGAAAGCCAGACACTCTTCGTCACTGTGACCCTGTGCTGGAGGAAGGGTACAGGTCCCATGACCCATCACCCCTGGGGACAGACTTGCTCAGGATGTCTGAGGGTGCCAGGGGCAGAGCACGTGGTAGAGCTCAGATCGCTGCCTCCCAGAACCAAGGAAATGAGGGTGGGGAAGGGGTGGGTTCACCTGAGTGAGCCGTCCCGAGAAGACAGGAGTCTCAGCTCAGGACCTGGGAGACACTCCGGAATCATGGGATTATGCTGGGAGGCAACAGCAGGGGAACTCCCAGGCACTGCCCCGGGCACATCTCCAAGGCCAAAGCAGCCAGTTCCTACAGCAGCAGGTTAAGGGGTGGCCCTTCTGCACGTGAATCATGGGAAACACCATTCCGTGCTGCCATTTCCCAAGGGCTGAGTCACACCCCACTAGTGTGCCCAGGAAAGCCCCCAAAGGGCCACGGAGGCTGAAAGTGTGGCCTTTAAGAAAGCGCTGTCAGATCCGTCATCAGCAGAGAAGCCTGCCCTTGCCTTGGCCCCTGCACATGATGCCCTGTGCATAGTCGCCTTCTGCATTCACAGCCTTGCCGTTGGATGTCAGAGTGCTCTGTCTCTTCTGGACCCTTCCACCACTGCCCTGTCTTTTTCTCTGAAAGAAATAAAGGTTCCTATAGTGTCTCTTCTCATCTTTCTCCCTGGAGAGGGGTGACGCAGCGGAATCACCAGGCCCTAACCGAAGCGACGGAACCTACATACAGCCAGGCATCAGCCTCGCTCACCCGGTCCTTGGGGACAAGGACATATTTCACCGAAGTGCCCTTTCCAGATAAAGTGTCAGCTCCTTCTTCCGGAGATCTTTTTTCTTGATAATCTATTGCCATGCCCATGACATAAATTACTGTGATGGATAATAATGTGTCACTGCCCCCAATGTCTACTAAGGTTGGCTAAGGCTGGGTTTTTTTTCCCCCTGGAGAGATGTATCCTTTTCTCAGCAGACTGGACTACGAGGCTTGTGCTTCTTTCACATTTCCTCCATTTCCTTCCTTGCTGCTAGATGGACATTGTGATTTCTTGCTGGGGACAGTGTGCCACCTTCTAGCAAATCCTCCTCACTTACCTAATGTGTGCTATGGGCATGGAAATGAGGTAGGCAGCTTCGTTAGAACTGTGGGTAAAGTCAGAATTCGAAGGCTCTGAATAAGACCTTGGGGACGGGGGTCTCCCATGAGTAATGTGCATGAGCTTCTGAGCACACCCTGTGTGCTAGTCATTTTGGAAGCCCCAGCCACTCAGCTCCACACCGCCTGGCAGCTGGATTGAGTACCATTTCAGTGATACTCCAACCCTGGAAGGGACATAACTATCTACTACACTCAAAAGCCCTTCACTTTTCAGAAAGTAGGAGGGCTGGTAAGATTGTAGCTCTTTGAGAAGGCTCTTAAGAAATAAATCCACCGGGGTGCCTAGGTGGCTCAGTCAGTTAAGCATCTGACTTCAGCTCAGGTCATGATCTCACAATCTGTGAGTTCGAGCCCTGCATTGGGCTCTGTGCTGACAGCTCAGAGCCTAGAGCCTCCTTTGGATTCTGTGTCTCCCTCTCTCTCTGTACCTCCCCCGCTCACATTCTGTCTCTCTCTGTCTCTCAAAAATAAATAAATGTTAAAACAAGAAAAAAGAAAGAAATCCGTGGGCAGGATTAACAATCCTTGGCTCTCAGGGAAGCTTGAGCAATTTATGAGGATCAAATATTGCATAATAGAAGAAATACTTAATATTTAAGATGTGCCAGACACTGTTCTAAGGGCTTTCCAAGTAGTACTTTCCACAAACACTATAAGAATTATTATAGATATTATTATAATTTTGTAATATTATTATAATTATATATGTATTATAACATTATAATATTGTAGGTGTTATTATAATCCCCGTTTTAGAAACAAGGAAATTTGCCCAAGGTCATACATCGGTTAAGTGAGAGAATGGGATTTGAACCCAGATCTGCAGACTCCAAGTCTGTGCTTTGGATCATTTTTATTTAAATCGGCACCTCCTCCTTCTTTGTCCTCAAACGCCTTCAGCCCAGCGTGCTGCTTCCCCCCCACCCTCCCCACCACAGGCTCCATCTGTGTCTCCACCCTTTGTGGTCATCTGGAAACAATACTCCTTTTCCAAATGTAGCAACCCTAAAGGTCAGTGAAAGGCATCTGACTCCACCCTCTACCCAGAATCAAATTGAGACGAGATGGTTTGACTGGTGTCAGGGACAGCTTGACCCAGGTGGGGAATCAGGTAGAAGCTGGGGAGAGAAGCCAAGAAGCAGGGGCCAGTCCTCTGTTCCCCGCCCCCAGCAGATGTGTGTCTGTGTATGCAATCAGTGCTGGCCCCCGGCTCCTCCCCTGGAGCAGGGATTCGCAAACGGTCTGGAGATCTCATTAGCCGTTTTATAAGCCCCACAGAGTGCCAACAAGCAGCTCGGAGAGGAAAGGAGACGCACAGCTGCCGGGGTGGGCTGGGTTGTTACTTAACACCACGCTCAGCATCTGTGCCACAGGAGCACTGACCCGAATGCCCTGGAGGAGGTTAGGGCTTGGGCTGCATGCCTCTTCCAGGAACCAGCCTTCCCTGGAAGGAAAGTCCTCGTGCTATGGACGAGCACTGAATAGGGACGGCAGAATCCAACGCCCGAGCCAGGCATCCACCGCTGGATGATCAGCCAGCTAGCCCTCCTACCTGTCTCCTCTTCCTTCCAGGGGCCCTTGGATCCCTCCCAACTGTGATCCTTGAGTGTTGCTGCTTTAGGAGCAGTCCCAGAGCCCCCACTTACCCTGGCGAAGGTCCGGAAGCCCTGGAGGATGGGCCTGTAGCCTGTGCAGCGACACAGGTTTCCTGTGGGCCAAGGGAAAAAGCTGCATTGTTGGCGTGGCCCCGGGGCAGGCCAGGGGCTTGTGACTTTGTTCCTGGCTCAGTTGGATGCTCAGTTTACCTATTCTGTTTTCTCTGCCTGGAACACCCTGTCCTCCTCCTCCTATTCCTGACTTCTAACCATCTATCGCTTCTTCCAGGAAGCCTTCCTAGACTGCCCAGACTGAATCAGGTGTGTCCTCTGAACACTCCCCTGGTCATGGGCTTATCAGTGAGTTTATCAAACAACATTATAAACTCTCTTCCCATTCAGACTGCAAACTCCTTGAGTGTAGAGACCATCTTTCATACCCTGGGACATCCCTGTTTCCCCCCTGTACCTTGAATAGTGCCTGACATAGGCAAGGACTCAATATATAACTGATCGAGTAAATGATGAATTGAAATGGTAAAGGGATGGAAGTCTTCTCTGTTCAATTCAGAGGAACAGACACCTTGCCAGGGTTCCTGGGCCCATTCACCAAAGGCAAAGTGGGAAGCCAGTTCCTGCTCAAGGCTCAGAATCACAGCCACCTTCCTCATTAGGTGGCCTTTGCAGACTCCTGTCTGGTAAAAGCTGAGAAGAAAGGAAGCCACGTGACTAGCCTCTGTGGAATTTCCCAATTGATCTCCTCCTGTGCCAACCAGGCAGTGCCACCCCATCCTAGTGCGGGAGGACACCTCGGGAAGATGAACACTAAGGCAGGAGACCCCAGGAGGTCTCCAAACCATGCGAGTATTCTTCAAACTCAGAGAGGGCTAACCTCCCAGCAGACCTTAGCCACCATGTTGGGGTACGTGAGCCTTTCCTCCGAAAGGCAGTGCCTCGACCTCCTGGCCCATCCCTGGCTTCCACTCTGGCCCCTTCCTAACCTCCGCAAAGCCCCGGCTGCCATTCCACCTCCTCAGCTGTGCCCCCAGGCCCGTACCTTGGAAGGCATCCTCGATCTCCTCAATGGTGGGCTCAGGCTGGTTCCGGAGCAGCGTGTACATGCTCATGACGATGCCAGGGGTGCAGAACCCACACTGGGAGCCATGGCTTTTAGCAATTCTCTCCTAAAAGGGACAGACGACATAGACACATGCATGGCAGAACCACTCTCAGTCTCTCTCAATGACCCAGCTGAAGCCAGTCCATGTGGACAGGCGGCGTGGGGTAGCAGTCACTGCACAAAGTCGATCTCAGTGCCGACCGTGGCCTTGGCCAGATTACCAACCCTCTCTGGAGCCATAGGCTCCTCATCTGCGTCATGACAATCACCCTAGTACTCACCTCTGGAGCTGTGGTGAGGATTTAATGAGAAAATTCACATTACACTCTTAGCATTATTATACCGGCACATAATAGGTAGTCAACAAATGCTAGTTACTCATAGAAAAGTCTCTTCAAAGAATAGTGACCATTAGAACCGGAAGAGCTTCTCACCCTCCATTCTCTGTAATGAACAGAGGAGGAAGCAGGCCCAGAGTTTAAAAGATTAGCCAAGAACATACATGGTGAATGGAAGAGCCATGTCACGTTCTTTTAATACGCTAGCCTGCAATCCAACCCAATCAGCATTTATTAAGAACCAGATGAACATTGGGGCACCTGGGTGGCTCAGTCGGTTAAGCATCCGACTTCGGCTCAGGTCATGATCTCACGGTTTGTAAGTTTGAGCCCCACATCAGGCTCTGTGCTGACAGCCCGGAGCCTGCTTCAGATTCTGTATTTCTCTCTCTGCCCTGTCCCCCAGCTCACACTCTGTCTCTGTCTCTCTCTCAAAAATAAATAAACATTTGGGGCACCTGAATGGCTCAGTCAGTTGGGCCTCTGACTTCGGCTCAGGTCATGATCTCACAGCTTGTGAGTTTGAGCCCCGCGTCAGGCTCTGTGCTGATAGCTCAGAGCCTGGAGCCTGCTTGATTTTGTGTCTCCCCCTCTGTCTCTGCCCCTCTCCCACTCATACTGTCTCTCAAAAATAAACATTTAAAAAATTTTTAATAGATAAAATAAATACATAAACATTTTAAAAGATTAAAAAAAAAAAACAGATGAACACATTTTTTTCCAAACTGGAATATCACTACATTCCTAAGTGAAAGAAACCCTTGAAGTCCAGTGGGGACTTAAGAATTTGGAAATGAATCATGTAGAAGATTTTTATGCAAGATTTTTAGCACAGGAGATTCTCCAAATCTATATTATTATTATTATTATCATCATCATCATCATCATCATCATCATTATGTCTTTTGGGAGTCTCTCTTGATACTTATGTTAAGTAAAATTGCTATTTCCAGTATTTCCAGCACCTGGCATATATGTTCATCCATTCTATAAATATTTGCTGAGAGCTCAGTATGTACCAGACATGGTGAGGGCACTGGAGACAGAGCAATGAAGAGAGACGAGGTCTCCAGTCTCATGAAGTTAGTAGGGGAAACTGACAAAAAAGACAAGAAAATTCTAGATGGAGACCAATGCTATGTAGAGAATTAGTACAAGCTTACAGGACCCAGAGTGACCAGTGGCTTACTCAGAGTGGTCAGAAACAGCCACTCTGAAGAGGTGACTTTTAAGTTGAATTTAATGATGTGATTTGGATCAGGGAAGAGTGTATATGATCTAATTATGTTTATTAAGAATCATTCTAGCTCTGCGTAGGAAATGGGTTATAGGAGACAAGAGTAGAAACAGGGACCAGGACACAATAGTGGTCCAGGCAAGAGGGGATGGTGGCTCAGACCAAGCAGTATTGGGAAAACTGAGAGAAGATGATGAAGTCATCATAGGGTTTAGAAGTCAAGTAGACACCACTTCTGGATGGATTCGGTGTGGTGTAAGAGAGAAGGAATCACAGGTGACCCCTAGGTTTTTGTCCTGAGCAAGTGGGCAGATGCTTTTGCCATTGACTCAGATGGAGGAAGACTGGGGAATAAAGAAGTCAGGGAACAAATACGATTTGTTAAATTTGAGATTAGACATCCACATAGTGATGTCAAGTAGGCAGTTGGAAATATGAACCTAACCTCTGAGGAGAGGTCAAAGCTGAAGATATAAATGTGAGTGCTCTTCGCAAGTAGATGGTACTGAACTCGCCTAGGGGGGTTATGCAGGGGGAGAGGAGAAGGGACCAGGCCCCAGCCAGGACACTGTATCGATCAGGAACTTGGCCAGTGGGGAGCCAGCACGGGGCACCAACTTGGAAGTAGGAGGAAATCGATCAAACGTAGTGTCATAGGAACGGCGAGGAAAAAGCCAATGGAAAAGGAGAAGAGGAATCTGGCTCTACAACTTACTTGGGGCCAAAATAGGTGCATTGGGAATAAGAATCTGTACCATTGCAAATGGAGGGTTTTAGCTGATTGTTCAGATATGATCCCTGTGTTTAAACTGTTCTGTCTTTCATCTACTTGTTTCAAAGAAAATTACAAGCCCCAATTAACCCTCCGACATCTCCTGCAGGTTGGACAAGTTAATGATTTCCCCTCTTGCTGCCTAAGAAAGGAAGCCATAGAGGTGAAGCATTACCTCTCTGACCTCATGTGACTGGTCAGGGCACGCCTCCCCGGAATACAGCCAGTTTGCTCAACCGAAGCCCTGGCCCCACATTCACATAAGATGCCCAAGGAAGGCACGATATGAGCAGTGTGTCTCCTTCAATGGCCAACGGGCCTGCCTCTGTCACCTTCTGTGACTACAGTGTCCAGAAGACCCCTGCATCCATTTCCCCACACAAAGAGCTCTGTAAACAATGACCTTTCCTTCCCACAATGCTCTGCTCACATTTCTTTCCATGTTGCCCAAAAGCATTGGATTGTCTCCACAAAACCTCCCAGGTTACTGTCTGTTCCTTGAACCTAATTTCAATCCATTGCCCGGTGGCCTGATACCATCAGGAAAAGAGCCTTGGTCAGACATCTGGAGATGCCTCTCTTCTCTTATTAAGCCCTTACTAACCTCCATGTTAGTGAGGATAGAGGTATTGTAGCTCACATCTGTATTACCTGCAGGTGGGATGTGAGAGGAGCCATGGGATTACCATTCGAGGGGGAACAGGTAGCCTTTTCAATCAAGAGCACAGAGCATTCAGAATCTTGAATTTGAGATTGCAGGCGTTTCCCAAGCGCACTCAGGGGACTGGGCGGGGAGATCGCCTTTTCCCCTCGGGGTCTAGCATACCCGGACTGCCCTGGCCACCGGATCTGGCTGACCTCGTGGTTCCCTTGGGATCATGCAATGGCCACAGGAGGGGCGTCAGACCTGGGGCCTCATCTTTCCACCTCCCCACCCCCAGAGGAGACGGAGGTCACAGAGCCTCCTGGCTAAGCAGTGACACTCAGCTTCACATCCCAAAGCAAGTCTGCAGCCCTGGCACAAGCTTCCATTCCCTCCAGTTACCTGCACAGGATGCAGCCTCGACTTGGTGCTGCCTATTCCTTCCACAGTCGTCACGGCAATGTGATGCAAAGAGCAGATGGGGGCCAGGCAGGCATTGGCAGAAAAGTGGCTGGAGCCCCAGATTAAGGTCATTCCATTGTCCACACGGGCCATCAGAGATTTTGAGATGCTTCGTGTCATTACTCTTCACTCTGCATTACATTCTGGTCTCTTCTATGGCTATGGCTATCCTCACCTCTGCACCCAGGACTCTGGGCTAGCAACAAAGGAAGCCCCCCTCACCCCAGGGAGGCACGGGCCCCTGAAGAGGCCTGCGTAACAGGCATCAGTGCATCCCAGGCCTCTGAGCTGGAGCATGGGTGCCAGGGTCACCCACAGTCACCTCTCAGCCCAACCCTGGAGACTGAGTCAAGAGGAAGTTTCTGGCGGGTTTCAGGCCCAGTGCATGCTCCTCTCTCTGCAGGGCTCTTCCATAGCCTCTCCAGTCACTTTTGCTCCCTGGCTCTCACCCACCTCATTTTTTCCCATCCTCTGTGGAGAAAAGGGAGGGGCAATTCCCAGGGAACATGAGACACCAGCCCCTTAAACAGAGCTTCCCGATGTCCATTTTTCTAGTAACCACTCATCCATTTACTCAACATCAGTTACATGCCAGGCATTCTGCTGAGGGCTGAGGAAATGGAGGTGAGTAAGATGCTCTTTATTAGTCTGCAGTCAACCCAGGATAATAGAAGCCAGCATAAAGATGCAATCTAAACAGCTTATAGTAAACGTTTCAGGAGGGCTGAGCACAGGGCACTGTGGGACCAGCACAGACAGCGGGTACCCTACACTATCTTAGGAGGTCAAGGAAGGCTTCTTGGAGGAGGTAATATTTTTGCCTGCTCCTAAGGAGCTAGCAAGAGTTAGCCAAGTACAGAAGTCCTAGAAAAAGGACACTCAAGACTTGGGTAACAACTTATGCAAAGACTGGGAAATCAGTGGGAAGAGAGTGTTAGGCATCCACAATTGTCCCAAGGATGGAGTGCTGGGTCCATGAGGGGAGAAAACTGGAGAGGAAGGATGGGGCAACCTTCCTGTGTGGGCCTTGAGTGCTAAGCACAGGGATTGGACTTTATCCTACAGACAGTGGACATCAACTGAAGGATTTCATGGGATGGGAAATGAGTCTGGATCTTAGAAAGGTCTCAGGGGTGCCTGGGTGGCTCAGTCAGTTAAACATCCGACTCCGGCTCAGGTCATGATCTGGCAGACTGTGAGTTCGAGCCCTGCATTGGGCTCTGTGCTGACAGCTCAGAGCCTGGAGCCTGTTTCAGATTCTGTGTCTCCCTCTCTCTCTGCCCCTCCCCCATCATGCTCTGTCTCTCTCTCCATCTCAAAAATAAATAAACATTAAGAAAGGTCTTGTGTGCGTGCACATGCACACATGCACACACACACTCACAACCTGACCCCTGCATCACAGTCCTTGCATGGATGATCAGCCAGCAGGCAAAGGATACACGATCTTCTTCTGGAAACGATCATACTTGGAAAGCATCACCGTGCAAGCGCCGCAGCCCCCTTCTCCACAGCCCAGCTTGGTCCCACTCAGCCCCACTGGATGGTGGAGGGTTAAGGAACATGAACTCACAGAAGAGTCTTTGTTGGGCCTCTGGGAAGTGCCTGTGCAGAGCCATCCATTGCCACACCCAGGCTCAGGCCCCTCAACCCAGGGAGGCAGCAGACCCACACAGCCTCCTCCTCCAGAAAAGGCTGCACTGTACCCTGGAAGACAGAGAATGGGACCATCCCCACTGCACAGAAGAGGAAAGGTATCAGGGTCCCATCAGACAGCACCCAAGTATTCCCTGGAACTGGAGTCCCACTGCTCTCCAATCCTGAAGATTCTTCTTGACATCGGGGTCTTCCTGGCATGGTCTTCTAGGCTCCCAACCCTATAGTCTCAGTGGGCAGGTGAACCAGGCACCTCAAAGGCTGAACATGTGGGGTGGCCCTCACGTGACCCTGGCTGGGCATGCAATGAAGCCCCTCAGGCCAGAAAGAGACGTTGATCTGTTCTGGGACCTACTGAGTCCCAACTTTTCACCTTGAACCTTTTGGGTTGATGAAGTCCAGGAACCAAAACTAGGGTTGGGTGAGGGGCTTTTGAATATCCACCCATAGACTATGTGAACATAAATTAAAATGAAGATTCTTTAAGGTTGGGTACCAATATTGAAGCCAGCTCTTACATATACTTGCAGAAATTGATTACTTTGAGTTTGCTAACATGCCTAAGTAATAGGCTATTCTAGAGAACAACACTTAAAGCAGCCCCATTGCCTGAGACACACAGTTTCTGTTGCTGCTTCCCTGCAGGCTTCAGGCCTCTAAGCCATACAGCTATCTACCAAAGATGGAGGTCATTATCACTGATCATTTCCCACATTTGCAAGATGAAATTAAAAACTAATGATGATATAGCATCTTACACTTGAAAGATACACCCATGGAACCATTTGATCTTCACAATAATTTAGTGAGCAAGTGGGGTAGGAGGTACTATTTCCCCACAGATTATGACAATTATTTTAAATTCTTGTTCAGTTATGTTGTTTAAGCCTGTTTTGAGCAGTTCTGTGGCTGTGACTTCTTCCTGGAGTTGCTTTAGAGGAGAGTTCTTTCGTTTCGTCATTTTGGCTAGCTTTCTGTCTCTTG
>CM053576.1:108302027-108329158 GCA_028646485.1 Cryptoprocta ferox | reverse complement strand
GAATGGATGCTGCCGCCGCTGCGCCCAAGGAAGAACTCGCTGGCCAGATGGGACGGATTTCTCTCCCGGCTCTCAGCAGTTATATATGGGGAGACGGGCGAGTGTTTCCTCCCTTAGAGATGGTTCTAGGTGCGTTTTCCGTCTCTCTTTCTCTTCCCCTGGTCTCTCCAGGGCACAGCGCACTCTCCATGTCTGGGGCTGGGGCTCCTTCCCCCTGCGCCACCGGGACCCGCCCGTCCCCTAACTTCCCAGATCACAGTCACTCACTCAGGCATCTTTGAGGTTGTCTTCTTTCTGGCGTCTGTTTCTTCTTTCCCCCACTTGCAAATCCGAGTTTTATCCCTTCAGTCCTTCTCAGTTCAATCCATGTGGGCGAGCGCGGATTACAGAGCTCCCTGCTCTTCCGCCATCTTGTCCTCCTCCCCCTCCAACCATCCCCACAGATTAAAACAAAACAAAACAAACTGAGGCCCAGGAGGTAATGTGAGCCCTGCAAAGCAATGGTCACTCACGTTACCTTGTGTTAGGGCCCAAACACAATCATCCGACTCCAGATCTGGGGGCTCCCCCTTCACATGCAGCTGCCTCTTTCAAAACACATCTTGGAAGAGCTCTTGATGTTCTAAGTTATTCTTCTCACTCATCAGAATATATGTCATTAGCAGCAATTCAGACAATACAGAGGCACATGGAAGCAAATGGTAGCAGCCCAAAGTCTAGCAAACTCTTTTAGCCTGAGGATCTTTCTGGAAGCCACTGTAGAAATTAAGACTAGTCTCTTTTTTTTACTTCTTCTCCTTTCTTTCCCAGAAATGAACTCTCACCACAAACAGCAAAAAGCCACCTGGCCTTCATTTATGTGAAACCTTTAAGTTTGGGATTTCATTTGAGATTCAACCTTTAAACTAGCAATTGCTATGATCGGGAATTTCTGAGACTTTGGGGCCTTCAGCACTATATTAGAAAACTAAAACTGATGTCAACCATCTCTGAGAATGTGCCTCTCTTCTCAGACCTCCCAGGTAGAGAGGCTGGAAATAGAGGTCTCTGCAGTCTGCTCACGCTACCGAGTGACTCCACCTCTGCAAAAGAGCCACCAAGTTCATGTGCTGTGAAACTCCAGACTTGCCCTCTCCAGATGGAAAATCCAGGACAAAGTACACCAGAGCCAGACACCATCTGATAAGAGATGAGTGAACCAGAGGTAAGGCCATGGACTTCAGAGTTATTTCTGTAGGAACTGAAAAAAATCCTTTGTTGTCCTAAAATAAGTCACCTGAATGAGGCACTGGACATTCCTATCTCTGGGGGTGAGAGGGGTTTGTTGATGAATGTCACGATGAGCATCACCCCAACAACCAACCCTGAAGGATTTCCAGTTCGGGTGGGAGGTTAAGAACATGGCTCTGGGCTTTAGCCTGAGCTCTGCCAGCATTTGCCCAGAATACATGAACAAGAAGCAGGTCCCTCTCATGTGCCGGCCTCACTTCCTCCTCTGTCAAAGGAATTGCTATGGGGATCAGTGAGATCACGTATGATAATCACCTTGAACTCCACCTACATACAGTAAGTGCCCATTAAATGCCAGCTCCTATTCTATTTTCACTGCTGTTTCTGTTCTACGGTCTCAGAATACTTTCCTACTTTGAAAGAACACAAGGTCTAAATGTTACAGAGCCCTGCCTGTGCTGAGGGAAGAGTAGCATCCCAAGTGCCCCTCAGGACTCCCCTGTCCCTTGCCTCCCCGTGCCCACCATCTCCACGGTGGATGGCACCTCTGCACAGTTCCCCAGCTCAGGCATCCTTTCCCAAAAATCACCCCTTCCTCTGACCTTCCCTACACCATCATAGAGGTGGGAAGATCACCCAGGAAGCCTTTATGGATCAGCAGAGATCTCCTGAGAAAGGCCCGCTCCTCAAGGGGAATGGCTACAAAGCTTACCAGGGCTAATGAGGGCCATTCACAGCTATTCATTTTACATGCCCTGGATTAAATCTTGGCACCCCTTGAGTCTTGCCTGGAAGAGATCTTGAGAAATATCAAGAAGAATCCTCTCATTTGACGGCTGATAATTTTACACCTGGAGAGTTCAGATCACTTTCCAGAGTCACACAGCTGCTGAGTCACACAGCTACAATGCAGGCGTCCAGAGCCTGACCCTAGGGCTCTGTTCTCGACACCTCATGGCCTCCCACCATCACTAGAAAATGACATAAGGCCTAGAGAATGAGTCCCCATCGTCCCCTCCCCCTCCGAAGTCAGGATACATTTTCTTCTCAGGTAGGCCAAAAGGGTTGTTTCTGGATCTGCATTCTTCTCCACCACCTATAAGAATAAAAACAAAAGAAAAATACATCCTAGGTATACATAGCCATTGTCTTGCCCAAGAATCTGTGAAATTAACAGGGATGTGCTAAATATATCATGAATACCAAGGTATTTTTCTTGATAATTCCGTAAGAATGAACATATGAACTACAAGCCATCCTGTATACCTGCTGATATTCTCCAATTCTAAAATTCTACCTTACTGCTTCACTCTGGACCTGCCACAGAGGGCTCAGGTATTGCACCTGCCATGCTGGGGTGGCCAAGGCAGAGTCCCATTAAAATCAAACATGTCATCTCATTTCCAGCTGTTGGATCACACCTGTGAATGCCAGGGACAGCTAAGAATGGCGGCATGCAGATCTCTGGCTATCCCTCCCAGCACACACATTCTCAAGAGAGTAGAGAGCTGGTCTGTTGGCCTGTGCGTAGAGGGAGTATTGTATGTGTTGGCCTACCACAGCCAACAACATTAACACATGTCAGACATGGAAGAGAAATCTCAACCCACCGGTCCACAAATGATATACTCAATAAGATGAAAATGTTGTCTACAAAGTGAGATGCCAGTTTTCAATGTAAATAGTCAAAGGAAATCCATGACAACCTGTTTCACTACTCATATTCATCATATATTATCAAGGGTAATAGGGTTGGGGTGATTAGGATGATTAAAGAGAGAGAATTTGTGACAAGAATTTATTTAGAGAGAATGGTACTATGAGTCTTACATCTTCCTAAGGTTGAGGAGAGGAGGTATCTGCCTCACTCCTCAAACTCTGTGAGGGGGCTCCCATAGCCCTACATGTGAAGCTAACATACAGCCCTTGTAGAACAGGGGATAGACTGGTCTGCGTACCTACAAGCTAGAAATAGGCTTACCAGGCAAGCTGAAAAAGAAATGGCCATGTTGGATTTTGTGTACACAATCAGAGTTTGGGAGAGCAAAGGTTGTGAAGTGTTGCCTGTGGACCTAGTGTAGCCCATGCAGAAGAGAGAAAGGTGGTGTGGAGTTGTTTAAATCATCCCCAGAACATTGACTGCAGAAGGCGTTGGGACCTCCAACAGAGTCTATATGGAGTAGTCCTCCCAAAACTGGAGGCTGAGGAAGGGCAGCCGGCCAGAGGAAAGCACATCTCCAATGTCACAAGACTTGCAGTTGAATGTTCCCAGTGGTGGGAAGCCATCTTACACCAGCACTGATTAAATGAGAAGTCTCTTGCTATCCCCACCTCTCAATCTTGAATTGAGACTGTGAATGGAAACTTAGAAATGACCATGGGACTTCTTTATTGATTAGGAGCAACGCAAAAAGTCATAAAACTGCCAGAATTTGCCCCTTGAAGAAAGTTTAAAGGAACATGGAAAATCAGATTAGTTTTCTTTTATTACACTCCACAGATCCACTTTGTTCAAAGTCCTGGTTACAAAGTGCACACAAGGAGCTATTTCTTTTCTCTCGGAGAAGTCATAAACACAAATAAAGATCCCTATCGCCTTTCTTGCAAATGGCAGGAAGAACCTCTTATCTTACTGCCTTCCCCCCAAATTGTATCTTCCTCTTCCAGCTCGCCTTTCATCACATGTGTCCCCTGCTCCGTGCCTTCCATGCCTTCCCACATGTTCCAGATAACATCCAAGTTCCTTAGACTGTCTTCCAAGGCCTTTTTCCATATGTCCCCAACCTTTATTTTCAGGCTTTTCTTCTCCTCCTTTCCTGACAACCTGGAAAGGAGGTTTATACTCCAGTGAAACTTCCCTGGCAAAGGCTTTTTATATCACCCCAGTCACAAGTGGTACAATCTTCCTTGAATTCCTACAGAGAATGGCTGCACCACTTTCATAGCATGGCTGCAGGGTTGCTCCGGCAAACTCTGCAGAACCCTCTCTCAACAGGATGCCAGTGGGCATTCCAAAGGACAAATGCTTCATGGGGATATGAGCTTAGGAAATGCTTGGTTCAGCAGATTGCTCTGATAAAATTTAAGCATCAAAACAAGTAATAGCTCTAATGGATTATTACTCATTAAATAAAATTAAAACTTAAAAGTCCAAAGTGATAACTAATAAATAAACAGATTGGAGAGAAAGAAAGTTCTTTCTGACAGAAGAATGCCATCTAATGAATACAATTAGCCTAATCTTGCAATCAGCACAATAACTGATCAAGTCAAGAATCATCAACGGGAGCTAAAACTAGTGGGTGAAAGGTGGAACATCAAGATAATATCATAGACTCAAGGTATCTTCTCATGGATTATTGATTAACTATAAAAGATAAAAAAGTAATCTTACAGTGGAGAAAACTGGTGGATACCACCATAACCAAGTGATCAAAGTTCACATCCCAAATAACGGAGGAGGCTGACATCATGTGCCTCCCGATTGTAACGCACTGAGAAACACTTATCACTTCTCTGGAATTCCTGCCCAAAATGCAGACTCTGAATCTAATCATAAGAAAGCAGGAAACAAACTCAAAATGAGAGACATTCTAAGAAATAATGGTCTATTTGTAAACATCAGTGTCACAAAAGACAAGGAAAGCCAAGGAGCCATTCCAGCTCGAAGGAAACTAAGAGACATGGCAACCGACTGCATCCTATGACCCTGGGTCCCTGGCTTGGCAGAGAAGTTAAAAATGAAATTATTGGGGAAATTGGAATATGTTGCAGAGGGGTTACAGATTAGATAATAGTATTATAGCAGCGTCTGGGTGGCTCAGTCGGTTGAGCGTCCGACTTCGGCTCATGTCATGATCTCATGGTTTGTGGGTTCGAGCCCCGCGTCAGGCTCTGTGCTGACCACTAGCTCAGAGCCTGGAGCCTGCTTCAGATTCTGTGTCTCTTTCCCTCTCTGCTCCTCCCCTGTTCACACTCTGTCTCTCACAAATAAATAAATGTAAAAAAAAGAAAAAGAAAAAAATGTGTTGTATTATATCAACACCACATTCTCTGATTTTTAGAGAGACCGGTTCTATAAGAATATTCTTACTCTTGGTTTACAAGCTAAAAGGGCATTATGTTGGAAATTTACCCTCAAATTGTTCAAGAAGAAAATTGTATACTTTTATGTATTTATTTCTATTAATTATATACATAAATAAATATATACAATTAATTAGGTACTTATATACATAATCTACATATAGATCCATAAAATGTACATAAAAATCTAACACATGTGTGTATCATATAAACATCTATCGGTGTGTGTGTGTGTGTGTGTATGTGTACGTGCAGAGAGAGAATAAGAAAGATAATGATAAGGCAAAATGTGGCAAAATGTTAAGTTGGTGAATGTGAGTAGTCTATATCTCTTTGTATTCTTCTTACAACTTTTTCGGCAAATTTAAAATAATTTCAAAATGCAAAGTTTAAAAACTAAATTTCTTCAGTAGAAGATTTCTCAGGGCTTTTAATACTCATGCGCTCATCCTGTCCTCATTAATTGGGCACCTGCTCTGTGCCAACACTGTGCTACATGGTTTAAGAAGGTAGGAGAGGAGGGAAAAATGGGTGATGGGCATTGAGGAGGGCACTTGTTGGGATGAGCACTGGGTGTTGTATGGAAGCAATGAATCGTGGGAATCTACCCCCAAACCAAGAGTACACTGTATACACTAGACTGTATGTTAGCTAACTTGACAATAAATTATATTTAAAAAAATAATAAAATAAAATTCTGGGCAAGGATTAAAAAAGTAAATAAATATATATACCCTCTTCTAAAAAAAAAAAAGAGTATCTGAAAAGAGTATCTCATGGGGAGAACTTTCTGTGAAATACATTTTGCAATATAGTACTTTGCCTAATTATAATCCATCTCTTTAACTGGTTACCAAACTCCTGAATGGCAGATGCCTGGTCTTAGAGATCACATTCTTCCAGTGTGTTCATACCCCACAGGCTTAGTCCACGGAGGGGCTTGTAAATGTAAGTGAGTGAGTTGAAGCCACCAAGAGGCTCTCTGTAGCTGCCACCTGCTGCTTCTTGTGGGGATTGTTCGTGGACACCTTTGGCTGCGCCCTACATGCCAAATCTGCCAGATTCCTTCAGGTGCCACAGTCTCCATTAAATAGAGAGTCACTGCCTCTAGAATCCTGCCCACGAAAATGACTGTCACCACAATCAACACCAAAATCCTGGGCAGTTCTTTCCTTCCCTCCAACTCTGACTCTAGAACAGAGGAAATGAAAATGAAAGTCATCAAGGCCCATCACTGCCACAGAAAACGCTGGAGGTATTTGATCGGTGGCATCTTACACCCTCTCCAGAACCCGAACTGGTGGAGACAGAGTCCTGGACAGTCTGAGACAGGGAGAGTAAGAGGCTTACATTTAAGAGTGAGTCAGTAATTCCTGGGGCACCTGGGTGGCTCAGTAGGTTAGGCGTCTGCTTCAGCCCAGGTCATCATCTTGCCATTGGTGGGTTTGAGCCCTGCATCGGGCTCTGTGCTGAAAACTCAGAGCCTGGAGCCTGCTTCAGATTCTGTGCCTCCCTCTCTCGTTCTGCCCCTTCCCCACTCATGCTCTGTCTCTCCCTCTTTCTCAGGAAGAAATAAACATTAAAAAAATTAAAAAAAAAAAAAAGAGTGAGTGAGTCACTAATTCCAGGAGCTGCTTTGGTAACTTCTCTGCATAACATCCAGTAACAAAAAAAACTAGATATAGAAAGATCTTGGAAATAGAAATGGGAACAAACTTACAGCCTCCTTGATCTGCCTGGGAATCCCTGCTTGGTCTTGTTTGCGAAGCACTGCTTTCACCTTATCCATCACTGCTTTACTGCCTCTCCACCTTTTTAGCAGTTTCTCAAGAGGCCACAGGTTTATAACTTACAAACATGAGTATGCATCACAGAAACTGACAATGGAAAAAGCTTCCAGAGATAGTAGGGTTTGATGTGATGATACCATCTAGAAATTTGAAATCGCTCTCCTAAAGTGAAACTAAAATACATGGGGAAACAGCTTTCCAAGCCAGATGGACCTTGAAATGCTCCTTTTCTGATCCAGTGGGTCATAGCACGCTGTCCCTAAAGGAGAGCAGAATCTCGTCCTGTCACACACGAACTGATGGCGTAATAAATAATAGAATCTTAGGGTAAGACATGGCCTTGGAAGTCACTGAATCTAGTTGCTCACTCGTAAACATGGGTAAGAAAAATTCCACAGAAGATGCTTTGTGCAGGTAACCCTTCTAGAAAGCCAATTCAACCTTTTCTCGAATCTCTCCAATGCAATCGCTGAATGCAACAAAGCTATTGGAAATGTCAGGTGCAAAAGTCTCACAAGCGTCCACAGGGAAGTTTTGCCCTGCCTCATGGCTTGTTGCCAGATGCCAGTCCTGAAAAGAAATCTGCAAGGAGAGACACACCAAACCCAGAAGAACACAACTGACCTCATCCCCAGTGCTTCTCGGTGGCACCAGACTGAATTCAGTGGTCTTCAGAGCTCCACGGCTCACGGAATTTCCTTGCTAATCACCCAAAAAACATCCTGACAATTTAACCATTAGACACCTTGTGAAGTACATTTTAGTTCTTGAAAATTACCTCAAATGTCACCCAATTTCTCAACTCAAAAGTGCCAATAGAGCAAAACAGATAAAACTACCCTTCTTTGGGGAGGGGGCACCTTGGGCATATTCATCGCTCACACTATCCACATGGCTATTTACAATATAGTTATGGCTGTCCTTTTACTGTCCCTCTCATTCCCAAATGGGTTTCTGGAGCAGACCGAAGCACATCAGCAGTGGGGCAGCGAGGGGATGGCACAATCCATGTGCTTACACCCTCCCTCCCCACACCTGCATGAAATTGGCAAAGATTCACATCCTTGCCGTGCGGGGAAGACTGGTACCCACAGCATAAGGTCCCTCTGCTCCACCTACCCCTACCTTCCTCACGTCCCTGTGCACCAATGGAGATCATCCCAGGGGGCAATTTTTATCAAAGTAAGACACTTGAAATATTTATTGCAATACTAGGAGGAAAGGGAAAGAGAAACATGCCCCTTATGGGAAAAAACAAACTGTGGCTTGCCATAAGATGTCGGTAAATGTCCTCACACAAGTTATCTGTCGCATTTACATACATGAAATACCAGAATCAAAGGCTACATACATCTTATATCCCGGTATTAGCAAGGCAACAAGTTCATGTTCCTTCTCTCAGTAAAGAGAACGACGAAAGCCTCAGATGTGTTGGAATAAACACAGCGATGGAGGCATGGTGGGTGACCTCCAGTCCCACCCAGGACCCTGTGCCCTTTTTCAGCTTTGTGCCAGTGCCTCTGCTGTGGCAGAGTCAGCGGGGACTCACACCTCTCTTCTCGTCTGCCTCCCGGGCACTCCTTTGCCCCTGGAATGTTTTGACTGTGTTCTAGCTCTGAGAACGTTTTTTTTTCCCCCAGTGTTATCCAAAATGCAGCAGCGCTTTGGAGGGAGAGAGAGAAAGAGAGGAGAGAGAGTAAGAGAGAATGTGAAAGAGAGAGAACAGACCTCCTCCAAAGGACAAACTTCCCTTCCAGGGGAGCAGAGAAGCCAGACCAAAGGCCGGCCAGCTCCACCTTACCTTTTTGCCATTCACAAAGAAAACCAACTCATCCGCTGTCATTGTCACGGGATGTGGTTGGGGATCCCCAAACTCCAGGTGCTTGGCTCCCAAGAAGCACTAGCAAGTATCTCTGCTCAGCAACTTGAAAAATACACCTCCCAATAAAATGAAACCTGGCCAGCCAATGGGAAGAAACCGGCCTAGAGCCTCAGGGCACAGGGTGTTCTTGGCAAAAGCTACTGGTTTACATAATCAAGGAAAATAAAAACACTCCTACACAGTAAATCACCCTTCCAACATCTGTGTCAAAGAGCACAGCGGAAGGCCCATGCAGAAACCATCAAGTGGAGGGCTTTGCTGCCCAGTGACCTGCTGTCATTAGCACTGCCTCATGGAACCGGCTTCATCTGCCCCCTGCTGAAGGCAGAGAAAGAGGAAGGGCCCTGGGCAGAGCCACAGCGATAGAAATGATTCACACCCTCCACGTCCACACTTGTCATTTCACCATTCAGGTTTATAGTAACCCAGACTCAGCACTTAGACAAAGGACTCATTCTCCCACCATGTGGGGGACCACACAGGTCACAAGCCATGGAGCCCAGGGATCCAGAAGCAAAACCTAGCATTTGACCTCAGCATTGGTGTCTTTGGAACTCAGCTGTTTTCATTCTCTACATGGGTATTTGCACGACCGCAAGAGCTGAGAAGGCTGTGAGACAAATGATATGTTTTAATAGTATTTTGTAAGTTTGCCAGAACCAAAATATTTATTCCTATTGCACATGTATTCTCAACAACACAACAGAAATTATCCTGATAACAAACCATTTTTTAAGGTTTTTCTCCCAGGGAAAGGCCCTTCATTGGCTGTCAGAGTAACTCATAAGAATATTTCAAAATAGCAAATAAATTAAAACACCCACACCAGACAGGCAGAGGCCAAGTTAACACAGAGCTGAAGACCTTCCCCCGAGCAGTATCGTTAATTCCTGGTGTGAACACACGTGAACATTGGCCACCTGGGCAGCACCAATAGGCTCTCTGTGGTAGCACCCACCTGCACCTCCCAGCTCACACACACGTGCACACACGCACGAGTGTTTCCTCCCATCTTCTTCATTCCTGTAACAACCCACATGGCTACTCAGCCAGCCTCTCTGAAGAAGGCCGCTTCCCCTGCATCCCTCGCAGGCTACACGGGGGAAGAAAGGAGTATTAGGCAGAAGTAGTCGGTGTAGCAACAGCTCAGTGAAACTGCAGACTGTCAGGACATTGTCAACACAATGTCCTCCTGCTCCACAGACTTTATTTAAGCAGGAGATGAAATCTCGCTTGTAGGGTGACCAAGCATCCCTGTTTGGTCCCAATTATCTTGGTCTAAGCACGGAAACCATGACAAATCTCTCAGTCCAGGGCAAACCGGTATGATTGGTCATCATAAAACAATGGTTCTTACTGGGGGGATGGTTAAAGGAGATATTCCCATGTCGTTATCATGACTGAGAGATGCTACTGGCATCTAGTAGATAAGAAGCTGGGGATGCTACTAAACACCCTGCAATGCAGAGAACACCCCCCCACACACACACACACACATGCAACAAAGAATCATCTGGTCTTAAAATGTCAGTAGAGGCAAGATTGAGAAACCCCGCTCCAAAAGGAAGAAAAAGGAAGGAGGTGGGGAGAGGTAGAGGGGCTGAGTCCGGGTGGTATTTCATAATAGGTCAGTACTCCCAGACTGCACTCACATCTCTATGGTTGAGAGGGTTTTTCTTCTATCCACTGATCCAACCAGTTTTGCAAGCCCTCTACTTCCTCCTTGCTAGAGTGGGGCCAAAGTCCCAGGAGACTCTCAAGGTGAAGGTGGAAGGTTGAGGAAAGAGCTCAGTGTTGAGGTTTAGGTAGTCAAGCTTAAATAATGGCTCTACCACTTCTGTATGACCTTTGGTGAAAATCACTCTCTTGGTCTCAATCTCATCTGTGAAATGGGGGTGACTGCCTACTTTGTAAGAATCCTATCTGGTAAGAATTAAATGAGACATAGTTTAGGCAGCCAACATTCAGCCTCTTCCTCTCGTCTGGAGGTGAAATTCCTCTGTTACCGTGAGCCTTTAAAAAAACAAAAATGAAATAAATGTTTAATAAGGGCCTTTGTTGCCATTCAGATTTTATTTCTGTAGTAACTAGTTTATCTCAGTAATACTGAGATTTGGCAAAACTTTGTACGGTTACCCATTATCCAACAAAATAACAATGACCATTTCCTTCTCTGTGATTTTTCAACATGTCACAAATTAGAAGAAAACAGTCCAAAATAAGCATTTTTCCCCCAAGCTGAAGACCTCCTGTATATGCTTTCAATGTTGGGATGAATTCTCAAACTTGGGCTGAAAGAATGGGATTTCGGGGCTTGAAATAGGGCCACTAGAGCTTATGTTATGTGAACTTGTCCTGTTTTCCCTAAGGAATGCCTTGGGTTATATTAGACGCTGTATTGCACATGAAGTCTCAAAGTCCACAGAGAAGCCAGATAAGTTCTGAGAACTCCCAAACAGAAACATATGCCTTCCTGGAAAAACACTTGCAGGAAATCACATGAGTGAAGAATGAAAACACTGCCCAGAGAAGTCCTTAATTGTTGAAAAGTGAGCCCCCTTGGGTCCAAGCACTCCCTGCAGGAAAAGCAATTCAGGAGAATTTTTGGAATATTCTCTGGAGGTCTGGTCAGGGTCAGACAACAGCTGTTGAGCCTCTATTGCTTTGGAGGGGTGCTTGGGCAGGCAGGCAGCCCAGGTCCTGGCAGAAGTCTCCTGCCAGGCCTGAAGCAGCCTGGGCTGCCGGGCTCTTGCTCTGTGGGGGCTCCTTCCCTTGCTTCACATCCGAATTTGCATTTTTATCTGTACCCTAGGGAATTTTCTGTTCTTTTTTTTTTCACTTACAATGAACTTCACTTGAAAAGAAAAAAAGAGTTTTCTTTCAAAATATTCCATTACTTGGGTTTTCGGGGGTTGGAGGTTTTTTTTTTTTTTTTTTTTTTTTAGTTTGTTTTTTTGTTTTTTTACTAAGATTGGTTTCCCTCCTAGATATGCTTATGCTGGGTACAAGATGTTGCTATGTTCCCAGAGCATCGAGGTGCAGCACCTGTCTTCCCCTGTGCTCCCAGACATCTAGATTATTAACCAGCCCTAATCACAGTTCTTGACACTGGAATAGCATAATATGCTTTCATTTGATCTTTATAACAGCACTGCAAGATGGCCAGGGAAGTTATTATTATCTTCTCTTTCCAGACAAAGAAAATGAGGGTCAAAGAGGTTGACTTGCCAATAATCCCACAGCACACTCCCCTGTTACCCACTCCCCAGCAGAGAAATCATCTCTCTGGTGGTTCTTCACTGTGGAGCATAAACGTGGGATTGTCAGCATGACATTCAGGGCCCTTCTCAGTCCAGCTGGAATCCAGACTTCTGCTGGGTGAAGTGTCTTTCTTCCAAGCCTGGGTGGTGAGCCCTGGAATGGGGAGCAGAACTGTGTTTACTGCTGTATCGCTCGTGCCTAGCATAGTGCCAGGTGTGCAAGAAGGACCAATAAATGCTTATTGGATTAAGCCCACAATGCAAGGAATGGCTTGGATTCTCAGAAATGTCTAAGCTCCTAACTTTTTTTTCTTGATTCATTAGGTTTTTTTTTTTTAGTATAGTCGGCACAGATTACGTTGGTTTCAGGTGTATAACGTAGTGATTAAATGGCTCTGTATACTGTGCTGTGCTCAGCACAAGTGTAGTTCCCATCTGTCCCCATACAACACCATTGCAATCACTAACTATATTCCCTAGGCTGTACCTTTCATCGCCATCACTTGTTCATCCCATAGCTAGAAGCCTCCACCTCCCTCTCCCCTTCACCCATTTTGCCCTTCCCTCTACCGCCCTCCACTCTGGCAACCATCAGTTCTCCGTATTTATAGATCTGATTCTGATTTTTGTTTGTGTGTTCACTTATTTTGTTTTTTTAGATTCCCCACATAAGTGAAATCATATGGTATTTGTCTTTCTCAATCTGACTTTTTTCACTTAGCATAATACCCACTAGGTCTTCCTCTTACTGAATACACAATTTTCTTCCATATTATTAGCAACATTCAATTCCTTCATCAGCTCCTTTCCAACTAACCTTCTACCATTGATATTTCGTAACCAACTAGTATTCCTTAGTAACAAGTAATCCTTTATTATTTTGGAGGAAATCAACCCTTGATATTCTATATGCATTTGGGAAGGAGATCCTTCTAGAATCAAAAAGTTGGTATTATTGAAAAAGAAACAGAGTCAAAACTAAAAGCATCTGAATTTCACCCTGGGTCAGTTACTGCAGGCACACAAAAGCTCAAGGAATAGAAAAAGCCCAGAAGCAATTTAAATCCACTTTATCTGTCTGAATCTGTTATGTTTTTTGATAACGTCTTTTGTACTCAATAAATTCTGTAACCCTGGGGACATTTGTGATGATGACAATATGGGCTTGTCTGGACAGAATCTAAGGTCTCTCTTACCAATCTGAGCTGCTCCAGCACAACTCAGGAAAGAGAGTCCTTACTTGTAGCTCATGCAAAGGATCAATTCACATTTGCTCTGTAGACAATATTGGCCCAAAGAGTAGCCATTTAGGAAAATTATTTTCACAATTTGTTTGCACCTCCTAATGCTCTCACCTGACTTTTTTTTTCCTTCTTATCATCTGAAATACTATACAATGTACTTACTTACATATTTATTGTCTGCACCCTATTCTCTCTGCACCCAACAGAATGTAAGTATGGCAGACATGTATACCCTTTCACCAAACATTCATGCTCTCCTTCTCTAATGAAGAATTTCTTCTAGGAGGTCATTCACCATTTCCCATCCCCTTATAGTGAGGAACCCGTAAGACTGAGTTCTGATGAATATAATATGGGTGAATGTGATGTTCACAATATCCAAGCTCCCATTCTCTCTCTCCCACTGTCTGATCGCGAATGTCAATGACCGGGATGACCTTGGAAGTCACACACTGAAAATGCCAGAACTTCCAGTCAGCCCAACTGCTTAAAAATATATAGTAATCTGGGGCGCCTGGGTGACTGAGTCCGTTAGGCATCCAACTCTTGATTTTGACTCAGGTCATGATCTCATCGTTTGTGGGTTTGAGCCCCGAGTTGGGCTCTGCGCTGATAGCATGAAGTCTGCTTGGCATTCTCTCTCTTCCTCTCTCTCTCTCTCTTTCTCTCTCTCTCTCTACCTCTCCCACCCACCCTCTGCTCATGCACACATGCACTCCCTCTCTCTCTCTCAAAATAAATAAATAAACATAAAAATAAAGACAATAATCTGAGTACTCCCTTCCACCACCCTCGTAGCTACTGGGGAGTAAGATTTCTCCCCCTACTATTCAAAGTGCTTCTAGATGGTCTAAGAATTAAGTTGACAAGAGACAGATAAACAAGAGAAAAAGAAAAACAAAATTTAATTACCTGCACATGGAGGTCCAATAACAAAACAGAGACCCAAAGAAATGACCAAGCCAGGCAGTATTTATATTTTTTAGACAAAGAAACAAGTCTGTGAGGAAATGACAGGACAAAGAAAACTTATGGTCAAGAGCTTCAGTTGGTAAGGAATTCTAAACAGAATTTGGACTAGGGTAGAAAATTAGTAAAAGTAGCAAGGTTTACATAGTCTTCTTGCCCTGAATTTCCTATCTATGGTGACAAAGATGTCTTGGTAAGAGAGGATACCTTTCACAGGGGTAATTTATTTCCTGCTTTCTGGAGACAAAGGCTGGGGTTAGGGGTGCAGTCAGGATATTCTTCTTGTTCTGGTTGTTTCTTAAATAACTTTAACTCAAAATAATCAATATGCCAAAATGGTACATTTTGGGGCAGCTTGCCCTTGGCCCCCACATCATCTATGTCCCTTTATAGGAACAAGAAATAAAGCTGTATTGTGCTTACACACATATTTCTGGGATTGTTTGTTACAGCACGTAATATTACATACACTAATACAATATGTTTCCCAAGGGCAGAGATGTTTATCTGTTTTCTTCAGTGAAAAACACAACGTGGACATGATAGACACAATAATTATTCAAAAAAATATTTGTTGATTAATGAATGAAGAACGAATGAATGAATAACGGCAAGGCCAGAACATGGTTTTAATTAAAGGCAAGTAAGCAGGGCTTCAATGTCTGACTTGGTCCACTTGCAAAACTGTATGTGGAAACAATGTCACCAAGGATCATGGGCTCCTGAACAGAAGACAACTTTGGTCTCATCCCCAGGTCCTTGGCCTTAAATGTCTCCATCCCCACACTCTGTTTTAAGGATGGGCTTCAGAGCAGCTTTTTACACTGGGCAATAGTCATACATCCGTTCATTTATCAGTGTTACTGGGATGCTGCCGTATTCCAGACACTGTACAAAGCATTGATCAACTGTAGTGTCAGAGAGGCTTAAAGAGCACCTCGCTGTACCTTACAGATAAGCCAAGATCCCTGAGCCAGGACTGCTGACCCAGAACTTACCTCTTCCTAAATATCAACACTCCCCAGTGCAGAGATGCAGAATTCAGTCTTATATACTGATATCCTCAAAGTATTTATCATATGAATATTTGAGAGCTTCCTTCAGCCCTCCCCGGAGAGCCCCCCCGACCCAGTTTTATTACAGTAGTCTCTCAGATGTCAATTCAGGGTGCAGCTATCTACAGGGAGATCACCTGCTGTTCCCATTCTAAATTTGTCCTTGAACCAGAATGCTCCACCGGAACGTAGTGTTGCTAATGCTGTTATTTGATTTTTCTTTTAAAAAGGAAGGAACTACTTCTCTTCTGGGGGAAAAAAAAAGACCATGAAACCACTGTTAATATCCTAAAGCATACAACCCAAAAATAGGACAGAGTGCCCAAAGTAATCAGAGGCAGAGGCAAGCTAGCCACCTCAGACTTGTTCTCTGGAAGGTTTAGTTTTCGCGGTGCTCAGGGAGAGGATGTGGAAACTGGAGTAACTTTCTGCATGAAGGCTTCCATCCTCACGTGTCCCTCACTGTGGTCTTGTCCCTGCCTGGGCGGTGCTGTCCTCTGCCAATGGCACCTGTGTCACACTTTTGGAAGAGGTCTACCCTTTTCTCCAGAGCCATCAGAGCCAGCTGGTCATTGCATCTGAGGGTTAATATTTGAGATTTTGGCCATCTGCGAGTAATCCCCAAGTCTCGGGACGTGATATCTGCTGGTTTTCTGAAGCATGGAGTTTAACCTCATGAGCTAGGCTGCCCCATCCGTGTCACAGCGCACTGAAAAATTCTCACTGACAGCTTTCAAGGGCTGCTTATACTGTTAGCTTTGTTTTAATACATTTTGTGACAAGTGGAGAAATTAAGACAGCCACATCTCCTTACTGATTTAACAATGGGAAGCTCTTTTAGGAGAGTATATGGCTCTTGCTATAAATGCTGCAATGGGAGGTCTCCAGTCCTGAGGCTAGTCTACTGGCCAAAGCTAAATCACTTCCACAGTGGGAGACATTTTGAAGAGGACAAAGATTTACAAGGTTGTGAATATGTACCGGGTCCTGGGCTAGTCATTCTATATGGATCTCATTTACTTTGCACAACACCCCTATGACCTAGATATAATTCCTTGTTTTCTATATAAAGGAAGCTTCTGGGCTCAGAGGGGTTAAGTAACTCACATGTCTGGTAAGGGAGAACCAGGATTTAAACCAAGTCCCTCTGAGTCTAGAATCCTCTGACAGCAATAGAGAACAGAGGCTAGGCTGTCCCAGTTCAACACCTCTCCCAGAATGGTCCTTTTACCCATTACAGGGGTTAAAGGCAGGGGAGAAACTGCTTCCTTGACAAAGTTCTCACTTAACCACTGAGGAAGAATGAGCAGTTAGAAATGGCCTTGAGAGAGTCAGAGTGGGGACAGCAGAGAAGGAAGAAGCAGGAGTCTGGTGTCTGTGGGGCTTCGGCAGGCATTGGCCTGAGGCCTGCCTTCTGAAAAACCATGCAGAGATGGTTTATAGCTGTTTTTACTCTCATAATCCCTGTAAAGTGCTCTGAGGACCAAGAACACCCAGTGAACAGAAAACAGGTATCTGATTACAATCGTATTGGGAAATTCTACAATCCCAAAGAAATGTAGAATGTAAAAAAGTTATAGGGAGAGAGAAGAACCAGACTGTGGGAAGGGAATCCAATCTTAGCTGTCACCCATCTTACGCTTTGACTCCTTGGGGACCTAGAAAAGGGCCCAGGTCTCAGCCTCACTCTGCCAGGAGAAGCAGATGAAATGCAACTTGTGTGCTACAGCCACCAGTCCCCCCAGAATCCCAGGCCCAGGGTGTGCAGAGAAGGTGAAGGCAGGGTCTATCCAGCATGCCGACTTGGGCCCTTTTCTCTCAGAAGAACCAAAGGTATTGATAGACTTAAGAACCTGGGCCTGAGGTGTCCCATATGGGGATGAAAACCTTTCCCTCTGTGTTCCAGGAAGCTGCCTAGTCTAGAAATCATAGACTTAAA
This sequence comes from Cryptoprocta ferox, assembly GCA_028646485.1. Taxonomy (NCBI): domain Eukaryota; kingdom Metazoa; phylum Chordata; class Mammalia; order Carnivora; family Eupleridae; genus Cryptoprocta; species Cryptoprocta ferox. Next base: position 108,311,703 of record CM053576.1, on the reverse strand, counting down.
ATGTAAGCAGATGACAAGGAAGACAGAAGACCTAAAGGAAGGGAGAATAGGAGAGGATTCCAAGGATGGGGAACATAAACTGGCAATCACAGTTACCTTAGGAACACTCCACGGCCCCTTAGCAGATTTCCTGTCCCTGTGATTCTTGGCTGCCTTCTCTCTCCAGTTGAGTAGCCAGATCAGAATGGTTAATAGTCCTTAGTGACCTGGCATCTGTCATTTTTCAGTCTTGATCACTATCAGTGTCTTCCCTATACTGAACGTGCCCTATTCATTATTTCTATCTTATCATCACCATTATTCTGAGAATCTCACATGGAAGTAGGAACTGGGGTGACATGAATCTTGCAAATGAATCATACAGCCCCAGGAGCCCCATCTAGGGTGCCAATAAAGTAGCAGCTCCAGGAAAGGAATGAAACACCTTGCTTCCACGGTGGGTCTGTGAGCAGAGCTTGTGAACTTGTCCCCCCACCCCACCAAAAATACCCCTCACACACAAATATATACATATATTTTAAAAAGTAAATGTAAATGTAAAAGTATATATATATATACATATATATATACACATATACAAATTTCCCAAGCCTCCCTATGACTTTGTTATGAATAGACAGAGGCCCCGTTCAACTAATCTAGAGAATTTTGGCAACCAAGCACTGGGTTGAGATGAAGCCACAGAAAGAGTCCCGGTGTAGGAGACAAGAGGCTCAGGTGACAGCCAAGGATCTGCTCCTCCCTCTGATATTTTTGGCAGACCCCTTCCCATCTATAAAACTCCACAGGCCCTTCCAGTTCTGACAATGCTTGGGATAATGCTTAAAAGCTTAGGCTTTTTTTTTTTTTTTTTTGGATCTTTCTTTTCCAAGACAAAGCCTGCCCAAGTGTGCAACAGCTCTTTTTATTTATGTTCTCTGAACCTTGCCCATCTCTGAGCAAGTTGTACCTTGCTACAAGGACACTCCCATTTCTCATCTAGCATCGGTGTAGCCAAGGAAAGGAAAATGATATCAGGTGATGGAAGTGCTCCAGTTTCTTCCATACTTACCATTTTCACATGTAACCATTTGGACCAGTATTTCTTAATGTGAAGTATCCTTGAGTAGCAAGCCTCTGAAATGTTCCTTACACTTTTGTGGAATTACAAAATATGTTGTCAGCCTGAGACTCTTGTCCACCAAAGCATAGAGTGGACTCCCTTAAAAGATCCATTGGTGGATGGAGGTGACAAGAAGTTTCTTGCTGGCAAGGTCTGGGGCTCCTACAAACTCAGCCCAGTAACTCTGAAAGCCAGGCTCACCAAGGATAGAAGATGGCTCACCATGACCACCCCCGCCCCCGCTTGAGGACTGGTGAGAGGTGGTCTTTCTCTGTCCTCCCTGTGCTCATGTCCCTCCCCACTGGGTTAGAAGTTTTTTGAGCCTAAGGGAAGTAACCACTCATAGTCTATGTCACTCACCTTTTATAGTTCACCCCCAGGTTCCTGCCAAACTGGCTCCCAACTCACATCCAAGACAGCCTAGCCTGTCCCTGCAAAGGAGATCCATGCTCCTTGTATGTGCCATCAAGACCCATCTAGGCCCAACTCATCTTCCAGCCTCATTTCTGGCCATCTCTCCCCACAAAATCCATCTTTTGGCCAGTAGACTACTCTCTGATCCCTGAACTCACCACCAAACCTCAATGCCTTTGCCCAGGTCATTCCCTCAGCCTAGAGCTTCCTTTCCCCACTCCTTCCCCTACTGAATCCTCTAAAGCTCAGCTTAGATGCAACCAGTTCCTCCAGGCCCATAGCCTCAGACTCACAGCCATATCCAGGAATTCACTGCTCCCTCATCTGTTTCCATTGTATCCTTACCTCTATTATGGTGTAAAACACAGAGATCTGATCTCTCTTATTTTTGTATCCCCAGTGACACATGGTAGCCGTCTGTAAATATTTGCTCAGTGACCTCTACTCAGCTGAGAAAGGCAGAAGGAGGGGCACCTGAGTGGCTCAGTTGGTAAAGCGTCCGGCTTTGGCTCAGGTCATGATCTCACGGTTCGTGGGTTCGAGCCCTGCGTCAAGCTCTGTGCTGAGAGCTAGCTCAGAGCCTGGAGCCTGCTTCAGATTCTGTATCTCCCTCTCTGACCCTCCCCTGCTCGCACTGTCTCTGTCTCTCAAAAAATAAATTAATTAATTTAAAAAAAAAAAAAAAGAAAGAAAGAAAAGCAGAAGGAAAGGCACTCGTTCTTCTCCCATGGTTTGCCTGAGTCTGCTCCCCTCCCATCCAGGAGAGAAAGTCCTCTTGAACTGATGCTTATTTGTATCATTACTCTTCTCCTTTTTTCTTCCTTTCCACCATGATTGTTATCATGCACTATGATTTGTACGGTCTTTTGATTCTTTTATTATATACAGCACTTTGTGGTATCCTCAGAAATCATAACATATGATATCATGATATCATAAGCCCCATTTTCAACTGAAGAAATTCATTTTCAAATGAAGCCCCCCTTTCATTTCACCTAAGAGTGAGTGAGCCACAGTTTGAACTTGAACCTTTTTTTAAATTCCAAAGTCAGTGCTCCTTTTATTCTTCTGGATCCCCAAGATTACAATTTGAGCGCCATGTTTTCCTCATGACCCAGAAGATCATGTAGACCCTGAGAACTGACCAGTGCAGAGATCTAGTTAACACTGAATTTGGACAAATAAGGAAAAGTTAGGGTAGAAACCCTCCACAAAATAGCAATCACCAACAATGAAAATCTAGGGATTGGGATTAAGTAAACCCCAATCACCGAAATTCTGGTTTAAGTGAAGTAAGACTTTCCAGAAAACTGCAGGTCATATGAGAATCACTCATGGTTTGGAGCTCTGCCATTAGTAATGATTGCTCAGTGCTTTCTCATGAGGAACGTTTCAAAAGGGATTCCAAAGACTCCCTAAAGGGATGCTAAAGGGATGGGAGCAGTTCAGGAATGGGCAAATAAAGATTATAAGGGCGAGAAAGGGACAGTTAGGAGACCTGGTCTAGCAGAGGATGAGGAAGGATTCCAGGAAGTAGCTCAGAGAAAGCCAACCCCAGACAAAGGGAGGGTGAGCTGGGCCTATCTGCCCATATCTGTGCTTTCATAATGTACAGAGGCATGATGCCAACTTAAATGCATCAGGTCAGGTGGATCAGCTCTGGCAGGAAGGGATCAGACCATGGGCTTCTCTGTCCTCGCTCCAAAGAAAGCCCTGGAAAGCTAAGACAATCTCTTCTCACCTCTCTAATGGAAAGGAGTAGAGAGATACTGTGCTGGTTGCTCAAGCAGAACCTCTCTTTCTCTCCGGAAAATTTCCCAGGTTCCCACTGTGCCCCCTCAGAAAGCAAATGCCCCCACACTCTAGTCCCTCTATGCTTCGACATGAGTGGGGAAGTTCTTCCTCACTTTTATGCTTTGTAGGAAGTGGCATGATGCTGTACTGGCCTTTGTAGGATGAGATAAGGAATAAGATAATGCATAGCTCCTGCCGGTATAGGCCAGTTTTCCAGAGTATAAGAATAGGGTATAAGAAGCAGATATCAACTCCAAGAAGCAGTAATTGGCATGACCTGAATTACAGAGTCCAACTTTGCACCCATCTTCACATGCCTAGCACCTGCCTTCTCCCTCAGTAAAGACCTGAAGATCCAGCCCTTTCCTACCAAGCATCCATGGAAAGGAAGGGAAGTGTGGGGAGGATGACTGGAAGCTTTATTGCTGAACAAAACTTAACATACGTGCAGGTCATCCAAATTCCCACCAGGACATCTCTGGAGGCCCAAGTTACTGCAAGCCCTGAAACCCTTGGCAGAACCACCACCTAGCGATTAGTCACCTCCAAGAGTTGCAGATCAACTTCATGACAGACATGACAGCAGCAAGTGGGAGCAGTGAGTAGCTCTGTCTGAGCTATAGTTGCCCTCCAGCTGCCCCAGCATATTCCCTAATTATCGTGTGTTCTCCAACTTGAAAAGTCCACAGTTGGTTCTGGGAAGCATTCTGGGGAGAGGGAACCCATAGCTGGCCTCCTCCTCTGGAGCATCTCACTGTGTTCACGTGGACACTAGGTGATGCCTTAGGCATCTGAAGCATCCCTGAGAGGACTGTCTTGGGCCAGTGGCTCCAACTGGGAGCTCTATGAATCCCTGGTTTCCCTCATCAGCCCATCACAGCTCATGCTAGAATAACCAAAAGGAGTCAGGAAAGGTTTTGCTATTTTGATTCTCAAAGCTTGCCCCCTGGCCTCTTCCATTACACTCCTAAGAACTAATTTTTATCACACAAGAACTCTTTCCAGAAGATTGAAAACTGTCCTTTAACACCATGCCAGTAGAAAGAGCTTTCAAGGAAAAAGATTCTAAGGATGAGATCTAGAGAAGGAAATATTAAGAGTATAGTGGTGGTATATGCAGTGGCACTAACATACAGTGAGGGAGGGACAGAGACAGGGACAGGGCAAGAGACAGAAAGAGAGAGATTGAGAGAGAGACTAGAATTCAAATATTTGTGTTCAAACCCAGGCTCTCCACTCACACCCTTCCATTCTTGGGCACCCTACACTCTCTGAGCCAATGTCACCATCTGTCTAATGGAGATAATATTTTCCTTACCTGGTGGTTATAAGGAAATAATGTCAACTGCCAGGAATAGAGCAGGTATTCAGGAAATGTTTCTTGAAGCAGAAGTTGGAGCTTGGCAGTATTTTATAAGGTATTTTAGCCACTTTCCCAAGAACCTCCTGGCCACATGCATCAATTATAAACCAGTGACATCAACTAGGTACTTCCTAGGAGAAAGGCCCTGAGTCCCACACTGAGACACAACAGTGACCACCAGAAGACAGGGAGGAAGCATGGACTCCTCCTGGGAGATTCCCTTGGGCCGTACTGTCTCAGTAAGTACACAAAGTTCCTTCCCTTCACTAGTGGTGAGCGAAACAGAGATGGTATTGAGTGGTCTCTGCCATCCAGGACTTCTTTGTAGGTCAAGTCCTAGCCTAGAAAATGCAAAGGCAACAGTAAGGATTTGGATGAGAGAGTCAAGGCACCTTTGTATCAGGTGCAGAAGATCTTTTTCCAGGCAATCTTATGTTCTCTCTCTTTACCAAGTTCATAAATATCTAATCTTCTTTACATTTGTTGCTGATTCATTATTGATCCACTGCATTTGAACCTGAAGGCAAAACTTCTGAAATCTGGAGAGACATGATCAAGCTAAATTCTCCTGGAAGTGATACATATCACTTCTGCTCACATTTTGTTGGTCAAAGCAGTCACGTTGACCACATCTAACTTCAAGGAAGTGAGTCTATCAGGCAGCTTAGTTTAGGTTAAACTATGACCATAATTAGCCTCTCAAATCTCAATGGTTTACAGGCAATTTATTTCTTGCTCATGTGACATGCTCCCTGGGGATCACCTAAGGCCTTGGGATCCAAGCTAAAGGAGCAGCTCCTACATGACACATTGCCATTCTGACAATGGATGGAAAAGAGAATTTGTGGATTGGTGCAGTGGCTCTAATACTTCTTCTCAGAAGTGGCACAACTCCTTTCCCATAAGTCCTGTGGTCTATATCTGATATCAGAGAAACATAATCCTTCTTATAGAGAGGCAGCACAGGTCAGATGAGGAACACTGATGAGTAAGCCAAAGGGTCAGGAGGTGTAATAAACTTATCACATGGAGGAGCAGAAGCCATCAGGAGCAATAACCGTATCTAACACAGTAGGAAAATATAATCTTACCTGTAACTCAAAGTGGAGGAGAATAGAATATTAGTAATATCTACCATTAGTAGCATAGTAAATGTAAATACAGACAGCTATAAACTAGCACTTTGTAGAAGTGATACATCCTGGATTAGGGATTAGGGGATTAGGAATAGTTGTAGAAAAACACAATTGATTCCAGCCTGGAAAAATTATTATTTATATTATATTAAACAATAAATTCATTCAACAAATACTTATTGAGTATCTACTACAGGTCAGGGACTCTAATTACTGATATATAGGGTCAAACAAAACAGGGCTGGTCTCTACCTTCATGGCTACTAAACAACATTAGAGAAAACTGGCATTAAACAAATATTTACAAATTGGGCTGTTACAATAGAAAATACCGGGCTGTCAAGAGACAGAAAAACACACAGAGGCCATAGTGAGGAAGTGATGTTGGAACTGAGTGTATTGACTGAGAGGGAGCCAGGCAAAGAGTGGCGGAAAGAATGTTCCAGGCAGAGTGAACAGGTTGTACAAACTCCCTGAAAGGGAAGAGGTTGGTTACTCCAGGTACTAAGGTGAAGAGGGAAATTGAAACAGTGAATGAGTGGAAAAGCATTTCAAGGGGAGATTGGTGAGGAAAACTACATCATGTGTGGCCTTGAGACCATGTTAAGGGTTTTTAGGTTGTGTTTTAAGAGAAATACATCCTTGATAGTTTTCAATGGAGGGGGCAGTTATAGGTGAGTGGGAGATTTTATCTCTTACTTCTTTAATTAATCATTCTGGCTGCTGCATGGGGAGTGGATTGAAGGAGGGCAAGAGGTAAAATAGGAAGACTGATTGGAGGTTAGGCAGGAGTCAGACAAGAGGTGAGGGTAGCTTGGGTTAGATCTGTGCACAGGAACACAGACATGTTGGCGATAATTTCAAGACATGTTTTAGAGATAAAATCCATAGCAATTTGTGATGAATTAGAATGTGTGTTAAGGGGAAGGGGACAAAAGAAGAAGGTAGCAGGAAAGATGGAGCTGGTTCTGTCTTGGTGCAATGGACCCAAACGTGGAAAAATAATGGAGGGGTGGAAATGGGGAAATCAATTGTTTACTCTGGGACACGTTAATGTAGGGACTTCTGTGAGCCATCAAATTTAGAAATACCAAGTAAAAGTCATTGAATACAAGAGTCCGAGGACCAGAAGAAAGAGCTGGGCTACAGATAATCATTTAAGAATCATAAGAGATAAAAATATGAATGCATGGAATGAGGATTTAAGGGAAGAAGAAGAGGGCCATGGACTGCTCCCTGCAGAACCCAAGTGTTAGAATTCAGGCAGGGGAGGCAAGTGGAGGTGTTTGCAAAGGAGTCTGAGACCAGGAGTTAGGAGAAAATCAAGGGAGTTTGGTGCCATGGAAGCCAAGAGAAGAAGCATAGCATTCCAAGAAAGAAGGTAGTAGTTAACAGACTAGAATGCTGCAGAACGTTCCAGTAAAAGGAGGACAGAGAAATTATCATTGGCATGGCAGCATGAAGCAACCTAACAAGATCAGTTTCTGTGGTGGGGAGGGGGCAGAAGCAAAACTGAACACTGAAGGAAAAATAAGAGATAAAGATATGACCCCGAAGCTCTTAGAAGAGCAGCTAAGTGGGGAAGTGAGATCGGGGCAATAGCTGGAGATAAGTGGGGTATACAGGTGTTTGAATATTTATTGGATGGATCCAATAGAGAGCTAAGGGTGAAAGAGAGTGAGAGCAGAAGCCCTAACAAAGGAACAGTTGCATAAGGCAAAAAGAGGGTGGAATCCAGTGCACCAATGGAGAGGAGAGGAGGATACCACCTCCCAGACAAACGAGAGAAGGAAAATTGGGTGGTAATGCCATGAGGAGTTTGCATTTGGTAGTGGGGAGAAATGGATAGACTTTATTATATGCTTTATTATTTTGGGGAAGTTAAAAAAATAATACAAGTTAAAGTGGTTAGCTAAGAGGAACACAGTATGGAATGAGTGCAGCTAGAATATTCCTTGAGGAGAGCAAAATAAGCTTATATGAGCAGTGAGGTTGGAAATCGCGAGCCTAGAAGAAGGTTGGTCATCACAGAACTAGAGTCATGCCACTCAACTCAGTTTTGGGATTTTTGCCCAGAAACACTCAACTGCATGCAAGCAGGCACAGAGCAAGTAGTGGCTTGCTTCATGCAGGGTTGAGCTGCAACCGGTAAATGGAATAGAAAGAAAAGAGGCAAAAGAGTTGAGGTTGTCTACAAGGGAGCAGTAATAATAATGGGCGTGGACCTCATCCTGGTAGAAGGAAGTAAAGAAACAAGAGTGGAGGATACAGAGAAAAATGGAAGGGCCATCAAGGTGGAGAGCTCCACAAGGTCAAGAAGAATGTAGTTCCAGTAGGATGTTTGAATTTGTGATTCAGGAAGGAGTGTGATTTCTGGTGGTTACTATATAAGAGATTCTTCCGTTTTAATTCACATACCATGTGGTGTACAGATCTTAGTTTCTAGATCAGTGAGTTTTGACAAATGAATACTTATTCTCCCCCATCATATCTATCACTCTAGAAAGTTCTTTAATGCCCCTTTCCAGTCAATCCCCACCCATCACCCTCCAAAGTGGCAACCACAGTTCTGATTTCTACCACAATAGATTACTTTTGTCTGTTTTCGAATTTTATACAATATGCACACTTTTGTATATATTTGTACATGATTTCTTTCACTCAGAATGTTTTTGAGATTCATCCATGCTGTTGTGTGCTCTAGCGGTTCATTCATTTTTACTGTTGAATGGTATTGCAATATAAGGATACACTACAATGCATTTATCCATTCTTCTACCGATAATATGTCTTTTTTCCAGTTCTGAACTATCATGAATAAAACCACTCTGAACATTTATGTGCAAGTCTCAATTGTGGACCCTGTTTTATTTTTTCTTGGGTAAATAACCAGTGGCAAGAATTCTAGAGGGAATTCCCAAATAGGTGTATGTTTAACTTCATAAGAAACTGCTAGATAGTCTTTCAAGGTGGGTGTAACTTTTTACACCACCCACTGGCAACGTACAAGAGTTATAGGTACTCAGCCTCAGGTCCAATATCTGCTGTGTCAGTCTCTTTCATTTTAACCATCGAAGTAGGTGTAAAGTGTTGCCTTGTTGTGGTTTTAATTTCCACTCCATTGATAACTAATGCTGTTGAGCATCTTTTCATATGCTTACTGAGCATTTGTAGTTCTTTTGTGGAGTTTCTTTCAAATGGGGTTTTTAGGGCACCTGGCTGGCTCAGTTGGTTAAACTTCCAACTTGTGATTTCAGCTCAGGTCATGATCTCATGGTCCTGGGATCAAGCCCTGTGTTGGGCTCCAGACTGGGCATGGAGCCTGCTCAAGATTCTCTCTCTCTCTCTCTCTCTCTCTCTCTCTCTCTCTGTCCCTCAAAAACAAAAACAAAAATAATAATGGGGTTTTTTGTCTTTGTGTTGTTGAGCTGTGGAAATTCCGTATATATTCTGAATTTAAGTGTTTACTTGATGTATACATACATCTCAATTACATATTCCCAGTCTGTGGCTTGCCTGTTCATTTTCTTTTATTTTTTTTAACTTTTTTTTTAATGTTTATTTACTTTTGAGAGAGAGAAAGAGAGAGCGTGAGTAGGGGAGGGGCAGAGAGAGAGGGAGACACAGAATCCGAAGCAGGCTCCAGGCTCTGCTCTGTCAGCACAGAGCCCAATGCGGGGCTCGAACCCACGAGCCATGAGATCTTGACCTGAGCCGAAGTCGGATGATCAACCGACTGAGCCACCCAGGCTCCCCTTGCCTATTTGTTTTCTTAATGGTATCTTTACCATTCTCTTTTTGTCTTTATATTTTGCCAGTTTCACTATAATATGTCGTGCCGAAGGTCGATTCAAGTTACGTCTTAAG
>CM053576.1:108212276-108301527 GCA_028646485.1 Cryptoprocta ferox | reverse complement strand
CCACCATGTGTACTTTGGCTTGTTTCTTGAGGTAGCCTCAGGCATCTTTGAGGTTGTCTTCTTTCTGGAGTCTGTTTCTTCTCTTCCCCCACTTGCAAATCAGAGTATTGTCCCTTCAGTCCTTCTCAGTTCAATAGATGCGGTGGGCAAAGATTACAGAGTTCCCTACTTCTCCACCATCTTGCCCTCCCTCTGAATATTTTATATTTTTGATGTTATTGTAAGTGGTAATGTTTAAAAATTTCATTTTCCAAGTTTCATTGCTAGTATATAGAAATACAAGTAATTTTTGTATAATGACCTTGTATCCTATGACGCTGGTAAATTCACTTGTTCTAATAGTTTTTCTTTGAGGATAAAGTGTTTTAATTATTCATCTCCAATATTTATGTCTTTCATTAATCTTCTTTAATTTTTACCTTATGACATTGATTTTTATCTCCAGAACAACGTGGAGTAGAACTGGCAAGAGTAGACATCTCTGCCTTGCTTCTGTTCTTAGGGAGATAAGAGTCTTTTATCTGTCTTATTTCTCCCACTAAACAGTAAGATCCTCCAAAGTAGGAATCATGACTTATTCAGAGTTGTATTCTGCACCATGCCTGACATAGGAAGGTTCTGACATTTAAGAAGAGTTCAGTAAACATTCATCGACATTGACACGAATGACAATGGGTGAAAGGGCCTTGGGACGTCTGTTTTGAATCTGGCCCCATTTGGTGTTGACCTCTTAATGTTTATTTCTTTATCTTGAGAGAAAGAGAGAAAGAGAGAGCACATGAGCAGGGATGGAGCAGAGAGGGAGAGACAGAGAGAATTCCAAGCCTGCCCCACACTGTCAGCGCAGAGCCCAGTGGGGGACTTGAACCCACCAACTGTGAGATTATGACCTGAGCCAAAATTAAGAGTCAGATGCTCAATGGACTGAGCCACCCAGGTGCCCCTGGTATTGATCTCTTAAAATGAAGTGGCAGCTCATAAACAGGCAGCCACTGATAAAATATTTTAAAAAAGAAAAGAATTAATAGTTTCATAGGCTGAGTTCTATGCAAATATCTTATTAGAATATCTAGGCATGTCCTGGGTAAAGCGACCATTTTGAACCAGGGGGCAAAATAAGACCCATTGCACTGATGTGGGATCATCGAGCCCAATGGTCAACAAAGAATTGTTGAGACATTTTACAGTGCAAAAATGTGTTTTTATCATAGCACGGAGACAGGACTTGTGAGCAGAAAGAGCTGCACTGTGATTATGAGAAGTGGTTGAAGGGTTTTCTATCCTATGGAGATGAAGGTGACATTAGAGCTCCAGAAAATTAAGTCTATAGGTTCCTGGTGGTCTGTTACTAAGATTGTGTTTTTCAAGGCGCCTGGGTGGCTCAGCTGGTTAAGCCTCTGACTCTTGATTTCTGCTCAGGTCACGATGTCACAGTCATGGGATAGAGCTCAATGCTTAGCACAGAGCCTGCTTAAGATTCTTTCTCTCCCTCTCCCTCTGCCCCTCCCCCATGTGTAGGAGTGCATGCACGCTCTCTCTCTCTCTCTCCCCCTCCCTCTCTCTCTCTCAAAAAAAAAAGATTGCTTTTTTCTTGTAAATCATTAAGACAGTTACAAACTTTAGTGGAGTTTCATGTCCTACATGACTGTGATCTTGATCTTTATCGGTTGATCATTTGTTTTTCCTCTGCCTTTGTTCTTAAGCAGTGAGGAGTGTCTGAGGAATGTTCTATATATCTCACCTTAAGGCAGGGGAGATTTACAAGGTGTCCACTCGTGTTTTGCCCTCAGCTTGCCTTTTGCCCTTCCATCAACATTACCCTGACTCTGAAATTCTAAGCACACAAAGAACTGTTGAAAATAGCCATAATGTTCAGGTTCACCAATGGTGAGCCCCACGTAAGCCAAACTACAAAGCTGGCTAAAGAGAATCAAAACTGGAATACTAGGATTTGTGAGACAATGGATTCATCCATCTCATACTCATCCACTAAGTACTGTATCCAATTGTTATTAAAGCTTTATCACCAAGTTCAGCAGCAAACATTGATTCAAAGCTTTTTCCAAAATACCATGTAGTAATAAGTGCTTACAAGTATTGAGAACTCAGGCCAAGCATTGTGCTAAGAGCCAAAATACCTTATGTCATGTCATCCACCTATAGTTTGTGGCTCCTAAGTGCTAAAGTCAAGACCCAAACAAGATCTAGGTCCATAATATGTGAACTATACCTCTAAATGCCATGCCATGGTGAGGGGGTGTCCTGCCACCCTTCTCTAGACTGCCCTGGGACCTGGGCTCTGAGTCATAACATCAGGGACCACACCTGTGTGTCACCACTGTCACCCAAAATATAGACTGGTAGCTAACACTAACTAGGCACTCAGCCAAGTTTTGTAAGTGAAACAACATACTTCACCAGTGAATCCTAACCACAATCCTCATATCTGTCTGTTCGCTTCTCAGCAACTGAAATTTTTTTCATCAAAATACTCTGCTCCAATGCTGAATTCACCCAGTTCTCCTGAGAATTCCAGATAACCTACCAATGTTTGCTTTATGTTTTTGAAACTATGTTGAAGCATCTTTCTGGTAATTTTTAAATACTATGCATAAACACATAAATTACAAAAATAAAATAAAATAAATACTAATCAGAGACCACGTTACTCCTGAAGATGCTTTTTGTCTTAAGGTCTGTTTTATTTGAAACGAATATCTTGTCTCCAGCCTCCTTCTGTTTAAGATTTGTATGTTTTATCTTTTTCTATCTTTTCACTTTTAGCCTTCCCGTGTCTTTTAAGTTTGGGGCGTGTCTTTCGTAAAAGCACATGGCTGAATTTTGTGTTATTGTTTACCAAATTAGTCTAAATCTGTTTTAGGTAGTATATTTAAATCATTAACATCTTATTAATTATTTCAGTATTTGGGCTTGTTCCTACCACTTTACTTGTGCTTTTTTTTTTTTTTTCTGGCATCTTTCCTTTCTTATTCATTTCTTTCTCTTTTCTGGTTTGGAATTTTTAGACTCCTTTTCCGTTCTTTTAATGGTTGTCCTTAAATGTTGCCACTTGTAGGTGTTTTCAAAACTTTGCTTTCTTTCACTTGTAAATGTTCTATTCTCTTTCAAAACAGCTGAAGGCGGAAAGCTTCCACCTTTTCTAAGAACAATTTGTCAAAAGCCTGGCAATAAAGGTAACAGAAGAACAACAGAATTGTTAAGAAAAGTGTTTTGTAAGTATGAAATACACTCTATGCAAATTGCAGATACTTATAAACAGGAAATGTTGACTTACCAAGAAAAAGGAAAATTACTCCTTTTATCAAAAAAAAGGTGCTTTTTAAACCAGAAGGAACTTTTGCAATCTAATCCAAGCTCTTTAATTTAGAGCTGGGAAATAGAAAATCCAGAAGATGGAAATAATTTGCCCAAAATGTTGATTTGTGGACCTAAGATACACGGGAGATAATGTCCATTTCCGCAACTTTCCTGGATGGAGATGCAGGAGAAAATCCAAGCGTGAAATAATAAGTACGAAAGCAAGACCCTTTCTTACATTAGTCTCTCTACCCGAGTAGGACCAATAGACCATTTACATCAGTCATGGTAAAGGGAAGCCTCTGGCAGATTAAGAAAAGCCAGTCTAGGGATACTTGCTACCACCTAGCTGATTTTTATTTGCAAGTCATAGTGATAAGGTAGCAAAAGGCAAGCTGAGGGCAAAGCACACAAGCTAACAGCCCACAAGCCTCCACCCAGGTTGGGTATGTGTGACATTCCTCAGGCACTCCCGATGACCAAAAAACAAAGGAAAGGGAAAGACAAACAGTTAACTGACAGAGATCACAGTCCTGCAGGATTAGAGTCTCCAGTTTGAAACTGTCTTAATGATTTGCAAGCAAAAGGCAATCTCCAGAAGCCTATAGACTCAATTTCTTGGAGACCTAACATCACCCTCCCCTCCATAGGATAGAAAATCTTTTTATTTATTTATTTATTTATTTATTTATTTATTGAGAGTGTGAAAGTGGAGCGAGGGCAGAGAGAGAGAGGGAGACAGAAGATCCGAAGCAGGCTCCATGCAACCGCAGACAGCCCAGCTGTCTCATGGGGCTCGAACTCACGAATGGAGACGTGGTGACCTGAGCTGAAGTCAGATGCTTTAATTGACTGAGCCACTCAGGCACCCTAGGGTGGAAAATCTTATATAATCCATCACTCTTCACAACCCCAGTGCAGCCCTTTCTGCCCACGGGTCCTGTCCCAGTGCTCTAAAAAAACCCCTTGTGGCACCAAAGGCATCGCAAGAATTCTTTTTTGGCCAGCGCCTCCGAATACCAACACTTCAAACCACATTAACAGGCCTGCAATCTAGTGGTAGTTGCTGCCAGGGTGGCCTCTGTTATCAGCAAAGTCCAAATGACTCATTTTCAAGAAGAGGTCAGAAGACCTATCTACACCCTGAGAGCTTGTTGTTTATGGTCTCTTTATTGAACTACAAAGCATAACATATTAATCTCTAATTGCTAATCATAAAAGTCATTAGATATGTCCATAAAGAATTGAGCTTCCAAAGTCTATGAAGAAAACCACCCATTGCTTTCTAGACACATCTTCTGTACAGATGGGAGAAAGATTTATATAGTACTTTCCAAACTGATACTTTGCAGAATGACAGTTCTAACAGGTATTTAAGGGGTCTCTGGGAAAAGGTGCTTCAGGATCAAATACACAGGTGAAATGCTGGATTAACCAAAAGCCTAATAATTTTCAATGCAGACCTTATCAGAGACTCTTCCGTGCTTAATGTACGAGGGTTTTCTAGCTTTGAACAACAAAATTGTTTTCTCATGAGAGCTTTCATGGAGCACATGTTGAAAACCATGCTTTAAAGAACTGCAAGGTTTTGTGCAAACAGTACAGTATCTTTCTCACTAAGCTTTTCTTTTTATTGTAGGAAAAGACCCACAACATAAAACTTACCACCTTACCATTTTTAAGCACGCCGTTAAATGGCATTAAGCACATTCAAGGTGTGCAACCATTTCCACCATCCATCCACAGAACTCTTTTCAACTTGCAAAACTGAAAGTCTGGAGCCACCGAACAGCCCCATTCCCCTCTCCCCCTGCCTGGCAACCACATTCTACTTTCTGTCTCTGAATTTGACCACTCTAAGGACCTCATATAAGTAGGATCATGCAGTAGGTTTGTGACTGGCTTATTTCACTGAGCATAATGTTTTCAAGGTTCACCCATGTTGTAGCATGTGTCAGAATTTCCTTCCTTTGTAAGGGCCAAATAGTATTCCGTTGTACACATATACCACATTTTGTTTATCCATTCCTCTGTCAGTGGACACCTGAAATGTTTCCACGTTTTGGCGTCTGTGAATTGTGCTGCCATGACTCACGACGCTTTATTTACCGTAAATTTTACTCTGATTCTATTAATGAAGTTGAAAAAACTTAGTCCAAACTTTCCTTTCACCCACAAAATCCTTCCTGATGAATAAGGATTTGAGGCTCTGACTAAGGCTCTTAAAAGCTTTAGATAAGCCAGCTGACAACATTTCTCACAGGCCCTCTGTCCCAGTCTTTCAGGAGAAGCCTTTGGCAGCCACACAGAACCTTCCAGAGAGCACACATAGCTGTCTGACTATCCCTACTCCCTTGCTCCACTTTGTCTTCTTCCACAACAAAAAGTGGTCCATTCTGCACGGCTTCAACCCTGGGTAGGAAGCCCTCAGAAGCCTCATGTGGGCACCAGGTGGCGACCTACGTGACTTCACCTTGAGGATATGGGCTTTTTTTCTAGTTGGAAGAAGATAGTCTCCCCTTCAGGGAAAGGGCCTTTCATCAAGTATTTAAAACCCCGCAATTAGCTTCTTTAGTGGGATGGAATTTTATTGCTCTCCATCAAAGCCCTTTAGACTGCTTTCCATCTTTTAAGACCTTAAAGAACAGAGAGAAGCTACTATGTGCTTTTTAAAGTCAGAGAAGCATGAACTGGCATGACCTCCTGTCATGAGAGAAGAAAGCACAAGTCTGCATTCAGGAAATGGCAGGAAACCACACTGGCCAGACAGTACAGGGGGGGAGGGAAAGAGACTAAGAAACACTGGGGGGAATTCCAGAACTTCCAGTTTCTGGAATTAGCACTTTCCAAGAGGACAAAGGGAATATTAAGAAGTTGAAGTATCTGTTCCAAGTGCAGGATATAAGGGTCTAATCAGTGGTCTTGTCCTTTCTTGTCCCTTCTTTCCTTTTTTTTATTTTTTTAATGTTTTTTATTTATTTTGGAGAGACAGAGCGAGACAGCGCGAGCAGGGGAGGGTCAGAGAGAGAGGGAGACACAGAATCTGAAGCAGGCGCCAGGCTCTGAGCTAGCGGTCAGCACAGAGCCCGATGCGGGGCTCGAACCGACGAACCGCGAGATCATGACCTGAGCCGAAGCCGGACGCTTAACCGACTGAGCCACCCAGGCGCCCCATTGTCCCTTCTTTTCTTTAAGCCAAACTTTGCAGCTCCAGACTGCCCTGATCCCAGGTTCCTGATGCCCTCGAGCCCATCCAGCTTGCCTGTCCTTTGAGATTTAAGTAAATGTGGGTTGAACTTGATTCTGCATAGAAGAGCACTTGGCCCACTTCTTCCACCACTATTGCTGGGACTCCTTCGGAGGCTTTATTTCTCCTGCTCTTCTCTTGATCTAGCTCCTTCCTTCACAGAAGTCTTGTTCTCTGCAACATCTTCCCTCCTGCAGTTTTTTCTTCCCCATCTTGCAGCCACCCAATCCTGGAGCTCAGTCCCTTTCCCTTGTTTCTCCCAAGCACCACCACACAGGCAGTTGTGAAGAAGAAGATTTCACTGAAGATCTTGGGACATTAGCAGGGAGCTGAGAGCCCCCACAAATTCCCCAAGATAGGACACAGAGCTTTTTACCTGCTTCCCCTTCTCAACTGCATGCATCTTGCTAGGTCCTCTCCCCAACACACCTTCAATCTTTTCCCTAGATTATTCCTTGTGTCTTTGGTACAAGGTGGGGATGGGGGCTGTCCTCACCTTGTCCTTTCCTAGGTTGCCCTTAGACACTCAAAATTCTGTTTTCATTATTTGTGCAGAATGGTTTAGTCTTCTTTGACTGATGCTAGCCAATCCAGGAATTCTCCAAGGGCTATTCTTTCAAGTCAAAAACTTGCACATCAAGTTGTTTTGCTAAATATAGTCCTTTCAGTAGAATCCTGATATAATAATTATTAATATTAAGCATACTTTTCCTGATAAGAACTGACCTTTGCTTAGATGTTGCACGCTCTTCTAAAGACAGTGAGGGTTAGACAGAAATTAGGGCAAAGTCCTGGGTGAGTCTCCTGCTGGCAGAGTGCCCAGGCGGATGTAATCCATGTTCACATTGCAATCTCCCCTTGCCTGCTGTCAATTCCATGTCTTATCTCCGTGCCAACATTTCCCAACCTGCTTGTGAAAGCCCAGTTACATTTTCCCATCAAGCATGGACTTTTAAGGGCCACTGTTTGAGAGCCCTCACTTCTGTGCTTAAGGCAACATTAAGATGCCAGAAGTTAAGATGCCAGAAGAAATGCTAATATTGATAACTTGCTAGCACACAGGATTGGCTTCAGAAAGAAGGGGTATGGTACCAACAACCAAGGCTGGGGATTACAAAGAGAAATTCTATTCTTTTTGGCTGCAGAATTGAAACCTCACAAGGTAATTTCCAAAAGGGTTTCTTATTGATTCATTTGAGCTCCCCTTCCTGCTCCCCATCGTTCTTCACCTTTTTATGGTAAACTTTCTACCTGATTGGCAGGCAGCATGTATAGAGCCAGAGAGAAAATAGCTTCTGCTCCAGGAGGATTTCGACTCTACTTGGAAGAACTGACCTCTTGGTTTACAGGTGTGGCCGGACCAGACAAACACTTAGAGCCTCAAGTCCTGAAAAGATGGCCCGGCTGTCCCTGCCCCCCCACCTTGTCCTTTTCAAAATGCTAAGTTTGTGCATGCTTCTTGAATCTTTAAAACACTGATTTCTATGGATGCTAGAGCTGCTGGGGAATGTTTGATGAGGAGCAAGATATTTACATGGTCTCATGTAATTATTTATTAATTACAAAGAAATTGTAGGTACTCATGGCAGAGTAAATACTCAGTACAGGAGTCCCCCCTTATCCCGGTTCTGTTGTCTGTGGTTTCAGTTACTCATGGTCAACCACATGGCCTAGAGGCAGATGATCCTCCTCCTGACATACCATGAGAAGGTCAATAGTAATCTACATTTACGTCACAATGCCTGCCTCATTCGTCTCCTTTCTTCTGATCACATAGGCATTTTATCATCTCACATAATCACAAGAAGGGCAAGTACAGTAAAATAAATGTTTTGAGAGAGAGAGAGGAAGCACATTCACCTAACTTTTATTAGAGTATATTATTGTAATTGTTCTATTTCTTATTTTATTATTATTACTCTACAATAATAACATTATAATCTCTTATTTGCCTAATTTGTAAATTAAGCTTATCATAGGTATATATGTACAGGAAACAACATAGCACATATAGGGTTCGGTACTATCCCGAATTTCAGTAATAATTTACTAATTACAAAGAAAAAACTGTTACTTTACAACAGAGAAACCTGACAGACACCACCGTAACCCTGTGATCAAATCAAACATCAGTGATAATGGACAAACCAGCACCCCGTGCTTTCTGATGTGATGCACCAAGAAGGACACAGCATTATTTTGGTGGTGTTCTCGTCAGAAATGCATCATCTGACTATAACCATAAGGACATATCAGACAAACTCAAACTGAGAGACGTCCTTCAAAACAGCTGGTCTGTATCCATCAATAATGTCAAGGTCATGAAAGACAAAGAAAGGTTAAAGGAATCTAAGGAGGCATGACAACTACATGCAACCTGTGATCCTAGATTGGATCCTGGGTTGGGGGGGAAATAACCATAATTGACATTACTGGGGACAACTGGAACAAATGAATATAGACTGTGGATTGAACCAATGTTACATTTCTTGATTTGAATCATTGTACTATGATTATGTAAGAGAAGAGAATGTTCTTGTTCTTACGAAATTCACACTGAAGTATTTAAGAGTAGAAGCACATGATGTGAACAACATACTCTCGAATGGCTCGGAAAAATAAGAATGTATGTGGGGAGGGGAGAAAGCAAAGGGAACAAATGTTAAAAAGGAAAAGCTTATTGCAGTTGGGATCTTTTCTGTTTGGTTTCCGTTTTGGTTTTGATGTGCTTATTTTGTGTGTTCCCTGAGCATATATTTAATCATCCTGTTCCAGTAATCCATCCAGGCATTGGCCAACAATGCCAGATAGGCCTTCTGCCCCCTCCATCCCAGAACATGGGGTAGCTTTGTCAGTGCCAGGATTAGGGTAAGGCAAATGGGGTCCTCGGCATGGTCATGTTTAATAGGGTGCAAAAAACACCCCTCAGCAATCGACATAAAAACTATTGTAGTGCAATATCTTTTTAAACCCAAATTAATGCCAAAATGATGAACAAAATATGAACATTTTTAATAAAGACAGGATCCAATAGTGCCATGCTGAGGCATAGTTTTAATGGTTAGTTTTTTCCTGAAGTAGATTTTGGAGAGACTATTGACTTTGCTTCCATCAAAGACAAGAAAGTAAAACGATAATAAATTCTTTCAGGGGATATAAATAAAATATTTAAACTTAAAATAATGTTGTGAGTTTTAATATACTTGCTTATCAATTTTTCAATATTCCTTCAACTTCTTTAATGTTCTAGAATAACATTTAAAGATAGGTAAAAACATGTTTATAGAGGTACACATTTTTCCTTTGGCCCCTGGCACTAATACGGCTCTGTGCGGTGCTGGCTTCAGTTAACAGGAAGAATACAAATCAGCTTTGGCCCACAGAATTCTGGGAGTGGCAGAGATAGAGAGAAACAGCTCAGAAGATGTCAGAAGCCATGGGTATGCTTCTTCACACAGCCCTGAGTGCAACCAGAGGAGCAGAGGAAGACAGAGTAAAAACCACAGAGTAACTGAATGGATAGGTAAGATACCTCTAGAGGTTAAGCACGTGCTTCCCAGGAGGCCACTGGTCCATGATGGGAAGTGAGAACAAAGAGCTGGCAAGGTTAGGTTTCACATTGATGGGACAGTCACTTTCCCAGGGTAGGACAGCAAGTAGAACAGGCCCATAGCACCTAGTCTGGGTCTGGTTTCCTGCCAGATGTAGGTGATGTGTTACCTTTCAAATAAATCATTTGCCTCTTGAATGCCTGACCCTGTAGGTGGAAAAGGATCAGGATGGGTTAGTTAGTCTCAGTAGTTTTTTCTCCCTACCCTTTATCTGTCACTTTTCCTTCTTACAAATTCCCACCTCTCCCAGCTTCCTTCTCTCCTTTCATTGTAATTCTTGTCTGGCCTCCATATCTGCATCCTTCATTCTATCTGTAGGGAAAATGACACTAGAATGGGGGCCAGTGTATGCTCCCATTGTGTGACCTTAATAAAAATGCTGGTAAGTTGGATCCTTACATTATTTAACCAAGACTTCCATGCTCTAAGCTTGGAAAAGCATCTGCATAGAAATGGCAGGTGGAAACTTAGGTGGAAATATAAAACCCTAGACTTGGAATTAAAAAAAAAAAAAAAAACTCTTATTTGCAAAACCTTCTCAGCAGAAAGGCAGATGGCTGAGTGTTTATTAGCTTAAGGCATTGACTACCACACACCGAACACATCAGTGTTTCTTTCCTTTATAAATATAATCCAAAATCCTCTGAGAATTTCCTTGAAGTCATCAAGGGAAGAGGCCCCAGAAGGGGAGATTGGACCTCATGTCATGATACTCAGCATGATGATGGGATTAGATTTTGCCTTCATAAAATTAAATACTTTCTAAATACACTATTTGAAATGGATGCTGATAGCATACATACAAAAGAGGACATATTTCCCCCATAAATATTAAAGATCTATAAGTGTTCACAGCGTTTGTCCAAGGGAGTAATATATTGTAACTCTATAAATGAGTCAAAGTCAAAAGTCGACATCCATTAATGATAAAAACTCTTAACAAGTTAGGCATAAATGGAACATATCTCAACATAATAAAGGCTATATGTGATAAGCCCAGATTTAACATCATACTCAAAGGTTAAAGGTTGAAAACTTTTTCTCTAAAATCAGGAAGTTACCCACTCTCACCACTCCTATTCAACACAGTACTAAAAGTATAGCTGGAGTATTCATGCATGAAAAAGTAATGAAAAGTATCATAATTGGAAAGAGAGAAGCAAAATTTTCTCTATTTGTAGATGACATGATTTATTTTTTACCTAGAAAATCCTACAATCAAAAACCTGTTAGATCTAATCAATGAATTCAGTAAAGTTGCAGGATATAAAATTAACATTATAAAAATAAGTAAAAACATAATTTCTGAAAAAGAAAAAAGAAATCAATTACACTTACAATAGCATCAAAATAATAAAATGCTTGGGAATAAATTTAAGAAGATGAAAGATTTCTACTCTGAAAATTATAAGACACTGATTAAAGAACTCAAAGAAGGTCCAAATAAAAGGAAAGGTGTTCCATGTTAATGGATTAAAAGGACGGATATTGTTAGGGGCACCTGGGTGGCTCATTTGGTTAAGCATCTGACTCTTGGTTTTGGCTCAGGTCATGATCTCATGGTTCATGAGTTCGAGCCCCGCTTCTGGCTCTGGGCTCACAGAGCAGAGCCTGCTTGGGATTCTCTGCTTCCTCTCCCTTCCCCTCCCCTGCTTTCTCTATCTATCCTTATCTCTCTCAAAAATAAATAATTTTTTTTAAAACTTAAAAAAAAGAAGCAATATTGTTAAAATGCCAACACTACCAAAGTCATCTCTAGATTCAATGTAATTCCTATCAAGATCCCAATGGTATTTCCACAGAAGTATAAAAAGACACTCCTAAAATTTATCTGAAATCATGAGAGAACCTGAGTAGCCAGAGTAGCCAAGAAATCCTAAGAAAAAAGAAAAATTCAGGAGAATTTTAAGCTATACTACAAAGCTATAGTCAACAAAACAGTACAGTACTCACATAAAAATAGACAAATAGGCCAATGGAAGAGAATTGAGAGCCCAGAAAGAAACCCAAGCCTATGCAGTCAACTAATATTTGACAAGGGAGCCAAGAATACTCAATGGAGAAAATGTTTCTTCAGGAAATAGTTCTGGGATAATTGAATATTCCCATGTAAAAGAATGAAACTGGACTCATCTCTTATATTACTCACAATAGTTAAGTCAAAATGGATTAAAGAATTAAATATAAGACCTGAAGCCATGAGAAACTCCTAGAAGAAAACATAGGAATAAAGCTCCTTGACATGGATCTTGGTAAGGATTTTTTGGATGTGACACTTAAAGCATAAGCAGCAAAATGAAAAAGAAGCAAGAGAGACTTATTGAACTAAAAATTTCTGCACGGTAAAAGAAACTGTTGATAATGTGAAAAGATAACCTATGGAATGGGAAAATATATTTGCAAATCATACACGTGATAAGGGGTTTATATCCCACATATATAAAGAACTCTTCAACTCAATATGAAAGAAAAAATAATAACCCAATTTAAAAATGGGCAAAGTAAAGATATGAAAGGCCAAGAGGTACATGAAAAGATGCTCAACATCTCTAGTCATCAGGGAAATGCAAATTAAAACCACAATGAGATATCACCTTATGCCCGTTAGAATGGCCATCATCAAAAAGACAACAGACAACAAAAGCTGGTGTGGATGTGGAGAAAGGGGGATCCTTGTGCACTTTTGCTGGAATTATAAATTGGTACAGCCATCATGGAAAACAGTATGGAGGATGTTCAAAAAATTAAAAGTAGAACTACCATATGACCCAGCAATTCTACATCTGGAAATACATCCAAAGAAGTGAAAACATTAACTTCATTAACTTGCAAATATATCTGAACACCCCTCACCATGTTCATAGCAACATTATTTGCCATAGAAAAGACATAGAAACAACCTAAGGGTTCACTGATGGATGGATGAATGGATAAAGAAGTTGTAAGATAGATAGATAGATGATATAGATAGATAATTGATAGATAGATAGATAGATAGAATGTTATTCAGACATAAAAAAAAATGAGGAAATCCTACCATTTGTGACAATATGGATGAGGTAAGTGAAACAAGTCTGACAGAGAAAGACAGGTACAGTATGATCTCACTTACATGTGGAATAAAAAGACAAAAGCAAAAACAAAAAACAAAAACAAACAAACTTATAGGAAAAGAGATCAGACTTCTGTAGACTTGTGGTTTCCAGAGGTGGAGGGTGAGGGACGAGGAATTGGGGGAAGGTTGTTAAAAGGTACACACTTCCGGTCATAAGATGAATAAGCACTAGGGATGTGACGTACGACATGATGCCTATAGTTAATACTGCTGTGTGATACATAGGAAAAGTTGTTAAGAGAATAAATCCCGAGAGTTCTCATCACAAGGAGAAAATTGTTTTCCTTTTTTTCCTTTCTTTTCTTTTTATTGTATCTATATGAGAAGATGGATGTTAGCTGAACCCACTGTGGTAATCATTTCACGATACAGTATTTGCCCCCTTATCTGCAGTTTTCACTCTTGTCTTCTAAAGAGCGCCTCACCACTCAGCTCCATCAGCCCCTGTCTGTGAAACTTTTCCTGTGCCTTGCCCCTGCCTCTGTGTAACTGAGCTTAGTACACACCTACATCATTATACATGTTGTTCTATACCATAGTTGTCTGTGTGTCTGTTTCTTCCACTAAACCATCCCCTTGGGTGAGAGAGACTGTGACTTATTTATGTCCTCAGCACACGGCAGAGTAAATAATCAGTCCAGGAGTCTCCCCTTATCTGTACTTCTGCTGTCTGTGGTTTCAGTTACTCATGGTCTAGAGGCAGATGATCCTCCTCCTGACATACTGTGAGGTCAATAGTAACCTAAATTGATGGCATAACGCCTGCATCATTCGTTTCCTTTCATCTCATCACATAGGCATTTTATCCTCTCACATCATCACAAGAAGAGCGAGTACAGTACAATAAAATGTTTTGAGAGAGAAAGGGACCACATTCACCTGACTTTTCTCAGAGTATTACTATAATTGTTCTATTTTTTATCATTTTGTGGTTATTACTCTACAATAATACTATTATGATCTCTTACCTGCCTAATTTGTAAATTAAGCTCTCTTATAGACATATATGTATAGGGAAAAACATAGCACATATAGGGTTCAGTACTATCCCCAATTTCAGGCACCCACTGGAGGTCTGGGAACATAACCTCCATGGATTAGGGGGACCCCTATTCATGTAAATCAAACCATCATGCTCTACACTTTAAACTTCTACAATGAGGTATGCCAATTTTTTCTCAATAAAAACTAGCAAAAGAAAGAGTCAAAGTATTTTTCCAGGAGAATAAAATGGTGGAGATCTATATAAGAGTGAAAGTGGCTGTCCAAGGGAATAAGAAATTAAGGACTCAGTGTTGGTTGAGATTTTATCTTTAAAACCAACTGGGACTGGCCTGGGCAAAGTGAAACGTAAGATCATGCTACACACATACCACACTGAAGTGCGTCACTTACTCTGACTCATTTACAGACCAACCCATAGTATTACCAGATTTGAATTAGGCCGAGAGGAAGAAAAGCCTCTGCAATTAGTCCAATTAGTGAAAGCTGCCCAGCCCCTTGGGCCTTATAACCCAGAAGATCCTATGACGCTCACAGTGTCTGTAGCAGATAAGGATACTATATGGACTCTCTGGGAAGCCCCAGGAGCAATACAGCCCCTCAGGTTTGGGAGCAAGGTCATGTTCTGCTCTTCGAATGTCTCCTATCCTTTGAAAAACAGCTTCTGGCTTACCACTGAGCCCTGGCTGAGACTGAAGGCCTGACCATGGAGCCCAAGGTACACTTTAATTACCATTGCTCATTACGAGCTAGGTATTATCTGAATCCCAGTTTATAGCACTGGACATGCACGGCAGCATGCCAAATTGAGTAGAAATGGTTCTGAAACATAAATAAGTTTTATGAGCAGGTGGCTCAGTCCCCCATGGCACCCACTCCAGCTATATTGCTTCTGCAATTGGAATCACATCCATTCAGTTTGCAAAAATGCACAGTCATTCTCCAAGACCCTGCTGCCTTCCAGCCAGGCCAACAGGCAAGTTAAGTGAGGATGTAGAAGGAATCACTGTCCCTGCGTCTTTCAAACCTTTGGGGGTAGTGCTAACTACTGCAGTTCTCTCAGGCACTGGTAGGGAGAGGAAGTCCCAGTGGCTTCTGCTTGGATCTTCCTACCTTAATAGCCCTCAGTCTATATATAAGTCAGGGAGCCAACATGCTGATTTTGCCAGTTCCCAGTGGGTCTATTCCAATCATGCATTTGGGAACTTGGGGAATAACCTGTGGGAAATTCAGACTTAGTAGGCCTGTTGTAAGATGGATTTACACCTGTACTCCATTTATCACCCAGCTTCTATAAACCCCAACTCTCATAGGCCATGGATGCATTTCAGGTCTCCAGGAATTAACATGAATTCTCATTTGTTTACTACAATTCCTAAAGATATTGTTAGTTCTCTTTCCTCAATTCACCATCATCTTGATACGTGGATGCAGATCCTTTGGGGGAAATCATGGAGGAATATTTACACTATGTGATTGTGGTAGTGTCACAGCTCCTTCTTCAAAGAGACTCAGTCTCTCCTTCATTCAAGAGGCTCTAAGTCAATGAATTGGCTTGAGTGGGTGCAGGGTGAGAGGGCACAGTGCTACTGGGGCAACAGAAGCTCAGTGCCTATTGTCCAGATATCAAATGTTTCTGACTATCTTTACTACACTAGTTGGCTGCCCATTTACCAGTCCCAAAGTCACTGATCAAATAGCCACAATAAGTCACCACATTCAGATTGCTGTTCCACCCCTACTGACCATTTCTGGAGCTGGGCCCATGTTGTCTTAGGCATGTAAGTGCTGCTGCTTGGTCTCAGCCACTCGGTGGGTGCGTTGTACTGGTGGCCTTTATCACCTTCACTCCCGGCTAGCAAGAGACAGACTGTGCAGTGCATTACAACATTATGGTGTTTCACTCATCAGTGCATTTTTTTCAAAGCTTTGGGTCCTCTTAGGGACATAGTGGAATGGGGGAGAGTCACACCCAAAAAATCTATCCTGACCTTTGTCTCCCTAAGTCTTTGGATTCCTTCTCTTCCACTACAATGAGGAAGGCATGGCACCTCAGCTTCATTGAAGTGGACCACTACTGAGTCCAGATTCAGTCAACTAAACAAGCGAACTGAAAATAACCATGCCAGCTGCTCAAGATCCCATAGAGCTTTCAAAATCTCTGGCCATTGCACCTATATCAATAATTGCAGTTTGATGTGCCATTATCAGAGAGTAATGTGCCATTATCAGCCTTGGTAGCAAATACTGTATTGGTCAGGATTTAGTCAGAAAAGTGGAAGTCACCTTAGGTACTTTCGGCACAAAGGGATTTAATACAGGAGATACTATTTAAAAGTATTAAAAGGACTAGACTCCTGAAATGGGGAGAGGGAAGAGAGTAACTGTTACCCAGAGATCAGGCACTGCAAGAAGTCACTACCAGCTGTGTTAATTGGCCTAGGCTGCCACAATGAAGTGAGACAAGGACTGTCACCCTCAAGGGGAGTATTCAAGGCAGCTGGAACTGGGATGATAGCTATGGACGTGGTTAGAAGAGGGATTTGCTTGCTAAATTGGATGTAGGTTGTAAGAGAAAGCTGTGGATGGCTCCAAGATGGCCTTGTGGTGATTCTTAATACAAAGGCCAGAATGACCCTTGATCCATGGACGTCTCTTCTCTCTCCATGCTTACTCCCATAGTGATCTCACCCAATCTCATGGACTTAAATGCTATACATTTCTGGGGTGCCTGGGTGGCTCAGTTGGTTGAGCATCATCTCTTGACTTCAGCTCAGGTCATGACCCCAGGGAGCTCACATCGAGCTCCATGCCAAGTGTGGAGCCTGCTTAAGACTCCACCTTTTTCTGCCCCTCCTCCACTTGTGCTCTGTTTCTCTAAAATAATTGAAATTTTTTAAAATGCTATATATTTCTGTGTAGACCACCAGCCCTAATATTTAACTCCTATATAGTATCTTCAGACTTGTACAACCAACTGTCTTCCCAAAATTATACCTTAAATAACTAACAGATATATCAGTTATTATATACCACACTGGAGTTAATTCTTTTTTAAGCTTTTCAAAAATGCTTCTGATATTTGTATTGATGTTTTCCCATCATAGTTTCACTCAATTTCTCAGACCAGACAAACACCTTGGCATTATCCTTGACTTTGCATCTTTGTCGCACACCTTATATCCAACCCATTAGCCAGATATAATCTCTACTTTAAAAGATGGTATAAATCCAACCACTCCTCACTCTCTCCACCCTAACCCTCTGGTTCTTGCCACCACCCCACCTTACCTGGACCCCTGCCCTACCCGCAGGCTGGTTGGTTTAGTTCTATATTTGAGCCCTTACTGTCTGTTGTCCACAAAGCAAGCAGAGTCATCCTCTTAACAGGTAAGTCAGATCATGTCTGGCACCTGTCCACTCCCTGCTCCTCAGTGGATAAAACTTACTGCCTTCTCTGTCACTCACTAAATCACCAGGCTAAATCCATCACCAGGCTAAATCAAGGAACCACGAAAGCCTTCCAAACACTCCCAAATGATCAAGACATAAGCTTAGGCCTTTAGGAACTTTGCCAGGCCTCTTTGGAACTTGTATTTGATTCTCCGCCTTTTGAAATGATAACATCTCAGCCTGTCATTCTCAGCCCAAATTCCTCAAGCCCTACATACCTCTTGCACCAATTTCCCAACAAATCCCGGCAGTGAATGAGTCATAATCATTCAAACACGTTTATTCTCACTTTTTCTTATTCCCCAGGTAGTGATAGAACATGGGTTTGGGAGTTAGCCCACCAGTCTCTCTAAGTCTCATATCTTTCATTCATGGTGTGGACACAATACCTACTTATCAGAGTTTTATAACATTAAATGGGATAAAATATACAAAATGCCTAGTTATAGTCAGTTCTCAATAAATGTTTCCTTTCCCTCTCTCTTACCCCAGTATCTAGTTACTTTCCCTTTCTGCTTTTTCTGCTTCTTTTATCCCACTTTCTTCTTGAATCAAGAGTCAACTTTGTCCTTATTCAGCCAAAAGAGATCCTTCCAAAATAAAATGGAAATTGAAGCAAACGTCCAAATTGTTTGACACTCTCGAACCCTACTTTTAATGATGTGCAGGAAGACTTTGAGGTTAAAGCAGCAAGTTGTGCCATTTGGAACTAACTTAATTATTTGGCCTCACCTGACTTGAAGAGACCAAGTTTTACTCCTCTACCTGTCCAGAGTGAATTAATGTAAGACTGACCAGTTTCTTCTATTGCCAGAAGTAATAAGATCTCAGAAACATGGTGGCTCAGAAAGGGGAATTCAATGTGGAACTGAATTCATTCGCTAGGATACTTAAATTTCATGGCTTGCAGAGAAACTCTATTGTGTTGAAATATGAATGTGTTTGGCTCACACCATGTTTTTATTTATATAATAT
Organism: Cryptoprocta ferox; assembly: GCA_028646485.1. Taxonomy (NCBI): domain Eukaryota; kingdom Metazoa; phylum Chordata; class Mammalia; order Carnivora; family Eupleridae; genus Cryptoprocta; species Cryptoprocta ferox. The sequence goes on along the minus strand of CM053576.1, from coordinate 108,282,806 downwards.
AGCTTAGTATAGTGAAAAAGAAAAAATGTTATATGCAGACCTTTCAAAAGTAACCTAGTTTTAAAATGTGCCCCCCCCATTTTATGAAAGAAAAGTGAGAAGCAGTACATAAGCTTTTGCAAGGAAATGAAAACCCCTGAAAAAATTAGGTTCCTAGAGATCTTTATATGTGGAAAAATATGGTCATAAATCCAACCAGCAAACTGCTGGCAGACAAGGTAATTTGTGGCCTAGCTTTAGCAGAGCAGAACCCTGATTACACCTGCAAAATGTTATCAAGGAACTGAAATGGATTGAACAAACCATCTATCATTTCAGAGCAGTTTTCCTTATTTATAATCAAACCTACATGTTATTCATCTCTGATTTAATAAGATATTACATTTTTGTGTAGAGTTTTCAAAAACATTATTTTCTGTTTCATTTATAAAGAAGCAGTTTTTCAGGCTCATGTGTATGCCCTTGGGACCCTGGTCACATGGAGCTAAGGTGACCAAACTCTGTGTTTGCAAAGCCTGGTCCCATCCCTTACCTGGAGGCAGCTCAGGAAGGAGCTGAGTCTGCAAGAAAGGTGGGTGATTGCCCAGCATCCCCGGGACTGGACTCCACCTGACTGGAATAATTCTGTGGTGTAGAAAAGTGACACCTACCTCCTATCAAAACTGATGACCTGGAGAGATTTAAGCAGAAAGAATCCATCCAACTGAAATAAATGTGTCTGGCCAAGGAGCAAAAATCTCTGAGCAAAATTAAGCGACTTGATCATTGAGCTCATGTCGGTCTTTCCATAGTCCTTGGATCAAAGAGGCTCTAAGTTCCCTTTTTAAATGCTGTATACACACAAGCAAATCAGGCAGCTTGTTTGCCATGTTTATAATGAACAACAACAAGGGCAAAAAGGAGCTACCACTGACACTAAAAGGAACCGGTCTTCACTCATAGGGAATTTGACTTCACTTTCCTTCATTTAGAGGTTGAGGTGGAGCAAGATAAAGCCTACATTTCCTATACTATTGCAATAGTATCTATATTTTTGGACAGGCAATGAATAATTCTGCAACATTTTTTTTTTTAAAAAGAAGCGCCAGTATGTTTGCAGACAAACTTATAACACACTTTACTACAAGGTCTGTGCAGGTAATAAAAAAATAAAATAAAATGTAAAAAGCAAAGCATTTCAGGGACCTTCTTAGAGGTCAGTAGGCAGCAGTGGGGACCATGGCAAACTTCACAGCTGATTGGATGGTACAAACTTAGAATAAATGGGGTAGCTGCCATTCAGCTTCCACTTTGTGTTGTTATGTAAAAATTCAGGTTTCAAGAGTAGATGAAAATCTGGGTTTTTAAATTTTTTCATTTATTGTAAACACAGTTTAGTTTAAACAAGCAAAATATTCCTGGGACTCCATAGTTTGCAAACTCCAGTTAAGCCAATCATTCTGACATTGCTGAGACCCTTGATGTCGGGGAGCAGGTGAGGTCCAAGAACAGTCACTGACGAGGTGACCACAGGAAGACAAGGTATGAAAAGGGGAAAATAAGTTCAGCTTGGAGCCACCAGTTTTGGCAAAGGGCAACCGGGGACCCGAGGACATTCTCCTGGGGAGTGTATCCATACCTATGAGGCAAACTGAAGGGAAGAGTGGAGACTGAGAATTAGCAGACCAAGAAGTAGCAGGAAAACCAAGAGGGGGAAATCACAAACACCTAGAGAAAAGAGGAGGTTACGGAGGGAGGGGTCAGGTGGAGTGGAGTGCTACCCTGAAGCAAAACCTTTTACTGGGTATCTTAGTCAATTTGGGCTGCTGTAACAAAACTATCAAAGTCTGGTGGTTTAAAAAAACAGAAATGTATTTCTCACAGTTCTGGAGACTGGGAAGCCCTAAGATTAAGGTCAGCCAATTCAGTTCCTGGTAAGGACCCTCTTCCTGGTTATGTCTTCATGTGCTGGAGGGAGAGGGAAAGAGGAACTAAGTTCTCTCAGGGCTCTTCTTATCCCATCATAAGGGTCCCACCTTCATGACCTGATCACCTCGCAAAGAACCCACCTCTTAAAACCATTACAGTGGGCATTAGGGCTTCAACACATGAATTGGGAGGGATGGGACACAAACATGCAGCCCATAACACTTGGTAAGACAAGAAAGTGTCTGCTGGATTTGGCCATTAGGAGGTCCTCAGTGGTGACCTTAGTGAGCATGCTGGAAAGACTGAAAGATCAACCCCACTGACCCAACCTTGTGTGGTCCCTCTCACATCATGCCAGGGTTGGTTTGTGTGACAGATAACATGTGATGGAGGAGATGATGTGTCACTTCTAAGTTTGGGTTATAGAGGACTGTGGCATCTTCTTAAGTGTGTTTCTCTCTCTCTGGTCTCTTGCTCTAGGAGAAACAAGCTTCCACGTTGTGAGAACCCCCATGGAGAAGGCTCACCTGGAGAGAACAGAAACCCCTGAACAACAGCCAGCAAGAACCAAGGGCTGCCAACAACCATGGAAGGGAATGTGGAAGTCTCCTCCAGTCTCAGTTGACCCCTGATTGATTGTAGTTCTCCTGGAAGCTTTATTGCAAGTCTGTGAGAAATCCTGAGCCAGAACCACCGAGGTAAGCCACTTTCAAATTCCTGGATCCTGTAAGATACCAAATCTTTGTTGTTATAAATTGCTACATATTTAAGTTATTTGTTACACAGCAATAGATAATTAACACTTTGAGAGCCATTTCAGTGGAGGGATGGGGTAGAATTCAAGACCCAGTAGACTAAATAGTGATTTGGTCAAGAGGAAATTGAAAAGGGCAATGTAGATGAACTCTGTCAAGAACTTGACTATAAAGAATGGATGGATGATTGACAAAAATAGCAAGGATTTAGCATCAAGAAAGAGTTTGTTGGTTTTTATACTTTAATGGGAGAGGCTTTATCATGTTTTTATTTGGGGAAGGAAAAACCGATAGAGAGAGAGTCTGATGATAAAGATCATTGGGGAATGCTGATTCATCAGTGTCTTCGTGGAGGCAGAGGAAAGGGGACACATACATTCTCCTGGTGACAGGAGGACAGTGAGGGCACAGATCATGCAAGCTGTGAGAGGGAAGAAATGACATCCTAATAGCTCTGCCATGTTTGACTCTACATCTTGCTGGTTCTAAAACAAAGGCTATAAATATGTCATTTCCAAGTTGCCTAGTCTTTCCAGGTTCCAAGAATTTTAATGTGCTCCCAAGTCTCCACCCAAGGAGAAAACGTAGGGGCCCTAATATCAAACTGTAAGAAAGGAATAAATTCACAATGTGAACAGTTTTAGCTTTGTTCTGGGCATGTTATTTCATATAATCAAAGCTATAAGTGTCTAAGTGTAGGAGACCCACGGTTTTGGGTTGATTGGATACTGAAGATAGAAGGATTCCTCTCTGGACCACAATGAAGTCATTCCATAAAAGGAATGGGCACATGAGTCTAATCCCATCTTCAGATTTTGTGATAATTCTCTCCCAGCCTGAACTTTCCCTCTTTCATGCTTTTATTCACTGTTTTCCTCCATCTGATATGTTCTTCACCCCATCCTGTGCACAGGCTTTTTTCAATCACCCCTAACCAGTTCAAAGCCTTCCTTCTTTGTTTCCTAATGCTGGCCCCTGTTTGACATGTCTTCTTCTGATTCCTGTAGCATTTTCTTTGAACACTGTACTTTTGTGTGTTGTGACTTCTATTAGTTATTCGTATACTTATAATATTGCCCAAGTTACCCTAGCACACTTCTAATTCAGAAATTATGCCACATTCACCTTCACTCATATATAACCAGGTTCATAATAATCTGGTTACATGGAATCCTGTATGTAAAATAATTCTAACATAATCCTTGACACATAGGAGGTTCTCTTTTATGGTTTGCCTTTCCTTTTGACTGGACGGAAGGGTTAATGTTCAGGTGGATAAATGGTTGTGTGAACTGACCAACAAAGGAAAGGACTCGTATTTTTATCTGTCCTCGAAGCACCCCAATAAACAGAATGCTGTATACCTTAGGAATATCTTACCTCATTTTTAACCTATCTGTGGGGAACACATGAGACAATCACATTGAAGATCCTTTTCAATTCCGACAGCTACCTGTTTTTCATTGGGAAGTGGTTTAAGGTCATCCTGATAATAAATAACCAATATCTCTGCAGTTCCAGCTCTTGGTTTCAGAGGCCCCTGTGGCTATGTGTTTTCCACGTCAAATCTGCCAAAATGAGGAAAAGTCCCCCATACTGACTATTGCAGAAGAAGCAAGAATCCATTAGAGTTCAGAGAAGGCTTTCTTACTCATCACAGAATTAGTGTTCATAGTCTCTCAGTGAGATCAGTTGGGCAAGTGTTAGTGCCATTATACAGTAAAGTTTCAATTCCATTTCATTCCACTGAAATATATATATTGATTGTGTTAGGAGCTATTTGCTTTTCTTGGGGACACAAGTGTGCTTGTGGTTTTATTCTCATTTGAGCAGATATTCCTCTTTCCTTGGCTTTGAAGTAAGAACAAAAGCAGAAGGTACACAGAAGGTCTGAGGTATAAAGGAAGAGAAGGAAAATCTGCACTAATGTACATAAGTCTGCAGTTTATAGAATGTCAGCTGTGCCAGCCACTTGACAGTTGTCACTCTGACCCTTATAACAACCCCATAAGACAAATATGATCCCTATTTCACAGACATGAAAACAAAAATCTCATGACATTACTCAAGTTTCCACAGCTAAAAAGCAGCCAAGTTAGGATTTCATCCCTCTCCAAAGCTTTAGCATTTGCCACTACACCAGGCTGTAGAGGGAATAGAACCTTCCCTGTACTTTTGTTCAATTGCAACAGCTGCACCAAGTCATTGAAACTTAGTCTTTTTAAAAACTGTCTCAAAAAAAAACTGTCTCACACAATGTATTTTTCTCATTTACTTGTTATGGTGATCTATTTTTAACATAGAAAAAACTATGGGGAATAATAACACAAGATAGATCTCTGGGCCCACTGGCAGAAAACAAATTCTGGCAATTCACCATTTTGCTCCCAATCTTTTGTTTAAAACAAATTAATCATACAATTGAAGTCTCTAATATAACTTTTCTTAATCTCATTTCCCTTCTTCCATTCCCAGAGACAACAGTTATTATGAGATGGGTTTGTATCACGCCTGTGTTTTTATACTTTTACCACATATGTATTATCATAAACAACATTTGTTATTTTTCTATGGAGTTTTTAAAACATTCACTGATTGGTACCACACTTTATATAATATTCTACAACCTGTATTTTTGCTTAACATACTCAATATATTGGAGATTTCTCCTTGCTTATGTATGTAGCACTAATTTATTCATCTTAACTCTGTATAAAAGAGAATTTTATTGCATGGAGACTAGCTATTGATTATTTTGTTGATAAACATAGAGGTTATTTCTAAATTTGTGATGGCAAATAATGTGACCACATTCTTGTACATGTCTTCTTGAGTAGAGAGATGTGTGAGAGTTTTTCTAGACCAGCACTGTCCAGTAGAGATGTGGTTACACTGGCACTCCGAGGGAGGCAGGTGAGGCATAGGAGGCACCATAAAACTCAGTAATCAAGATAAATAATATTTTATTGCAGCATTTAAAAGACAAATTAATGGGGGGAAAACTCCATGGAAAACAAAATATCAAGGATCAGTAACAGTCGCTTGCTGAGGCAGCTTAAAGCCTGAGACAAAAGCAAAAATAAATAATATTGGGGCACCTGGGTAGCTCAGTCTGTTGAGCCTCCGACTCTTGATGTTGGCCCAGGAGGTGATCCCAGGGTTGTGGGATGGAGCCTTACATCAGGCTCCATGATGACCATGGAAACTGCTTATGATTCTCTCTCTCTCTCTCTCTCTGTCTCTCTCTCTCTTCCCCCCCCCAAACACAGCTCCTCTTCCCCACTCACATGCACTTCTCTCTCTCTCTCTCCCACAACTCCACTTCCCCACTCATATGCACCTCTCTCTCTCTTTCTCTCTCTCTCTCAAAAAAAAAAAAGTAACACTGATCTTGTCCTCTTTTCAGAAACTCCTAACATATTAGTACATTAAAAGCTTTGATGAATATTGCAGAAGAGAACCCTATTCAACTTTGTTTAATCCTACAATCCCATATGTATTTAACCACATAACCTTATTGTAAGCAACACCATATATAACAGTAGAGTATTTTTCAGGACAAACTTAATATAGTCTAGCTTTTTTTTAACCTTTTTTTTTTTTTGACTGATAAAGAAACCAAGGCATTGGAAATTCAGAAAGATCTTTCTAGTTAACTAGGAGTAAATCAATAAAAAGATGTTGTAAATATATGAGTTCTTTTCTTCATTAATAAGTGTGGTATAAGGAACAGTTTTTAATCTTTCTTAAATTATTTTTGCAGACTTTAGGTCATTATGATTATTATCAATTCATTGAGGACTGTGAATATGATTGTATAAATTGTAATGGATTGAGTTAAATTTGTGCTGATACAAAGTAAAATAATACGCTTCATTTCTGCTTACTGCATGAGGAAACGAAGACCCAAGAACTTGATTTTGCTGAAAATAAGAGTTAGAAAATCTGGGGGCACTTGGGTGGCTCAGTCGGTTGAGGGACCGATTCTTGATTTAGGCTCAGGTCATGATTCCAGGGTCATGGGTTCAAGCCCTACATCTGGCTTTGTGCTGAGCATGGAGCCTGCTTAAGTCTCTCTCTCTCTCTCTCTCTCTCTCTCTCTCTTTCTCATCCCCTCCCCTCCCTTTGCTCCTCCACCCCTCTCTCTCTAAAATAAAAGAGTTAAAAAATTAGAAAATCTGGACAAAATATAAAGCAACTATCCTACACTCTGGAGACAAAACAAAAGCAGACAGTATTTGGAGGAAAGTTGAAATCTGCACAAGAAACATAACAGAACATGGTAAGTTTCCACTTTTTGCGGATTTTCTCTGGAAAGCAGTAACTTGAAGATGGATCAATAGAAAGTATATGATCTGAACAGGAAGAAAACCAGAGACTTACAGATATATGGAACAATTTCAAGGGATCTAACGTGTGTAAATGTAGTTAAAGAAAGAGGAGAGAAAGAGAAAAGGACAAAAAACAAGGATCTCAAGAAATAATGACCAGAAACTTCCAATTGGTTAAAGGGGTTAATTTAAAGATTCCATAGTTTCATGAACCCCAAACAGAATAAATTGGAAGAAAATCATACTTAGGCCATTATGCTCAAACAGGCAAAAACCAAAGATAAAGGGAAAATCATGGAGTCATTATTTCTGCAAAAATGGCACATTACATTTAACAACATTTTATTTTAAAATTTAGTTTGTCTGATTAAGTATGGCTACTCTGGTTTTCTTTTGACATCCAGTAGCATGACAGATGGTTTTCCATCCCCTCACTTTCAATCTGCAGGTGTCCTTAAATCTAAAATGAGTCTCTTGTAGGCAGCATATAGATGGATTTTTTTTTTATCCGTTCTGCTACTCAATGTCTTTTGATTGGAGCATTTAGTCCATTTACATTCAGAGTGATTATTGAAAGATGAATTTAGTGCCACTGGGTTACCTATAGAGTTGGTGTTTCTGGTGATGTTCTCTGGTCCTTTGTAGTCTTTGTTGCTTTGGTCTTTTTCTCCCCCCTTCACTTAGAGAGTCCCCCTTAAAATTTCTTGTAAAGCTGCTTTGGTGGTCATGAACTCCTTTAGTTTTTATTTGTCTGAGAAAGCCTTTATCTCTCCCTCTATTCTGTATGACAGCCTTGGTGGATAAAGGATTCATGGCTGCATATTTTTCTTATTCAGCACATGCAGTCAGCCAGCTTAAGTGTCCTTCTCCATATGCTCACACTGCATATGAAATGTGATGCCCAATGAAGCAATTAAATTACTGATTCACAGTTTTTTCTTTGCTTATCCTTTCCCAACTAGACTGCATGCCTTTAGAGGAAAGAGAATTGTTCATAGGAAGTACTAGATTCCTACTCAGTGAATGAATGAACATAGCAAATACCTAAGCCTAACATTTAAGGCAAACAAAAGTGTTCATTTATCTTTTCTCCTCCATTCATTCAAAAAAAGAAAAAACATATAATGAATAGTATATATAATGAATAGTATATATATATATGTATACTATATATAGTGTATCTCTGTGGTTAAAATTATATATAGATGTAATTATATATGCTATATAACATATAATTTTAATTTTAAAATGATTTTTATTTATATACACAGTATTTAAAAATTTACCTTATGATTACCACATGCCATGATTAATATTTTGAGGGATGAAAAGATGATTCATTAAAGGTGCAGAAATACAGTAAGATCCAAGTATTATATTTTTTATCATTTTAGTTTTTTTATCATGATAAATGTATTATTTAATAAGACTATTTCTTCTCTTAATTTCTTTCTAATACTATTTAAAGACAAATTTTTGCATTGTCTTATAGAGTTTGTTGGTATGTAGATGTAATACATATGATAACTGCAACATAAAGCATGGTGGGGGCATATATGGATGGACTTATACAATTAAAGGATTATATATGTGTGAAGAAGTATAAGATTGACTCTAAGTTATTAACTCTAAATTAACTGTAAGACTCTGAAAAACTAAGGATGTATGTTATAATCCTTAAAACAAAATATAACACAAAGAAATATCACTTAAAATCCAACAGATAACATTAAAATGGAATTCTAAAATGTATATTAATAACAAGAAGAAGGTAGAATAAAAGCCAATAAAGGAATAGTAAACAGAGGGAACAAACCAAATAATAAATTAGTAGACCTAAATCTAATCACATTAATAATATTAAATTCTAATGGACTAAATTTGCCAAAAACTGTCAGAATGGATTTTTTTAAAAAGCCAAGATTAAACTTATGCTGTCTACAAGAGACATTTTTTTGAACAAAATGTAGCTTTATCATAGAGACATATTTCCCTTGTTTTCTTAATGTTTATTTATTTTTGAGAGAGAGAGAGAGAGAGAGAGAGAGAATGTGAGCAGGGGAGGGGCAGAGAGAGAGGGAGACACAGAATCTGAAGCAGACTCCAGGCTTTGAGCTGTCAGCATAGAGCCTGACTGCAGGGCTTGAACCCATGAACGGTGAAATTATGACCTGAGCCGAAGTCAGCTGCCCAATCGACTGAGCCACCCAGGCACCCTGTATCATAGAGACATATTTTAAATATAAAGATGCGGAAAGATTGAAATTAAATACATGGAAAAATATACACTATGTAAGTAGCCACCATAAGAAGGCTGAGATGGATATATTAATATCAGGGGTGCCTTGGTGGCTCTGTTGGTTAAGCAGCCGAATTCAGCTCAGGTCATGATCTCACAGTTTGTGGGTTCAAGCCCCACATCAGGCTCTGTGTTGACAGCTCAGAGCCTGGAGCCTGCTTTGGATTCTGTGTCTCCCTCTATTTCTGACCCTCCCCTGCTCACACTCTGTGTCTCTCTCTCAAAAATAAATAAGCATTAAAATTTTTTTTAAATATCAGATAAAACATATTCTCAGATAAACAGTAGAATTTTGCCAAAGGATAAAAGAGGCATTTCAAAATGTTAATGTTATCTATTGGATTTTTAGATCAATTAATTATATATATATACACCTATGAGCCTCAAAATAGAAGTGGAAATTGATAGAATTAAAACAGAAATTGACATAATACATAATCCTATTACATAATCATAGTAGGAAAATTTAACACTCTTCTCAGAATTTGATGGAACAACTAGATCAAAAAAAGCTAAGAAATAGATAATCTGCCTCATTTAATTACTATTTATAAATCATTATAGCCAACAATGGCAGAATATGTGTTCTTTTCAAGTGTACATGAATCATTTACAAGAAAAGACCATATGTAGGTTGTAACAACAGTTTCAATCAATTTAAAAGGATTCAATTCATACAAAATATATTCTTTTACCACAATGGAATCAAATTAAAACAAATAACAGAAAGATATCTGGAAATTTTCTAAATACCTGGGAACTAAATAAAACACTTCTAAGCAAGCCAAGGGTCAAAGAAGAAAACATAAAGGAAATAAAATGTTTGAACTGAAATATACAGAATACACAACATATCAAAGTTTATAGGATACAGGTAAAACAATGCTTAGGGGGAAATTTATAGCATTTAGTACTTATAAAAGCAGAAAGATCTCACATAAGTAATCAAAGGCTTTACTTTAAAAAAATTAAAAAAAAATTTTTTTTTAATGTTTATTTTTGAGAGAGACAGAGTGTGAGTGGGGCAGTGGGGGGAGGCAGAGAGAGACAGAGACACAGAATCCAAAGCAGACTCCAGGCTCTGACCTGTCAGCACAGAGCCTGATGTGGGGCTCGAACTCACGAGCTGTAAGATCATGACCTGAGCCAAAGTTGGATGCTTAACTGACTGAGCCACCCAGGCACTCCTAAAAAAAATTTTTTTTTTAAGTAAAATAGAGTTCAAAACAAGTAGCTCGAAATTTATAAAAACAGTGCCATTTATGATAACATCCAAAAATGGGATATTTAAGAATAAATACTACAAAATATGTGCAAGGACCTGTATGCAGAAAAAACTACAATACATTGATAAAGAAAGCCACTAAGACCTAAATAAATGCAGAGACATACAATATTCATGGATTGGAAGTTTCAAACTTGTTAAGATCTCAATTCTCTCCAAAGAAGCCACAGCTATAATGCAATACAAATCAAAATCTCAAAAAGTTAATTTTGTAGATTATAATAAACTAATTCTAAAATTGATATGTGAAAACAAAGAAATTTATAATAGCCAAAACAATTTTGAAAAAGAAAAATAAGGAGTATACACATACTTGATATCAAAACTTATAAATCTAAAGCCATCAAGGCAACGTGGTGTCGGTAAAAAGACACACAGATGACTGAATCAGAATAGACTAGGCAGAAACAGACCACACCAATATAGTCAACAAATATTTGGCAAATGTGCAAAAGCAAATCAATGAAGGAGTGAGAGTCTTTTGAACAAATGGTGCTGAAACAATTGGATATTCATATGCAAAAAAGTTAACCTCAACTCATTCCTCACATCTTACAAAAAAATTAACTCAAAATGGTTTATAGACCTAAATGAAAAAACATAAAGCTGTAAAATATCTAGAAGCAGACACAAGGGAAAAAAATCTTTGTAAACTTGGTTTAAGCAAAGAGTTCTTAGATATGATACCAGAAATATGACCCATAAAAGAAAAAATAAATTAGACTCCATCAACACTAAATTTAAAAAGAATAAAAAGGGGTGCCTGGGTGGCTCAGTCAGTTGAGTGTCCAACTCTTGATTTCAACTCAAGTCATGATCCCAGGGTCATGGGATTGCGCCTCCGTTGGGCTCTGACCTGAGAGTGGAGCCTACTTAAGATTCTCTCTCTCTCTCTCTCTCTCTCTCTCTCTCTCTCTCTCTCTTTCATCCCTTCCCCCCTCCATCTCAGGCCCATGCCTCATTCACACATTCTCTCCCTCTAAAATAAAATTAATAAAAGAATAAACAACCAAGTCAGAAAATGCAAGAAAGTATTTTCAATACATATACTTGACAAAGCATTTGTATTCTAAATATATAACGGTCAAAATTCAACAATGACATGAACACAATTTTTTTAATGCAAAAGATTCAAACCCTTCACCAATAAAGAAAATAGATGGCAAACAAACCCATGAGGAGATACTCACCATCATTAGTCATTAAGAAAATGCAGATATAAAACATTTTAATAATTATTACTATATACTGATTTAGAATTATCTTTTTTTTAATTGACAATATCAACTGTTGGTAAAAATGCAGAACTGGAACTCTAATATGTTGTTGCTAGGGATGCATAACGATGGAACCACTTTGGAAAACCAGCTTGGCGGTTTCTTATAAACATTTGTGTAGCATATTTCAGCATCCCATTGTTCAGTATTTACCCAAGAGAAATGAAACTTACGTTCACACACAAATCTGTACACAAATGTCGATAGCTGTTCTATTTATAATTGTCAAAAACTAGAAACATCCTAAATATCCTTCAATATGTGAAATGGAAAATAAAATGTGATATCCTTTGGCAAATTTAATGCAATTACTTGGCAATCATAAGGAATGGACTGACCACACAGATAAATCCTAGCATTGTCATGCTGAGTGACAGAAACCACACACAAGACAGTACATACACTATTTAGGTAAAATTTCAAACTAACCTACAGTAAAAACAAAAACAAAACAAAACAGAATCTATCAGTGATTATCTGTGATCAGGAGTGGAGGGAACAATGCACTGCAAAGAGGTATAACGAATCTTTTGAGGGTGAGGAAATATTCTGTATCTTAATTGGAGGGGTAGTTTCACAGGTGTATATACTTGTCAAACTCACGCTATTTACACTTGAAACAGGTACAGTTTATTGTAAATAAATATAAATAAATAACTTCTAATAAAGTTGATATGAAAAAGACATCGCTAATCATTTTCCTTTCTTATAATATTCTTCTTTCTTCTAAACATGAATAAAACATACATTTTTTTGACTAGTAAAGTGATTTGCCTAATAAACTCACAATATAGCATCTTTCTAGAGTCTCTTCTCATCTATCACAGTTTCTCCATCTTTTTTCCTTCACCAGCTCCTTTGAATGCCAAGTAGCATAAGCATTCTGGAGCACTAACTCTACCTCTCTAGACAGAATCTAACTTCTGTTGCCCAGATTGAATTGAACTAAACTTCTTGAATTCTGCATTTTTCCATCCACGCATATCCAGGTGTTACTGGCTCAGACTCAGAGATCAATGCAACTGAATTATTGATGCCTGGGGAGATTGTATTCAGATTCCCATTAACCGCCTGGAACTATAGGCCAGATTGCTCCCAGGAAAACTTGTCAACCAGGAATATTGCCATCAATGTCTAGTACTCAGAGTCACAAACTCAGAATGGGGCTTAGAGAACACTAGTCTAGTCCCTGGCTTCTATTCAACCTGACCCCATCTTCCAGCCTCTTCTTGAACACTCCAGTGATGAGAAGCTCACAGTGAGGTTTGTTGTTTTCCTTATAATTAATCAAATCTCTCCCTTGAAGTTGACTCCTTGATTCCTTTCTGGCCTCTTTCTCCACTTTCTGGGGTGCCCAGAGTTACCTCAACTTCCAGTTGCCCATGGCCCCTTCTGTACATCTAGGCAGTTCCCACCAGAGGGCACTCCAAGCACTGCTCAGTCTCTCCTCTGCAGATCTGTCCTCTGCTCCCATTTCTTCAACCTGCTCTCTGCCTTGTGACAAGGTGTCAACCAAACTAATATCTGCCAAGAGATACTGTCATTTCAGATTATTTAGTGCTTTAAACCCAAATAAAAGTAGATATATACCTAGGAGTAGAATTGCTGGATTATATGGTAACCCTACATTTAACACTTTGAAGAACTGCCAAACTGTTTTCCAAAGATTGCACCATTTTATATTCCCACTAGTAATGTATGGGGGTTCTTTCTGATTTCTTCACATCCCCTTCAACCCTTATTATTGTATATCTTTTTTAGTTAGAGCTGTTCTGGTATGTGTGAAATGGTATCTCATTGTGGTTTTGACTTGCATTTCCCTAGTGATTAATGATGTTGAGCATATTTTATGTACTTATTGGACATTTCTATATCTTCTGTGAAGAAATGTCTATCTGAATTTTTTGTCCATTTTTAATTGGGTTATTTTTCTATCTATTATTGAGTTGTAAAAGTTCTTTATATTCTGAATATAAATCCCTTATCAGATATATGATTTGCAAATATTTCCTCTCAGTCTGTTGGTTGCTATTTTACTTTATTGGTAGTCTCCTTTGAAGTACGAAACTTTTTAATTTGGATAAATCCAACTTGCCAATCTTCTCTTCCATTGCTTGTGCTTTTGGTGTCATATCTAAGAAATCATTGCCTGATCCAACATCACAAAGATTTATTCCTATGTTTGCTTCTTTTTTTTATATTTTAGCTCTTACACTTATCTACCTTTATAATTCATTTTGAGTTAATTTTTATTGTGTGAGATAAGGGTTCAAATCATTCTCCTGCATGTAGATGTCCAGGTGTCTCAATACAGATTTGCTAAATGAATAATGAAAAGTTTGATATGACTTGTCTTCAGAGATCCCCAAGCATCTAGGTTTTTTCTATGGTTCTTATAAGCTAAAGGAAAATAATGACCTATTAAACAGGTACCAGACAGAACAAATCTACCTAACATATTTCTAAGGCTTTAGAATAAAGGAGAGAATGCACTAAAACTGTTGACAAAGTGTGATGGCATTTCAGCCACATTAGGCTCTGCAAATAATTCTGCTAGTAGCCAAGGGGGGGACGCCGTGAAGGGTTAGAGTATTCATAGCACCTCTAATTTGGGAAGAAGAATGCCTCATTCATAAAGGAATATTAGACCTCAGCTGAATTTAGAAGACCGGATAAAGATTACATAGAGCCCCTAGAGTCCAAACGAATACCTTACATAAGACAACAGGTCTTATTTTCATCTTTAAAATGTCCTATCCCAAATTGTCAATTAAAAATATTGGAAGTTGTGTCCATCTTTAAAATTCATCTCTGGTTTCATACTGGCCTAGTTTATGTGCTGCCTCTGTGAACCCTTTCCAGCCTCCCCTAGATACCTCTGCCCTCAGAATTCCAGCTACCCTGGCTTTCCCAAATCCTCAACTCTGTCTTATCAACTCAGAGAGATCATCACCCTCTGTTTGGGTTTCCCTTCCTTTTGCTGTGACTTGGAAACTTTCTTTAATCAATAAGCTGAGGAAATTGTGGGCTCATCTTGATCATTTCCTTTTGCTCAAGAACCACTGTCACGTACTGTAGTTCAACACCTGAACATTGCTTCATATATTTTTCTACTATTTTAGTTATAAATACAGTCCTGGTTTTTATATCATAACCATTTGTGGATGCCCCATGTCATGTTTTTCATTTTCATTTTGATTCAAATGTTAAAGATTTTATTTATTGTTTTCCATTTTTTAAAATTTATTTGAGACAGAGAGAGAGAGAGAGAGAATGATCAGGGAAGAGGGGCAGAGACAGAGACAGAGAGAATCCCAAGCCCGCTCCATGCTTAGCACAGAGCCCAATGCAGGGCTTGATCCCATGACCCTGGGATCATGACCTGAGCTGAAATCAAGCATTGGGCACTCAGCTGACTGAGCCATCCAGGCGCCCCTAAGATTATATTTTTTATGTAATTCTACACCTAACGTAGGGCTCACAACACTGAAATCAAGAGTCACATGCTGTACCAACTGAGCCAGCTAGGCGCCCTTGATTCAAAATATTTTAATTTATCGTGTGATTTCTCCTTTGACATACAGGTTATTTGAAAGTTTACAGATAATGTGCACAGAGAGGAGCATTGAAATTTGACTACAATTATGGATTCATTTCTCCCTCCAGTTATATAAGTTTTGCCTATAGATTTTGAAGCTCTGTTATTTGATGTATACAAATTTAGGTTTACCTTCTTGATAAACTGGCTTCTTTATCATGATGTAATGTCTTTCATTATCACTTATAATATTTTCTTCTCTACAGCCCAAGTGTTCATCAATAGATGAATGGATAAAGAACGTGTGGTGCATGTATGGTATTTTACTCAGCCATGAAAAAGAAAACATCTTGTCATTTGCAACAACATAGATGGATCTAGAGGCTATAATGCTAAGTGAAATGAGTCAGTCAGAGAAAGACAAATACCATACGATTTCACTCATATGTGAAATTTAAGAAATCAAACAAACAAATTAAAAAAGAGAGAAAATCAAAAACAGACCCTTAACTATAGGGAACAAACTGATGGTTACTAGAAGGGAGGTAGGTGGGGGGGATGGGTGAAATGGGTAAAGGGGATTAAAATCATGATGAACACTCAGTTATGGATAGAACTGTTGAATCGCTATATTGAACACCTGAAACTAATATAACATTGTATGTTAATCATAGTAGAATTAAATTTTTTAAAATATATTCCTTGGTCTAAAATCTACTTGGTCTGTTATTAATATAACCTCTCCAGATTTATTTTAACTAATTTTTTCATAGTATATATTTTTCCATCCACTAACTTTGAACCTGAATATTTGTAATTCTAGCAGGTTTCTTGAATGTAGCATATAGTTGGATCTTGCTTTTTTAGTCTGGAAATTCTGCCTTTTAATTGGAATGCTTATACCACTTACATTTCATGTTATTACTGATACGGTCGTATTTAAATTTACCATCTCACTGTTTTCTCTTTTCCCCATCTGTTTTTTATTCATTTCTTCTGCTTTCCCTACATTATTTTGGGGTTGAGTTGTTTTTTAGGATTCCTTTCCTTTTCCACGATCAGTTTATTACCTAACTCTTTTTTTAGCTGTCACTCCAGAGTTTATGCACTATACATCTTTAACACAGTTCACATTCAGATTTATACCTCTCTCTACAAATTTAGTGTAAGAATCTTACATTAATGAATTAACTAATTAAGTGCATTAATGAATTAATTAATAGAATTTAATTGATTTTATGGCATTTGCATTCTAGTCAATGCTGAAACGAACTGCATCCCTGTAGGGAAGAATCCTTTTCTTTGGGTTCCATAGGGCCCACACCCTGTGAATGCTTACTCCTCTGGAGGCTCCCATCCCCTCACTGGCTTCATTGAACTTGGATGCTACCACGCACTTCTCAGAACAACTATCTCTCTCTCACAAGTGTCACAGCTGCACAGACTTAAAACCATCTTTATGAGGTGAGTGAACAGAAATATAATTAAATTATTTATTGTGAGGCACAACCATATGGCTTGTGTTTAAAGAAACTCAGCATCTTTCCTTGTGAAAAAGGAGCTCTAAGAAGAGCTTATTCTCTCTCCCAGAAGGATTCTTTCCCTGGGAGGATAAGGAAGGGATAGGACTTATGCAAACTGAAGACAAGGGAAAGGAAAGAAACTCACCCTGTCAGGAGAGTCTCCCTCTCCCAAGGCCCTTTCCCTTTCCCTGACTTCATCGCCCACCTTACCCTGCCCCTACCACTGCTCCTCCTACATATGTTCACCCTCCTTCACTTTCTTTCATTGTCCTCCTCCTGCTCCCACCCAGCCCACTAGGTGGGAGAGGGTATTTGACACCCCTGACCTAGCCTCTGACTACACTGAGCAAAGCCAAACCCTGAACCTATGAAGGTTAAGACAAAGGGAACTAACACAGGTTAGTACATATTTAACCTTCCTCAACAGTGCATTTCACTCATCCACATCCCAAGCTATGACTGGTGGGAAGAAATGGGACATGATACAATTAACATAGAACCTTTTAAGATCACAGTTTAATGGACTTATAGAGAGAATGAGTAAATCTCTTACTTAGAAATAAATCCACTCAGTGGTATTAAATCATCCAAGCACCCATATTACCATCTGGTACCATTCCTCTTTCTTTTATCATGGGATAATGGAGATGCTATAAAACAATCAGCAGCCTTTTCTAGAAGGTTTTGCTTAACATTTATTGTTACCCTAGCTTATTTGCCATGCCTGGACCTAAGCCCAAAGCCTATTAGAGAATCAAAAGGCCAGGCAAGAAAGGAAATGACTCTTCATGAGTTCATTCCTTCATGTGCCAAGAGCTTTATCCTTTGATTCTTGGTGAGATTACCATAAGGTTACCACAAAAAGTCAAGACAGCTATTAAAAAACTGTAAGGCAGTAAAATCATAGGTTTATTTATTTGTTCCTGAAAGGGTCAGACCACCTAAATCACTATTTAATTGCAAATTTCTCATTAGAGGTCTTTTTTTTTCCTTTTAGAATACAGGAAAGCCAATGTCGCACCTTACAGAGGTAAGCATTGGGGGTTCAGGGGAATTTGTGACAGAAAACCTTTTCCAGAACACAAAATGCCATCTCTACTACACCAAGATCTCTACTACACTTTCATTTTATGAAATAGGTTCATGATAGTGCACAGCCTGATATTCTCCAAAGAGTGCAGGTATCAGATTCCACAAAATGGATGTGACAATTGGTAGATTTTTGAATTGTAGCACCACACTGAAGCTCTGGCTGTTTTTCTCCTCCATGAGTTCTTCAGAAATCTAAATGGCAGCCCCTAAAGGACAAGAATCATGTCGAACTCAACAATATTCTCCCACCCCTTATCATTTTTCATATTTTAAATACTTAATGATTGCAGATTATGTTCAGGCCTGAAATTCACACCTATCTATGTAGGCTCTGCTGGGTCTCTCTTATAAAAGCCTGCTATGCCCTAAGAAGAAAGACAAACTTTTGTTTTTAAGTTTATTTATTCATTTTGAGACAGAGATAGCACGAGTCGGGGAGAAGGGCAGAGGAAGGGAAAGAGAGAGAGAGAGAGAGAAAGAATCCCAAACAGACTCTGAGATACCAGCCCAGAGCCCAACCCAGCGCTCAAACTCATAAAACCAGGAGATCATGACCTGAGCCAAAACCAAGAGTTGGACGCTTAACCAACTTAGCCACCAAGGTGCCTGAAGAAAGACAAACTTCTGAGCCAGAAAGGGGCAAGATAGGATGGCTGCTCTGACCAGCTATGTGACCTTGGGAGGCATTTTAACACTGTGGGTCTCATTGTCTCCATCTATTATGTGAAGGGGTGGGACTAGCTGATGTATTAAGTGTGCTTTGGCTCTTTAATTCTGAAAACAAACGGAACAGTACAACATCTCCTAGAAAGTCAGTAAGAAAACGTTCCTTCCGTGAAGGTTTCAGCAAGAGCAAGACAGAATATCTTGTTAGCTAAGCCACAGTCATATTTTAGCCTCTTGTTTCAAAAACCACTCCATAGAATCCTAAATTAACCATATTTTTGTTGCACTCTAGTTTTAGGAGAAAAGGAAATACATTTAAGGATGAATATACCGTCCCTTCAGACTTTTACTGTACTCAATCTGCATACATATTCTAGCCCTACACTGAGAAAATGAGTTGAAAACAATGGCCCTAGAGCATTGAGAATACTTCAGTTTTAAAAGAAGAGTTAAGATTACATGAAGTTTATTCTATACTACATGTATTCTACATTTATTCTACACTACATATTTAAGTCAAGAAGGCCTACATTAGGGACACCTCGCTGGCTCATATTGTAGAGTGTAGGACTCTTGATTTCGTCTTGAGTTCAAGCCCCACGTTGGGTGTAGAGATTACTAACAAATAAATTAAAAAAAAAAGAAATAAAGGTCGACAATGATCATGTTAACCTGAAATGACAATAGAGTATTTAAATTTTCCAAATATGTAAGTTACCTTACTAATCTGGGTTGGCCTAAAAATTCTAGAGAGCACCCTCTTGTGGCAAAAAATGCAATTGCTGAATGACAGCTTTATCCAGACACTGCACCTTCTCCGGCCAAGAGTAGCTGCCATTCATCAAGCACTTATTACAGTTCAAGGACGGGCGCAGATATTTTATATGGTAATAAGATAAAGGTTTTAATAAAGGCAGTTGTCAAATGTCATGGAGAGAATTGCGAAGTCTTTTGTTTCACAGAGCCCAAGCTACACCTTAAGATTTATTTCACTGAGAATGTCTCCCCACCTGTATATTTTTGAACATGAGGGGTAGCATCTAGCCTTAGTACATTCTCCAGCACCTTTTCTGCACCTTCTTGGAGTACTGAGCTGTGGCTGAGACACACTATTAAGTTATATTTCTCTTTTATTTTCAACTCAGAGACCCACGTTTCAAGTTGACAAAATGAAGAGAGAAGAGCAAAAAGGAAGCAATACTTAAAAAAGGGAGGGCGAAGGAAAAAAAAAGGGAAACAACAACAACAAAAAACCCCACAGCTCAACACCTTATAAAAATCTTTATAAGCCCAGGGATCTTTCAATTCAAACAAAATCACTTAGCATGCATGATTTGAGAGGCATTTAATAAGCAGAAAAACACTTATTTATATGATTACAATTTATATTTTTCAGTAATATACATCACCCTTAGATCTTCTGAGCATCCTATGTTCTTATATAGTGAATTTCTGTACTTAGCACCTCGCTTGATAAAACTGGTGTTCATTTCTCAAAAGGGCTTGCTACAACACTTGCCACAAACCTGGACCTAAGGGGACAAATATTTTTGTACATTCTGATTATGAGTGTTCAGCCCCTCCCTAGAGACCCCGATGTCTTAAGCACCCATGCTAGTGTGACCCCTCTAACTGAGGTTGCAAATTCTAACACATACTAGCTGATCAGTCCCCATTCTTACTGGGCTCCATGGGCTCAGATCATCCAACTTTTTAAATGAAACTGGAATGTAGAGACCTAACTTTGAAATTTTGGAAACCTCAAATGTTGAAAACAAGAAAGTCAAACTATGTGTGAAGCCCTGTCTGAGCCAAACAAAACAAGCTTTCTGCCCAATTGCATCCCTTTGGTTGCACGTTTCAGCCTCTGGCCTCAGGGACTTTGAGGACTGATGTTCAGGCTGCCCCAAGGAAATGCCTTCTGATCAGATCCCGAGGACTGCAGTGAAGAAATCCCCAAAGAGAAGAGTTGCTGAGTACTGCTGATATGCTTCTGATATGCAACATTTCACTCTAAATGCTGTCTTCAGGCAAGCCATGTATGATCCTACCCAGTCAATTCCCGTCTTCAACACTCTCTCATTATTTGGATATTTCCACAGGTTTCAGACAATACCAGAATTGACAGTGCCTACTTTTTTTTTTTTATTCTCTTCAGTAGCCAACCAGAGTCATGTCTTTCTCTTTGTGGTCATGAAAAGCTGACCACACCAGTTTGGGGGATATCTCTAACAGGGATCGTGGAATCTTCTGGAAGACAGAGGTGCTGAGATAATGCACACATTTGAAATGGCGTCAGTGCATCGTTGCATCTTTAGCAAGATGAAGAGAGCCTCTTCTATTAAAAGTCCACTTAATCATTTCACATCTTTCATAATTAGCTAAGGAGAAGGAAAGTGTGACTGCGTTTCCATTTGGGAGTAGATTTGCTTGGGATCCATGCAGCTTCAGATCTTCAATATCTGCTAATTTGTATGGGTGTAAAATATGTAGCTTTAATAAAGTCTATAAGCAACACCCTCAACGGGAAACTTTTCTGGCTACAGAGATGTCTTACATTGATAGAGAGTAGGTATTCGGCCACACATACTCAGATCACCCAAAGAAGAAACTATAGGGAAGTTCTGCACTTTCTAGGAGGAACAGCTAAGAAGCAGATAGATGTCTCTGTGTGGAAAAGAGCTTTGTCAGAGCTTCAAGAGGAGATCAGGAGAGAGGCCCTCTGGGAGGGTGGAGTACACACTAAGTACCCACCAGGACAGCTGTTGGAACACAAGAAGCCTATGCAACTTTAAAAGTTACAGGTTCAGAGCCTGATGGTGCTCAACAGTCATGTGGGAGCTCTGTTCCTTTTTTTATTCGGTTTCTTTAAAAGATGAATGGAATGAGAGCTTTCCGAGATTTGGGGTAGTCCTCAAACATCTTGAGGTAGAACCTAAAAGACAAGAAAGAATAATTATAATAGGCAGTGGTCAACAGTGGAGGTTTGCTGGGTCTGAAATCCTTATGACTAATCAACCTACAGTTATTCAGGGCCTGACTCTTCCAGACGGCCATTCGTCCATCTTTTTTCTCCCTCCTGCACCCTCTCCTGTAAACGTTGAAGCTTCTTGTGTTGGAAAAGAAAAAGTAACAGCCAGAGGACAGTGGTGATGGTTGAACAACATTATGGATGTACTTTAAGATCACTGAATAGTACACTTAAAATGGCTAAAATGGTAAATTTTATGTTCTGTGTATTTTACCACAATTAAAAAAAAAAGTAAAAGCCAGAAAGAATTGCTCAATGGATTCAACTGGGAAGTAAGGAACCAGAGACCCCAAAGACAACTGGGCAAGGTTAATCCTAGAGAACTGGTAATGTTTCCAGGCAAATATCTCCTCATGAGGCCTGGGAATGCCAAGAAAATGTTACCTTGTGTCATGGGGTGAATTGTGTCCCCCAGAATGGATGCTTGAAGTCTTAACCCCCAGTACCTGGAAATAGGGCCACTGCAGTTATAATTTATTAAGGTAAGATGAGGTCATACAGGAGTATGGCAGGGCCCTTAATCCAGTATGACTGAAAGGGAGAAGAGACACCAAGACAGAGACAGACAGGGTAGAAGGCCATATGGAGACAGAGGCAGAGGTTAGGGATGGAGCTGTGTAAACCATGGGACACTTCAGATGGCGAGCGCAACGAGAAGCCAGGAAGAGGCAGGGAGGGATTCTCCCTTAGAGCCTTCAGAGAGAATATGGCCCTACATACACTTTGATTTCAGACTTCTGCCTCCGGAACTACGAGGGAATACATTTCTATTGTTTTAAGCCACTCAGTTTGCGGTCGTCTGTTTCTGCAGGCCTGAAGATGAATAGATGTTGTTGAAATAGCTTTCTCCTACAGTGACCAGGCTGTCCTCCTAGCTGACTGGAACTGGTAGCTCTCAAGTTATAGTCAAGATGAGGTGCTCTGTTAAAGTGCCTTAATTTGAACTGGGGGACACACGGTACTAATTCGTGACAAGAGGTGGCTGGTTTTCAGTGCTTGATTAGAGAGGTCTGATGAGTTGCTTCTCACAAAGCCCAGTTAGCCCTAGGAAAAAGATGCCCTCTGGGCCTCCCTCTGGAGCAGTCTGACCTAACAGGACAGGGCCACACTTAGGAATTCGTTGTCGCACCCTCTGGAAACCCCTGGTGGAGGAACTGCTGTCCTTTCCCTGAACAGCCCCACTGAGACCACTTCTCAGGGCTCCTCCAACGGCTGGCGGGTGCCCTCTCTGCCTCCCCCTCTCCACCACTGGTGGGCAGCAGGAGCTGCCTCAACAGAGGGGGACCTGGACTATCTTACAGGCTGGAGGTGCTCTGCAGCCTGTCCCCACCAAGTCTAGGAGGTGGCCGGCACGGGTCATGAGGACAGCTACTGTTTCATTCATTTCTGACAGGTCTGTGTAAATTCCACTCCAAGAAAAAGAACCCATTCTAGGTTTAACCTTCTAAACTATGAAATTAATCATTACCCCAACTAAAACTCCTATGCAGGAGTTTAAGGGGGCCCCCAGATCCTGGTTCCAAGGGTATTCTCCCCTTGGCTATTGCTCCTTCTCTCTCTCTCCAGCCACAAATGCCATTTTATTTTATTTTATTTCTAATTTTTAAACTTTATTTAAATCCAAGTTAGTTAACATGTAGTATAATAATGATTTCAGTAGAATTTAGTGATTCATCACTTACATATAACCTCCAGTGCTCATTCCAACAAGTGTCCTCCTTAAAAAATGCCATTTTAGAGAAAGGATCTGAAATTCAAGTTCAATGCCTGGTAACAACTTAGCGTGTTACCCTCCTTCCACCTGCAGTGAAACAATTAGTCAATGCTTTTGTCCCCACCCCATCCCAGGTACAGGCTTTGGGAGGGAGGTGGATGTCAGTAAAGCTTTAGGCTAGCCCTACAGAGGAAAGTTTCCAAACCCCTACAATTCCCCAGGTGAGGGGACAGTCCTGAAATCACACCACATAAGCATTCACTTACTTGCCTACCCAGGAAGCCAGCAATGACCTTGGCTATGATTTATGGAGGGTAGAGGTAAGGGAAAAGAAGAGTACCCATACCCAAGTAAGCCCTAATGTCACATGGATTCCAGGAAAGTAATCCTGGAGTTTCAAAGGCTCTCTGATTACCTGGACTGTTAGCACCAAGCCTAGAAGTAAAGAAAGTAGCCAGACGAGACCTGGGGCCAGGCTATACCCCAGTGGGACTGTATCCTGGCTGTCTCTCAGAATTCTCCACTAGGCTGTGGAAGGTACTGCCCATGGAACACACTTAGAAACGTGGCAGAAGTGAACTGAACTGAAGCGCGGAGACGGAAGTGAACTGAACTGAAGCGCGGAGGCGGAAGTGAACTGAACTGAAGCGCGGAGGCGGAAGTGAACTGAACTGAAGCGCGGAGACGGAAGTGAACTGATCTGAAGCGCAGAGAAGGAAGTGAACTGAAGTGCAGAGAAGGAAGTGAACTGAACTGAAGCGCGGAGACGGAAGTGAACTGAAGTGCAGAGATGGAAGTGAACTGAACTGAAGCACCGAGATGGAAGTGAACTGAACTGAAGCACTCCTTCTACCTGTTGACCCTTCCCTATAACACACTGTCACCCAGTACCCACTAGCAGCTGAGCCTGGACACAGAGCCTGGGCCGCCTAACTCGCGTGGACACAAGGTGCTTCTCCCTGGGAAGCCTTCTTCGTCAAGGCCGTAGGTGGGTCTCCAAGTCCCTCCCGAATGGGTTTAGTTTTGCTCATAGGAAAAAAATTTTTTTTTACAATAGTGTCATCCAGCTAAAATTCCAGGTTCAGTGAAAGCCCAGGAAGTCAGACTTTACCAGTTGGGACTTATATATAATCTTACCTTATACAAGCACATGTCTTAGGTTTCTACATCTGACTCCCAGTGCTGAAAGCCTGTTTAGGGAAGAAAGCTACTCGGATGCTGCCACCCTGACTGCAAAGTTTACCTATGGTGGTGAAATGCTCGCAGCCCAAGGAAACAAAGTGAGAAAAAGGCAAATGCCAGCGCTGGGAGGGACCACGTCGCCAGGGCAAAGCCGATCCATTCAATGATCTCACCAAGGAAATTGGCTCCAGAAACGTACGTGAACAAGCCACCTGTGTGCAGAAGAAAGAAACCATCATCGGAAGTGGATCATTGCCACATTAACAGCCCCCCGCCTTCATGGGGCAGCTATGATGAACGAGGGCCTAACAACTTCCTTACGGTCACTGCAGTCCAGGGCAGTTTTCTTGGGGAGAAGGGAAAACAAAGTGACAGCAGCCTGCTGTTCTCCGGACATCAGGGAATCACGAGGAGTGACCGCAACTGCTTGACCGGCTCCAGCCAGTCTTCTAGCAAGACTGGCTCCCAGACAGGAGGCAGAAGGGGGGGGGGGGGCCAGAGGTCTGGGGTTTGTTTTCGTTGTATTAAGTACCGTTTCCAGGCCGCCTCTCACCTTCTCCCTTCTCCCGCGCACACCCACACTGCCGGTCGGCAGATGTCATGCTGGCACTCCGACAAAATGAAACAACACACAGTGTGACAATAATAAAAACCTGAGCTGATGCCAGAAGTAGATTATCCTTTGGCATTTGCCCTCCTGCCCCTGCAAAGGAGTGTACGTACTCGGTTCAAGTTTAAAGAAGAGAGTGGGCCCTGTGGGGGCTTTGCCCCGCCCTGGGGACTGGTGAGGTCTGCTTCTGCTGATTTTCAGGGTTTAATTTTCTATCTAACCATGTATGTCTGATATCAAAACTATAAATAGAAATCAACACATTTCCAATGATAGTAAATATATCCACTTTCTGTCCCACACTAAACTGGGAAAGTCATCCAAAACTAATTTTCTTCTTTCCACAATTATATAAAGAATATTTTGTTGTATTCTTATTTTGTTAAGTTTATTTTGAGAGCGAGAGAGTGAGAGAGAGAGAGAGCGCGCAAGCACATGTCGGTTTGCGAGGGGCAGAGAGGGAGAGGGAGAATCCCAAGCAGGCTCCCCGCTGTCAGCCTGTGGCCTGATGTGGGGCTGGAACTCACCAACCCGGAGATCATGACCTGAGCCAAAATTAAGAGCCTGAAGCTTAACTAACTGAGCCACCCAAGTGCCCCAAGAATATTTTGTTTTCAAATCATTGTGTAACATATGTTAATAGTTGGAAGCTAACTTTGACAATGTAGCTTTTAAGAGCATTCTCTGTTCTTCTTTGCTTATGACCTGAGCCAAAATTAAGAGCCTGAAGCTTAACTAACTGAGCCACCCAAGTGCCCCAAGAATATTTTGTTTTCAAATCATTGTGTAACATATCTTAATAGTTGGAAGCTAACTTTGACAATGTAGCTTTTAAGAGCATTCTCTGTTCTTCTTTGCTTGGCTGGTGAGTGAATATTCAAAATCCCACAGCCCCTTAAATTTATCTTCCTGAAAGATGACACTGCATTAGCAGTTCCAGATCTGTGATTTTCCAGACCCTGGAAGGAACCACTGACCTACTGCAAAAGGTCTATAAATTGCCTATGAATACAGAAAATGGTATATACCAATATATGGCATTATTTTTGTTTGATGTAGATACCATTAGGATGTCAGCAACATTTAAATTTAAAAATGAATACTAATACCAGATTGTAACTTAGGAAAGTTTAGGTTCCATTTACATCAAAAAGGATGGGAGCCACCCTTTTTAGGTTAAATATCAAAGGATAACTTGGACTCACTCACTCTCACCTGCTTATATTTGTCAACCTCACACCCTGATTTCTTGGTAACAGTTAGGGTTCCAAATATTCTGTGACTATATCTGAGAATACATTTGTAGTTGCAAGACCTCCCATCCTAATTTTTGATTAATTATGGCTCTCCACACCTTTAGGAAAACACAAGTGGCAGGAAATATACCCCTTGACTACTCACGAGACAAGTCCAGATCAGTTGGAGAAGGCAAGTCATACAGGATTCATCTTTATCTGCTGACTCAGGAAGGACCAACACTCTGTGTACACATGATGCTTAATTTTTTGCATTAACTTGACTGGGCCGTAAGTTGCCTAGATATTTGGTTGAACACTATTTCTGGGTATGTCCATGAGGGCTTTCCTGTATGAGATTAACGTTTGAATCTATACACTGACTGAAGCAGATTGCCCTCCCCGATGTAGGTGGGCCTCACCCAATCCACTGAAGGCCTGAATAGAACAAAAGGCTGAGTAAGGGAAAAGTCACTCTCTCTGCCTGACTGTCTTTAAGCTGGGATGTTAGTCGTCTCCTGCACTTGGACTGGAACTTACACCACCTGCTCTCCTGGGTCTCCAACGTGCACTAACAGATCATGAGACTTCTCAACTTCCATAATCAATTCCTCAGAATAAATCTCTATGTATCTATATCTATATCTGTATCTGTATCTTTATCTGTATCTATATCCTATTGGTCCTGTGTCTCTAGAGAAGCCTAACACAGCACATGATAATCTTACGTACTGCAACTAGGTGGCGGCCTCTTTCCACCTAGTTGGAAAGAGGCACCCCAAGCCTTGCGCTATCCCACCTCCAGGGTATTATGATCTCACCCCTTCCTGAGGATGACTGTGCCTTTCTTGAACTCCCATGTATAGAGCAAAACTGCAGATGTGTTGTGGGGTAGGAGGGGATGTCAGAGGCAAATCGAGATATCGTGTGTCATTTGTGCCCTCATTGCCCCCTCCCTTCCGTTTGCTGTTCACAGCATAATCCCTGGGACAGACTCTCAAGGAAGAGTGGAAATCTGGAGGGCAGGAGAGACATTACCTTGTGGAATCCTATAGACGACTTCCCCAGGCTTCCTGAGCTGGCGCAGTATATAGTCACTATGAATGTTGATGCCCATTCCCAAAATAAATAGGAAGACACCTTAGCAAAGAAGACAGAGGGAAGAAGTTAAAAATGTATCCTGATGTTGGTGTTTTTCTCACAAGCTAAGTTTTTTTTTTCTAAAAATGAAGAGAAGGGCATTTAATTTCAAATTCTGAGAATGCTACAAAGAATGTCAAAGGTTGGCCAATTAGCCATGGTCCCAAATTTGGGTGGAGAGGCCACACTGTTTCATTGAACAGTGTCACATGACGGAGGCAGGTGGGAGAGAAGAAAAAGAGGGGCAACACCATCGTCCAATACTTGAATGAATGAATGAATGAACAGCAAGCTTTTGACTCATTCACAAATAATTAAATTGTGGTTGGCAAACTCTTCCTTTGCTTTCCCACTCTAGAGAGGCTGGGAGTCTGAAAAGTGGTCATGTGACTCATTTCTGCTACAAGGATGTAAAGGGAAGTGAATTTCTGGGTGTTTCCTTGGAAATGTTTTGCTTTTCTGACAAAAGGGCAGATGGGGCCAGCACCTCTTCTGCCTCCCTCCTCTTTCATTGCCAGATGTGATGTCTTGAGTTATAGCAACTGTCTTGCAATCATGAAGTAAGTATCATGAGGACCACATGTAAACATGTTAAGAACAGTGGAACAGAAAGTACAGAAAGTTCCTGGGATCTTAATGATATCTGTTAGCAATTAAAGGAATGCAGAAGACACCTGCCTTTGGACATTCTTGCTATGTAAGAAATATAAATTCTTAATTATTTATGTCATTATGAACTGATTTTCTGTGACTCAGAGCATTCCTCATTGGTAATCCAGTCTCATGAAAGTAACGTGAGCTGGACTGGGGAACTTGGCACCCAGCAAACTGGTTTCCACCACTGCTACTACACACACACTCTTGTTCCCCATTCATTGGTTCAGAAAGAGCCCTGGTCTGTGGCGAGGAGAGCCAGGATCAGGGATGCTAGGTCTTGCACCCCAATGGGCACCATTACAACCCAGAAACATTCATTGTTCCACACAGATGCCCAACCCCACCTCTCAACGATGTGTATTTGTGCTGATCAAAAACACATGAGGCAAAACGCAAGAACACTTGAATTAAAAACAGTCAGATCTACTCTCACCTCATTTGCTATGATATGAAATATGATATGATATGATTTTTGATCTTGCCTAGTCACAAGATCATTGGCCGTGGTATGGCATCAGATGGTGACTACACTTATCTTGGTGAGCCCTGAATAATGTATAGAATTGCTGAATCATGACATTGTGCATCTGAAACTAATAAAACATTGTATGTCAACTATACTTCAATAATAATTTTTTTTTAGTTATTTGCCTAGAAGAACAGGAAACTGGGGAGAGACACCAATGTCAGGAATTTGAGAGAAGAAGGGGAGACAGCATGCACAGCAGTGGACAAAGCAGGAAACTCGGACTCAGAGTCTGTGCTGTGTGTCCTTGGGCAAGTCACTGACCCTCTCTCAGCCTCCATTTTCTCATCTGTAAAATGGAGATTCTAATAGTACCTATTTCACAAGGATGGCACAGGACTCGCTTATGTGTTCATTCATTCATCCATTCATTCACTTATTCATTCAACTAATATTTACTGAGAGCTTATTATGTACCAAGCACTGTCCTAAACACCAGGGATACAGTAGTGAGAAAACAGTCAAGGTGTCTGTTCTCATGGAGCTTACATTTTAGTGAAAGAAAACAGAAATGAATTAAAATAATTAAAATTGTTTTAATTATATAATGTCACTGCAAAGCAGACGATCATAGGATCATGAGATAGAGAATGAGCTGGGGAGGGGAGGAGGTGTCTCTACTTTCAGATGAGGTGGAGAGGGAAAGCTTTTCTGAAGATTTGGCATTTGTCCTGTGATTTGAATAATGAGAACGCACAGATCTGAGAGGCAGCAATCTGGTATAGGGATTAGCAGGTGCGAAGGCACTGAGGCTAGAATAGGTTTACTGTGTCTAAGAAATAGACACTTTGCAGTTGAAACTTTTAGAGGGAAAAGTGAGAAAATGTGGACAGGATGATAATTTTAAAAAACACAGTAAGCATTAAATGCCTTGGTGAGGAGTTTGGATTTTTAAGTGCAAGAGAAAGCCACTGTCAGGTTTTAAGCAGGGAAAATTAGGAACTGATTTCTGCTTATTATTATTACAAAAGAAGTAAATACGTTATGTGGAATACTACATGTGAATTAGTAAAAACAAGAAAATCAAGACACCTTATTCCCACCACCCAGAAATTACCGCCATTAAACACCTTAGTGCATATCCTTCTAGATTTTCATCTTATGTAGTATCTAGGCCAGATTTCAATTTCCCCAGAGAGACACAAAATACTTCTTATAGCTGGTTTGTGCAAACCAAAGCCCAGTATAGGACCATACCTAATAGTTGGTCACTATCTCTTTTAAGACCATTTTGACCTCTACCCTTTTTTAAAAAAATTTCAGGCCACTGACTTCTTGAAAAGACTGACTGTTGCACCTCAGAATGCTTCCCTTTCTAGGTAAGACTGGCTCACTTTCTCACGGTGGCATTCAACTTACTTCTTCATTTGCCTTATTTCCTGTAAACTGGCACAAATCGTTTCCCTGTGTGGTTATGTTACCAGTTGAATATATAGTTAGGTACATTTATTTATTTGTTCTCAATTTTAGGGAACTTTTTTCCACTTAGATTTTTTTAAGTTTTCTTTAAATTTATTTTTTAAAATTCAAGTTAGTTAACATACAGTGTAGTACTGGTTTCAGTAGTAGAACCCAGTGATTCATCGCTTCCATATAACACTCAGTGCTCATCCCAACAAGTGCTCACCTTGATGTCTCACATAGATTTTTAAAGTTTTACTTATTGAAGCTATCGCTACACCCCTCACGGGGTTCCAACTCGCAACCTGGAGATCAAGAGTTACTTGCTTCCTGGACCGAGCCAGCCAGGTGGCCCCATTTAGATTTTTTTTAACTAAGTTATGAAGTTTTATGATTCAAAGGACAAAAGCTATATCAAAAGAGAAGCTCACCCACCATCCCATTTTCTTTCCCCTAAACCCTACGTGTCACCTTTTTAAAATTAGTTTTTTATCAATCTGATATTCCCTTTTCCAGTTACACACACACACACACACACACACACACACACACACACTTTCCTTCCATCATTTTTACATGAAAAGTAGCATACTATATACAGTGTTCACACTTTATTTTTATATAACTACATATGGAGAGATGGAGACATCTCACAGGAGCACACAGAGACCTTCCTTGTTTTTGTTTTATTTTGTTCGTGTCTGTGGCTCCAGAAAACTCCATTGTACATGTGTATCAACATTCACATAGCTAATTCTCTGGTCATTTGTGTTTTCTTTGTTTCTTTCTTTCTTTGTTTCTTTCTTTCTTTCTTTCTTTCTTTCTTTTTAAAAGAGAGAGTAAAAGAGAAAGAGAGAGTGAACAAGAGCAGAGGAAGACAGAGACAGAGAATCTTAAAGTAGGCTCCATGCTCAGTGTGGAGCCTGATGCAGGGCTCAATCCCGTGACCCTGGGATCATGATCTGACCCAAAATCAAGAGTCAGACACTTAACCAACTGAGCCACCCAGGTGTCCCGGGTCATTTGTGTTTTCAATTGTTGACACTGACTGCTGCGTGGAAAAGGGGCTATTAAAAGCCAACACCAGCAGTAGAAAGCTTAGTTTGAAGGTCAATGTGGCAGTCCCAGGAGGAGGTTATCACTGCTCAGACTAGGACCAAGAGCAGTGAGGGAGAAGTGAGCCCAGTCACCACATGTTATTGAGCTAGATGCAGCTGTACTAGGCTGATAGATAGAACTGGGTTTGTGATGTAAAGAGAAGAATTAAGGATAATCCCTGCATTTTGGTTTGAGCCAAAGTAATGTACAATTGAACCTTCCTGACTTGAGTTCCTCTTGCAGATAATGAAAAAAAAATTCAACAATTAGTGTCTTCTACTATTTTAGATTACATTGTCAGAAAAAGTCTCTTTGATCAAAACCACACTGAGATACCACCTCACGCCGGTCAGAGTGGCTGAAATGAACAAATCAGGAGACTATAGATGCTGGCGAGGATGTGGAGAAACGGGCACCCTCCTACACTGTTGGTGGGAATGTAAACTGGTACAGCCACTCTGGAAAACAGTGTGGAGGTTCCTCAAAAAACTATCAGTAGAACTCCCCTATAACCCAGCAATAGCACTGCTGGGGATCTACCCAAGGGATACAGAAGTGCTGATGCGTAGGGGCACACGTACCCCAATGTTCATAGTGGCACTTTCAACAATAGCCAAATCATGGAAAGAGCCTAAATGTCCATCAACTGATGAATGGATCAGGAAGATGTGGTTCATCTATACAATGGAATACTACATGGCCATGAGAAAGAATGCAATCTGGCCATTCGTAGCAAAGTGGATGGACCTCGAGGGTGTCATGCTCAGCGAAGTAAGTCAGGTGGAGAAGGACAGATACCATATGTTTGCACTCATAGGTCTAACAGGAGAAACCTAACAGAGGACCATGGGGAAGGGGAAGTGGAAAAAACAGTTGGGGAGAGAGAGGGAGGAAAACCATGAGAGACTCTTGAATACCGAGTGCTGATGGGGGTGGGGAAGAGGGGAAGGGGGGTGATGGGCATGGAGGAGGGAACTTGTTGGGATGAGCACTGGGTGTTATATGGAAACCAACTTGACAATAAACTATAAAAGAAAAAAGAAAGGAAAAAGTCTCTTTAAGGAGGCACAAATTGATAGAGACCTAAATAAAGTGAGGGACCAACCTCCATGAATACATGTGGACAGAACGTTCTAGACAGAGGGAATGGTCTTTTGGTAAAGCTTTGGGGCCAGACCAGCTTGACCATTTCAGCCCAGCAGGAAGGCCACTGAGGCTACAGCACAGGAAATGGATGGAAGCAGGAAATGGGGTTGGGAAATTGGGCAGGACCAACAATATTTGGGTGTCAGAGGCAGAGGCGGTGGTAAGGAATTTGTATTTTATCCTGAAAGTAATAGATTTCTGGAGGATTCTCAGGGCGGGGGGTAATGACATGTTTTTCAAAGAGCTCTCCTACTGCTTTACAGAGGAAAGACCAGTAGCAGGGAGAGAAGAGAGTGGAGTCACTGTGGGCTATTGCAGTAGAGTGAGGAGAGGTGATGGTAATTTAGGCTATGGGAAGGGATACTCCCTGGACACGGTCAGGTGTACTTACCCAGGCTAAACCGTATGTCTGTGTACCAGTCAGCAGGGTATTCAGCACAGTAAATCAGATAGTAGCTTTGAAGAAATCCATTTCCCATGCAGAAAACAAAGCCTCTGATGAAGAACGCAACTGGAAAAGGCCTCCCTCTAGTGTTCAATGAGTAAACAAATGTCCTGGGGTATACAGGAAAGAAAGGTCAAGATACACTGTTTTTAAAAAAAAATCACATGGGATGAAACAATAGACAATTACATCAAACATCAAAATTAATTAATTAATTTTGACAGAGAGGGAGAGAGAGAATGAGAGAGGGGGGGGTGGGGAGGGAGGGAGGGAAAGTGAGAGAGTGTGGAACCCAGAGAAGGGCTCAAGTTCACCCAGAGAGGGACTCAAACTCACCAACTGTGAGATCATGACCAAAGCCAAAGTCGGATGCTAAACCGAATAAGACACCCAGGTGCCCCACATCAAACCCGTTTTAGAAAATAATTTCCCGTGAACTTATGCAAAGGAGAATATTATTATTCAATTCTACAGCAATCATTTATGCTATTATTTGTCTTGCTTCATTAAAATCCATAGTAGTCGCCATTTATTACCTTATTTTATTCTCGAACCAGCCTTGAAAGGTAAATTTCATCTCCATCCAGTAGTTAATAAATTCAACCCTATGAGCCCAGGATTGGAGATCAGCTTTATATCAATCTGCAAGTAAAATCCAGACTATACTGAAGAAAGGGAAAGCCTGGCTTGCCTCATGCAGCAATGGAATGACATTTTTATAACAGCCACTCAGCCATACAGTTTTCTATATGTCTCTCTGATATGGTTTAATTACTGATATTATAGCATTTCTAGAAAGTGGACTCCAGAATCTCTTGAGAAAAGAGAGAGATTCCTCTAAATGTTATGGAATCTAGAGTAATCCAGGACGATTGAACTAAAACAAACAGAAATAGCTTCAACATAAAAATTTTCCAAGGTATAATTAAATGCTAGATATCAACTATATCTTCTTTGTAATTTTCCTTCTTTTATGGTTCAACATAACAATCATACAGGTAAGTTCATAAATCTATGTGAACAGGTTTTTAAAAAATTTTTAAATGTATTTTTTTATTTTTGAGAGAGAGAAACAGAGCATGAGCGGGGGAGGAGCAGAGAGAGAGGGAGGCACAGAATCTGAAGCAGGCTCCAGGCTCCGAGCTGTCAGCACAGAGCCCAACAGGTGGCTCAAACCCATGAGCCGTGAGACCATGACCTGAACCGAAACCCAAACAACTGAGCCACCCAGGCGCCCGTGAACAGTTTAATACATAACCATTAAAAAAACACCGACATAGTCACTAAGCAAGAAATAGAACATTCCCATCACCTCCAGAAGCCTCCCATTGGTCCCTCCCTATTCATGGTACCACCATCACCCCAGAGGTAACCACCATCCTGATGTTTGTAATAATTATTTCTTTTTGCTTCTTTACAATTTTACCACAGTTGGATGCATCTATAAAAATATAGTTTATTTTGTTCATTTTTAATTCCATATGAATGGACTCATATTTTATGATTATTGGAGATCCATTAATGTCTTATGTCTTTAACTCATATTGTTAATATAAGCATGTTGCATGTAAGCTATATAGTTTAAGCATGTTATTGTATATAAGCTCTATATTCATATATTTTCATTATTGTATATTACTGCTATATA
This sequence comes from Cryptoprocta ferox, assembly GCA_028646485.1. NCBI lineage: Eukaryota > Metazoa > Chordata > Mammalia > Carnivora > Eupleridae > Cryptoprocta > Cryptoprocta ferox. The sequence continues at coordinate 108,248,299 of CM053576.1, read as the reverse complement.
TGAATATACCACATGTGTTTATCTGTTTTACTTTGATGGATATCTGGGTTGCTTCCAAAGTCTTATAACCACTCAGAGCTATTTTCTCATTATTTAATGATTTTATATTTTATGTTTAAACCTTTGATACACTTGGAATTTCTTTTGTTGTAAGAACTTAGATAAGAATCCAACTTAATTTTTTTCCTAACGCTAGTAAATTTACTTAATTCTTTTTTCACTGACATGCACTACCATTGGTATTATTAAATTATCATAAAAATTGGTTCTTTTTCTAGATTCTCAATTCTGTTCCATTGATCTATTTATTGCCAGTATTACACTGTTTTAATAATTGTACTTTTAATATGTGTCTTAATACTAGGTGGGGCTATTTTTTTAAGGAAACTCTACTCCCAACGTGGGGCTCAAACTCACCAAGATCAAGAGTTGTATGCTCTACTGACTCAGCCAGCCGGTTGTAGGTGGGGCTATTCTTAAATCATTACTCTTTTGGAAGATTTTCAACTTATTCTATATTATTTATTTCTTCATCTGAACTTTAAAACCAACTCATGGAATGTTCACCCCACAAATTTTAGAAATACTCTTAAGTGTAAAAAGTGTAGTTAAGGGAGTGAAATAGCAGAAGGCGGACCTCCAAGCGTTCATAAAAAAGCATACAAGCAAAGAAAAAAATGGCAAAAAAAAAAGGTTAGAATCAACTTTTTCAAAACTCTGGGTATCAGCCAAAGGCTTGCAGCAACCTAGGGAGCATGTAGGCAAGAAAATAGCTGAATTTCAGGAAAGCCAAACATGGCGCAGTTTAACTTACTTACCTTAGTTCCATTTCCCACTTTCCAGCTCAGCACAACCTGACAACAGCCCACATTCCCAGGATTGGAGGGAGGAAAACAGAGCTGGAGCCTTATTCCCAAAGAGAAGTCATCCTGTTATCTGCCTGGGGGTTCCTCACAAAAGGCTTGTCTTTAGACTGCCTCACTCAAATTTACCCAGGGCTAAATGTTTCTGGGGAAGCGGGATGTTTTTGAATGTTTTACTAGGACTGGCCTGAGGCAACAGACAATAGGTGGGGCAGGAAAAAAAAAAAAAAAAAAACTCCTCCAAAAGGTTTAAAGGAAAGATGGAGGAATGAGATGCCCATAAGGGGTTTTGTAAATCTCAGGTCTATTTCTGGGATTCTAGACAGCCATGCACATGCATAGGACCATGCACATGTTCAAAAACAGACCTGAAAATGTCCTAAGTTCTCACCTCTGATTGACCTTGAGGTTTTGCACAAGTAATTAACAAGGCTAAAAGCAGCGCTGTAAACTACAGTGATTATTGAATGAGTCTCTAACACGCACACAGAGGTCCTTGGCAAAGACCAGGGACTTAATTGGTTCCAGTGTTGAGGGAATGCTCTGTCCATCATTAACTGATCATTGAGCTAACGAGCAATGTCTTCAGTGGCCACGATGATAAAGACAAGACTTCAGAGAATGAGTTCAGAAAAGTCACTAAGCAAACACAGGACTATGACAATACACAGCAACAATGAGCCCCTGGAAGGCAGGGAGAATCTGATTTCCAGAACTGCCACATAGTATCATCAGAAATGCTTCATTTTCATCAACTGTGGGACGTACAAAGAAACAGGAAGATATGACCCATACACAGGGAAAAAAAAAGCAACCAAAAGACGCTGTCTCTGAGAAGCCCGATCACTGAGCTTACTGGACAAAAACTTTAACTATTTTAAATATATGAAGACCTACATTAATATAAGAACTTGTCCACAAATATTTATAGCGGCATTATTTATAGGAACCAAAAATGAAACAACCCAAATGTGAATGGATGATGAATGGATAAACAAAATGTTGTACGTCCATACAATGACATATTATTAAACCATTAGAAGGAAAAAAGTAGTGGTACATGCTACATGGAGGGAGCTTAAAAGCAATACCTTATGGGAAAGAAGCCAGTCACAAAAGGCCACATATTATATGACTCCATCCACATGAAATGTCCAAAATCGACAAATCCTTAGAGACAGAAAGCAGATAGGTGGTTGCCAGGGACTGGGAGATGAACAACTGGGGATTGACTGCCACCAGGTACAGGATTTCTCTCAGGGATGATGAAAATATTCCAGAATTATACAATGGTGAAGGTTGCACAATTTTTTCGATATACTAAAAACCACCTAATTGCACACTTTAGTATGATGAATGCTATGGCATGTGAATTACATCTCAATTTTTAAGTTAACTAGGAGAAAATTCAGGTGGTGGTGCACAGGGGTTAGACTGTAAGGCTTCTCAGGATGCGTGGTGGCTTGGTCTGTTACACGCCCGACTCTTGGTTTTGGCTCAGGTCATGATCTCACAGTTTGTGGGTTTAAGCCCCATGTAGGGCTCCCCGCTGATGGTGTGGACTCTGCTTGGGATTCTCTCTCTCTCTCCCTCTCTCTCTGCCTCTCCCCTGATCACTGTTTCTCTCTGTAAATAAATAAATAAATTTTTAAAAATTGTAGGGCTTCTTCCATTTACTAGCTGTGTGACCTGTCACCTAACTTCATTCGTTGTGTCTGTCTCTTCATCCATGCATCTCATAGGGTTGTGAGGATTAAATGAGTCAGTATACGCAAAGTGCTTAGAATGGAACAAAGAAGAGATCAGTAAACGTGTTGTTTTTGGTAACATTATGTTTATTAAGTTGTTGACATTACCCTTTTATTCGGGTACAGGTGGTTCCTTTGAACTCACTCATATCTTTTTTTGTGCCCCCCGTACATTTTTAAGTTTCTTCACAGAGATTTTGCACATTTTTTATGTTTAATCCTACACTTTTTAAAATCTTTTTGTATGTGACTGTCAGTGGGATTCTCCATTTACCTCTATTAACTGATTGTTTTACATATAGAAGGCCTTTGATTTTTCTAATATTAATATATTAATTTTGTTCCCAACCCAATCCTGAATTCCTTATTATTTATAATAGTTTTTCAGTATATTTTCCAGGATTTCCTGCAGCTAATGTTATACTTCTCTCTTAGAAGACTCTGGACACCTTCTTTCTTTGACCATGCTCTGGAATGACATATGTAGCACTAGAATTACACAGTCTTTAAAAATTTGGCAGAAGCTTTTTGTGAAATCTATCTAGGACTACACTGTTCGGAGAAGGGTTTGTTGCTATTATTGATAATATCTCTATTTCTCTCATTGCAGTTGGTTTCTCTGTCTTATCTGTGCCTCCTGGGGCATTCGAATAAGTTCTGAAAAATATATATTTTTCACAGAAAATCATGCTTATCATTCAAATTTTTAAATGTATTTGCATAAGGCTGAGAAGATAATATTTTACGATATTTTTAAACTGTCAGTCTATTTTCTTATTACTCCTTCACCACAAGGGTCTTTCTTTACTATCCTCCCCATTCCCTCCCCATTCCTGGTAACCACTAACCTGTTCCCATTTTCCACAGTTTTTTCATTTCAAGATTATGTTAAGTGGATCAAACATATGTAATTTGGAAAGTGGCTTTTGTCACTCAGCATGATTTTTTCAAGATTCATCCAAGTTCCAAGATTTATTTGGAAGTGAGAAAAAGGAGGCTGAAAAATAGTATGTTACAAAAAGCTTGCCACGTTTTTGAAATCAAGAAAAGGAGGGGTGCCTGGGTGGCTCAGTCAGCTGAATATCTGACTTCTGCTCAGGTCATGATCTTGCGTTTGTGGATTCGAGCCCCACATCAGGCTCTGTCCTGACAGCTCAGAGCCTGGAGCTTGCTTTGGATTGTGTGTCTCCCTCTCTCTCTGCCCCTCCCCTGCTTGCACTCTCTTTCTGTCTCTCAAAAAATAAAATGAAATGTTAAAAAAAATTTTTAAGGAAATAAGAATATATATATACGTATTCATTTTTTAATAAAAGCATTATTGAGATAAAATTCACGTATACAAAATGCACCCTTTAAAGTGCACAATTCAGTGGTTTTTAGTATAGTCACAAAGTTGTGCAGTCATTACCATTATCTAATTCCAGAACATTTTCATCACCCCAAAAAGAAACCCGATAACTGGTAGCAGTCAATTCCAATTTCCTACCCCACCCCAACCACCAACAGCTTCTGGTCAACACCAATCTATTCTCTGTCCATAAGGATTTGCTTATTCTGACTATTTCATAGCAATGAAATCACACACGATGTGGTCTTCTGTGACTGAGTCGTTTCACTTAGCATAATGCTTTCCAGGTTCATCCCCACTGTAGTGTATATCAGAACCTCCTTCCTTCTTATAGTTGAATAATATTCAATTATATGGATAGACCACAATTGTTTACCCATTTGTCAGCGGATAGAAATATGGGTTGTTTCCACTTTTTAGCTTCTATGAATAATGCTGCCATGAGCATTCATGTCTAAATTTCATGTGAATGTATGTTTTCCATTCTCTTGGATAGACACCTAGAAGTGGAATTTCTGGGCCTTATGGTTATATTAACATTTTGAGGAAATGGCAAACGGCTTATCAAAGTGGTCACATTGCTTCTTTTGCAAAACAAAACAAAACAAACCCGAAAGGATACATGAGAAACTAATTTTAAAAGATACTTAGCTATAGAGGGCAGAAGGAAGAGAAAGGATAAAGGGTAGAAAGCACTGAGATGGAAATGAAACTTCACTGAATTAACCTTTTTTATTTTTATTTTTTTAACTTTATAGTTTATTGTCAGGTTGGTTTCCATATAACACCCAGTGCTCTTCCCCACAAGTGACCTCCACCAAGACCATCACCCCCCATTACCTTTCCCCCTTCCCCTTTCCCCCTCAGTTTGTTTTCAGTATTCAAGAGTCTCTCGTGCTTTGTCTCCCTCCCTCTCCCTAACTCTTTTTCCTCCTTCCCCTCCCCATGGTCCTCTGTTGGGTTTCTCCCTTTTTTATATAGCTTTGAAATATGGCCCATGTGAATGCCTTTACGTGTTTAAAAAATAGCAAAAAGAGCAAACTGTAAAATTGAAAACAAAGTGAAACATAAATCCAGTCGTATGTAAAATTGGTAACACAAGCGCCTACACAAAAAGAATCCATTCAAGTGACTTTTGAACATGGTAATATGACTGTATGTCCTTACAGTGGGATATACTCTAAGGACAAAAAGAAAGGGATAGAAATAACAACAACTGATTTATTTTATTTTTATCAGTAATAATGGTACTGTAACATAAATTATTTTATGAATATTGTCAGAGAAAGCAAACAAGTAAACATGATATTGTGATTTAAGAATTAAGATTTTCAGGGGCACCTGGGTCCCACAGTTGGTTGAGTGTCTGACTCTTGATTTTGGCTCAGGTCATGATGCCAGGGCTGTGGAATTGAGCCCCCCATTGGGCTCAACGCTGAGCGCTGAGCGTGGAGGCTGCTTGGGATTCTCTTTCTTTCTCTCTCTTGCTCTGTCTCACCCCCTCTGCCCTTCTCCCTTGCTCATGGTCTGTCTCTCTCTCTCTCTCAGTCTAAAACAAAAATAAAAGTAAAAAATAACTAAGATTTTCAGGGTAAAAGAAAAGGATATGAATATAAAATCAGAGGAAATGTAATGTTATATTTGAATTAGAAGTATCAATATAAATTCATGACTTGTAATTCTGACCCACTCAAAGACCTAGGAGTAATGACACACCAGTAGCAATAAGTACCAGGTCCTAATTTGTGAATACTATTCTCTAAAAGAAGCAGGCCATCATGGAGAAATAGCTCATTCCAGATCAGAGGTAGGAAAAGTACAAGGTGAGATAGAAGATACTTTCCTTATTGGAAAGTAAGGAAATAATCGAAGATTAAAAGAGAGACAACAGGCGCTGTCAAAATTACATAGGTGTCAACCGGAAAGGAGTTCCACTGGCCAAATTTGTGACATACTAGGTATCAAAAAGAATAATGACTATAGTTGATGGTAAATATCTGTAAACTGAGGTTAATCTTTACTACCTCACTGGATTCCTGTAAAAATTAAATGTTCATGCAAGGAAAAGTGCCTGACACAGGATAGTTGCTAAAGATTTTGTTTCTCTTGCCATTCACACCCTGTGAAGCCTTGAGGGCCTGAAGGTAGCTTGAGTTCTCAAAGGGAAAGCGTCCTGGAAGGCGAAAGAAAGGTTATTTTAAAAAATTTTTAAATAGTCTCTTGCCTCCCAGTGTGGCCCTGTCAGTGCCAACACTGCCCTCCAAACTGGTCCTTGCACGTGAGTCATGCTTCCGAATCAAATCATGCATCTACCTCACCCCTAACCTCTAGACTTTTTAAGTCTGAATGCAAAACCAAAACTCATCATATCTCATCCAAAGGAGTATGTAAGAATGAGAACAGGCTCATGGCTATAATAAAAAACTCTAAAGTATCAGAGTTTCCACATAATAAAAGTTCATTTCTTGCTCATGCCCTGGTGTAATGTTGCTCAGCGGTGGTGCTCTGTTCCACAATCCTACCGGACCCAGACTCTTCCAGGGTACCTTCCACTGGTCAGCAAACAAAGAGAGAGAGATCTGCATGGAGGATGGTATATAGGTTTTCCCAAGGGCCAGGCCACAGGCCGGAAGGGGCCTCGCTAGGACATGTAGCCTTGCAGGATTTCCCAGCAGGAAAAGGAAAAGAGGGTTGGTGAAACCTAGCACAAGCAACAGTCTCTCGAAAGTCAGGAACCCCAGGAGGGCAAATAAAATCCTTCTGACATGAATGATTTTGCTGCTGGAAAGCTAGAAGCAGTTCAGAATAAATGTTTCAATGTAGAAAGCGATAAAAACAATGAAGATAAAGGAAAAGAGAGTCAAGTAGTCCAAGAGGTTGACAATTAGTGCTATGGGGGGTTGCAGGTGAATTTCACATTCAGATCCCACATATGCTCTGAGACTCAGATTTCCTGGTTTGGGACCACTTTGCTTTAATTCCCTCCTAGGCTGCTAATGACATTTTCATTCTCTTGTGTTTGTTCTGATACAGAGACTGATAAGTACTCTGTAAATATAAAGTTTTCTATCACTGCTAAGTAAATATTCATTTGGGGGGACTCTTATTGGAAAGGGTTAACTGAAATTTCAAATTCAAATTAAACCAAAGAAACAACCTTTAAAATTACACATCTTCCACAGACCAACTCATATTTAACTAAGTCTTCTTCAAATATAAATGCTATTGCTAAGATTATCAAGCCTATTGAAGACTTTTCACTATATGAAATTTTAGACTTCAGTGTCAATCAAAATAAATTCAAATTCTTTATGTAAATACAAGGTTTCCATGTATATATTTACTTGTTATGTGTAGTAATAACTCCTTCCTCAATTCATGTTCCCCTTCACTTACCACCCCATTGCTATGCTTTCCTTTATAGCAAAACTCCTTCAAAGAGTTGTCTATACTCGCCATCTCTCTGTCTCTCCTCCGCCTTTCTTTCTTCCCCAGCCATAGAAACTGATCTTGGCAAGACTACCAGAGACCTTCATACTTCCAGATCCAGGAGCCAGTTTTCATCTGTCTTCTTATTTGACAAGTTAACCACTCCAGCATTCTGAAAACACTTTCTTCACTCAGCTTCCTGCACACCACTTTCTCTTGGTTCTTCTTCTACTTTACTGATTTCTCCTCATTTTCCTTTGCTGGCTTCTCTTTATCTCCTTGACCTCTAAATATTGGAGTGCTCCAGGGCTCAAGATTCTTTTCTTTATTTATATCCACTATAGATGAGACCATGTCTCATATCTTTAAATATCATACACAGAATGACAACTCCCAAATTAATGTCTCCAGACAGGATGTTTGCAGTCCTTGAACTCAGATTCATACAGCCAATGTCCCACTAGACTTCCAGTTTAAAGGATATCTCAAACTTAATATATCCAAATGCAAACCCCTGATTCCCTGCCCTTCCCAAAACCTGCACTTCCCTAAGTCTGCCTCATCTCAGTAAATGGCAAGTTCATTCTTCCAATTGCTCAGATTGTGGACCTTGAACCACTGTTGACTTCTCTCTCTTTCTCTCTCTCTCTCTCTCTCTCTCTCTCTCTCTCTCTCTCTTTTTCTGCCTCTCTCTCTTATATACCACATTAAATCTATTATGAAATCATACCAGCTCTACATTCAAAATATTTCCAGAACCTGACTGCCTCTCATCAACTCTATCAAATAGAAAAATAACAAGAAAATCTCCAAAACTTGGGAACTTAACAGAAGACTTCCAAACAATTTATGGTTCAAAGAGGAAGCTTCAAGGGATATCAAAAAGTATACTGAACTCAATGAAAATGAAAATTAAAATATATCAAAATTTATGGGACACAACTAAATCAGTGCTGAGAGGGAAATTTGTAGCACTGAATGCATACAATAGAAAATAGAAAAGGTCTCAAAGCTCCCACCTTAATAATCTAGGGAAAAAAAGATTATAATAAATTCAAAAGAGGCAGAAGAAAGGCAATAATAAAGATAAAAGCAGAAATCAATAAAATTCAAAACATTAAAGCAATAACTAAAGTGAATAAGACAAAGAGTTATTCTTTGAAAAGATCAATGAAATTTACACAACTCTAAAAAAGACTAATAAAGAGAAAGAGAGAAGACATAATCAGGAATGAAACAGGGGATATTATCACAGAAACTGCAAGCATAAAAAGGATAATAAGCAAATACTATGAGCAACTCTACATTCATAAATTTGACAATTTAGATGAAATGAACCAAATCCTTGAAAAACACCGCAATCATAACTCACCTTAATGAAATAGATCATTTGAATAGCCCTGGAACCATTAAGGAAATTTAATTCATCATTTTAAAACTCCCCCCTCAAAAAAAATCTCTAGGCCCAGATGGTTTCACTAGAGAATTCTACAAACATTTAAAGAATTAACACCAATTAACACCACAATGACCTTGGCAACTTAACTTCTCTGAACCTCATTGATAAAAGGAGGATTTCCCATTGACAAAAGGAGGGTAATAATGATGCCAACCTCAAAAGGTTGTTGAAAGAATTAAATGGTATAGTTGAATATAACTGGTACACATTAGAACTTAATTACTCTTTCTTTCCCCAACCAGGGTAATATATAAGTTTCTCTCTAGGGCCAGCACAAGACCAAACAGTGAAGCTAGTCTTTGTGCTCTAGGTCTTGTGTCTGTTCACATCATATCCTCTGTGGGTCCCTTCCCTCCTGATTCTCTCAGGTTCTCAGGATCCCAAGCATGCATGACATAGACACACTTGGTCATACCCCAGAAGTTTATTTTTCCTGAAAATCTCCCAGTCTTAAAACTTTTTCATTTCTCTCAATGAAACTTACCATTCTTTTGTCCCAATCCCTCAGGATGCTCTACTTCCTTTATCTTCTGAGTGATGGCTGAAACCTATGGCCAACAATCTTTCAGAAGTGGAGTTAGCACCTATTGTGATTATATTTGCAGCTGATCTTAGGGGACTTGGAAAGTGACACAAGTATCCTCAAAAAAAAAAAAAAAAAAAAAAAAAAAAAAAAAAACTCTTCCAGAACAGAATATTGAAGATTAAACACTATCCCCCTGAAATAAAGTTGAGCCTGTCACTCATTCGTGCTTCACATGAATGCTTTAATCAAATAGTAATTTGGTGGCACTCACTCTACCTAATATCAACTTCACTGTGAAAATGAAAATAGCGATTATGAGGGAGAGATGCCATTTTGCAACTGGATATACTTGAGGAAAGGAGAACCCTAGATAGAGTTTTTCAATGTGGAGATTCCCTGTGACATTGGGTATCTTCAGAGAACCTGCAGCCCCTGCCCGAGTGACAGAAGAAGTAGTGAGAAAAGAATGCTAAAATGAATGGGAATGGATAGAAAGATCATTGTGCTCAAGGTCTTGTTGGTTGCCTTGCATGTGACAATGAAAAACATCTCACAAGGTGACTTTGTCTGGCTCATCCCCTCCAAGATGGCAGACAAGGAGTAGTCAGTGATGCAGAATTTCATGTCTCTCCTTTGGATCTATTTGCATTTTTTTACCTGACTCTCTGTAAACATACTGCTTTAAACCAAACAAAAACAGTTGAATAGTAGGAGTTTCATACATGTTTTAGGGCAGACAGAAAAGAGTTGAGGGGCAGATGGTTCTTTGCTACCAATCTGATTGTGTTCAAGTAGACCTATTCTGTTTATGCACCCAGGTGATGGGTGGTCCTGATAAGTAGGCATCTATCCTTATATTCTGAGAGAGAGAGAGAGAGAATATGTTACTGAGCCAGGGAAGAATCTGAAGGTCACAGATATGGTAATTTTCCTAGGACCACATGAGATGGGATTCAAATGAGGGTCCTTTGCTTCAAAATAACTCACTCATTTCCAGTTGGAAGGAGAAATTGTGATCCACATATACAATTGGAAAAAAAATCCCACATCCCCTCAAAAGAACCCAGGTTTGATTTTCAGACATTTTAGCCCAAAGATCTATTGCATCTATTGGTGTCATCTATTGTATTTGCCATCCAACATTCATTTTTCATTCTTAGAGTAACTACCCATGAACTGTGAGATCATGACCTGAGCCAAAGTCCGAAGCTTAACCAACTCCAGCACCCAGTTGCCTATAACTTTTCTTTTTTAAGTTGATTGATTTGAGGTGGGGTTTGGCATTGGGTAGGCACACTTACTCAGCCATTCAAAAGCCAACTGCTCTTGACCAAATAAATAAATTGTAAATAGTGACATGGGGGTGGTTTTCAGCTTGAAGCACAAAGTTCAGTAAGCTCAGGGCAAGGAATGTAGACTGTTGGACACAAATACATCATCTCTCTAAGCTACAACCTTCTCTCCTTTATTTCTCATTGTCTGCAAAAAGAAATTTTTGGTTTTCTAATTCCAGCTGTTTGGCTTCATACTGCAGCCCAGGTTTATTTTTTTGTTTTTGTTTTTGTTTTTGTTTGTCTTGTTTGTTTGTAAATATAATTTATTGCCAAGTTAGCTAACACACAGTATATTCAGTGTTTTCTTGTCTTCAGGAGTAGATTCCCATGGTTCATCACTCACATACAACATCCAGTGCTTATCCCAACAAGTGTACTTCCTTCATGCCCATCACCCATTTTCTCCTCTCCCCCACCCCCACCACCAACCCTCAATTTGTTCTCTGTATTTAAGAGTCTCTTATGGTTTGCCTCCCTCCATTTGAAACTATTTTTCCCCTTCCCTTCCCCCATGGTCTTCTGTTAAGTTTCTCAAATTCCACATATGAGTTTCTGAAAACATATGATATCTGTCTTTCTCTGACTAACTTATTTCACTTGTGTAGCCCAGCTTTATAGGGCTTCTCATGTTGCTTGGAAACTGTTCTGTATAGCCACGTAGCAATAAGGCCTATATAGTGCCATTACTCTGAGAACTTCTGAGAAGTTTTTATCTTTATTTAAATATTGTCCTGGTACTCAGTAGCTCTGATCAAAGGGTACCATTTTTTAAAAAATTTTATTTAAATCCAAGTTAGTTAACATACAGTGTAATAATGATTTCAGGAGTAGAATTTAGAGATTCATCACTTACACATAATACCCAGTGCCTATCCCAACACCCATTTAGAAAGAACACCACTTTCAAGGGGAAAGTGGGTGATGGGCATTGAGGAGGGCATTTGTTCGGATGAGCACTGAATGTTGTATGTAAGCGATGAATCATGGGAATCTACCCCCAAAACCAAGATCACACTGTATATACTGTATGTTAACCAACCTGACAATAAATTATATTTTAAAAAATAAAGAAAGGACACCACTTTCAAAAATGGATCTGCCTCAGTGCATCTCCCTCCTACATCTCCATTCCATTGTTCATGCTGATGAAAAAAGGAAAAGCCTTTTCTGAGCTCTCTGTGGCAGAAGCTACCATGTGAAAGTTTCAGTCCTATCATTCATAAGCATCTACTGATACCTCCCACACTCTATCCCCCACCTTATAGTCTTAGGGCCACCTTGCCAGCAACAGCAATACGGAGCCATGGGACTCATGAAAAGGAACCCACCATTCTCCTATCATGCTTATCTCTTCACGAGTTTAGAAACTTGTACCATGGGACCCAAAGGCCATTGCACATTAAACCTGAGAACAGAAAAAGCAATAGTTATAATGAAACAAAGGAAACTATTACAGACTGAATGTTTATGTCCCCCCAAAATTCATACATTGAAATCTAAAACACAATGTGATGGTATTTGGAGATGGGGCCTTTGGAGGTAATTAAGTCATGAAGGTTGAGCCTTCGTGAATGGGATTAGTGCCCTTATAAAAAGAGGCAAGAGAGCTGACTCACCCTATTCCCACCATGTGAGGATACAACAGGAAGTCAGCCACCTATAACCCAGAAAAGGGCCACCAACCAAACTGGACCTTGCTAACACCATGATCTTAGACTTCCGGCCTCCAGAACTGTGAAAAATAAATTTCTATTGTTACTAATCCACTCAGCTTATGGTGTTACATTATACGAGCCTGAACTAAGATCAAAACACTCAGAACAAATTGGTGGAAAGTTTAGAAACACAAACCAATGAGCTTAGCATAATAAAACTGAGTACAAGCAGAGGCCACTAAAACCAACAAGTGAACAAGTCCTGTAAATGAGCAAATTAGCAAAGATAAATGTTAAAATCCCTTGGAGGGACTTTAGCTTCCAGTCAACATGGAGTAACAAGGTCTAGATTTACCATCCAGGCTGAACAAAAATACAAAACAAGACAAATTATACAAAACAATGATTTATAAAACATTGAACATCAGGCAATGAAAGACAAAGATCCCTGAGAAACAGACACACACAAATGATGTGAGCCTTATAACTGATCTAGGTTACTTCCTCGAGAGAGTTTTCCTTCCCAGGGAAGGGCATCTCAGACAGAAGTTTGAAGATTTGCTGCATTAAGAAAAGAGAACTGAGATTTCAGATCAAGATATCTAGAAGTCTCAGGGGACAGTATTGAAGATGAGAGAGATACAAAGAGACCTGCATCTCAATTATTCAGTAGAGTCTTAATTAATGCACTTATGTAAGGAAAGGATAACTCAAAAGGATTAAAGGGAATAGTGCCTAGTGCTTACACATGGCCAGGAATAGAGCCCCTTCCTACCAACTAGACAGAGAAAGTCATATGGTACATTGGATAGAGTATTCATAAAATACTTACCTCAGAGGAGAGGATTAATTACCCCTGTCACCAGCACTCTTCTAGAACCACTTAAAAAAATCAGATCAAGACCTGAAAGGATCAAATTATTTCCAAGTACTTTAACTGCATCCCAGAACAAAGCTCAAGAATATTTACAGGAATACAAACATTTAACATCCAAAAAGCTACATCAGACCATCAAAACAAAGACTGTCCGATATGCAAAGACATGGGAAACATTCCCAATCATGAGAAGAAAAATCAATCAAAACTGACCCAGAAGTTAGAATTAGCAGACAATGACATTAAAACAGTTATTTTAACTGTTCCAGTTATGGAATGAATAAGTCATGGGGATAAAAGATACATCATAGGAAATATAGTCAATGGTATAGTAAAAGCATCATATGGTGACAGATGGTAGCTTCACTTGTGGTAAGCATAGCATAATGTATAAACTGCTCGAATTGCTGTTGTACACCTAAAACTAATATAACAGTCCTTGTCAACTATACCTCAATTTTTTAAAAAACAGCTATTATAACTGCAATCCAAATGTTCATAAAATTAAGTAGAGACATGGAAGATAGCAAAAAGACCAAAATCACACTTCTAGTGATTAAAACTATAATGTCTGAGTTGAAAATACCCCAGATGGAATTAAGAACATAAGACACTACAGAAGACTATGAATTAAAGGCATAGCAAGAGAAACTACTCAAAATGAAGTACACTGAAAAAAAATCCAAGAAGGAAGGAAGGAAAGAAGGAAGGGAGGGAGGGAAAAAAGAAGGGAGGAATGAAGAAAGAAAGAAAAAAAGGAGCATCAGTGAGCTGTGGGATGGTGTTACACATTCACTGGCCTCATAGATATGTAACTGCAGTTTCTGAACAATAGGAGAAAGAAGCAGGGAGATGAAGAATAATATATAAAAATTGACCAAATTTAATGAAAACCTTAAATCCACATATCTACAGACTTTTAAAAACCCCAGCATTAAAGTCATGAGGAAAACTACATCAAAGAATATAATAAATTACTCAAAATCAGTGATAAGGAGAAAATACTAAAAGCAGTCAGAGGTTAAGAGGAACAAAGTACAGAGGAACAAAGATATGAAGGACAGCAGACTTCTTTTTGTAAACAATGCAAGCAAGATGACAATGGAGCAACATCTTTAAAGTACTCAGAGGATAGCTGTCATTCTAGAAAGCTATATACTGAAAATGTGTATCTCAAAAAACAAAGGAGACACAAAGACATTTTCAGATATTCAAAATCTAAAAGAACTATTCTAAGAGAAATAAAGTTCTTCAGGCAAAATAAAAAATAATATGAGATATAAATATGGATCAATCTCCAAAAGTGAAGAACATCAGAAATGGCAACTATATGGATAAATATGATTTAAATCTCTTTTAAAGATAATTGACCATTTAAAAAGATAAAAGCAATATGGTGGAGCTTTTTATAGCATGTATATAAGTAAAACAAACAATGACAATAGCGTAAATTTCAAGAGACAACATGGAAGTATTTATTTCCGATTCTTATGCTGTACATGAAGGGGTATACTATTACTTGAAGGGAGACTATGATAAATTTAAGATGCATGCAATAAACCTGTAAGCAAACTAAAAAAGAGTTATAGCTAATAAGCCAAAAAAAGATACAAAATGAAAAAGTAACAATCCCAAAGATGGAAGCTAAAGAGGAAATGGGAACAAATAACAGAGGGACAAATAGAAACAAATAGCAATATTCCATAAGGAATTAAATTATAAATTAGTAACAGAAAATACCTGGAAACTCCATAAACATTTGGAAACTAAATAGTACCCTTCCAAACAACCCATGAATCAGAGAAGGAATAAAAAATATAAGACAGGGGCACCTGGGTGGCTCAGTTGATTGACTGTCTGACTTCAGCTCAGGTCATGATCTTGCAGTTGACAGTTTGAGCCCCGTGTCAGGCTCTGTGCTGACAGCTCAGAGCCTGGAGCCTGCTTTGGTTTCTGTGTCTCCCTCTCTCTCTGCCCCTCCCCACTCATGCTCTGTTTCTCTCTGTCTCAAAAATAAGTAAACATTTATATATATATATAATGATATATATATATCACTTATATATATATATAAATGATATTTTGAAATGAATTAAGCTGAAAACAGCATATAAGAATTTGTGAGGTGCCATAAGCAGTTTTTTGTGTGTGAAATTCATAGCCAATAGATGCCTGTATTACAAAAGGGAGAAGATCTCAATCTGTAACCTTAGCTTCTGCCTTAAGAAACTAGAAAAAGGAGAACAAATTAAAGCCAAATCAGGAGGAAGATAGATATAAATATCAAAGCAGCAAACAAAAATAAATAGGAAACAGAAAAACCAATAGAGAAACTAAATAAACCCAAAATATGATTACTTGAGATTAATAAAATTGATAAGGTGCTAACTAGACACATTGGGGCAGAGTGAGAAGACATAAATTACCATTATTAAGAATGAGACAGGTGACATTCCCACAGATTCTACAGCTACTAAATGGATATTTGTGTTTTGACAATTTACCAAGTAATATGATTACATTTTAAGGGATCTTCAGCATCCTAATTCTAAGTATCCATATGGAAAGTGACACTTTCAGGAGTTAGCGATATTATAGCAGCTTAGTAGAAGAAATCTTACACGCGAATGGTGACTTTTCCTTCAAAGTGGTGCCTACTTGTAGGAGTGTCTTGATCTCTGTGGCATTTAATTGCATGGTCAGTTTGCAAGGTACTTCTTAAAATCTTGTTAATATCAGTGTTATTTCTTCTATTAGGTTTAGTAAGAGTTAAGCCACTAAACACTAAAAATATATCACAAGGAAAAACAGAAACCTAAACTATCAGCTATTTATATCACTTTGTATTCTAATCCTTATCAATATTAATTCATACATGTTGATGTGGATTTGGCAGAGTGTACTCTTTATGTGTGGTTTTCTTTTTACTAAATGACTTTATACGGTTATTTTCATCATATAATCCAAAAAAACTAATATTTTTAAGTATACATGATATTCAGTCATATTGATTATAATCAGAACTCAACTATAGAGCACTTAAGTAACTTCCAGTATTTCAAAGTTGTGAATAATAACATTATAACTTTGTATAAATTGATTTATTTTAGATTATTTCCCTTGTGTAGCTCCCCTAAATGAAATTCCTGGGCCAAAAAAAAGAGTGAACAATTTTTAAGCTATTGTTAAACATTGCCAGATTAGCTTCACAGAAACTTAGAACAAATCTCAGTGACACAGGGCCACACATACATATAATTTTCTCACTGGCCTACCTCTGGTTTTTTCCATCTTTATTAAGGTATATTTAAGAATCAAGGGCACATATTTGAAGTATGTAATTAAGTATGTAATTTGGTAAGTTACTATTATGATATCAAATAATAAACATATTCATCACCATCAGAAGTTTGCTCATATCCTTCATAATCCCACCTTCTATCCTCTTTTTCCTTAGGAAACCACTGATACTTAATTTTTTTAAATGCTTATTTATTTTTGAGAGAGAGAGAGAGAGAGAGAGAGAGAGAGAGAGAGAGAGAGATGAAGCATGAGCAGGGGAGGAACAGAGAGAGAGGGAGACACAGAATCTGAAGCAGATACAGGCTCTGAGCTGTCAGCACAGAACCTGACACGGGGCTCAAACTCATGAACCGCAAGATCATGACCTGAGCTGAAGTTGGATGCCCAACAGACTGAGTCATACAGGCACCCTAAGAAACCACTGATACTTTAAATACCATAGATTGGTTTCAATTTCATAGAATTTTATATAAATGGAATCATAATGCAGCCTTCTTTTTTTTGCCCATTTTCTTTTATCCAGAATTATTTAGTTTCATCCCATGTTGTAGCCCATATCAATAGTTAATTCGTTTTTTTTAAGTCTATTTATTTATTTTGAGAGAGAGAGCACAAGCAGGGGAGAGGCAGAGGGCGGGTGGTGAGAGAGAATCCTAAGCAGGCTCTGGGCTCAGCACAGAAACCAATGTGGGGCTCAATCGCACAAACCATGAACATCATGAACTGAGGCAAAATCGAGAGTCAGATGCCCAACTGACTGAGCTCCACAAGCACCCCAATAGTTAATTCATTTTTATTGATGAGTAGTATTGCACCACATATGATCGCAAAGTTTGTTTGCTTACTTGCCTGTTGATGGACGTTTGGGTTGTTTCCAGGTTTTGGCTATCACAACTAAAGGTGCTATGAACATCTGCATACAAATCTATGAATGAGTATGTGCTTTTGTTTTTATCAGGAAAATAACTAGCAATGGAATGGCTAGGTCATATAGTATGTTTCTGTTCAACTTTTTAAGAGACTGTCAAAATGTTATCCAAAGTGATTGCCGTTTTACATTCCCATAAACAATGTATACATATTAGTATGGTCAGTCTTTTTAATTTTAGCCATTCTAGTGGATGCATAGTGGTATCCCATGGTGCTTTAATTTACATTTCCCTAACGACTAATGATGTTGAGCATCTATTCATGTTTTTATTTGCCTTTGTGTTTTCTTTGGCAAAGTATCTGTTCATATCATGAGATGCAAGAACAATTCATTAGAGAAAGGAAAGTATTTTCAAGAATGATACTAAAACAATTGGATATCCATACCAAAAAAAGAACTTTGATTCACACTTCTAAGCCTATATAAAAATTAACTCAAGATGGATCATATTCATAAAGGTAATACCTTAAACTATAAATCTTTTATAAGGAAACATAACAGAAAACCCTTGTGACCGTAGCTTAGGCAAAGATTTCTTACATATGACACCAAAAGCCCAAAAACAAAGAGAAAAATTGGGTGGCATTAAAATTTTAAACTTCTACCATAGGGGAGGGGAAGGGGAAAAAATAGTTAAGGAGAGAGAGGGAGGCAAACCACAAGACACTCTTAAATACTGAGAACAAACTGAGGGTTGATAGGGGGTGGGGAAGAGGGGAAAATGGGTGATGGGCACGGAGGAGGGCACTTGTTGGCATGAGCGCTGGGTGTTATATGGAAACCAACTTGACAATAAACTATATTAAAAATAATAATAAAATAAAATTTTAAACTTCTGATTTTCAAAAGACATGGTCAAGAAAATGAAAAATACAAGCCACACAGACAAGGAGAAAATATTTGCAAAGCATATATCTGGGAAAGTATATCCAAAATATATAAAGAACTTTCAAAACTCTATCTGGGAAAGTATATCCAAAATATATAAAGAACTTTCAAAACTCAATCATAAGAAAACAAAGGACCCAATACTCTAATATTTAGATTTGTTACCAGATATATGCCTTTGGGCAAGTAGAGAACATTCATGGAGAGACTAAAGTGAGAACTTGTACTGCTGTTAAAAGAGAGCAGATAGGGGCAGGAGACAGACACTGCACACTGAAAAGGATCTTGAGATGTTTCATGATCAGATGTGTCAAAAGTATATTGCCTATTTTCTTCAGAGTAACTTCTGGGATCAGCCTTGACAGCACAGCCCAGGTATAATAGAAGAATTCTGAAAAGAGCCTGGAGCCTGATTAAGGTTGGATATTATGGCATACATTCAAAAGATATTTGGTATTAAAAAAAAAGAGAGAGGCATTCCAAGTCAGAGTATATGAAGCACTGGGCAATTCTAAGTCATAAGCCATCAGGCCCCTTTTCCTGACTGAACATCACATTCCCACCCACAAATCTGGGAATAGACCATCCTTTGAGGACCAGATCAAGTGCCTGCCCATTACTCCCACTCACTCCCACCAATCACTGCACTCAGAATGAGTGCTGTCATTTGTGAAATAGCATGAATAATAGCAATTGCCTCAAGGACAAAATGAGATAACCAAAGTAAGTCTTGTACATAATTTCTGGAACACCAAGAGCTCAATAAATATTGGTTTCCCCTTTCTTTTGTCCCCTTCCCTGACCAAATAGAAGGCAAATTACACTGCTGGCCACACTTCAGAGGGTTTTTTAATTTAGACCTCCTATGCTGAGCTCTTATTAAAGGATTCTGGGTTGAGCACAACGACTTTTGAAACAACCTGAATCCAGATTTTGATGGCCCCTTTGCCATATGTGGCAGGGAGTCAAAAAAGCAGAATGGGAGCTGCTCCACATTCCAGAACCAAGTTGCCAGCCTCTGGCAAAAATCAGTAGGTAGACAACTTTTCTATTCTATCTAGAAAGAGAAGGCACTTATGCTCCCCCTATTGCTTGCTGAGGGCCCATCAGGAAAGTATCCCTATTGGCCCTTCTGCTGTCCCTCACTCATTCCTCCTCAGCGAAGGGGAAGTGACTTGCCTGACTGGTAAACTTACAAGCAGCACCTCTCAAGAGGTGGGCACAGCTCAGCCCTTCTCTGCCTCTGCTGCCTTTTCAGAATAAGCTCCGCTGGGAAAGGCCTGTGGTTGTTCAGCTACGACTGTTGCTGAGTATTTCTGAGGTACGGTGTTAGGAGGCCCACATGATCTAAAGTGTAAGCCACATTTCCCCAAATTGGCTTTAATTAGCTCTACTAACAGTGGTGATTGTTGCTTAAGTCCTAGGTTTACCTCTCTGTTGGTTCTGAACCTGGGTAGCGGGGAGGAGTGCCCTCTATTCAATGCACACTCAACCACAGACAAGACTAGAGACTCCAGCACATTCAGTGACATGACTGTGGCCCCCTCTTAGGTCTGTATCTCCCCCAATTTGCATTTTCCCATCTGCCCTAGGCCTCTCAGACTGACATTGCCACCACCCAACTTTCACACCTGAAAGAATGATAGACACATAGTAATGATTCTTTCTTGCCTTCCTCCTGGAGGGCAAGCACCGGGTGTTGTACTTCTCTGTGTCTCCTACAGGACCTAGCTTGGTTCTGAGCATGTGGAACTCTGATAAAGATTGAGAAGACTGAGTTTAAGCCCCATTCCACCCCTTCCTCACCATGTGAAGTCATACACATCACTTCATCAGTTTGGATCAATGTTTCCTTATTTTATCTGTTCATTTTAAGTGACATTACATTAAATTTAAAATGAGCAAGAAGTTCGTCCTTTCATCAATGTGGTAAAAATGAAATGGTCAAGATCTCTAAAGCTTTTTTACAGTTTTGGCAAACAGACCCCTACATTTTTCAGATGTGCTTATGATGTCATCCCATTTAGATGTAAACTCCAAGACTCCTCCTACTTCCCACAAGTGTTCAGATAAAGGAACAAGGACCTAGGAATTCTCGGAAAATGATGTCACTACCAAATTTCTACTTAAACGTACCGGAAATTTTCTAGAATTTGCCCATTGCTTTGCTACAGGATTTAACAAAATTTTATTATAGCATTACCTGAAATACAATCAATTTACTGATGGTAAAGCTATGCCATTCATGATTTTCTTAAGAAGAGACTGGCAAAGACTAATGGCCCACAGGCCAAATACTGTCTACTGCCTATTTTTGTAAATAAAATTTAAGGTACACAATCGCATTCATTCGTGCACACATCTGTGGCTGCTTTCACGTGACAACTGCAGTGTAGAGTAGTTGCAACAGAGACTTTGTGACTGCAAAGCCTAAAAGAGTTACTCTCTGGTGCTAAACCTCATTCTAAAGAATCTATTAGTTACTCTTATGAATTATGCTTGAATCGTGATTGAATTATGCTTCATGAATGTCCTTAACATATGATCAAGTGACAACAAAAATGTGGCCCACCCTGTTTTTCTTCTCAATCTGCAAGAGAATAAATTTGTCTAGATGGTTTCCAACGTAGGCATCAATCAACACTGATTCTCAGCCGAGTAGTGTCCTTCACGAGGATTTCAGAGGGCTTTTTTTTTGTTTTTATAATTTTGTTTTATACTTAAAGACACATTTCTCTTTTTCTAATTGAAGTATAGTTGATACACAATGTTACATTAGTTTCAGGTTTACACCATAGTGATTTGACAAGTTTATATATTATGCTATGTTCACCACAAGAATAGTCACCATCTGTCACCATACAATGTGATTATAATACCACTGACTATATTCCCTGTGGCATACCTGTCATCCCAGTGACTTATTCATTCCATTACTAAAAGCCTCTATTTTACACTCCCCTTCACCCATTTTGCCCATTCTCCTCTCCCCTCCCCTCTGGCAACCATTAATTTGTTTCCTTCATGAGGTTGGATTCCTTCTGAATATTTGAGACATCTGCACCACTTATGAGATTGGAGAAGCATTGGCAAGGCACATCAGGAGATTCAAGTTGCAGCCCCCTCTTTGCCCCTAATTCTTGGTGCTTTCCTTCTATAAAATGGAGATGTTGGATAAAATTTCCTTCGAGCAGATAATCATGATCCAGTGTGTAAAGTGCCTCATAGAAGGCCACCCTGGCTGCTATGAAAGCCCAAGGATGGTATCACCCCTGGATTTACAGAGAAAGGGCTCAGAGAAAGCTTCTTGGAGGAAGTGATGGCTGATCTGAGTTTTGAAGAATAAGGGAGAGTTCATGCTGCTGGAGAATGGACTGACCCATTGAAGCAAAAATGCATCTTATGGAAGTGATCATTTTATTTGGCTAATTGGAAAATGTCATCTGCTTCAACATCTAAACCCCAGGAAAGATCTAAATTCAAACAAACCCTAATGTGCGCACTACACTGTGCTTATGGATGGATACATGTCAGGAAAAGTCACTCTGCTAGCAACCTTTCACAATATAGTCACCTTTTTTGTGAAAAGAGCCTTTTCCTTTTTCAGCTAAATACCAAAGTCATATCCAAGTCTTGAAAAAGACATCAACTCCCATGGGCATAGGTGGTATAATGATTATTGCACAGGACACAAAGGCTTTTTGGAAACATAAGGATTAAACAGTGTGAGCAAAGGTCTGTAGGCAAGGTCAACAGAGATAACTCTGACTTCAAAACAACTTTGGCAGTGGGATTAGGCAACATGCTGACACAGCAATCTTTTCCTGTGCCTAGACCATCTACACATTCACAACAATAGATTCCAAAGGGAGGAGTGTTATCTCAGTTGACTGAGCCATGCAATCTCAGCAGTGATTTCTAAGTACTCACTGGCTCTCCTACAATCCTAACTGTCGTACTAATGTCAGAGGTAGAATCCACTCACACATTCAATAAATTTAGTGAGTACCGACTATCTACCAGCACTTTTCTATATACTGGGGACACAGTCATGAACAAATAAGACAAAAACCCTTGCCCCTGTGGAACTTACATTCTAGCGTATCCCCTTTGTATGGAGAAAAGTATAAAGAGTTTTAACTTCTATTCAACAGAACATATTGCTGTTCTGAATAGTCTTGAAGGGACAGTTTGCAAAAGAGTCTAAGCCACACCTGAGCCAGCCTCCCTCCGGAGCCCCTATCCCTTCATCTTAGTTTCTGTATCACAGCAATTTACAGAGCAGAGCAAAGTCAAGGCAGCTGAATGCTTTCTCCTGAATGTACTCTCATTGTCAAGCCATGTGACTCCTAAACCCTCAACATAAAAATATTCATAGGCTTTGAACCACCTCTGGGAATCTTGACTGACAAAACACTCCTACATTCTGAAAGGAATGTAGGTTGCAAAGACATGCATCATAGTTTTAACCTAGCTTCCCCCCTGTTAAAAAAAAGAGGGGGGGCATATTAAATGTCCAACTATAAATTAATGGATAGGTAAATTATTGTTTTTACAAGAGATGAAATCACAAGTAGCCATGAAGATTATATTTACAAAGATTCTGTGATAATGCAGGAAAACACTTACTATAAAATGTTAGGTTATCAAGCAGAACAAAATCTATTTATATTCAATATAGCAAGCCTCTGTAAAAAATCTACTAAGAAAAATAAAAGCCTTGCTAGAAATGTTCTAAAACATTAAAAAATGTTAGGTATTGAAATTATGGGTGTTTTTCTGCTTTTTGTATTTTCCATTTTTTTCTTTAGTGAACATTTATTATTTTCAGAATTTAAAAAATAAGAATTTTAAGCTTAAATAGGTCTTTAAAAGGTAAGGACAGGGCAGCAGGAGCAAGTATAGAAGAGTTTTTCATGGTAGCGAAGAGCCTGACATCTGAATTCAAACTCTCTGGGTGTGCACCATGGCTCCTCAAATTACTGTGTGACCTTGGGCAAATGATTTAACCTTTTCTTCTCCCAGTTTCTCACTCGCAAAATGGGGGTGAAAATTGTGCCGATTAACATAAGTTGGATGAGGATTAGTAGCTAATTCACAAAGAGTGTTCAGCAGAGTATAACACCTCATAAGCACTCAAAACTGATAGCAGACCCAGTACTCCAGCAGCCTCAAAGAAAGAGTGCACACAAAGGGGAAGGTGGGCAAACATCACATCTTCACACCTCAAGGTCAACTCAGAGCTGGCTTTTCAATGGGCAATTTTCCCTTAGTCAGAATCCATCCCCAAATCCTTTACTTATATTTTAAATTTTCCCCTGAAGAAGATGGACAGTATGTCGATACTCATTTTACGAGTAATTATTTCCTTGGGTTTTTTTTTTCTTTTTTAATGTACTGGTCATCATTTATTGTGCAAATTGACTTTTAATTGTAAAAACAGTCTAAAAATTACGTTAATAGTACTGTCAGAGAACACTGATCATTACTTTAAGATAATGTTTATGGTGCTAACAGACAGTTGTTAATTTGAAGATAAAAGCCATGATTCGTGTTGTAGAATCATAGTTTTTGGTCAAATGTCAGTTCCAAAAACAGTGAAATCAAAAGATGATCTTTCTCTTTTTTATTCTGTACACATGAACCATTTAAATCTGGGCAAGATGACATGGCTGTTTATTAAGCCTGTACCTTGTCCACAACAGATTTCTTGTAAATATTTGCCCAAGGGACACCCATTTCTGAAATTTTAGTTTTTAGTTCTTGTTGCTTACCAATCCTCCTTTTAAAAGAATGAGAATTCCGTTTCGATTGTATAAATATTAAATCTTGACCAATAATAAAAGATCCAGAGGATAAGATAGGTTAAACTTTGTCTCTCTACAACTCCTGCTCCAAAAACTGAGGCGCCCTTATGGAAAAGAATTGTGCCTTCCAGCTTCCAGAGGCTTTATTTACCATAAATTCTAAGCAAAATTTCCTTCAAGTTCTCTACTCAAAATAAGGCTGTGCTTCTGTTCAAGTTCTTGATTTGATTTGGCAACTTTTCTCGGTCGTGGACTCGGCTTTCTTCTTGCATGGACTGTCTGCCTGCTTAAAAGGGTGAAAATGTCTTGAACGGTGGAGTTTCACGGACTTAAAGAGTTTCATTGAAACGGTGGCGTTTCATTGGCCAGGCATTTGCTGCATCTTCTTTCTTGAGTCCCTTACCCTTACTCCGTACCGGCTTTGGCTATAGAGGAGGCATAATTAATCAGATCTTGCCAGGGTACAATGGGGCTAGGAGAGACAACAGATGCTAAAGGACGCGGCGCGACACACAACTTACTTGGATGCTCTTTCCCTCCCCAGGGAGTCTTTTTTGAGGGTCTGCAGTCCGTGTCAGAACCCCGGAAGCCCTGGTTTCTGTCCTTTCCTTAGACCAGAGGGCAAAATTGCTCTGAATTTGGGATTCTTGATTTAGGAGAACATTTGAGCTCTAAATTCACTTCGACTCATTCACGCTTAAGTCCCAGGGTAACTGGCCAGGTAGATGAGTTGGTGACGAGCGCAGTCCCTTGGTACTGAGAAGTGGGGTTCCCATCACGTCCTCTCTCCCATCGTGGGAGTCTGGATCAAGCTCTGCCCATCTCCCTCCTCAGACCCGCGAAGATGAAGTTACCGGGCTCACGACCCCACGACCAGCTCGCCCCCACCCTGCAAAGGGGTGGGGGACTAGCCGCCACAGGTGACCGCACTCGCGCGGAGTTGGAGAGGGAACGGTGGGCCGCAGCTTTGCCCGGCCTGAGCTTGCCAGCCCGCCACCCTCCCGGCCGACCTGTCTCCCCGCGGCAGCCGGAGGGCGCGGGGCCAGCCCGAGGGGCGCGCGGGGCCGGAGCAGCGGCCCCGCGACGGCTCCTCGCGCCGCCCGGGCCCGCCGATGGCTCCCCTCGAGCCGGGCTCGGCGCTCCCCTCGGCGCTCCCCCCTGGCCGCCGCGCCCGCAGGGGGCAAACGCTACCTGTGGAAGTAATGTGCGCAGAAGAGGCCCAGGAGCACGGTGGACGGCGGGCCGAGGAGAGCGCGCGGCTGCCGGACGAGGATCCCCGCGGGCACCGCGAAGGACGGCAGCTCCTGTAGGAACCACGCTGCGCGGGCGGGCAGGCGAGCCGTGGCTGGGATCGCGCTCCTCGAGTGCTTCCCATAGCCGGACGGCTTCGCCAAGTACAGGACCAGTGCCCCCAGGGCGGCCAGAGCAGCGCTGCCTGCCAGCACCGGGGTCTGCTGGCAGCGGACAGGCATCGCGCCGCGTTCCCCGCCGGTGGCCGCCGCCAGCGCAGAGGAGAGCGCGGGTTCACTGCCCCCTTTATGGGGTGCGAGACGCCACCCTGCGTCCGCCCCTTCGGCCTTGGCCCCCGCCCCTCCATCCCGCTTTGTGCTTGGCGCGGCCAGCCTTGGTTCGACTCAGCATCCATGCCGTTTTCGCAAGGCTGGCGCTTGGGGAGGCGGCCAGGGAGGACGGGAGGACGAAGGGGCCAAAAACGTGTCCTGCCCCCCGCCACCGGCCCCCGCCTGGGACTAGCCCACGCCCGCGCCTCCGCCCGCGCGCCAGCCCTCCCCACCACCTGCCACTGGTCTCCCCTTTAGATTGCCTTCGAAGACCTGTTCCTCACCCATCACCCCCTGATGCTGCCGCTTCTGAGACTAGGAAATCAGAAGAGAAAACCACAGGGACGATTTAGCCGGGGTCGTTCTCCCGTCCCAACACACCTCTGTTCTGCAGCCACGCATCCTCAACCCTCAGACCACCCCAAGGCAGGGTCTCTCCAACCCCTCCGCTTCCCTGCGCTCCAACACTCCCCGCGGGTTCCCAACCTGCATCCTTCTTCCGACCCTGGGCCGAATATCCAGGCACTTCCCGCGCCCGCCTGCACTTCGTCGCCACTCTCAGCATCAGAGTCCTCTCTGCCCCACACGCCCCCAGGGCCCTCGTTCCATCTCGGCCTCTCTCTGCTTTGCTGGGTGCGCCCCTCCGTCAAAGAGGCGCGCGTCCCCTCAGCACCGACGCATAAGCGAGGATTGTGGCCAGGAGTATTGATCCACTCGGTCCGCCCCAGCTTCTCCTCCACCCCGGGACCCCTGGAGTCTGCCCGGACTCAGGCTAAAGTGTAGGGTTTCTGCCGCGGGACGCCCTTTCCCGGCTAGCTCCCGGAGTGGAGGAGCCGGGTTCCATATGGTGGTGCCCCTGGGGATGCTACTGTGCTCTGAACATCCAGACATGGCTCTTTCTTCGTCTATTTTCCACCCTCCTCTCATCCTTCACCCCCTTTGTTCATTATCTACTTCCTCTTCCCTGCTCTGATTTAATATCCTCAACCACCTTGGCTGCCATCCTTCTGTGTTTTGTGCCCCTTTTCAGGTCTTCCGTCTTTCTTTGACTTGGCTTCCCCCAGGTTGGGCTTCTCTTCCCAAGTGCTATTTACCTCACTCTTCCATTTTCTTGTCCCACCCCTAATAGAGATTACTTTATCCCTATTAATTTTCTCCTCTGGTCCCTATTTCAGGCTCTACCTCAGTCTTCCCCCCACCTTCCCCTTTCCTTGGCTCTTTCTTCATCCTTCTCACTTCATTCTTCATCCTTCACTGCCTCTCAGGAGCCCCACTCAGTATTCCCCTGTCCATTCCTGCCCTGTCCTACTGGCTTTTCCAAAGAAAGGCACAATGTCCCATCTGCACCGTTTGAGGGTGTTTCCTGATACCTGAGACACTTTCCAAATTTGATGAGAACCCCATCTTACAGATCTAGAAACCCTGATAAACCCTAAGCAAGAAGAACACACACCCCTAACTCACAGCCAGCAATCAAATTGCTGGGAACCAGTGACAAAGAGGAAAACCATTAAAAGAGCCAAGAAAAAAAAAAGATCTAGAGGGACAAAGGTAATAAGGACAACAGATTTCTCAGGGACTATGGAAGCCATAAGAAAATGGGATAATGCATCTAAAGTCCTGAAAAAAATTATGAACCAAGAATTTCACATCTAATGAAAATAGCCTTCCAAAATATAAGTGAGATTGGTTTCCAGACATGATGGACTAAGATTCTTCCAGACACACACACACACACACACACACAGGATAAAGTGATAACAAAACCTGGGAGGAAAAAAAATCTACCTGAAGTTACTAGTGAACAGCAGCAAACAGATGCTCATGAGGAAATCACCTTCACATGGAGGGGGACATGGACAGCTATGGCTATAAGTTCCTCTTTGTTGAGACTTTTAGCCTGGGCTAATTGCAGCCTGAATAATGCACACAGCAGCAGCAGAGACACATGTGAGAAAACCTACCAGAGCCCTAAAACAGAAAGAGCCAGAGAGGGGAATCCCCCAATTCTTCCTCCTCATATCCTTGGATGACTCCTGAACCCACATCATAGAAGAGACTCAAAGCAACTCAGCTCAGACAAAAGTTCTGAACAGACACAAGAAACAAAGTTTGAGGTTCAATCCCAGCCAAGGAAATCACCAGCTAAAACAAATGAAATAATATTCACAAGAGAAAAAGAATACAACCCATCATCTCTACTCTTTAAAATCCATACTGTCCAAAATTACCTGACAGGGGAAAAATCAATTCAATGAAACACATTTTAGAGAGAAATAAAAGTCAATCAAATGTGGTACTATGAAGAACCAAACCTTAGAATTAGCAGACAAGGATTTTAAAGTAGCTATTATAATTGTAATAGTTTGCTAGGGCTGCTATAACAAGTATCATAAATTTGATGGCTTAAACAACAGGAGTTTATCGCCTCACAGTTCTGGAGGCTAGAAATCTAAGATCAAGGTGTCAGCAGGGTGAGTTCATCTGAGGGCAGTGAGGCATAATCTGTTCCATGCCTCTCCTCTAGCTTCTGGTGGTTCGCTGGAAATCTATGGCGTTCCTTGACATGTAGAAGCTTCATTCCAATCTCTACCTGACTCTTCACATAGTCTTTCCCCTGTGTGTTTTTATCTGTGTCCAAATTTCTCCTTTTTATAAGGATACCATTCATCTTGGATTAAAGGCCCACCCTACTGCAGTATGATCTCATCTTAACTAGTTATATCTTCCATGATCCTATTTCCAAATACGATCACATTCTTACATACTTGGGGTTAGAACTTCAACATAGAAGTTTTGAAGGAGGCACAATTTAACCAATAGCAGTAGTTAACCTTCGTAAAGTGTAAAACAAAACATACTTTTAATGCATGAAATCACAGTGTAGAAATGGGAAATGGTAAGATATTGAAATGATTTTTAAGGATGGAAATTCTAGAACCAAAAATACAATTTATGAAAGAAAAAATTATGGGATAGACATAAGAGCTGAACAAAGACGGAAGAAAGAATAAGCAAACTCAAAGATAGATTATTTGATAAAAGACAGAAATTTACAGATTCAAATTATTCAGTGAGCAATAAGCAGAAAAACACAAAGCCCAATGTTGAATCAAATCATATTTAAGTTATTGAAAATCAAAGATAAGAAAATGTCTTAAAAGCAACAATAGAAAAGCATCACATTATATTCAGGAGGACAATAATATGATTAATAGCTAACTTCTTATCAGAATAAATGTGAATCAGAAGTGAGTGGAACATCTTTAAAATGCTGAAAGAAAAAATCTCTGCCCATAATTCTACCTATATCCAGCAAAATTATTATTCAATAATGAAGGTGAAATATGGATATTTTCAGAAAAAAACTATGAACATTTATAACTCCAGTACAATAAATGGTAAAGTTCTTGTGCTGAAGAGAAATGATAACTGATAAAAACATAAAGGATGGTGAAATATGAGTTTATAAGTGCAAGATTTCTTATTTTTTTAAGTGAAGCAGTAAAACTATAACTATACCATGATAGTGATGAATGCGCTGAAATCCATAGGGCAACCCTATAAAAAATTAAATAAAGAATAACTACTATGTATAAGGTTAACTAGACTTACTGTGGTGATCATTTCACAATACATACAAATATTGAATCATTATGTTGTACACCTGAAATCCATATAATGTTACATGTCAATTATACCTCAATTTAAAAAAAGAAGAACTATAAATTCAGTTGTAAAATTAAATAAAAATCTAAAAAAATAATCAAATAACCCAAAAGGAGGGGACAGGAAGAGAATAACAAGAACAAAACACAGAAGAGTTAAATGGTTGGAACAGTTTGGAAAGGAAAAATGGAAACTATATCTATTCACAAATGACATGATCTTGTATATAAAACACCAAGGAATCTACCAAAAAACTATTAGAACAAATAAGCGAGTACAGCAAAGTCACAAGATACAGGTCAATATACAAATATCAGTTGAAACTAGCAATGAGAATCTGAAATGAAATTACAAAAACAATCCATTTACAATAGCACCAAAACCCCCTACATACTTAGTAAGTTTAACAAAAAAAAAGTAAGACTTATGCCCTGAAAACTATAAAACATTGTTGAAAGAGATTAAATAACAGTTAAATAAATGGAAAGATATCCCATGTTCATGGGTTGGAAGACTTAATATTGTTAAGATGTCATACTCCCTGTATAGACTGAATTGTGTTCCCCTAAAATTCATATCTTGAAGCCCTAATCCCCAATGTGACTGTATCTGTCTCTGAAAATAGGGTCTTTAGGAGGTAATTTTTTAATTTCTTATATTCTCCTCTAAGATTTTGATGGTTTCCTGTCTCACATTTAGGTCTTTCATCCATTTTGAATTCATTTTTGCGTATGGTGTAAGAAATTAATTTCTGCAGAACACTCCAAAAACCATCACCAGGACAAATAGGCTGGCCTTCGCCTCCCTTTGACATTCTAAGCCTCGTGAGAGTATATCTCACTAGCAGAAACTAAAGCATGTCTAGAACCCTAATTACAAGGGAGTATTAGTCAGACTACTCCTTGTAATACAAGGAGCTCATAGGATGGAGGGACATGGATACTGACTGCCAATAAATGACATTGAACACTGACAACCAAAAGTAATAGATAACTGGTTTTCAAGATCTATTTTAATGTATACTTCACAGTTTTACACTTGAGCAACTGACACATATGGACTATAACTGCTCATTTTTCCCACGTGCAATACTAAATTCTTACTGTATTTTCAGTTTAGGGGAAGAGTTCACATCTTAGTTCCCATGATTATTGTTTTATAGTAGCTAAATTTTCTTATAAACAAAAATATCAGAACCTCTATGTGTCCAAGGTCCTTAATTGAACAGTTATTGTGTAAGCTAAGTCTGTCCTTGAAAACTTCAAAACACATAATTTCGAGTAAATTCACTTGCAGTTAGAGAATTACCTTAGGCTTAGAGAATCACTTTAATAATTAAATGAATTAATGTATGTAAAGGACTGGGAACTGGGTTTGACACACAGAAGATTTATTAATATTAGATAATATTGGTCCCAAATTATATTTTATTTATATTTTAAACTCATACAGTTCTTAATATCGTGATGTTCCTTGCTCAATTTCAAATCAATTTAAAAACCTTACTGGTGAAACTTATTTACACTAGACTGGTTTGGGGGCAGGACAACAGAAAACAACATTGTCCCAACATCAATCTATTAAGCACTGACTTATAAGCAATAGCAGTCTACCAAGAGGAGAAAGGCAAGAGTGTACAAAGAGATACCCTCTGTGGTGTAGGCATACAGGAAAGGCTAAAAGGTGAGACTAGACCAGAAACATTGGTATAAACCTCCTCACATCTAGCCTTCACCCAACACACAGGATAACACAGAGGGATTTGAAAATAGTGGTGCACTAAAGGCAGCCATAGCAGCAACAATCGTCAAACCTCATTTTCTGAATAGACTGACTCAACTCACAAACATGAACAGCCAAGCAGAATCAAATATTCTTCTCATTTCCAGGCAAAAATATTATTTACCTCAGTTCTAGTGTTCTACTACAATGTCAAACACTCAACCAAAAAATATGAGATGCAAAAAAGCAAGAAATAAACAACCCACGACAAGAGATAGTGCAATCAACAGAGACAGACTCCGAGATAATTCAGTTGGACCTATCAAGTAGAGAATTTAATGTAACTGATTAATATGCCAAAGTCTATAGTGAAAAAGGTGAACAATGTGAATGAACAGGAAATGTTCAGAAGAATGATGGGAAGTACAAGAAGTTAAATGGAATGCTACAAATAAAACACATGAAAACAGAAATGAAGAATTGTTTTGATAGACTTATTAGTAGACTGGATTCTAAGAAAAAAATTTATTGAGCTTGGAGATAGGCTTAGATAAACATCTTATAGTTGTAATAGTCCATTTTAAGCTGGTAACAATTTTTCTTCAATCACATACAAAAACTCTACGCTGTTACTTCTCCTCCTACTGCACTTGATGTTATTGATGTCACACTTTACATCTTTTTATATTGTGCATCCATTCACAAGTTATTGTAGCTAAAGTTGCTTTTTTATACTATAAAATATATATACATACTATAGATAAGTATATGCTAGAAAAGCAAATATATTTGAGATAAAAGAGATTTACACACCATTACAGTATTAGGGTATTCTGAATTACCTCTATCAGTGAGTTTTACACTTTCATGTTTCATGCTGTTAATGAGTGTCCTTTTGCTTCAACTTGAAGAACTCCTTTTAGCATTCCTTATAAGGTATGTCTAGTGGTAATAGCTTTTGTTTCTTTGGAAATGTCTTTATTCTGCCATCATTTGTGAAGGATAGTTTTACCAGGTATAGTATTCTTGGCTGGCAGGTTTTTTACTTTCAGCTTTAAATATATCATTCCATTCCCTCATGGCCTTCAAGGTTTCTGCAGAGAAATCCACAGATAGCCTTATAGAGGTACCCTTGTACATGAGTAGTCATTTTTCTCCTGCTTTTTCAAAATTCTCCGTCTTTGACTTTTAACATTTTTATTATAATGTGTCTCAGAGTAATCATCTTTGGGTTGTTCTTGCTCAGGGTCCTGTGAGTTTCCTATACCTGGATAGCTCTTTTAAGATCTACAATCTCTCTCCTACTGAAATTCTCATGATGCAAATGTTAATTTGCTTGATAATGTCCCATAATTAACATAGGCTTTCTTCACTCTTTTTCACTCCTTTTTCTTTCTGATCCTCCAAGTGGCTACTTTCAAATGATCTGCCTTTGAGCTTGCTGCTTCTTTCTTCTGCATGATTACATCTGCTGTTGAAGCACTTGATTAAATTTTTCAGTTCTGTCATTGTATTCTTCAGCTCTAGGATTTCCATTTAGTTCTTTTTTATGGTTTCTACTTCTTCATCAACTCTCTAATTTTGTCCATGCATTGTTTTCCTGATTTAATTTAATTGTCTATCTGCACTTTTGCATTTCACTGAATTTAAGATTTTTATTTTTAACTATTTGTTAGGCAAATCATAGATCTCCATTTATTTGGGGTCAGTTATTGGAGTTTCATTAATTTCTTTTGGTGGTGTCATATTTGTCTGATTCTTCATGATCATGAGCAAACATTTCATGATCTCAATTACAAACATCTCAAATTTCATGATCATGAGCAAACACCTCTTCTAGTTTTTACAGACTGGTTTCAACAGGTATTGACTCTCTCCTCTCTATTCCCTAGGCTGATGGGATTACCTCCAGAATTACAGTCATACTGTGATGGAGCCAGTTTTAAGGTTGTCACTGGGTATGCATGGGTGATGGGATCATTACCTGGAGGTTGGGGATGCTTGAATCCTATCTGTCCCTGGGTGGATGAGACTGCTTCCAGTACCCTGTTCAGTAGGAACAGGGTTGGATCCTGAGACAGTGGGCCTATTATCAGCTATGTAGACAAGTGTGGTTCCAACTAGATCCCTAGAAGAACTCCTGCCTTGTCAATGGATGGGCCCCTGGTTGAGAAGGACTGGCCCTGAACCATGGTGAGAGGGGCTGTAATAAAGTCCCAGAGATGTTTCAGATTTCATAGTCAAGACTGATGTTTGCAGACCTGGCTCTGATAGGTGTGTCTCCCACCAGGTCCCTGGGAAGGCTGGACTGCTCCCTGATCATGGCTGAAGTGGTTGAAGTGGTTGAAGTGGTTGGAGCCATGTATAGAGCTGTTTCAGGATCTCATGAGATACAGACTCAAGTGTATTCCACAATGTCCCTATGCCAGCAGGACTGTTCATAGACTATGGCTAGGAGGGCCTAAAGCCAAGTATAGGGACCTTTCAGAATCTACAGTCTGACCAAGTTTGGCAGGTTTACTTCCAAGGTTTCCTAGACCATGGCCAACAGGGACTAGAGCTGGTTCATAGACCACTTCAGGGTCCACAGCTGGGACCAAGGCCTGTGTATGTATTATCTAATGCCCAGGTAGGCATGACACCTCCCAGGTCCCAGGTGAGTGGTGCTGGTGACAGGACCAAAGCCAAATGTGGCTGAAGCTGAGTTCTCAAGGGGTATATAGCTCTTTTGAATCTGTAGTCAGGATCATGGTTGCCAAATCAGCCACCTGAAGGTGTGGGCCTACCTTCTCAAAATGGCTCTCCTCAGCCTTAGACTACCCTGGGGTTTTTCAATCTCTGTCCTGAATCCCAAAGCTCCCAAAAAGGCACTCTTGTCCATGGATGGATGCCAAATTATCATTGTTGAGGGGGAATGTTGGTAAGGGATGTCTTACTGAGCCATCTTGCTGATGTCACTCCAGAATTACTTCATTCCTTCTAACAAATGCTAAGAGTTTATTCTATAGATGTGACTAAATTTTTATGTACATGAAGACTTTCTGTCGTTTTGTCATTACAAATAACCTTGGGTATTCATGTGTGCATATTATGTTGCACAAGTATGAGTGTGTTTGAAGGATGAATTCCTAGAAGTAGAATTGGGCCAAAAGGTGTATGCCTATTTTGCTAATAGTACCAAATTGCCCTCCTTATAGGTTTTTAACAATAATCCTCAGCCATATATGAGAATTATTCATTTTGAAGCTGCTATGTGAGGATGGTTGAATTGCCCATTATGTAAACTTAGCACATGTCAAATGCACCAACATAGTAAAAGCATTAAAAATGAGGAAAAAGTAGATCCAACGTGATGGAGAAGTAAGGGGACCTGAAGTTCCCTCGTCCCTCAAACACAACAGTGTTGAGGCCAAAGACCTTTGAATTCCAAGAGTCTGGGCTGCAGAGAGACAGAGATGTCTCCAGGGGCCCACAGGACAACCTGGCAGGCCATAGGTGCATGATGGCAAAATGGGAGAGATCTAACAGGCAGCGCAGGCACAGAGGGGAGGGATCCCCTTCTGTGGAGAGACAAAGGGAAGAGAAAGAGAGGCTGTGGAAGCATAGGACTGTAATTGGACAAGAGAAAAACCACGGACCAGGACGGAGAAAGATCCAATCTCTAACTGCAAGGGCTTCCTCCAGACTGGGGCCAGCTGCCCAGTTTGGGCACCTAGGGAGGAGGAGAGCCAGCCCCAGGCTCAGTAACTAGTTCAGAGGAGCAGTCCACAGTGGGAGAAAGCAATCCCCTCCCTTGAGTGCTGTGGGAAGAAGGTATATAACCATTCAAAGGACAAAAGACCCTGCCTGTGCCCACCAGTCAGAAGCCATTTATCAGTGGTGCAGAGTGGCACTTCCCCCAGAACTGGGGTGCACAGAACAGGACCCTTTAAGACATCGGGGTTTAAATCCCAGCCGAGTGCCAGGGAGGCACAGGAGTTGGCAGAGTGGGACAAACCTCCTCGTTTGCACCCAACTGGCACTGGGAGGAGGACCTCCATAGGTGGGGTGGAGTGGAACTTCCCCAGAAAATAGGGCATGCGGAGCAGGACTCTTTGGGACATCTGGGTTTGAATCCCAGACAGGCCCCAGGGAGGCAGGGAGACTGTGGAGCAGAAAAAAATCAGAAACAAAAACAAAAAATGGCCCACTGGAGCCCGTGCAGCACTGTGAGGACTGCCTGAACAGAGTGCTTTGGGACACGCAGTCCAGGGAGGAGAGACTGTGGTGTGGTCATTATCCTCCCCATCACCAACAAGGTGGGGCTTAAGGGAATGGACAGCAGGCCCAGTGGACGCAGGACCAGCCTACACCAAACCATGCCCTTCTGTGCCTGGTAACTGCATATCTACAGGAGTGGGATTGACGCTGATGAACCAGAGGCTCTGGAGGCACTCCAGACCAGAGCTGTCACTAGTTCCAAGGCACCGAGCTGTTTTACATCTTCTGATTTAATTCTTGGACAATTCTCATTATACATTTTTTTCTTCCTTTTCTCATTTCTTCCTTCATCTAGTCTGGTTATTCTGGTTGTTGGTTTGTTTGAGCAGATGCATTTAATCTATTCTCTTTATACCTATTCTATATCTTCTTCTTTATTTTCCTTTTCTCTCTGGATTAAGCCATATAATTTCTCTGCCTGGTCAATTCTTTCTTTTCTTTTCTTTTTTTCTTTTACACTTTATTGTCAAGTTGGTTTCCATGTAACACCAAATGTTCATCCCGACAAGTGCCCTCCTCCATGCCCATCACCTCCCTTCTCTTCTCCCCCCCGCCATCAGCCCTCAGTTTGTTCTCAGTATTCAAGAGTCTCTCATGGTTTACCTCCCTCCCTTTCCCCAACTATTTTTCCCCTTCCCCCCCCCC
>CM053576.1:108192882-108211776 GCA_028646485.1 Cryptoprocta ferox | reverse complement strand
TTGCAATCGCCCTTCTGAGTCCGATCTCCCTGTGCCGCGGGCGAGCCAAACTGTATTCTCCAAGCTCCGCCTCGCTTCCAAATCCCAGTCCGTGCAGTTCAACACCGTCACCGGGGATGAGATGCGTTCCCGCTGGCGGTCGGCCTCCTGGCCCGGCTTGCGCCGCCCTTTTCGCGGAGCCGCCGCCACCGCCGCCGCTTTTCAAGGCGCCTTTCTCGGCGCTGCCACCACTGCTTTTCGCACCGCCGCCGCCTTTATCTGTGCCACTGCCTTTCGCGGTGCTGCTTGGAACGGATGCTGCTGCCGCTGCGCCCAAGGAAGAATTCGCCGGCCAGATGGGACGGATTTCTCTCCCTGCGCCCGGCAGTTATATGTGGGGAGACGGGCGAGTTTTTCCTCCCTTAGAGATGGTTCTCTGAGCGTTTTCCGTCTCTCTTTCTCCTCCCCTGGTCTCTCCAGGGCACAGCGCACTCTCCCTGTGTTGGGCTCGGGGGCTTCTTCCCCCTGCGCCACCGGAACTCGCCCGTCCCCTAATTTCCCAGATCACAGTCACTCACTCAGGCATCTTTGAGGTTGTCTTCTTTCTGGTGTCTGTTTCTTCTTTCCCCCACCTGCAAATCCGCGTTTTATCACTTCAGTCCTTCTCAGTTCAATCCATGCGGGCGGGCGCAGATTACAGAGCTCCCTGCTTCTCTGCCATCTTGCCCGCGTCCCCTCTTGTCAGTTTTAAAAGCTTGTTATGCACTCTGAACCTGTGAGTATTGCAATATTAAAGGAGGCTCACTGACTGTCCAGGCCCTGTCCGTTCAGGAGGTGTTCTTTTAACAGTTTCCCTTGGTATCTCTTGTTGTGTTTGGTTATTGTATTTACCTACTCGTATTGATATTTGGGACTCTCCACCATGTGTCTTTGGCTTGTTTCTTGAGGTAGTCCTGGAAAGGAAATCAGACAGACAAACACACAGGGAACAAAAGCACACAAATGCACAGACAAATCAAACAAACAAGCAATCCAGAAGGGGGAAAAAAGGAAAAAAGGGGGAAACAAAAACAACAACGGACAAAGGACAGTCTAAAAGCATAATACCAGAAATCCCAGCTACAAATAAAGAGCAGGGTGGAGGCAGTGCTGATGGAACCGCATATACAAAGAGAGAAGTGACAGGGGTGGGGAGGAAGCGAAATTGAACATTGACCAGGCAGAGAGACTAAAAGGCTTAATTCAGAGTCAGAAAGAGGAGAATATGGTAGGAGGCAAGGAGAAAAAAACGAAGATAATGTTACCCAAAGAAACTATATAGTCTGATTATTCCAGAGAGAGAGAGAGAAAGGAAGGTAGCAATGGAGGTGTAGAATATGCATCAAGAGAATGGATTAAATGTGACTGTTTAAGCAAACCAAATACTAGAGTGCCCAGTCCAGCAGAGGGGAGAGATAAGAATGAGATAAGGGAAAATATATCTGAATAGGAAGAATTGATCTAGAGTTAAACATGGCAATGCATCAATGTTGGTCTTGCCTGGGCTCTGGGAAAAAAAAAAAAAAGGCAGCTCTCCAGCACGGATGGGCATGGTTCGATGTAGGCAGGTCTCACCTCCACTGCAGGTCCCATGGGCCTCTTCCTGAGGCCCTGCCTTGGTGGTTGTGGGGAGAAAAATGGCGGCGCCCCAGTCCCTTCTTGACCCAAGCGTTGCAACCCACTCTTTTGGGTCCGATCTCCCTATGCCGCGGGTGTAGCCAAGGTGGGCCGAGGTGTATTTCCCAAGCCCTGCCTCGTTTCCAGATCTTAGTCTGCACACTTTAATGATACCACCTAAAATGTACTCCCACAGGAGGGGTAGCTTCCTAGCCGGGGATCGAGTAGGGGGAGTAGGGGAGCAGTTTCTCCTGGGGCTGCCTGGGATCAGAGCGCCTAGCCCAAGGAAAGTGCTATAGCTAGAGAAAAAAATCTCTCCAAACACCCTGTGGTTACAGATGGGATGATAGGATCCCTCTCCATCCTGGGCCGAGGTTTTTCTCTTCTCCAGAGATAGTTTATAGCAGTTTCAGCCACTCTTTCTCTTCCCCTCGTCTCTCTGTGGCTCTCTGCAGAGGGGGCTCCCTCCCCTCTGCACCTCCAGGTCCCGGCCCATTTTTATCTTCCCCAGTTTGCAATCATGCACCTATAAGGCTGTCTTCTTAGTGGACTCTGTCTCTTTTCCTCCCAGACTCTTGCAGTTCAGTGTCTTATGGCTTCATTCCTTCCTGGTTTTAGAGATGCGGGTGAGCGAAAAAGTATGGAACTCCCTATTTCTCCACCATCTTGCCCAATTTTCTTTTCTTTTCTTTTCCCCCGCCCCTGTCATTCCTCTCTTTGTATGAGATAAGGCCTCTTCCACCAACACCGCCCCCACCCTGTTGTTTTTTTGTTGTTGCTGTTATTTTTGTTTCTTTTTGTTTTTATTTTTTTAATGTTTTTTGTTTTTTTTTTTATTTTTCCAGGGCTATTTCAATGAACAAATCAAAGCACACCTGGTGGAGAGCCCAACACATCACTACAAGAGGGAGATAAAGCAACCAGAGACACAAAAACAGAGAACAAGTAACACACTCCAAAAAAATACTTCCTGAAGGGCCAGGCCCTGGACGGTCTGTGACCCCTCTTTAATACTGTAGTGCTCGCAGGTGCAGCACACATAACAAGCTTTTAAAACACATAAGGGACAGAAAACTAGCCAAAATGATGAAACAGAAGAATTCTCCTCAAAAGAAATTTCAAGAAGAAATGACAGCTAAAGAATTATCAAAACAGATATAAACAATATAACTGAGCAAGAATTTAATATAATAGTAATAAGATTAATAGCTGAGCTTGAAAAAAGCATAGAAGACAGTAGATAATCTATTGCTGCAGATTTTAGATCAAGGAACTAAAAACTAGTCATTATAAATTTAAAAATGCTGTAAATGAGGTGCAAAATAAATAAGAGGTGGTGACAGGATTGAACAGGCAGAGGGGAGAATAAGTGAAATAGAAGATAAAATTATGGAAAAAAAATGAAGCTGAGGAAAAGAGAGATAAAAAAAATTCTAGACCACAAGGGGAGAATTAGAGAACTAAGTGATTCAATGAAACATAATAATATCTGGGGTGCCTGGGTGGTTCAATTGGTTAGGCGTCCGACTTCAGCTCAGGTAATGATCTCATGGTTTCTGAGTTCGAGCCCCGCATCGGGCTTTATGCTGACAGCTCAGAGCCTGGATCCTGCTTCGGATTCTGCGTCTCTGTCTCTCTGCCCCTCCCCCGCTCATGCTCGCTCCCTCTCTCTCTCTCTCTCTCTCTCTCTCTCAAAAATAAATAAATATTAAAAATTTTTCTACATAAAAAAATTTTTTTAACGTAATAATATCTGTATCATAGGAGTTCCATAAGAAGAAGAGAGAAAGAAAGGGGCCAAAAGTGTACTTGAACAAATCATAGCTGAGAACTTCTCCAGTATGGGGAAGGAAACAGACATTGAAATCCAGAAGGCACAGAGAACTCCCTTCAGATGTAACAGGAATTGATCGTCTACATGACATATCATAGTGAAACTGGCAAAATACAAAGATAAAGAGAGAATTCTGAAAGCAGCTAGGGACAAACGAGCCTTAACCAACAAGGGTAGACACATAAGGGTAGTCAGTGGCAGACCTATCTACTGAAACTTGACAGGCTAGAAGGGAGTAGCAGGAAATATTCAATATGCTGAATAAAAAAATATACAGCCAAAAATCTTTTATCCAGCAAGTCTGTCATTCAGAATAGGAGAGATAAAGGTTTTCCCAGGCAAGCAAAACTGAAGGAGTTCATCATCACTAAACCAGCTCTACAAGAGAGCCTAAGGGAGATGCTGGAGTGGAATGTTGTAAAGACCACAAAGGACCACAGACATCACTACAAGCATGAAACCTACAGATAACACAATAACACTAAATCCATATCTTTCAATAATAACACTGAATGTAAATAGACTAAATGCTCCAATCAAAAGACACAGGATATCAGAATGGATAAAAAAAAAAAAAAACAAGGCCCATCTATTTGCTGTCTATAAGAGACCCATTTTAGACATGAGGACACCTTCAGATTGAAAGTGAGGGATGGAGAAATATCTATCATGCTACTGAAAGTCAAAAGAAAGATGGAGTAGTCATACTTACATCAGACAAACTAGATTTTAAACTAAAAGCTGTAACAAGAGGTGAAGAAGGGCATTATCTCATAATTACAGGGTCTATCCCTCAAGAAGAGCTAACAATTATAAATATTTATGCACCAAATTTGTAGGCAGCCAAATATATAAATCACAAACATAAGCAATTTTATGGGTAAGAATGTGGCAATTGCAGGGGACTTTAATACTCCACTTGCACTTGCAGCAATAGACAGATCATCCAGGTAGGAATCAATAAAGAAACAATGGCCCTGAATGATACACTGGACCACATGGACTTGACAGATATATTCAGAACTTTTCATCCAACAGAAGCACAATACACATTCTTTTTGAGTGCACATGGAACATTCTCCAAGATAGATCACATACTGGGTCACAAAACAGCCCTTAATAAATATAAAAGAATTGAGATCACAACATGCACACTTTCAGATCACAATGCTATGAAACTTGAAATCGACCACAGCAAAAAGTTTGGAAGACCTCCAAATGCGTGGAGGTTAAAGAACATCCTACTAAAGAATGAATGGGTCGTGGAGGCAATTAAAGAAGAAATAAAAAATATATGGAAACAAATGAAAATGAAAATACAACAGTCCAAACACTTAGGGATGCAGCAAAGGCGGTCCTAAAAGGAAAATACACTGCAATCCAGGCCTACTTCAAGAAACAAGAAAAATCCCAAATACAAAGTCTAACACTACACCTAAAGGAACTAGAAGAGGAACAGCAAAGAAACCCCAAAGCCAGCAGAAGAGGAGAAATAATAAATATCAGGGCAGAAATAAACAATATAGAATAAAAAAAAAACAGTATAACAGATCAATGAAACTAAGAGCTGGTTTTTGAATAAATAAACAAAATGGATAAACCCCTAACCAGACTTCTCAAAAAGAAAAGAGAGACGACCCAAATAGATAAAATCATGAATGAAAATGGACTTATCACAACCAACCCCTCAGAAATACAATTATCAGAGAATGATACTATGAAAAATTATATGCCAACAAACTGGACAACCTGGAAGAAATGGACAAATTCCTAGACACCCACACACTACCAAAACTCAAACGGGAAGAAAAAGAAAAGTTGAACAGACCTATAACTAGAAAATTTGAACAGTTATCAAAAATCTCCCAACAAATAAGAGTCCTGGGCCAGATGGCTTTCCAGGGGAATTCTACCAGACATTTAAATCAGAGTTAATACCTATCCTTCTGAAGCTATTCCAAAAAATAGAAATAGAAGGAAAACTTCCAGACTCATTCTATGAAGCCAGCATTACCTTGATTCCCAAACCAGGCAGAGGCCCCACAAAAAAGGAGAACTACAGGCCCATATCCCCAGTGAACATGGATGCAAAAATTCTCAACAAGATACTAGCAGATCGAATTCAACAGCATATAAAAAGAATTATTCACCATAATCAAGTAGAATTTTTCCTGGGTTGCAGGGCTGGTTCAGTATTTGCAAATCAATCAGTGTGATACATCACATTAATAAAAGAAAGGATAAGAACCATATGATCCTGTCAATAGATGTAAAAAAAGCATTTGACAAAATACAGCATCCTTTCTTAATAAAAAACCCTCAAGAAAAGGAACATATCTAAACATCAAAAAGTCATATATATGAAAAGCCCACAGTTAATATCATCCACAATGGGAAAAAACTGAGAGCCATCCCCCTGAGATCAGGAACACGACAGGGATGTCCACCCTCGCCACTGTTGTTTAACACAGTGTTGGAATTCTTAGCATCAGCAGACAACAAAGTGAAATAAAAGGCATCAGAATTGGCAAAGATGAAGTCAAGCTTTCACTTTTCACAGATGACATAATACTCTACATGAAAAACCCAAAAGACTCCACCACAAAGCTCCTAGAACTGATACATGAATTCAGCAAAGTCACAGGGTACAAAATCAATGTACAGAAATTGGTTGCATTTCTATACACCAATAATGAAGCAACAAAAAAGAAAATCAAGAAATTGATCCCATTTACAATTGCACCAAGAACTATAAAATACCTAGTAATAAACCTAACCTAACCAAAGATATAAAAGATCTGTATGCTGAAAATTATAGAAAACTTATGAAGGAAATTGAAGAAGACACAAAGAAATGGAAAAGCCTTCCATGCTCATGGGTTGGAAGAATAAATATTGTTAAAATGTCAATACTGCCCAAAGCAATCTACACATTCAATGCAATCCCAATCAAAATTGCACCAGCATTCTTCGCAAAGCTAGAATAAACAATCCTAAAATTTGTATGGAACCACAAAAGACCCCAAATAGCCAAAGTAATGTTGAAAAATAAAACCAAAGTGGGAAGCATTACAATTCCAGACTTTAGACTCTACTACAAAGTTGTAATCAT
This sequence comes from Cryptoprocta ferox, assembly GCA_028646485.1. Lineage (NCBI taxonomy): Eukaryota > Metazoa > Chordata > Mammalia > Carnivora > Eupleridae > Cryptoprocta > Cryptoprocta ferox. The sequence goes on along the minus strand of CM053576.1, from coordinate 108,205,195 downwards.
CAAGAAAGTATTGTATTGGCACAAAAACAAACACAGAGACCAATGGAATAGAATAGAGAACCCAAAAATAGATCCAAAAATGTATGGCCAACTAATTTTGACAAAGCAGGAAAGAGAATCCAATGGAAAAAAGACAGTCTCTTTAGCTGGGAGAACTGGACAGCAACATGCAGAAGAATGAAACTAGAGCATACACAGAAATAAACTCAAAATGGATGAAAGACCTGAATGTGAGACAGGAAACCATCAAAACCCTACTGGAGAAAACAGGCAACAACCTCTTTGACCTCAGCCGCAGTAATTTCTTGCTTGGCACATCTCCAAAGGCAAGGGAATTAAAAGCAAAAATGAACTATTGGGACCTCATCAAGATAAAAAGCTTTTGTTCTGAAAACGAAACGATCAACAAAACTAAAAGGTAATCGATGAGATGGGAGAAGATATTTGCAAATGACATATCGAATAAAGGGTTAGTATCCAAAATCCATAAAGAACTTACCAAACTCCACACACAAAATACAAATAATCCAGTGAAGAAATGGGCAGAAGATATGAAGAGACACTTTTCCAAAGAAGACATCCAGATGGCCAAGAGACACATGAAAAGATGCTCAATGTCACTCATCATCAAGGAAATACAAATCAAAACCACACTGAGATACCACCTCACACCAGTTGGAGTAGCTAAAATTAACAACTCAGAAAACAACAGATGCTGGTGAGGATGTGGAGAAATGGGAACCTTCTTGCACTGTTGGTGGGAATGCAAACTGGTGCAGCCTCTCTGGAAAACAGTGTGGTGTTTCCTCAAAAAATTAAAAATAGAACTACCCTACCACCCAGCAATAGCACTACCAGGAATTTATCCCAAGGATACAGGAGTGCTGATTCATAGAGGCACATGTACCCCAATGTTTGTAGCAGCACTTTCAACAATAGCCAAATTATGGAAAGAGCCTAAATGTCCATCAGGTGATGAATGGATAAAAAAGATGTGGTTTATATATACAATGGAATACTACTTGACAATGAGAAAGAATGAAATCATGCCATTTGAAGCAACATGGATGGAACCAGAAGGTATCATACTAAGTGAAATAAGTCAGTCAAAGAAAGACAGATATCATATGTTTTCACTCATATGTGGAACTTGAAAAACTTAACAGAAGACCATGGGGGAAGGGAAGGGGAAAAATAGTTACAAACAGAGAGAGAGGGAGGGAAACCATAAGAGACTCTTAAATACAGAGGACAAACTGAGGGTTGATGGGAGGGTGGGAAAAGGGGGAAAATGGGTGATGGGCATTGAGGAGGGCACTTGTTGGGATGAGTGCTCAGTGTTGTATGTAAGTGATGAACCACAGGAATCTATCCCAAAAACCACGAGCACACTGTACACACTGTATGTTAGCCAATTTGACAATAAATTATATTAAAACTAATTAATTAAAAATGCTTAAGGGAAAAATAAAACAAATTTAAAAATTTTTTTTCATTTAAAAATGAGGAAAAATGGTTTAGAAACCTGTTATTTGAATTTTCAAAAGAATTAAAATAGTCATCATGAAAAAAATCAAAAGTTTACTTATTTTTGTGGTTTTGTACTGTTTTCTATTTGAATTACATATATAGGAGACATAGTATGTTTTGCTGCTTAAACCAGTAAAGGTCCAGTCCAACCATGTGGGGGAGGGGGTGATTCCCTTGGTAAACAAGTGACCCCAGTAAATCACCCAGAAACCACATTTCAACATGGCAATAACATCCACAGTTTGAAGCTTGAGCTAGCCAGAGTTGGTTTCTGTTGGTTGTTATGGGCCCAATTTCATGCCAGGCCACTTCATAAGTAGTCAGACTCCATTACTTTCAGCCCATGTTTAAGTTCTTTTTAACACATATCTTAGTTGTTAGACCAACAGTTAAGCCAAAGTCACATGTTCTTAAAAAGAAAAAGACTCCTCCAGTTCACTTTCCTCAAAGGAGGGCAGCATAACTACTGGATGCTTTATAGCTGTTTTTGGTTTGAACCTCTATGAACTTGAACCTAAACATCATTAGAAATACTGTACTCTCTTCCTTGGACATATAAACTTTTCTGAGCTTCACTTCTATTTGAAATTTCCAATTCACAAAGCAGATAAAAATATGCTTTTCCCTCTGGATAGCATTATTGAACATTTATTTGCAAATTTTTCTATACAGTTTTACATGCTTCAGTTTCCATGGCATCTACATTCCTAGGAAAGACTCACAGAAAAAAAAAATATCCTTGGAGGTCCTCTTATACATGCGTTTCTTTCTTGGGTTTCCCATTTTGGTTAGCTACTGGAATTCAGAGGCCCCTAAATAACAGGTGCCTCAATTCCACACAGGAGCCATGTACTTCTTTCTAGAATCCAACCATATTTCTCCAACATGTTTTCTAGCACACAACATTTCTCATTTGGAGTAGATTGTTGGTCAGTGGTTTTATCTCTCCCACAGTTTCAGCAGTGCCTGGCTATTCTATTTCTCTTCACCTTGATCTTAACATTTTAAGACAAGGATGATGTTTTACTCAGCCATACTTCATGGAAGAGAAAGAATGACAATCAGTTGTCTCAACTTGGTTACATATCTTATTGATTACTACGTTGTAGAGATATGCCACGCACTGACTCCTGATATATTAGATAGACCTATTCTTGTTGCAAGCAATTGACACCCAACTCCCACTCCCTTGTATATTCAACTCCAGTCTTCTGTTTTCCCAATGAGAACGTTTAAACCCACGTGAATATATTTGCTTTTAGAAATTAAGATAAAATAGTAAAATATGTATAATACTTGACTTGTTATTTTTTTATTACATATATATTTTAAATTATATATAAAATAATATAAATTACTGTGTTAAATATTTTTAAAGATATTCTGTGTATTTCTTTAAATCATTTTATCCAAATTCTTCCAATGCTTTTTCTTACTATCACTAAGTCATTCAACACCCCTTTCCCAGACTGTATCATCATTTCTAGGTTTTTCAGATTTAGATTTTTTTGGATCTGTATTTGATACTATCCCTGCAAGTTTTATCCCAAACCATAAGTATTATCACATAATGTAGAACAGGAGAGTTTATTTCCCCATTCACCCTAGAAGTATATGTTTCTGAACCCCCTAAAATAAGCATTTTACTGCAACAAAACTGTGTTAAATTTCTCTGTCTTTAAAAAATCATTTCTAATCAAGGGTGCCTGGGCAGCTCAGTCAGTTAAGTATCTGCCTTCAGCTCAGGTCATAATCTCATGGTTTGTGAGTTCAAGTCCCACATCGATCTTCTGTCCCCCTCTCTCTCCGCCCCTGCCCTGCTCATGCTCTCTTTCTCTCTCTCTCTCTCTCAAAATAAATAAACAAACAAACAAATAAACAAACAAACTTTAAAGAATAATTTCTAATCAAACACACTTTAACAGCATCCAAACCTAGTACTGGTTTGAGGTTTTTTCAGCTCATGTGAGCCCTGAACAGCAGTTTGTATTCAAAAATAAAGCAATTAAGAGGATGCCTTAGATATACTAAACTCTTTACTGAGTTATACAAGAAAAATCTTGCTTTACAGTAGGGCATATATGGCTACTCAAACAAAAAGCAACATGGGGTGAAGGACAAAATTGGGGAAGGGTAGGAGAAACCTAGGAGAGTTATGGGATGGGTTACTAAGGTAAAGAAATAATAATAAAGACTAGAGCAAGGGTACAAGATGATGACGGAGTAGGATCCTGAACTTATCTTCTTCCATGGACGCACCAAATCTGCAGCTACATCTGGAACAATTTCCTCTGAAACAAACCCCAAAACTAGCTGCGTGAATCCTATGCATCAGGCTACCAAGAAAAAACCCACAATGAAATGGGTAGGAGAAGCTGAGATACAATCTCACCTTAAATCCCACCCCTGGTGCAGCAATCAGGAGAGAACTCACAAGCCTAAACTTCTGCCTGAAGAGTGAAGGGGTTGAACGCTGTATCTGGTACCCCAATGTTTAAGATCTGCAATTTCAAGACAAGTGCCCAAAACATCTAGCTTTGAAAGCCAGGTGGGCTTGTGTCCACAAGATCCACAAGATTATGCAGTCTGAGAAACAGTTCTTAAAGGACTAATGTGAATTTACCCATCCCAAGACTTAGCACAGAGACAGCCTACTGAGAACCACCCAGTTTTTCTGGGAAAGAGGTCTATTTACTTATCTTAAATCTTTGGCATGAGGGGCAAGCATCTAATTTAACACATATCTAGAAGCCTAATTAAAATACTTGCCAAAGATGGAGGCCACCAGATACCATCTTTGCGCTCTCCCTCTGCCTTGTTCCAGGTCATCAAGATCTCCCAGAAAGGAGCTTGTGAACTCATTTGGCAACTCAATTTTTGTGGCTGCCACCCAAAGAATACCTCTTAATCACCTGGGTCTGGTGGACAGTGGGACTTATGCTAATGATTGCCACAGGATTGTAAAAAAAAAAATGGATAAAATGTTCTTAACTGGCTATACATCCCAGGGCATAGCACAGAGGAAATAGACTGAAATACCCAATCTTCCTAAGAAAAAGGCTTATCTTCATAGCTGCAGCCTGAGGATCAGGATTCTAAATAAACACAAATATAAGAGCCAACCAGAATCCTCTCCAAAGACCTTGGAGGTTGAGTGCTATCTTCACATTCTCCTCTGCCTTGCTCCAGGTCACTAGTTTCTCAAAAAGAAGCTTGCACATCCCACTGATGCCCTGGTTTTTGTGGCTGCTGTCTAAAGAACACACTTTGATTGACTGGCTCTCGTGGCCAGTGGGGCTTACATTCATGGGTTCCATAGGACTATAACATATGGAGCAATAACCCTTAACCAGCTACCTCTCATCCCCAGTGCATGGTGCAGAGACAGAAGATTGAAATACAGGAATTACAAAACAGAAGTTAAGGGATAGAAAATTATATTCCATGCAAACAGAAACCAAAACAAAGCTGGGGTAGCTATACTCACATCAGACAAAATAGACTTTAAGACAAAATCTGTAATAAGAAATAAAGAAGGAAAGGAGTCAATCCAGCAAGAGGATATTCATTTGTAAATACTTATGCATCCAACAAAGGAGCACATACATATATAAAGTAAGTATTAACAGACATAAACAGAGAAAGAGACAGCAATACAATAATAGTAGGGGACTTTAAGATCTCAATTGTCATCAATGGATAAATCACCTAGATAGAATATCAATAAGGAAACCGTGGCTTTATATGATATGTTAGACCAGATAGACTTAACAGGCATATTTGGAATATTCTAGCTGGAAACAACAGAATATACGTTCTTCTCAAGTGAACATGGAACATTCCCCAGGATAGATCATATGTAAGGTCACAAAACAAACTTTAATAAATTTAAGAAGATTTAAATGATATCAATAATTTTTCCAACCACAAGAGTATGAAACTAGAAATCAATTACAAGAAGAAAACTGAAAAAATCACAAGTATGTGGAAATAAAACAACATGCTATGGAACAACCAATAGATCAAAGAATAAATTAAAAGAAAAATCAAAAATACCTTGAGACAAATGAAAATAAACCTAGAATGTACCAAAACTTATGGGATGCAGCTAAAGCAAATGTAAAGAAAATTCATAGTGACAAATGCCTACACCAAGAAATAAGAAAAAAAAATCTCAACTAAACAACCTAACTTCACTTCTGAGGGAAAGAAAAAGAGGAACAAACCTAAATTTAGAGGAAGGAAGGAAATAACAAAGATAAGAATAGAAATAGATTAAATAGGAACTAAAAATACAATTGGAAATATCAATGAAACTAAGAGATACTTTTTTCGAAAAGATTAACAAAATGTTCCAACCTTTAGCTAGACTTACTAAGAAAAAAAGAGAGCATTCAAATAAATAAAATCAGAAATGAAAGAGGAGACATTCCACTGATATCACAGAAATACAAAGGGTCATAAAAGCTACTATGAAAAATTATACACCAATGAATTGAACAATCTACAAGAAATGGATAAATCCTAAGAAACATAAAACCTACAAAGACTGAATTATGAGTAGAAAATCTGAATACACTGATTACTAGTAACAATGAATCAGTAATCCTCCCAGTAAACAAAAGTCTAAGACCAGATGGCTTTACTGGTGAAGTCCTTTTCAAACACTTCCAAAAAATAAAAAAGCAAAGAAAACCTCCAAATTCATTTTATAAGACCAGCATTAACCTGATAGCAAAACAACACAAGAATGCTACAAGAAAAGAAAAATACAGGCCAATATCTCTGATGAACATATATGCAAAATTCCTCAACAAACTATTAAGAAATCGAATTCAAAAGTACATTAAAATCATGATGAAGTGGGATTTATTCTAGGGATGCAAGGATGGTTCAACATCCGCAAACCAACCAATGTGATACACCACATTATCCATGAAGGGTAACAATCATATGAGCATCTCAAGAGATGCAGAAAAAGCATTTGAAAAAATTCAACATCGTTTCATCATCAAAAATCTAAACAAATTAGGTTTAGAGGAAACATAACAAAACACAATAAAGTCCATATATGATAGGCCCACAGCTAACATCATACTCAATGGTAAAAAGCTGAAAGTTTTCTTCTAAGATCAGGAACAAGACAAGGGTTCCCATTCTTTCCACCTTTACTATACATAGTATTGGAAGTACTAGCCAGAGTAATTAGGCAATAAATACATAAAAATAAATAAATAAATAATAAATAAATAAATAAATAAATGAAAGGAATTGATATCAGAAAGGAAGAAGTAAAACAATAACTATTTGCAGATAACATTATATATAGAAAACCCTAAAATCTCACCAAAAAAAACTGTTAGAAGCAAATTCAGTAGAGTTGAAGTATACAAAAATCAATATATAAAAATCTGTTGTATTTCTGTACATTAATAACAAAATATCAGAAAGAAAAATTAAGAAAACAATCCCATTTACAACTGCATCCAAATGAATAAAATACCTAGAAATAAATTTAACCAAGAAAGTGAAAGACCTATACATTGAAAACTATAAGACATGAAAAAGAAATTGAAGAAGACACAAATAAATGGAAAGATATTCCATGCTCATGGATTGGAAGAAAATTAATATCATTAAAATGTCCACTCCCCATAATATAACACCAGCATTCTTCACAGAGCTAGAACAAAGAGTCCTAAAATTTGTATGGAATGAGAAAAGACCTGAGGGGCCAAAGCAATCTTGAAAAAGAAAACCAAAACTGGAGGCATCACAATCCCAGACTTCAAGCAGCCTTACAAAGGTAATTACCAAAACAGTATGATACTGGCACAAAAACACTCAACTCAATGGAAGGTAGTATAGAACCCAGAAATGGACCCACAAACGTATGGCCAACTAATCTTTGACAAAGGAGGAAAGAATATCCAATGAAATAAAGACAGCAAATGGTGCTGGGAAAACTGGACAGCAACATGCAGAAAAATGAACCTGGACCACTTTCTTACACCATACAAATACACTCAAAATGGATGAAAGACCTAAACATAAGACAGGAAACTATCAAAATCCTAGAGGAGAAAGCAGGCAAAAACCTCTTTGACCTCAGCCACAGAAACTTCTTACTATATCCGGAGGCAAAGAAAACAAAAGCAAAAATGAACTATTGGGGCCTCATCAATATAAAAAGCTTCTACACAGAGAAGGAAACAATCAGCAAAACTAAAAGGCAACTGAAGGAATGGGAGAAGATATTTGCAAATGCTACATCAGATAAAGGGTTAGTATCCAAAATTTATAAAGAACTTACCACACTCAACATCCAAAAAACAAATAATCCAGTGAAGACATGGGCAAAAGACATTAATAGACACTTCTTCAGAGAAGAAATCAAGATGGTCAACTGACACATGAAAAAATGCTCAACATCACTCATCATCAGGGAAATACAAATCAAAAACACAATGAACTGCTTCTGGGATTGGAGGCAAGATGGTGGAGAAATAGGGAGTTCCATACTTCCCTCCTGCATCTCTCAAACAAAGGAGGGCTGAAGACAAAGGACACTGAACTGCAAGAGTCTGGGAGGAAAAGAGACAGAGTCCACTAAGAAGACAGCCTCATAGGTGCATGATTGCGAACTGGGGAAGATAAAAACGGGCCAGGACATGGAAGCCTGGAGGGGAGGGAGCCCACTCTGCGGAGAGAAGAGGGGAAGAGAAAGAGCAGCTGAAACTGCTCACTGAACTGTCCCTGGAGAAGACAAAAACCTCTGCCTGGGACAGAGAGGAATTCTATCATCCCATCTCTAACTGCAGGGCATTCGGAGAGAGATCATATCTTTAACTGCGGAGCTTTCTTTGGGCTGGGTGCCTTAGTCCCAGTTGGCATCAGGAGGAACCACTCCCCCCAGCTAGGAACAGCCCCAGCCTGCAGGATTACATTTGGGCAGTATCATTAAAGCACGAAGACTAAGATCTGGAAACGAGGCTGGGCACGGGACATAGAACACAGCCCACCTTGGCTATGACCACGGCACAGGGAGATCGGACCCAAAAGAGTGATTTGCAACACTTGGTTCAAAGGGACTGGGGGGGCCCATTTTTCTCCCCACAACCACCAAGGCGGAGCCTCAGGGAGTGGCCTGCATGACCCACAGTGGAGGTGAGACCTGCCTACACCAAACTGTGCCCATCCGCATTGGAGAGCTGCTTTTTTTTTTTTTAACCAGAGCCTGGGGCAAGACCAGCATAGGTGCACTGCCGTGATTAACTCTAGATCAATTCTTGATATTCAAATATATTCTCCCTTATCTCATTCTTATCTCTTCCCTCTGCTGGACTGGGCACTCTGGTTACAGGTTTGCTTAAACAGTCACATTTCATCCATTCTCTTGATGCATATTCCACACCTCCATCATTACCTTCCTTTCTCTCACTCTCTGGAATAATCAGACTATATAGTTTCTTTGGCTAACATTATCTTCGTTTCTTTCTCCTCACCTACTAATGCTCCTTTTTCTCTCTCTGAATTAAGCCTTTTAGTCTCTCTACCTGGTCAATGTTCAATTTCTCTTTCTCCCCACCCCTGTCATTTCTCTCTTTCTATATGCTCTTCCATCAGCACTGCCTCCACCCTGCTCTTTATTTGTAGCTGGGATTTCTGGTTTTATGCTTTTATACTGCCCTTTGTTTTTTGTTGTTTTTGTTTTTGTTTTTGTTTCATTTTGGTTTGCTTGTTTGTTTTGATTTGTCTGTGCGTTTGCGTGCTTTTGTTCCCTGTGTGTTTGTCTGTCTGTTTTCCTTTCCAGGGCTACCCCAAGAAACAAGCCAAAGTACACATGGTGGAGAGTCCCAAATATCAACACGAGTAGGGAAATAAAATAACCAAAGGCACAACAAGAGAGACCAAGGGAAACCATTAAAAGAACACTTCCTGAATGGACAGGCCATGGACAGTCAATGAGCCTCCTTTAATACAGCAGAACTTGCAGGTGCAGAGCGCATAACAACGTTTTAAAACTGACAGCAGACAGAAAGCTAGCCAAAATGATGAAATGGAAGAACTCTCCTCTAAAGAAATTCCAGGAAGAAGTCACAGCTAAAGAATTGCTCAAATCATATACAAGCAACATAATTGACAAAGAATTTAGAACAATTGTTATAAAATTAATCACTGGGCTTGAAAAAGGCATGGAAGACACCAAAGAAGCTATTGCTACAAAGATTATGGACATTAAAAATAGTTGTGATAACTTACAAAATGCTATAAATGAGTTGAATAATAAAATGAAGGTGGCCACTGCAGAGATTGAAGAGGCACAGAGGAGAATAGGTGAACTAGAAGATACAATTATAGAAAAAGAGGAAGCCGAGAAAGAGATAAATTGATCAGGAGCACAAAAGGAGAATTTGAGAACTGAGTAATGCAATCAAATGGAACAATATCCATATCATAAGAATTCCAGAAGCAGAAGAGAGAGAGAAAGGGGCTAAAGGGGTACTTGAACAAATTATAGCTGAGAACTTCTCCAATCTGGGGAAGGAAACAGACATTTAAATCAAAGAGGCACAGAGAACTCCCCTCAGACGTAACTTGAATTGATCTTCTGCATGACATATAGTGAAACTGGCAAAATATAAGGATAAATAGAGAATTCTGAAAGCAGATAGGGATATAAAGGCCCTAACATACAAAGGGAGACATATCAGGGTGGTTGCAGACCTATCTACTGAAACTTGGCAGGCCAGAAAGGAATGGCAGGAAATCTTCAATGTGATGAACAGAAAAAATATGCAGACAAGAATCCTTTATCCAGCGAGCCTGTCATTCAGAACAGAAAGAGATATAAAGGTTTTCTCAAATAAACAAAAATTGAAAGAATTCATCGCCACTAAACCACCCCTACAAGAAATCCTAAGGGGGACTCTATGAAGGAAATGTTGCAAGGAACACAAGGTAGCAGAGAAACCACTATAAGCATAAATCCTACAGAGAACACAATGACTCCAAACCCATATTTTTAAATAATAACACAATGTAAATGGACTAAATGTTCCTCTCAAAAGATATAAGGTAGCAGAATGGATAAAAAACAAAATCCATCTATTTGCTGTCTACAAGAGACTCATTTGAGACCTGTGGACACCTTCAGATTGAAAGTAAGGGGATGGAGAAATATCTATCACGCTACTGGAAGTCAAAAGAAAGCCAGAGTAGCCATACTTATATCAGACAAACTGGACTTTAAAGTAAAGGCAGTACTAAGAGATGAAGAAGGACATTAAATAATAATTACAGGGTCTATCCATCAGGGAGAGCTAACAATTATAAACATCTACACACCGAATTTGGGAGCACCCAAATACATAAAACAGTTAATCACAAACAGAAACAATCTTACTGATAAGAATGTGCTAATAGCAGGGGATTTTAATACTCCACTTACAGCAATGGATAGATCAACTAGACAGAAAATCACTAAGGAAACAATGGACCTGAACAACACATTGGACCAGTTGGATTTGACAGATATATTTAGAACTCTACACCCTGAGGCTATGGAATTCACTTTCTTCTTGAGTGCACATGGTACATTTTCCAAGATGGATCACATACTGGATCGTAAAGCAGCCCTCAATAAATATAAAAGAATTGAGATCATACCATGCACACTTTCAGATCACAATGCTATGAAACTTGAAATCAATCACAGGAAAAAGTCTGAAAAACCTCCAAAAGCATGGAGGTTAAACAACACCCTACTAAAGAACGATTGGTCCAATCAGGCAATTAGAGAAGAAATTTCAAAATGTATGGAAACAAATGAAAACGAAAATACAACTATCCAAACTCTTTGGGATACAGCAAAGGCAGTCCTAAGAAGGAAGTACATTGCAATCCAGGCCAATTTCAAGAAACTAAAAAAAGTGCAAATACAAAATCTAACAGCGCACCTAAAGGAACTAGAGGCAGAGCAGCAGGAGCATCCCAAACCCAGCAGAAGAAGAGAAATAATAAAGATGAGGGCAGAAATAAACATTATAGAATACAAAAAAACAGTTGAGCAGATCAATGAAACCAAGAGTTGGTTTTTAGAAAAAATAAACAAAATTGATAAACCTCTAGCCAGGCTTCTCAAAAAGAGAGGGCACCCAAATAGACAAAATCATGAATGAAAATGGATTTATTACAACCAATCCCTCAGAAATACAACCAATTATCAGGGAATACTATGAAAAATTATATGCCAACAAACTGGACAACCCAGAAGAAATGGACAAATTCCTAAACATACATGCACTACCGAAATTCAAACGGGAAGAGGTAGAAAATCGGAACAGACCCATAACTAGTGAAGAAATTGAATCAGTTATCAAAAATTTCCCAACATATAAGAGCACTGGGCCAGATGGCTTCCCTGGGGAATTCTATCAGACATTTAAAGCAGAGTTAATACCCATTCTTCTGAAGCTATTCCAAAAAATAGAAATAGAAGGAAAACTTCCAGACTCATTCTATGAAGCCAGCATCACTTTGATTCCCATACCAGAGACCCAGCAAAAAAAAGAGAACTACAGGCCAATATCCTTGATGAATACAGATGCAAAAGTTCTCAACAAGACACTAGCAAATCGAATTCAACAGCATATAGAAAGAATTATACACCATGATCAAGTGGGATTCATTATGGGTTACAGGGCTGATTCACTATTCACAAATCCATCAATGTGATACATCACATTAACAAAAGAAAAGACAAAAACCATATGATCCTGTT
>CM053576.1:108012641-108192382 GCA_028646485.1 Cryptoprocta ferox | reverse complement strand
GAGAACCCAGCATTGGACCCCCAAATGTATGGCCAATTAATCTTTGACAAAGCAGGAAAGAGTATCCAATGGAAAAAAGACAGCCTCTTTAACAGATGGTGCTGGGAGAACTGGACAACAACATGCAAGAGAATGAAACTGGATCGCTTTCTTACACCATACACAAAAATAAACTCAAGATGGGTGAAGGACCTCAATGTGAGACAGGAAACTATCCAAACCCTAGAGGAGAAAGCAGGAAACAACCTCCTTGACTTGAACCGCAGCAATTTCCTACTTGACACATCCCCAAAGGCAAGGAAATCAAGAACAAAAATGAACTATCGGGACCTCATCAAGATCAAAAGCTCTGTACTGCAAAGGAAACAATAAATAAAACTAATAGGCAACCAACAGAATGGGAAAAGATAGTTGCAAATGACCTATCAGATAAAGGGCTAGTATCCAGAATCTGTAAGGAACTCACCAACCTCCACACCCGAAAAACAAATAATCCAGTGACAAAATGGGCAGAAGACATGAACAAGAACTTCTCCAAGGAGGACATCCAGATGGCCAACAGATCCATGAAACGATGCTCAGCGTCACTCATCATCAGAGAAATACAAATCAAAACCACACTGAGATACCACCTCACGCCGGTCAGAGTGGCTAAAATGAACAACTCAAGAGACTATAGATGCTGGCGAGGATGTGAAGAAACAGGCACCCTCCTACACTGTTGGTGAGAATGTAAACTGGTGCAGCCCCTCTGGAAAACAATGTGGAGGTTTCTCAAAAAATTAACCATAGAACTCCCCTATGACCTAGCAATAGACTGCTAGAAATTTACCCGAGGGATACAGATGTGCTGATGCATAGGGGCACATGTACCCCAATGTTCACAGCAGCACTTTCAACAATAGCCAAATCATGGAAAGAGCCTAAATGTCCATCAACTGATGAATGGATCAAGATGTGGTTCATATATACAATGGAATACTACATGGCAATGAGAAAGAATGAAATCTGGCCATTTATAGTAATGTGGATGGAACTCGAGTGTGTTATGCTAAGTGAAATAAGTCAGGCAGAGAAGGACAGATACCACACGTTTTCACTTATAAGTGGAACAGGAGAAACTTAACAGAGGACCATGGGAGAGAGGAATGGGGAAAAATAGTTGGCGAGAGGGAGGGAAGCCAACTATGAGAAACTCTTGAATACTGAGAACAAACTGAGGGCTGATGGGGGTGAGGTGAGGGAAGGGGGGTGATGGGCATGGAGGAGGGCACTTGTTGGGATGAGCACTGGGTGTTATATGAAAACCAACTTGACAATAAACTATAAAAGAAAAAAAAATAAAACACTGCTTCCAACAATGGGGAAAAAAACCACAATGAGATACCACTTCACACCTGTCAGAATGGCTAACATTAACAACTCAGGCAACAAGAGATGTTAGTGAAGATGCAGAGAAAGATGATCTCTTTTGCACTGCTGGTGGGAATGCAAACTAGTGCACCACTCTGGAAAACAGTATGGTGGTTCCTCAAAAATTAAAAGTATAACTACCCTACAACCCAGCAATTGCACTACTACGTATTTATCCAAGGGATACAGGTGTGGTGTTTCAAAGGGGCACATGCACCCCTATGTTTATAGCAACACTATTGACAATAGCAAAGTATGGAAAGAGCCCAAATGTCCATTGATGGATGAATGGATAAAGAAGATGTGGTGTATATATACAATAGAGTATTACTCAGGTATCAAAAGGCATGAAATCTTGCCATTTGCAATTACATGGATAGAACTAGAGGGTATTATGCTAAGTGAAATTAGTCAAAGAAAGACAAATATTCTATGACTTCACTCATATGAGGAATTTAAGATACAAAACAGATGAACATAAGGGAAGGGAAGCAAAAATAAAATAAAGACAGGAAGGGTGACAAAACATAAGAGACTCTTAAATATAGAGAACAAACAGAAGATTGGCAGAGGGGTGATGGGCTAAATGGGTAAGGGGTATTAAGGAATCTACTCTTGAAATCATTGTTGCACTATATGCTAACTTGGATGTAAACTAAAAAAATTAATTAATTTTTTAAAAAAAGAAAAAATGTAATAGCCCCTATAATTAAAGATAAATGCGATGATCAAACTAGTAAATGTGTGTGTAACGTGTAGAACAAGGTCAAGTATATAATAAGCACTACAGAAGTGTTAGCTGTTTTTATTAAAGTTTTACTCTATCTGAATTTGATTTTGTAAAGGGTATGAAGTAGAGATCCCATTTCATTTTTTCCCATATAAGTAGCTAATTATTCCAGCAATATACAGTGAATGGTCTATCCTGTTCCCATTAAGTTTCCATAAAGGTCTACTTCTGTGCCTCCAAATATATATAGTTAAAATGTCCATACTACATAAAGCAATCTACAGATTCAGTGTAATCCCTATCAAAATTCCAATGGCTGCTATAAACATCAGGGTGCATGTATCCCTTCAAATTATTATTTTTCTATCTTTCAGATAAATACCTAGTAGTTCAATTGCTGGATCATAGGGTAGTTCTATTTTTAACTCTTTTAAAAGTTTATTTATTTATTTTGAAAGAGTGTGCACAAGCAGGGGAGGGGCAGAGAGAGACAGAGAATCTGAAGCAGGCTCCGCGCTGTCAGCGCAGAGCCAAATGCAGGGCTCAAACTCACGATCCACAAGATCATGACCTGAGCCCAAATCAAGAGTCAGATGCTCAGCTGACTGAGCCACCCAGACACTCCTACTTCTAACTTTTGAGGAACCTCGAATATTTTTTTTCCAGAGTAGCTGCAACAGTGTAAAGGTTCCCCTTTCTCTGCGTCCTCCCCAACACTTATCATTTCATGTGTTATTAATTTTATCGATTCTGATTGTGTGAGGTAATATCTGTGTGTGGGGAGGAAGAGAGAGAGAGAGAAGTATTATGCCAAATGAAATAAGTCAGTCAGAGAAAGACAAATACCATATGATTTCAGTCATATGTGGAATGTAAGAAACAAAACAAATGAACGTGGGGGGAAGAAAAAGAGAAGAAAACCAAGAAATAGACCCCTAACTATAGAGAACAAATTGATGGTTACTTAGAGAGGATGGGTTAAACAGATGATGGGGATAAAGGAGGGGACTTGTTGTGATGAGCACCAGGTTTTCTGTGTAAGTGTTGAATCACTAAATTCTACACCTGAATCAGATATTACACTGTATATTAATTAAATTAAAACTTGGGGAAAAAGGAAAAAATCCAATGGCATGTTTTTCACAGAACTAAAACAAACAACGCTAAAATTTATATGGCACCACAAAAGACCCCAAATTGTCAAATAAATTTTGAGAAGAGTAAATCTAGAGGCATCACACTTCCTGATTTCAAACTATATATACAAAACAGTATAGTATTGCCATAAAACCAGACAGGTATATCAATGAAACAGACTAAAGAATCCAAAAATAAATCCACATATATGCAATCAATAAATTTATGACAAAGACCCAAGCATATAGTGTGGGGAAAGGACAGTCTCTTCAATAAATAGTGTTGGAAAAACCAGACAGACACATGCAGAAGAATGAAACTGGACCATTCTCTTACATCATACACAAAAATTAATTCAAAATGGATTAAAGACTGAACATAAGACCTGAAACCCCAAACCCCTAGAAGAAAACATAGGCAGAAAGCTCCTTGACATTGCTCTTGTTGATGATTTTTCAGTTTTGAAATAAAAAGGAAAGGCAACAAGAACAAAAATAAACAAGCTACATCAAACTAAAAAGCTTCTACACAGCAAAGGAATTCATCAACAAAATGAAAAGACAACCTACTCAGTGGGAGAAAATATTTGTAAATCATGTATCTGATAAGGGGCTAATATCCAAAATATATAAAGAAATCATGCAACTCAATAGTAAAAAACAAACAAACAAACAGATACACACACAAATAATCCAATTAAAAAATGAGCAGAGGATATGAATAGACATTTTTCCAAAGAAGACATACCATTGGCTACAGGTTCATCACACAGCATCAAGCAAATACAAATCAAATTCTACACCTGAATCAGATATTACACTGTATATTAATGAGCACAATGAGATATTACCTCACATCTGTTAGAATGGCTATTATAAAGAAATAACAAATGTTGACAAGGATGTGGAGAAAAGGCAACTCTTGGGCTCTGTTGTTGAGCATGTAAATTGGTGTAGCCACTATGGAAAACCATATGGAGACTCCTCAAAAAATTAAAAATAGAACTACTATATGATCCAGCAATCCCACTTCTGGGTATTTATCTGAAGGAAACAAAACACTTGAAAAGACACATATACCCCCATGTTCATTGCAGCATTATTTACAATGGCCAAAATATGGAAGCAACCTAACAAAATGCGGTAATTTTATTTATAGGAATGTGTATAGCAATATTACTCAGCCATAAAAAGGAAGGAAAGAAATCGTGGAAAGAGCCTAAATGTCCATCAACTGATGAATGGATCAAGAAGATGTGGTCTATATATACAATGGAATACTACATGGCAATGAGAAAGAATGAAATCTGGCCATTTGTAGCAACATGGATGGACCTCGAGGGTGTCATGCTAAGCGAAATAAGTCAGGCAGAGAAGGACAGATACCATATGTTTTCATTCATATGTGGAACAGGAGAAATTTAACAGAGGACCATAGGGGAAGGGAAGGGGGAAAAATAGTTAAGGAGAGGGAGGGAGACAAACCACAAGACACTCTTAAGTACTGAGAACAAACTGAGGGTTGATGGGGGCTGGAGGAGAAGGGAAAATGGGCAATGGGCATGGAGGAGGGCACTTGTGGGGTGAGCACTGGGCATTATATGGAAACCAACTTGACAATAAACCATATTTTTTAAAAATAAATAATTTTTAAAAATTAAAAAAAAAAAAAGAAACACCACACCTATACCCCTTGGATAAATACCTAGTAGTGCAATTGCTGGGTTGTAAGGTAGTTCTATTTTTAATTTTTTGAGGAACCTCCATACTGTTTTCCAGAGCGGCTGCACAAGTTTGCATTCCTACCAGCAGTGCAATTAAATAAATTCTTTTATGATAATGGACTACTCAGCTCTATTAAACTATGCTAATATGCTACTACTCCCAGGGGATATCAGGTCAACTAGATGTAATTTTATTTTCTTGAAAACCTCTGAAGAATTACTCAGGATTTTTAAACATAATAGCAGATCTTTCTGGAAGATATTTGAGGGTTACACAGAGCTTTCAAATCATATCACCAAAATTAGAATCTGTTCCATGGGACACTTTACATATTAATGTGATCCTTTCCCCCAGTAGTCAGCCAAAAATATCATTAGGAAGAACAGGAGACATCCCTTCTGTGTCCTGAAAGGGGAATGGATAGGCCATTAGTCAGGCTGAAGTGCAAACATCAAAGGATATAAGCTATGGGGGTGGACACACACCACAGCTCTGCTGGGCCAAGTTCACTGTGTTCTTGGAAAAGCAGGTTCACATAAGGAGGAAACTGGGTCAAGAGTAAGGGCAGATAAAGTCTAATAAAGGAATTGTGCATGTAGGGAGTAGGAGCTGAATGAATCTAGAAGCAAGGATCTTTATTTTTATTTTTTTTACATTTATTTATTATTGACAGAGAGAGACAGAGCACGAATGGGGTAGGAGCAGAGAGAGAAGGAGACACGGAATCTGAAGCAAGCTCCAGGCTCTGAGCAAGCTGTCAGCACAG
Organism: Cryptoprocta ferox; assembly: GCA_028646485.1. Classification (NCBI taxonomy): domain Eukaryota; kingdom Metazoa; phylum Chordata; class Mammalia; order Carnivora; family Eupleridae; genus Cryptoprocta; species Cryptoprocta ferox. Next base: position 108,186,612 of record CM053576.1, on the reverse strand, counting down.
AGCCTGATGCGAGGCCCAAACCCGCAAACTGCGAGATCATGACCTGAGCCGAAGTCGGTCGCTCAACCGACCGAGCCACCCAGGTGCCTCTAGAAGCAAAGATCTTTAAACCCACCTCTTCTTGGGGTGCTGAAGTGGCTCAGTTGGTTAAGCGCCTGACTTCGGCTCAGGTCGTGATCTCCCAGTTCATGGGTTCGAGCCCTGCGTCATGCTCTGTGCTGACAGCTAGCTCAGAGTCAGGAGCCTGTCTTCAGATTCTGTATCTCTCTCTCTCTCTCTCTCACCCTCCCCTGCTCATGCTGTCTCTCAAAACTAAATAAAAAACATTAAAAAAAATGTAAACCCACCTCTTCTTAAAAACACTCACTTCAAGTCCCACACCTTTGGGAAACCAATTTTTCCTTGGAACACCAAAAAGACAGTGTTCCTACACTTTGAAATTTCACAGACTATGCTTATTTCTTTTTAATTGGGATACATGCATTGCCTACTTTGTTAATTGAATATATTTTTTAAAAACCTAACATTTGTCATTATAATAATTTTGTGTAAGAAAGTAGTATTTTGACATCAAAAAAGTAGAACAATACAATTACAGAATAATACAGAACAATACAGAATAAAGGAGAGTCTTTCCCATTCTGTAAATAACTGATGATGACCTGATAATGACATTTTGTGGCATCCCAGTGGAAATGTCACCATAGGCTGGCACAGTCCTGGAAGTGAGCAGCTGGAATCTCTTTTCCAGAACTAAGCTCAAACTCTAGGCTTACTGTCCCAGGGCCATGTTTGACATCGGGAATCTGGACTAGCTTTATGGTCAGGGGGAGTCCCTATGATGTCTTTGAACAGAAGCTGTGGCCCGTCTGGATGTCCACAGTGAGCTTCATTGTGCTTTCTCCAGTAAGCCTTCCCTTAAACCTCTGCCTTTGATGTTAATAATAATTTGTGGTACCAGGGTGGATTCAGACCTCAAGCAGAACCTGGCACAGAAAAGGCTTGATAACAGATGGTTCTTACCTGGAAAGTCACTCATACTCCTCTCTTATTCTGAAAGACAGGGCCTGGGTGGAGCCCAGGGGGAAATGTATGTTCAAAGCACAAAGGAAGCTAGTGTTTCATAGTGTGATTCATTCTTTCAGGAAGCAAGGTTTTTAGCTGTAGCCAGTAGACCAGTGAGAGAGAAAAAATAGAGAGAGCAGGTGCACAGGTACCAGCTGAGGGTGTGTTTCAAACACCCTTTTGGCCTCTCATTGTATCTGATTGAGAGACAGTTAGGCCAACAGAGATTTTGTCATAGCCCCTGAAAGGCTGTATGGGTTCTGACACTGGGCACCAGGATGGGAGGATGTGGGTGAGCCATTGTTGATCCATAGTCAAGGTGTTTTCCTGCTTGTTCGGGTATTATTTAGTTGAGATCACATAAGTCTACATTGGCCCTCAACTTTGGTTTCCTGATTCTAGATTAACCATAAGACACCTGACCTATTTCTAGCTTCTGGAAATGTAATTTTGTGCTGAAAACATGCTGGCATATGTCTCAGAGTTCTAGTATCAACTACTGATCTGTGATATTATATTTGGGTATTTTCATCTCATACCATCTCACCTCACCTCACATCTATGCGCCTCAAGCTTGTTGTCTGTGAGGTCAGAATAATAACTCTAGAAGCCATTTGTGGTATAGCCATTGTTCCAAATGTATGTGCCATTCTATATGCTTTTTATGGATAGTTTTATTCTACGTGAGCACCTAGAGACAAGACAACTTTGCCAAGGTGATGGGTAACATGAAAGTCCTATTCAAAATGGTCCTTCAAAGATGGAGGCACTTGGTAAAAGCCATGGAGAAACGGCTTAAGGCTGAGCCAACAGAGCCTTAAGCAGAGTTTCCTAAATGACTTCTGACCAGGGAAAACTCTCTCAGTCATAGCCCCACTGGGGTTTCCTGTCTGAGAATCACTGGCCAAAAGCACTCCCCATTTGCTCAGTTCCCAGCTGGTAGCTACAGAAAAATGTCCCTGGGACTCTGAACTAAGTTACCATCTAAAAGTTGAACTAGCAGAAGTCTCATGATATCTTTACCTAAAGGGACATGATAAATGCTTGGTCAAAGCAGCAAGAATGACATAGGAATCAAATCAAGGTATGAATAAATTTGAAGGAAAAAAATTATCTACTCAACCATATTAATATACTTAAACAAATGAAACCAAAGAGCAAATTTTAGTAAATGTTATTCACCCCCCGCCAAACCCTGGTCCAACAGAGGTATAGTGAAGACACTGAACTGGATGAGTTGATAGTCTGATCACATTAAGATACTCTACCCTTGCAATCTACCCAGCATCCTTTGCCCTGATTCAAAATTCACCAGGAAAAATGCTGGTAATGGTTTTGATCCTTTGTCTCCTGAGGAGAGGACACACTAAATATAGTCACAAATATTTACGGCCTGGGGACAGGCATGTCCTCCTCTTGAAAGAAAAAAAAAAGACATTCTTGTTTACACAGAAATCTCTTGCGAATTTTGCTTGGGTGGATTGGGCCTTGATGGTCTTGTGGTCTCTGGAAATACAGACAAAACCAAGTTTCTTGCCCTACAAGATTGACTACAGTTTGAGGATCCCACTGAGATACTGCCTGAAGGCCCAACCAGCCTTCCTCTGTGCGTTTTTGCCAGTAGCATCTTCTGACATCTGCACTCATTTCTCATTTGTCTCTTCCATAGGCTGCCCTGTGTTATAGGTGCCATGACACCCCCAATTTTTCAAGTAGAGCACAATCTCTACTTGTTTATCCAAGTAGGCTGCAAGGTGCATGAGAACAGAAACATCTAAAAAACCTCTTGTATCCCTAAGGAAGATTCTGAATAGAGGCAAGGAATTTGGAACAACTTAGTAGGAAGTATGGTAGGTTGGAAAGAGTTTAGACTCAGAATGATGACAGCTGGAGCCCAGCTCTACCACTAATGAATTCCTTACTTTCTCTGCATCTCAAGATCTTCAGCTGTAAGGGGGAGGATCACCTAGAATTTTTACTCTTCACCACAGTGGATCTGTATATAATCAGCTGAGGTTAAAAACTAGAACATCAACTATTTAAATATCAAAATCTCCATTTCCCCCTAAATCTGGTGTTTCCAAAAAAAGGATACAGTTCTTTAGTTTTATAAAGGAGCTTCATGCTTTCTCCTAAGCCCCAAGTTTCTATTGGGCCAGAGATACAAGTATGTGAGGGTAAATGACTGTCAAGGTTAAAGATAACAAATAATTGATCCCAACTAAGCCTCCCTGCAGGAGTCTAGGGAAGGCCACAAAATATGAAAGTCCATCTGAATGATGGCTCCACTGCTTAAGGGACTTCATCCAGGACAGTTTGACCCCAGTGAGACAGAACTCAAAGCCTAAGACAGGAACCAAAAAAAGGAATCCTCAGAAAGACAGTTGCAGGGGGAGCCTGGGTGGCTCAGTTGGTTAAACGTCCGACTTCGGCTCAGGTCATGATCTCACAGTTTGTGGGTTTGAGCCCGCGTCAGGCTCTGTGCTGACAGCTAGCTCAGAGCCTGGAGCCTGTCTTCGGATTCTGTGTCTCCCTCTCTCTCTGACCTTCCCCTGCTCATGCTGTCTCTCTCTCTCTCAAAAATAAATTTAAAAAAAATTTTTTTAATTAAAAAAAAAGAAAAGAAAAGAAAGACAGTCACGCCCTGTGATCTATGTCCTGATCAGTTATCCTGTTGGCCACTTTCCAGCCTTGTGATTAAGGGACTCAAAGCTCACAGCCAGTGAAGAAACAATGTTGTCATTGTAGCCAGTAACTTCCAGTTCCCTCTCCACTAATCTCAAAGACAAACCAGGAACATGTTCAGGCAGACAGACATTTCAGTTGTCAGACATCTTTAGCTACAAAACGTTTTTTTAAATTTTTATTATTGCGACATTCAAACATATAGGAGAGTAGAGAAAATGATATTATGAACACTCATACACCCATCACCGAGATTTTAAAATTGTTAATATTTTGCAATATTTGCTTCTTTTAGTTTTCTTCTGCTAAAGTATTCCAAATAACAGATATTATATCTCACTCCTGTGTATCATGCATCTCTGAAAACTAAGGACCTATTTACATAATTACAATAGCATTTTTCACACATAACAAAATTCACAATAATCTAATATCAACTAATACCTAGTCTATATTCAAATTTTCTGGTTACATTCATCCCCCAAAATACCTTTCATAATTGATTTACTTGAACCAATGTCCAATCAAATACCATACCACATTTAGTGGATATCTCTCTGAGGTCCCTTTTAAATGAGAATAGTCACCCCCTCCTTTTTCCTTCTCCTGTTACTGAAGAGACCAAAGTAATTGTCTTATAGAGCAGCCACATTATGGATTTGTCTATTTATTTCCTTGTGGTTTTAATTAAAATTTTTATGTACCCTCTGCATTTCTTATCAACTGTAGTTAGATCTAAAGGGCCTAAGTGAGATTTTGTTTAAACATTTTTGGCCAGAAAACGTCATAGGTGACACTGTGTGTGTCATCCTGCATCACATCTGGAGACAGCCCACAGCATTTGGTTATCCCTCTGTCAGATGTTGATTTGAGGTAGTGATTACTACAACTCTCCACTGTAAATTCTTATTTTTGCTCTTAGGACTAGCGGTGGTTCTGGGCATTGATACTTCGTGACCAACTAGTTCCTCGGCTCTTTTTATTTTTTTGTAGACATTCTTCAGTAGGGAAGAACTTTCCCTTTCAAATGGAAACAACGCATTTGTCCTGATATAAATCCCTAATCTGTGCTTGATTCTGTCCCTTTAATTACTATATCCAGAGTAAAAAGTTGCTGTAGTAGTCACCCCCAATGATTAGTAAACAAGATTTTGCTTTGTTTGGGATTTTTCTCAGTACAATTAGAGATTTGCTGACTTTTTATATGTTCAATATGTTTTCATCATTTATAGTTATTGGGGTTTTTTCGGTTTTTGGTTTTGGTTCTTTTTTTGGATCCTCAAATTGTCCCAACTTTGGCCATTGGGAACCCTCCAGACTGGCTCCTGTGTCTTTTTGACATGATTTCATTACGCTTGAGGGCTGACTTGCTTTCTGCAAAACAGGTTATTCCAGGCTTATCTTTTTACATTCTCTGCCCCAGACCTGAAACCAGCCATCTCCCCCAAGCTGTCCTGCTCCTTTTTAAGGAAAATTGTATTAAGAAACAAAAATCTGGCTACTGGGAGTACTCTGCTCTGGGGGTGTCACTGAAAAACATATTTAGCACTTGGCTTAGCATGTTTAACCTTATGTTGGCTCCTACTATTGGATTTGACAAGTTTACATCATATACTTTAATTCCTACCTGTGTAACAATCACTTAGCTTGTTTTATTTTCTTCCCCCTTTCCTCTTTCTCTCTATTTTTATAGTTTGGATGTTTTATACTATACCATGCACATGACATTTAGATACTGCTCTTCCAATCTTATTCCCTCCTTTGATTTAATCTTAGGTCTATAGTTAACTGCATCCAGTGCCCACCATCCATTCTCAGGTCTAAGTTTCTCCAGTCATCTATTGGGCTGAAGGCTATCTTCTAGCAGATTACATAGGATAAGCCAACAATTACTTGTGTGTTCAAAACAGATTTTATGTGTTCTTGACATTTGAAAAATAAGTTGGTTGGGGCACCTGGGTGGGCTCAATCAGTTAGGTATCCAACTCTTGGTTTTGGCTCAGTTCATGATCTCATGGGTTCAAGTCCCACATCAGGCTCTGAACTAACAGTGCAGAGGATTCTCTCTCTCTCTCTCTCTCTCTCTCTCTCCCTCTGCCCCTCCCCCACTCGTGCTCTCTCAAAATAAATAAATTTTTAAAAATTTAAAAAGAAAAACAAGTTGGTTGGATATGAAATCATCGGCTCACACATATTTCCTTTTGTATCCTGTAGAAGTTCCTCAACAACTTTATGCATTGAATGTGGTTGTTGAGAAGTCTGATGAAGCCCTAATATTCTTCTTTCTGTAAGTGATTTGGGTTTTCACCTGGAGGCCCAGATTTTTTTCCTTTATCTTCAAGATCTAACCATTTTGTTAGGACATGTCTAGCATCAACTGTAATAGGAAAATTTTCCCAAAATTATGGTGTGTACTTTTCAACATGTAAATGCGGGTTTTATTTCATCAGTTTTTCTTGAATTACAATTTTTATATATTCTGCTTTTTTGATTTTTGTTTTTCATGGTCTTCAATTATATAAAGGGCGACTCAATTATATAAAGGCCTGTCTTATAAATATATCATTGACTCTCTCTCTCAAGCACACTCCATCCTTCCAGAGCCTCCCAGCCTCTTGCTTCTCCCTGCACACGCTGCATCTCCAGGACTGCCGAACAGCTATCATTTGACAATCGTCCGTCCATTAGTGCTATTCTACACTGGATCCTCTGGTTCTTGGATCCTGTATCTTCTTTCTTATTGTTGTTGTTTTTTTTTTTTTTCATTTATTTAGTAGAGTACATTCTCTGGTAAATTCCTGATAAAATGTATGTGGTAGGTAAATTTTTTGAGATCTTCCATGTCAGAAGAAAAAAAAAAGTTCATTCTAGCTTCACACTTCACTCAAATATAAAATTCTAGGTGAAAAAACATTTTCACTCAGGGGGTGCCTGGGAGGCTCAGTTCGTTGAGCATCTGACTTTGGCTCAGGTCATGATCTTGTGGTTCCTGGGTTCAGGCCCGGTGTCAGGCTCCAGTGCTGGCATCTCGGTGCCTGGAGCCTGCTTTGGATTCTGTGTCTCTCTCTCTCTCTCTGCCCCTCCCCGGCTCGCACTCTGTCTCTGTCTGTCTCTCTCTCAAAAATAAACAAACATTTAAAAATTTTTTTAAAAATTCATTCAGAATTGCCTTTTCCCACTGTCAAATGTTAAGTTTAAGAAATTAGATGCTATTCTTGTTATCTTTTGCATATGACTCTTTCTTCTCTCTGGACATTTTTAGAACCATCACCTAGAGTAATACCCCGAATAATGAAGTTTCTCATGTTCTGTTATTTCTCATTCTTTGTGGAACACTCAATCACTTAAATCTGGAGAGTTATTTTCTTCAGTCATAGAAACATTCCTCATTTTTTAAATATAATTTCTTCTCTCTCAACTTAACTTGGAGGTTCATTTTCTGCAACTCCTATGAATCAGATATTCGGTCTCATAAATTTAGTTCTCTAATTTCTTTAGACTTTGTCTTATTTTCCTTCTCTTTACCTCTGTTCTATCTCTATGATTATTTCTTCTATTTCTTCTTCCAATCCTTTCACTGACTCTTTTATTTTAGCTGTCCTATTTTTTATCTTCCAGGAGCTCTTTCTTGATCTCCAGTTACTCTCTTATGAAGCATCTTGTTCTTGCCTATTATTACATTTTCTGTCATCTCTTTAATAATATTTATTATAGTTTATTTGAAGTTCACCTTTGTTCCTTCCATTATCTCTTTTCCTCTAGCTCTTTTTTCTGTTCATCAGTTTTGTTATTGTTGTTTATTATTTTTATCTCCTTCATATTAAGGCCTCTTTTAAAAATGTCTGATGATCCTTGGGTTTCTATTTTTATGTAAGAGGGGCAGACTAAAAAATGTAAGAGTTCTTTGTGCACAAGCAGGACATGACTGCTGGATGGCTTCTCTATAAAGTGATCATGTAGTTAGTTCACTTTTCACTGGAGACTCATATATCAGTACTGGTAGATATTTACTCTGAAGATATTAGCATTTCCAGAGACATACCTTCAAAACTGTTGCCCAGGGGATGCTTTCCAGGAGCCAATTAAAGAAAGGGGAATGTTGATCTCACTGCTTAAAAATATTCCTTATCCTTTAAGTTTAAAATTTCCATTTTGCCTCATGTCCAGAGACTCTCTGATTCAATTTTTCCAGAGATTACCTCTTGCCTTTTGTCAATTAGGATATTAGCTCTTGATAGTGAAAGAAAAAGTTGGGGACCTAGTGTCTAAATGTTACTTTTGTAAACTAACAAAAAATTACCTTGAGAATTTGGGGCTAGGTATTCAAGTGGTCCAAGAACAAATTGGGGGCCCTGGTCCTCCAATCCCTAACACTTTGGGTGACCAGTAAGAAGCAGTGCAAAGAAGCACTCAAAGAATTGCATTGCTTACACTGGATTTCTGTCCCAGCAAATGCTAACTCTGATTAAGTGCTTTATTTTAAAATTGTTATTCCAGTTTTCAGGACAATAAAGGTGCACCCAAACCAGGGAAATTTAGAAACCCTTTCCTAAATTGTAATTGTCAAATTAGAATTTCTGGAGCTAAAGTGGATAGTTAAAGTCTAAAATGTATGTGGATAGGATAAGTTTTCAGAAGTGAACTAAAAAGAACCAACTTACCACTGAGTTTGCCAATGCCAGTCTAGGTAAAGAGAGGTGCATTCCAGTGTCATGAAACTAGCATTTCCTTACTAAGATTTGAATTTGTGATGTTTAAAATATAGACAGAAATAAAGTAGTTTAATTATTCCAATGCTCTATTTTTGTCAAGAGAATAGTAAAATTATTTATACTAAAGTGTATAAGTCAAGGATGTGTGTTGTAATCTCTATCATAATTACTAAAACAACAGTAAAGGAATATAAATAACAAACTAATACAGAGAATAGGAGTAAAATAATTTAAAAAAGTTTTTTGGTTAATCCAAAAGAAGACAAGAAAGGAAAGAAAAAAAACATAAAATGGAGAGGTCAAATAGAAAACAAATAGTAAGATGGTAGATAATCCAAACCTATTCATAACTCCACTACTTATAAATTGCCATATTGCTAACTAAAAGGAAAAAATCAAATTGGATTTTTAAAAAAGCTAGATGCCATTTTTAAAAAGTTATTTATTTAAATTCAAGTTACTTAACACACAGTGTAGTATTAGTTTCAGGAGTAGAACCCAGTGATTGATCACTTACATAGAACACCCAGTGCTCATCCTGAAAAGTGCCTTCCTTAATGCCCATCACCCACTTAGCCCATCCCCCAGCCCACTACCCCTCCAGCAACCCTCAGTTTATTCTCTGTATTTAAAGTCTTTTATGATTTGCCTTCCTCTCTGTTTTATCTTATTTTTCCTTCCCTTCCCCTATATTCATCTGTGGTACTCTTAAATTCCACATATGTGTGAAATCATGTAATATTTGTTGTTCTCTGACTGACTTACTTGGCTTAGCATAATATACTCTAGTTCCAACCATGTTGCAAATGGCAAGAATTCATTCTTTTTGATTGCCAAGTAGTATTCCATTGTATATATATACCACATCTTCTTTATCCATTCATTAGTCAATGGACATTTGGGCTCTTTCTATAATTTGGTTATTGTTTATAGCACTGCCATAAACACTGGGGTGCATGTACCCCTTCAAATCCATACTTTTGTATTCTTTGGATTAATACTAGTAGTGCAACTGCTGGGTCATAGGGTAGTTCTCTTTTTAATTTTTTGAAGAACCTCCATACTTTTTTCCAGAGTAGATGTGCCAGTTTGCATTCCCACCAACAGTGCAAAAGTGTTCCCCTTTCTCTGCATCCTTGTTAACATCTGTTGTTTCTTGAGTTGTTAATTTTAGCCATTCTGACAAGCGTGAGGTGGTATCTCATTGTGGTTTTGATTTGTATTTTCCTGATGATAAGTGATGTTGAGCATCTTTTCATGTGTCTGTTAGCTATCTGGATATCTTCTTTGGAAAAGTGTCTATTGGCGGGTCAGTTAAGTGTCTGACTTTGGCTAAGGTCATGATCTCACAGTTCGTGAAATTAAGCCTCACATTGGGCTGTCTGCTGTCAGCACAGAGCCCACTTTGGATCCGCTATCTCCCCCTCTCTCTGCCTCTCCCCCACTTGTGCTCTCCCTTTCTCAAAAAAAATTTTTTTTAATAAATAAATATTTTTAAAGTGTCTATTAATGTCTTCTGCCCGTTTCTTCACTGGATTATTTGTTTTTTTGGGTGTTGAGTTTCATAAATTCTTTATAGACTTTGGATACTAACCCTTTATCTGATATGCAAATATCTTTGGATACTAACCCATTATCCAATTTGCAAATATATCCTCCCATTCCATTGGTTGCCTGGTAGTTTTTTTCATTGTTTCCTTTGCTGTGCAGAAACTTTTTATCTAGCTAGATGCTACTTATAAGAGATACATCTTCAGTACAGGATCACAGAAAGATTGAAAGTAAAAGGTTGGGAAGAGGTATGCAATGCAAACACTCACCCCAAAAATGTTGGTATAACTATAGTAATATCAGACAAATATTGAAGAACAAAAAATATTATTAGAGAAAAAAGGAATAATTTCATAATGATACAGAGATCAATTTACCAAGAAAATATGACAATCTTAAATATATATGTATCCAAGAACATAGCATGAAACAAAAATTTAAAGACTTAAAACAGAAGCAGGCAGACCCAAAATCATTAAGAGGGATTTTAACATACCTCTTCTGATAGCTGACAGAACAAGCATCCATGAAATCAGCAAGGCTCTAGAAGACCTATAGAACACAATCAACAAATTCAACCTCATTAATATATGCCTATAGAATATCGCACCCCACAATGACACAAAACATAGTCTTTTCAAGTACATGTGGAACATTTGGCAAAACTGAACATTTGCTGAATCATGAAGCAAGTGTATTAGTTTCCTATTGCTGCCATAACAAAGTACCACAAACTGGGTGGCTTAAACAACAGAAATTTACTGTCTCACAGTTGTGGAGTCTAGAAATCTGAGATTAAGGTGTTATCAGGAGTGATACCTGTAGTGTGCGAGGAAGAATTTTTTTCCGTGCCTCTCTCCTAGATTCTGGGGGTTTGCTGGCAATCTTTGCTGTTCCTTGACTTGTAGATGCATCACCCCCAATCTCTGCCTCCATCTTTACATGGTGTTCTCCTGGTATGTTTTAGTCTCTGTGTCCAAATTTACCCTTTTTATAAAGACACAGTTATATTGGATTAGGGTCACCAAGACTTCATCTTAATTTGGTAATCTGCAAACACTCTATTTCCAAATAATGTCACACTCACAGGTCCTGAGGGCAAAGACTTCTATGGCTTTTGAGGACACAGTTGAACACAGTGACCATAATAGTGAGCCTCAACAAGTTTGAAAGGACAGAAATTACTTAGCACACTAACCATAGTGAAATTAAATTACAAATCAACATGAAAATAATCTCCAACTGCTTAGAAATTAAGCCATAATGCCTCTTTATTTTTAATTTATTTTTAATTTTTTTAATGTTTACTTTTGAGAGAGAGAGAGAGAGGTGGAGTGCAAGCAGGGGAGGGGCAGCAAAAGAGGGAGACACAGAATCCCAAGCAGCCTCTAGGCTATGAGCCATCAGCACAGAGCCCTACGTGGGGCTCAAACTCATGAGCAGTGAGACCATGACCTGAGCTGTAGTTGACTGCTCCACGGATTGAGCCACTCAGGTGCCCCTGAGCAGTAATACTTCTAATAACTCATGGGTCAAAGCAGAAATTGCAAATAAAATTAGAAAGTATTTTGAGGAAAGAATGCACAAACAAAAACATGACATTAGAAATTATAAACACAACTAAAGAGGTACTTAAAGAAGACTCTACACAACATTAAATATACATATTAAGAAGAAGAAAAACTGAAAATCAATTGTTAAAGTATCAGATTCAATAGACTAGAAAAACAGAGCAAATTAAACCTAAAAGAATAAAAAGAAACTTCTAAAGAGTAGACATTAATAAAATAGAAAACAATCTCACAAAGGAAAGCAACAAAGCCAAAAATTAATTTTCTGAAAAATTTAGTAAAATTGATAGACCTCTAGTAACACTTATAAAAAAATAGAAGGCACATATTACCAAAGTCATGAATATAAAAGGTATCATGGTATCTATGAAAGAAGTTGAATTGTTATCTATGAAGAAATTGAAAGAAATTTAACTGTTAATTATATCCTCCCACAAAGAAATCTCTGGGATGAGAAAGCTTCACTTGTAAATTATTCCAAATATTTATGAAATTGTACCAATAGACACGCAGATCAATGGAACAAGATACAGAGCCCAGAAGTAAACCCACAATTATAGAGTCAATTAATCTACAACAAAGGAGACTAGGATATACAATAGGGAAAGGACAGCCTCTTCTACAAATAGTGTTGGAAAAACTGTACAGCCACACGCAAAAGAATGAAATTGGACCACTATCTTACACCATGCACAAAAATGGATTAAAGACCTAAATGTAAGACCTGAAGCTATAAAACCCCTTAAAGAAAACATAGACAGTAATCTCCTAAACATCAGCCTCAGCAACATTTTCTACATAGGTCTCCGCAAGCAAGGGAAATAAAAGCAAAAGTAAACTATTGGGACTACACCAAAATAAAAAGCTTTTGCACAGTGAAGAAAACCATCAACAAAACAAAAAGGCAGCCTATTGAATTGGAGATGATATTTGCAAATGACCTACCTGATAAGGGGTTAATATGCAATATATATAATGAACCTATGCAACTCAACACCAAAAACAAATAATTCAATTTAAAAAATGGGCAAAGGACTTGAATAGACATTTTTCCAGAGAAGACAGATGGTCAGCAGGCCCATGAAAAGATGCTCAACATCATTCATCATCAGGGAGATGCAAATTGAAACCACAGTAAGATATCACCTTATACCTGTGAGAATGGCTAAAATAAAAAACAAAAGAAATAACAAGTGTTGGTGAGGATATTGAGAAAAAGAACCCTCCTACATGACTGGCAAAACTGTAAATTGGTGCAGCTGCTCTGGAAAACAGTGTGGAGGTTCCTCAAAAAATTAAAAATAGAACTATCCTATGACCTAGCACTAACACTACTAGGAATCTATCCAAGGGATACAGGAGTGCTGATGCATAGGGGCACATGTACCCCAATGTTTATAGCAGCACTTTCAACAATAGCTATAGCATGGAAAGAGCCTAAATGTCTATCAACTGACAAATGGATAAAGAAGATGTGGTTTATATATACAACGGAATACTACTTGACAATGAGAAAGAATGAAATCATGCCATTTGAAGCAACATGGATGGAACCAGAAGGTATCATACTAAGTGAAATAAGTCAGTCAAAGAAAGACAGATATCATATGTTTTCACTCATATGTGGATCTTGAGAAACTTAACAGAAGACCATGGGGGAAGGGAAGGGGAAAAAAATAGTTACAAACAGAGAGGGAGGGAGGCAAACCATAAGAGACTCTTAAATAAAGAGAACAAACTGAGGGTAGATGGGGGGTGGGAGAGAGAGGAACATGGGTGATGGGTGTTGAGGAGGGAACTTGCTGGGATAAGCATTGGGTGTTGTATGTAAGTGATGAACCATGGGAATCTACCCCAAAAACCAAGAGCACACTCTACACACTGTATGTTAGCCAATTTGACAATAAATCATATTTTTAAAAAAACTAAAAACAGAAATACCATATAATATACTAATTCCACTCAGGTATTTACCCAAAGAAAATGGAAACACTAATTGTAAAAGTCATATGCACCCCTAGGTTTATTACAACCTTATTTACAATAGCCAAGATATGGAAGCAACCTTAAGTGTACATCAATAGATGAATGGATAAAGACAATGTGGCATATTTATGAGAGAAATATATATAAAACATTACTCAATCATAAAAAAGAATGAGATCTAGGGGTACCTGGGTGGCTCAGTTGGTTAAGCATCTGACTTCAGCTTAGGTCATGATCTCATGGTTCATAAGTTTGAGCCCCACATTGAGCTCTCCACTGTCAGTGCAGAGCCGGCCTTGGATCCTCAGTCCCCCTCTCTCTGCCCCTCCCCTACTAGCGCTCTCTCTCTCTCAAATAAATAAACATTAAAAAAAAAGAATGAGATCTTGCCATTTGTGAAATATGAATGGACCTAGATGATACTATGCTAAGTGAAATAAGTCAGACAGAGAAAGATAAATACCATCTGATTTTAGTTACATATGGACTTTAAAAACAAAACAAACAAACAAACAAAAACAAAAAAACCGAAACAGATCGATAAATGCAGAGAATAAGTTGGTGGTTGCCAGAGGGGAGGGGGTTGGGGAATGGGCAAAATGGGTGAAGGGGAGTGGGAGATACGGTCTTCCAGTTATGGAATGATAAAATCATAGGGATGAAAGATACTGCATAGGGAATGTAATCAATGGTATTGGGGGGGGGTGGAAGAAAGAATACCCATCTTACCCATCTTATACACAATAACTTCCCTCTTTTCTTTTCCCAGAAACCTGTAAAGGGCCATGGGACTAATCAGACTGAAACTTGAGGTGAAGGATCCCTCACAGCACCGTGAGGTCTGAGACAAGTACTGGGCTCTGTCAGACACTGCTACAGAAAGAATACACAAGCAAAGCCCAATCACTTAAGAAGCATTTTTTTCTATATGATCATGAAGAAATCTCTAATAGAGACCTTTATCCTGATCTTCAAAACTAGGTTGACAATTTCAGGTTATCTTAAGGGACACAGATGGGACACAAGACAGGGGTGAGCTATAACACAACTAATCTTCCAGATCTTGGCATCCTCAAGAAGAAGTGTTCATGAGACTGACATAAGGGGGGGACCCATGTCATTCAAACACATTCTGGACCCTGCTTGCCGAGGGACATGATGCAGGAAATCCTGAAGTCACTTCATCTACCCTTTGAGTCTGTCTGCATCAGTCAGAACTGCAGGGTTTTCTCTCCCTTTGTTCTCCCTTCATCGTGGCCTTTCTAGCAATGTTCAGTCCACAAGTTACTTTATAGTCTTGTTAGGAAATTACTCGGTGTAGAAACTACCCAGTTTAGTTAAAATTAGGTAAATTCAGAGTTCAAGGTGTTATAAAACAAAATTCAATCAAGTAAATTTGTAATTGGCCTTAGTAAGAATTCGTGAATCCAGCAGGATCCCATCTAGCAAGCAGAAAGGCATCTCTCAAGTTGCAGAAAAGAAAGGTTTAAATATTGAAACAAACTGAGAGTTGATGTGTGGGGGTGGGGGAGAGGGGGACATGGGTGATGGGCATTGAGGAAGGCACTTGTTGGGATGAGCACTGGGTGTTGTATATAAGCGATGAATCACGGGAGTCTACTCCCGAAGCCAAGAGCACACTGTATACATTGTATGTTAGCTAACTGGACAATAAATTATATTTTAAAAAAATAAAATAAAGGGGGGGTAGAGATTGTCAGCAAAATAATGCATTGTTTTAGGCCAGGTGAGTCTAAGGGGAAGGGAGGGGGTCCTTCAGTGGATTACTTCCTAGTATTGACAAGGAAACTCCAGTTTGGCTGGTTAAAGATTGCATTCCCCGGGGAGGGGGTGAAACTGAAACTGGGTTAGATATTAAGTCTTTGTTTACTGATGTGATGCCTCAACATTAGTGATTTTATTGGGGGCCTGTGGTTTTCTTTTTCACAAGGGTTATCACCTTACATGGTGTTTTCATTTTCCAGGTACCCTTCTGAGTCCGAAGCTGTGAATGTTTTCTTAGCCCTCTTGGCCTCTTAGAAAGTCAAGCCTTTTCTGCCTGGGTCCCTGTGACTGTCTGAATGAAGCTCAATGGTTGCACCACCTTCCTATGAGAATTAGCAAATCTCTGAGTATGCAGCTTCGGGCTTCACTTGCCCTGAACTGTCCCTCCTGGTATCAGCTTCCTCACCCTTGTCTGCCCCCAGATTTCTCTTAAATTCCTTTTGGTTTCTTTACAGCCCATTGCAACCATTTCTCTGAGGACTTCATCAAGGCTTCCGGTGTCCTCAGGGAAGGAAAGCTGGGGGAGCACTGGGCCTTCCTCCCAGAGACCCTCCCTTTCTATTCTTTCTCTTGTCTCTGCTTCCTCTTCAAGTTGGCCAGTTCCACAGCTTCAAGCACAGAAATACGCAATTAGCCTCAAACCCCAGTGAAAACCAAGTCCCTTAACATAAGTGACTCCATTTGTCCTTCGTCAACAGAGGACAGGAGTTACTCTTCCAGGATTCCAAATGGATCCTGACCAAGAAAGAAACAGGATTTCTTGATGCACCAGCATTCCACCATATGCTCTAACATGTCCACTCAATGAAAGGATTCTCCCCCGAGCAGAACTGCAGAAAGAAGGGAAGAAGTTGAGGACAGCGGGAGAGTAACTATGAGATGCTTCAGATGGAAGGCACCCAGAAATTAGGTGGTGGAAGGCCATCCAAGGGTTTTCAGTGCGAGCCCCATGTCAAAGACCCAGTTGTGAGGTTCAGTATGGTGTCCCCTGCTGCTACAGCTAAGACAGAAACAGAAGGAGGCACAAAGCAGGGCAATATTTAGTGGAATAGTATGAGACACCAAGCACAGGGAAGTCTGACAGGAGAGTGTAGGTATCACGTGAGGGATAAAAAAAAATATTCATGAAAAAGGCAGCACTTGAACTTGGTTTTAGAGCAGCAGAATAGGAATTGATAAAATCAGGGAGGGCACTCTTGGCAGAGTGAAAGTGTGGAAGTGAATGAGAGAAGATGTGGAAAGAAGAAAGTTCAGAGCATATTCCCAGAACACTGTGAGGTTGTAGAGGAATGTGCAGGTCCATGCTCCCTACAGCGTCCCCAGGCTGCTGGGCACAAACTGTGACCCTGAGGGAGTTTGCCAGGTCAGAGAACACAGCCTGCTGCCCACTGAGTCATTTACCTCTCCACATTCTCTGCCCCCACCTGGCAACCTCCCTCTTTTACTTTATAAATGAGAACAAGTTTTCATAGGCAACCATTAAAACAAAAAGCCTGACTTCTATGTCAAGAGACACTTTTGTAAAAAACACATCTAAAAGAGCTCTTATAAACGTTTGCTTCAATGTGCAGTTGATCCTTGAACAGCTCAGGGGTTAGGGGCACTGACCCCCGCACAGTCAAAAACCTACGTAGAACTTTTGACTCCTCAAACACTTAGCTACTAATAGCCTACTATTGACCGGAAGGCTTGCCAAGAGCGCAGTCAATTAACACCATTTCATATTTTGTATGTATTATATATTGTGTTCTTACAATAAAGTAAGCTAGGGAAGAGACAATGTTATGAAGAAAATCATAAGAAAAGGACATTTACAGTACTGTACAGTGTTTATCCAAAAAAATATCCACAAAGAAGTGAACCCTTGCAGTTCAAACCTGTGTTGTTCAAGGGTCAAGTACTTTTCCTCTTCTCATGTATGGAAAAGAGCAAATGGGCAACAGATAATATAAAGGTCTGAGATCTTGGCAGAGAGACACAGGCTTGAGTTTGGCCAGTGGAGCTAGCCGGGAAGGGCAGAACACAGTCCAGAGTGCAAACCTCCATGGGAGGAATTTCCACCAGGAAGAACTCTATGCAGGAGACCTCGGTGGGGCTCACAGGATCCTGGGTTCTTGCCACAGTCGGACACCTGCATGGCTTGACAGAAAGAGCCCCAGAACAGAACCCATGAGTTCCAAGACCCACCCCAGATCTACTACAATTCCCCATGTAACTTTCAGCAAGGCACTTCACACCTCTTTGCTTTTGTTTCCTCCTCCCAAGATGAAGTGTCTTGCTGATCTCAAAAGCAACATAACCTTTCTTTGAGAAAAGAAAGGTTGCGGGCTTTAATTTCCGCCAAAGGGTTCAAATAAGTCTTAGCAGAGCTAAGATTTGGGGTAAGTTACTTAACCTATGTGAGCCTCATTTTCCTCCTTTGTAAAAGGAAATAATGTTACCTACCTATGGTGGCTATGAGAAATAAATGAGATAACGTGTGTAAAATGTCAGGCACACTACCTAGATAATAGCCAGTACTTGTCCCCTTCCCCAACTTTTGAAAGGGTCCTTTGAGTGACATACAACATTCCGTATTTCTATCACAGTAAGGTG
The DNA here is from genome assembly GCA_028646485.1 of Cryptoprocta ferox. NCBI lineage: Eukaryota > Metazoa > Chordata > Mammalia > Carnivora > Eupleridae > Cryptoprocta > Cryptoprocta ferox. Next base: position 108,168,662 of record CM053576.1, on the reverse strand, counting down.
ACCACGTGTTAAAAGACAGTCTGCAATCATCCTGCGGATGGAAATCACCAGGCACAAATCAAAACAGACATTTTCAGCAGAGGGCCAATGAAAGCGTAGGTCAGCAGGCCAAATCCCCAGATTCAGGATGCACTTTCCTCTGTGCCTGTGTGTCCTAAACAGGACTGTTAAAAAGATTCTAGAGTCATCATCTCGAGATTAGAAAGCATATGCCTGGAGAAAGACCTGGGAATCCAAATACTTAACTAACATCTACACCCTCAACGTGCCCACTCCTGATGTGCTGCGAAGCCAGCAGCCACAGTAGACCCAGAGAAGGCAGAAGTAGGAGGTGGTGATTTCAGGAGGAACCACAGGAAGTGCTGTTTCTCAGCTTTGCCTCTTTGGGATAACCCTGCCTCCCCCCCACTCCTGCCACAAGCACCCCTGTGCTGTCTGGAATTTGTCCAGTTCCCACACAAGTTCTGCTGCCCTTCAGCCAGCCCTGTGTATCTGGGGATTGCCAGTGCAGCATCTGCATTCCAAAGGGTGTGGCTACTCCTTCCTCCCCATCTAGAGATTTTTGGCTGTGTGTAGTCAGGGAGGAGGCTTCATGCCTCCGTTTTCCCATTTGCAGCAGTATGGGCTGAGGATGGATTTGAAAAGACTGGAATTAACAGCTAAAGAAAGCAACTGCTGCTAAATGTCCTCATTTTCCATTATCAGGGACTTTCAACATCGGTCCAGGCCCTTCGAGCCTCTCAGCTCACAGTGCTGCTCAAGGGCTGAATGAACAAATCGCTGCTCTTTGGAAAATGTCCACATGCCTGTCATGCCCATCAAAACACAGACCTCAAGCTGACCACTATCACAGAGTAGCACATACCTCAATTAAGTCTGCCCAGTGACCCCCACTGTGCCGCCCGTGAATACAGTACATGGTCCTGCTGCAGCCTCCCACACAGCTCACAGCATAGCCTGGTACCTAATCAGCAGCCACGCACACCCCCCCTCACTCCTGTAGTGACCCCTCTGCTCCTGGGCTCCTGCTCCTCTTCCCCTCCCTTCACCTAACCCCATTCTCATTCTACCTTAGCCTCTGATTCTAGTTTTTCTCCGTCTCAGGAGAATTGCCGAGGAACCCTGTCTTAGGCCAATGAGGCACCCTGAGCCAACGTGGCCAGTAGCTGACCTGACCTGTGTCCACTGTCTCCCAGATATAGCCCGGTTCCCCTGGGACCAGAGGTCAACTCTGTTTCTGTCCTTAGGGGTTCAAGTCTTGGGCTCACCCCTGAGAGTGACGGTGCTCTTTGTCATACCCCTCACCTCAGCCATCTTCCATCTGCCCAGACACCTGCATACTTCCTGGTACGTTCTACTCCCCTGCCTCTCCACATGGACACTGGTACACCAGTGTCTGCCCCGGCACCCCCACAGATGGAACTAGACCTGCCCAGGCTTCTTGCCACCCCTGCTGCTGGTTCCTCCTCCAGCACCAGCCTCTAGTCTCCAGGTCTCTGACAAGGGGCTGAGTGACGACTTTGCATCTCAGACACACAGGGAAATATAAAAAAGCCCCTAGGATAGCACATCTCCACTTCAGTCATGAGGAGGATGTGTGTGCCCCACACTGAAGCATCTCAGAAACCTACATTTCAGAGGGGACATCTCGATCCTATTTAAGTTGTTCCCATGGGCCTTTGTGCTACCAAAGAGGGATTGTGTTAGTTAGTTAATTAATTAATTAATTAATTAAGGTGTGCCAAGAAGCAGACAGCAAGATGGGATTCTAAATGGAAGAGCGATATGGAAGGCGCATGAGAAGGTGAGAATGCAGGTCTGGCACTTACAGAAGGAGAGAGGCAAGAGAAGAGGGCTGGCTTGGAAGAGTTTCAGACTGCTGAGAAGTTCCAGAAAAGATTCAGCCAAGAGAGTGGGGAATCCTTGTACCAGAGTCACCGGTAGCAGAGAGCTACATCTCCCCTGAAAGGTCCAGCCTTAGGAAACCCACCACAAACTGGTCACTGATGAGGAGGAGCCTGCAGGAAACATGACCTGCAGCAATGGTGGCAAGCCTAAGGGGCAGTGGTTGGGGCCTTCACTCAATTATGCCCCAGACCAGGGATCTGAGCCTCCATGGAGCATCTGGAAGTGGGAGGTCAACCCCACCTATCTGCATCTCAATTTAAAATAGCAGAGCATTTCAGAAGGAAATCAGGGGCTACAGACCAAGAGCCACCTCTAGAAGAAGACTGAAGGATATTTCAAGATCCTCTGTTTCCCCACTTCTAGAATTTGGGTTCTCCCCTGCCTGTTTGCCTAGAGTGATTAAAAGAGAAAAAGCTGAAAATAAAAAGGAACTTGGTGGCTATCTTAGAAGAAGTTGAAGAAACCCATTCCATTTCATAGTCAGCCTTCAGTGCAGGGAACATCAAGGACAAGAGGAGGTGATGCTATGTAAGAGAAGAAAGCAGGCTGGACTCTAAGGTCCACAGGAAGGAAGACCAGGGGCCTCTGAGGAGGCAGCCATGATCCAAAAAGTAGCCCTGGGGTCTAAAAGGGCATTGAAGTTTCCTGGGAAGCAGTGGGCACAACAGGGAGATAGAGACCAGGTAAGGGCACATAAGTTACATCGGCCTTGACCCAGTCTGTCAACCAGACCCAGTGGCCCCAGGCACTTGACCCAAGGCTTACATGGCCTCACCTTTGGCAACCAATGACAGAGCACAAAGGCCAACGAAAAGACTGTAGAACCCTGACTCAGAAGCAAATTCTTCCTCCCACTCGTTCCTCCTGATCTCCCTGAAGCTATCCCCACACAGAAACAGGAATTTTCTAATTAAGATTTCCAGACTGATAATCCTCATCAAGTTCATGGAGGACCTGCCTCTCTCTGGTTTTGCCTTTTTCAATAATTGTGTTTTGTAAGAGGCGATAACATATGAAAGTGTATATGTATGTGTATAATGTGTACGTATATAAAACACATACTCATAAGCCCACTATCCAACCTAAGAACTGCAATATTAAATGCTGGACACATCTTCTGCTCTACTATAAAGCAATTTTTAAATGGTTCTTCTTAAATATTGAGCACATGTAATACAGTAACTATAAAGAAAAGTGGTACAACTAACATTTCTGTGCCTGTCATCCACCATCAGAAAAAGAGCATTTTTAGTATCTCTGAGGTCTCTCGTGTGCCTCTCCCTAATTCTTTTCATGACTATTTCCTACCATTGGAGAGGTAATTCTTTGTCCCAGGTGAGAGCATTCAGGATTTAGAACACTTAGAACATTCTAACATTCATAGCATAAAATCTAAAGTTGAACATATTTATTAAATTCAGTCCTCCTTGTTTTCCAATTTAAAGAAGTTACCACTTTGAGCAAAGAGGAGAGAGTGGAAGAGAAAGAGAGGTAAAACAACTTGCCTTGACTCAATATTTTGTGGAAGTCAGGGACCACCTGTTATTTTTCAGTGTGTCTCGAGGGCACTAGCTTCCATACACATTTGTTCCTCTTCCTCAGGAGCTTATTTCTCTGGATCGTCTCTTGCTGCCACTCCTCAAACTTTTCATTTCTTCAGGTTCTTTCACATCTGCATTTAAATATCCTCAAATCTCTCTCAACTTTAAGCAAAATTAAACAAACTTCCTAAGTGTCTTGAGTCCATGTCCTTCTGGTTCTCTCTTCCCTTTCCCTACCAACACCCTTGAGAGTTCTCTACACTCAACTACTTCTCTCCCACTTATTCCTCAACCCATGGTCATCTGGCTTCTGTTCCCTTTCTCCCCTCATCCCAACCCTACAAAACTATTTTCAGTAAGGTCACAAACAACCTCCTTCTTGCTAAACCCAGAAGACATTTGTAAGTCTCTACCGCTCCTCTCAACAGCATCTGGCACTGTTAACCACCCCTTCCCAGAGCCCTTTCTTCCCTTAGCTCCAAATCACTGCCATGTCAGTTGTCTCTTCAACTCTTTGCTTCTGCTTTTCAGTGTCGTCTATGGGATTCACTGCCTCTGTTGATCTCTTAAAGGTTGAGGTTCTTAGAGACACTCTTTTCTCTGGATTTCTTCTCATTTTATATACTCTCACTAGTGAGCTTCTCTATTAGTCCTTCTCTATTAGTGGATATTTGGCTTTTTTCCATAAGGAACTGAACTGGACTTTGCAACAGTTGAGTTTCTGGGAACAGCCAAGGCAGCTGCAGGATCCAGAGTCCAGTTGCCAGCATTGCTGGTGCCAATGTGTTGCAAAATGTTCTGAAATGGTGGTTTCAGAATTTAATTGAGTTATACCCATTCTGTGGGATTGTTATTAATAATAGAAGATTAAGAAGAAAATCTAATACTTATTTTGTGATTATTATATATCAGGCATCATGCTAAGTGCTTTGCATGTATCATTATCTCATTTAACTTCCTCAACAACCATATGGGTCAGGTGCTTTTATTCCTAGAAGAGGAAATGGAAGCTTAGAGAATCATAGGAATGCACACAAGATGCCATTCAGAGAAGGAGCAGGGACTGCATCTCGGAGTTTGACTGCAGAGCCTGCACTCTTTCCACCATACTATTGAATCAGTTTCTTTTTTCAGTTTTGAGTTCTTATTTCTCTTTACCCGTGTTATCCACTAAAATAATAGTCGCTCGAGGGCAAAGCGATTTATCTGTTTTGTTTACTATTATCGCCCTATGCTGGGCTCAGAACAGAGACATTCAAAAAGTTCAACTTCTTTCAACCTCTCTATCAAAAATACTCACATCTTTTGTCTGCTTTTCTGTAGGGTCAGCTTTTTTTTTTACTGATTTTTAGAGTTGTTTGTTTTTTGCATTTCACATTTGTTACCCTTTACTTTTGTTATATGTATGGAAATAAATTCTTCCAGTTTATGTTTTGTCTCTTCATTTGGTGATTTTTTATGTATAGAGATTCATAAAATTAATATAGTAAATTTACTGTTGTTAAGGGTTTTATATCTTTGTTTTTGAGAGAGACAGTGTGTGCTCGAGTGAGGGAAGGGCAGAGGGAAAGACAATCTTAAGCAGGCTCCACACCCAGCTGAGAGCCCACTGAGGGACTCAATCTCATGACCATGATATCTCAGCTGAAATCAAGAGTCAGACACTTAACCAACTGAGCAACCCAGGCACCCCTTCCATCTAAATTTTAGAATTAACTTGCTAAATTCTATGAAAAGTCGCATTGAAATTTTCATAATCTAATTTGATGTGTTTTTTTTCTATGACTTTTGTGAAAATTTCAAACATACAGAAAGAATAGCACAATGACTGCCTGTATAATCACCAGCTAGATTCAGTAATGTTTAATATATGCCAAATATGCCTTACTTATATATGAATGTATTTGTAAAGATTATTTTCATTTCTACACATTTGAAAATAATAAGCATTATGGCATTTCATTCTTAATTGAATATTTCAGTGTTAATTTACTAAGTCTCCTGCTCCATAACTAGAATGCCATTATCACACCTAAGAAAATTAGCGATTCCCTATAATCATCTCATATTCAGCCCATATTTAAATTTCCCCAATTATCCAAAAATTTCTTCAAAAATTAGTAATTTTTTGTACCCAGATCCAATTTTTTGTACCCACATACATCATATCATATTTGATTACTATGGCTCTTAAGTTTCTTGTATTCTAGAATACTCCCCTTGCCATTTTTTTTCATAACATTGACTTTTTGTAGCTATCATGTTAGTTGTCCTATAGACTGTCCCACCTTCAGGATTTGTCTGATAACTTCTAGATAGTGTTATTTAATTTTTTCTCTATATCCTATATTCCTAGTAAATGGGAAATTAGTTTTAAAAGTGTGGTTAAGTTCAGATTAAATACTTTGGGCACAAATACACTGTAGTTATTGTTAGCTTCTTTACACTGCATCACATCATGAGTCACATCATGATGGATTGTCCCACCATTATTTTTTTTTTAATTTTTTAACGTTTATTCATTTTTGAGAGACAGAGACAGAGTGTGAGTGGGGGAGGGGCAGAGAGAGGGAGACACAGAATCCGAAGCAGGCTCCAGGCTCTGAGCTGTCAGCACAAGACCGACACGGGGCTCAAACTCAGACCACAAGATCATGACCTGAGCCTAAGTTGGATGCTTAACCAACTGAGCTACCCAGGTGCCCCTGTCCCACTATTATTGATGCTGAGTTTGTTCCCTGGTAAAAGAATGATTGACAGATCTCTCCATTGTAAAAGTGCATTTCTCTTTGCAATTAGCAAATAAGCTGTGGCATACCTTGGCATTGTGTAAATACTCTTCCCCAAACAACTTTCACCTAATGGTATGATATCCATTGAGAATCTTTGAGTAAATCAGTTATCTCACTGGGATGCAACAATTATTTAAATCAAATACAACATGATTAATAAGCTTGTTGAGTTTTTGTTTGAGAAGTGAATTGAATCTAAAAATCAACTCAGGGAAAATCGACATGTTTGCAACATGGAATCTCCTTATGCATGAATATGGCATATGTCTCCATTTATTTTGATCCTTTAAAAAGTATTTTCATTATATTTTATAAGTTCAATTGTGGCATCATCTATAATAGCAAGCTTGTAAATAACCAATTGACCAAATATTAAAACAAAAAATGCTCCTAGTGTTGCTATCACTTAGGAAATTACGTACAAGGGTTTTAGGAGCTTTGTGCCTAAATTCTGGAATGTGGGGAGGGGGGGAGGCGGGGAGACATAGACCAACATATATATTTTCTGTTATTTCATAAAGGCTAAAATTTAAATTTAACAATATCAAATGTGGGTAAGGTTGTGGGCAAATGGAGTTTCATAGACTCCTGGTGAGAGATTAAATTTGTTCTACTATCTTTGAAAATGTTTATCATTACTTATTCAAATTGAAGATATGCCCAACCTATGACTGAGCAATTTTATTCTTGATTATATACCCTACAGAAGTACTTACACATGTGAGACATATGCTTCTTAGCCACGTTTTACATAATATCTAACAATGAGACACACACTAAATGTCCATCAACAATTGTATATACTATACAGCAATCAAAGTAAACACTCTATAGCAAAAGAATCCAGACCAAAACCCACATACTTTTAGATTCCTTTTCCTAAAGTTCATAAACACAAAATTACAGCATGGTGTTTAAAGACACATACCTTGGGAGTAAAACTAACAGAAAAAGCAAGGGAGTTATTACTATTAAAGTTAATAATTATCCTTAGGGGACAGAGGAGTTTATGAGCAAGAAGAGGCTCAGGAAACCTTCTGAGGTTCTTCCAATATTCTATTTCTTGACCCAATATTTCTATTTTTAAAGAGTTTTTGAAAACTAACATGATAAGTTAAAATCAATAATCACATTCACTTTTGAAAAAAGAGGAGGGACATGGACAGAAGGGAAAAAGACATGGGAAACTTCAGTGTATTTGTAATGTTCTAGGTCTTAAACTGAATGATGGGTTTATGGCTGTTCACTTTATTATTATGTCTTATAACTTACATACATGTTACCCAGATTTGTCTATGTATCAAACATTTTATATAAAAATAAACATCATATAGATTATTTTATTTTAGATTATTTTAAGAGTTTAAAAAGAAATTGATAAAATTCAGCGTATCTTGGGTGGTTTCATTTGCATTCAGATCTTATCTCTTCTTTCTCTATAGAAGTTTGGCAAGTTATATTTTTATGATGCTCATGGACTGCTGGTTATGTCTATCACTTTTAACAGAGTTGAGCTTATTGTGTGCAACCAGAGAGTTTGGCTAATTTCAAATAGGGTAAGAAGCAGACACATCCAAAGCTCCTTTAAGACATCAAACGTTTGGAAAAGTTCATTGTCGCTGTTAACTACTCTGTCATTAAGTTCCGTCCCAGACTAAATTAGACCATCAGGAAAAAATATAAAAATCATATTTCCTCAATCCCTTTGAGAATTTATCTTGTTTAGTTATGATTATCCTGTGGCCTTTCCTTTATAGAGGATTAACACAGGATTCACCCACCAGAGCAAGTAAAAATCCATGTCCCAAATACTACTTATTGTATGACTACAATACACAATACCACTATGTGTATTGTATGACACACAATACACAATACCACTATGACTAGTGGTAGTATATCCTAATACTACTGCTCCCACTCAAATGCCACCTTCACATGATATATAGTCCCTGATGCTGAGGAAAAAACATTTGCTACTTTATCATGGCCACTTATTGATGGTAGAACCTCTCTCCAAATAATATAGTTAAATATGTAAGTTTTTTACAGAGAGATTATGTAGCCTACCTGTTTTGTATCCCCCACAGCAAGAAAGATATAAACAGTGATTGACTGGTTGATCTTGTGCCATTCTCAGAGACACTAAAGGTAAAGGGTAAAGACAGTATTAGGGAAAGATGTCCAAGACAGGAAAAAGTGAGAAAACTCGGGTGAAGTCGAAGAGAGAATAGGACTCCACAGGACTCAGGGCTGCTAAGCACATGGCAATGTGAAAGAAAGAAATCAGCTTCAAGGCATCAAAAGAAAAAAATAATACTAATGACAAAGAAGTTATCCTAGACACTTCCAGAGTGAGAGGAAAAGGAAAATAAAACAGATCATCAAAAGGGAACACAATTTTAAATAATATTATGTCATCAAGCAGCAACACTAAATGCCAACAGACAACAAAGCAGTGGATATAAAGCTCAGAGCGAAAATGATTTCTAATCTTGAATTCTACAACCAAGCAAATATGAAGTGAGTAATCTCTACTTAATGGAACAAGACATAAAAAGGTTAACATGTAACTTGATAAGAGAAACTTTTTAAAAAGAGTGATATAAATACTTGAGATGGGAAATGAAATATAAATTCTCAATTACTATAGCAGAAAACTAATGGAAAACGTCTATCATTAACAAATAATAAATAGACGTTGAATTGTTTAGAGATACAGAAGTAACCACCAGAAAAATAGGTAAAAGAATTGGTCACCTTCTGGGGGCCTATGGATAGGAAAGATTTACGCATAGAGACTGTCATTTGTAACCATATGTACATATTAGTCTAATGACATTTGAATTTTTTCCTGTGAAATGTCTATTCTCACTAGAAATAAGAATGCAATTAAATTAAAGCAATTATAAAATACTATTTTGGGGGGCGCCTGGGTGGCTCAGTCAGTTAAGCATCCAACTTCGGCTCAAGTCATGAAATCACAGTCTGAGAGTTCAAGCCCTGGATCAGGCTCTGTGCTGACAGCTCAGAGCCTGGAGCCTGCTTCAGATTCTGTGTCTCCCTCTCTCTCTGCCCCTCTCCCACTTATATATCTCTTATCTCTCTCTCTCTCTCTCTCTCTCTCTCAAAAAATAATAAACATTTTTAAAAATAAATAAATAAAATAGTATTTTTTACTTATCAAATTGGCAGAGGCTTCTTGAAATAATAATGTTGGCAAAGATATGAAAGAGAGGACATTTTTCATAGATGGTCAGTAGGAGACAAGCTTACAAGGGGGCAATTGATAAAATCTGTGAAAAACTGTCAAAACATACAAAATTTTGAGCACCAGTTCCCCTTCTAATAATTGATTTGTTTAAAAAAATCAAGAATGTATTTTTTACAAGGATATTCACTAAAGGTCTGTGTTTAATAATAAAATACTAGAAATAACTTTAATGTCCAACAATAGAGGCTGTCCAAATAATGATGCATTCATATGATGAAATACTATATAGCCATTAAAAATTAATAGGAAAATAGTTCATGACATGAAAAAATATTCACAATATATTAACTGAAAAAAATAACTATGGATAAAATGATGTATCCTGGATTTGCTTCAACAATGATTTAGGAAAGAGAAAAGTGGAGGAGGATTTAGATAAAACAATATGGACTATGGGTTGATAATAATAGAAGTAAAGTCATTGGGAAATGGAGGTAATTATACTGTTCAGGCTGCTTTTGCATATGCCCAAAATTCTCCACAATAAAGTTCTTTTTTAACTATGTACAATGCATTTAAATATGGAAATGAAAAATGGAAAAAATGAATAATACACACTAAAATGTTAAGAGTGGTTATATCTGGTCACTTTTACTATCGTTTGTTTGTTTCTATTTTTTAAACGATCTGCTTTAAAGGTAAATTACTTTTACAGTAAAAACTTCAAAAATTCTAATATAAACTATGGTCTACTTCTGAGTTCTCTAGTCTCTTTTATTTCTCCATATTTCCTTTATGTCATGCCATGTTCACCATTTTGCTTTATAGTAGCATTCTACTTTTTTTCCATAAGCATAAATTATAATGAAGCATCAAATTTATTTTTTGTTAAAGTTTGAAAAAATCATCCATAAACTCAATTATGGGTCCTGGCTTAGAATACAATAATAAATTACTAATTTCTCAGAATGTTCACCTTTTAGTTCAGTGGTTCTCCAACCCTTGGCTATATATTAGAATCACCTGGACTTTTTTTAGAAGACAATATTGCCCAGACTCTATTCCTCAAAACCTCTGATTTAATTGGTCTGAGACAGAGCTCAAGCGCTGAACATTTTTTAAAGCTCCCCCATCCAGTCTAATGTGGAAGCATGACCGTGAGCCACAGCCTTAGTCCTTACTTTGGACAGCGACTCTCAACTTTGGCTGCACATTTAAGTCACTGAAGGAATTGAAAAAAAAAAAAACAAACACTGATGTCTGGAGCCTACCCTCCAAGATTCTCATTTAATTGGTCTGGGCTTTGGCCTGGGCTTTGGAATTTTTATCTCTACCCACACCTCCCCACCCAATATAAATACCTGCATCTACTCTGAGATTTACTTCTTTGCTAAGAATTTGCTTCTGTTAAAATATTAACACCTCATTAAGAAAATATGCATTAAACTTTGTAACTCTTAAACAGTTTAGTGAGAATAAAAATGTGTTTAATCTGTCTTTTGCATGAAGATTCTGAAAAGTTTCATATGTTGGGAAAGAGAAATATATCTATATTAGAGAGAAAACCACCAAAGAAATAGCCATACCTAGGCTGAGTATATGTATATGACATATGATATATATCATATGAGCTATTTATTATACACATCATATAATCTATTATACCCATCTATCTATAGACAGAGAGAGAGAGGGAGAGAGAGAAAGTCCTCTTTAAAAGAGCCTAAATGTCCATCAACTGATGAATGGATTAGGAAGATGTGGTTCATCTATACAATGGAATACTACATGGCCATGAGAAAGAATGAAATCTGGCCATTCGTAGCAAAGTGGATGGACCTCGAGGGTGTCATGCTAAGCGAAATAAGTCAGGCGGAGAAGGACAGGTACCATATGTTTGCACTCATACGTATAACAGGAGAAACCCAACAGAGGACCATGGGGAGGGGAAGGAGGAAAAAGAGTTAGGGAGAGGGAAGGAGACAAAACACAAGAGACTCTTGAATACTGAAAACAAACTGAGGGGGGAAGGGGAAGGGGGAAAGGTAAAGGGGGGTGATGGTCTTGGTGGAGGTCACTTGTGGGGAAGAGCACTGGGTGTTATATGGAAACCAACCTGACAATAAACTATAAAGTTTAATAAAAAATAAATAAATAAATAAATAAATAAAATAAAATAAGTAAATAAATAAATAAATAAATAAATAAAAAAGAGTGGAAGATGACACACAGAGACAAATACTATATTATTCCATTTACATGAAGTACTTAGAGAAGTCAAAATCAGAGAGACAGAAAGTAGAAGGTTGGTTATCAGAGGCTGGGAGGAGGCAGAATGAGGAGTTATATTTTTTAATGGGTCCAGAGTTTCAGTTTTCAGTTCAGTTTTGCAAGATAAAGAGTTCTGGAGATGGAAGGTGGTGATGATTGTACAACTGTGTGAATGTACTCAATAACACTGAACCACACATTTAAAATTGGCTCAGATGGTAAATTCTGTTATGCATATTTTACCACAAAAAAAAAAAAAAGGAAATGATCTTTGGAAACTTTGAGTAGTCCAGTCTACACCACTAGATGATCTTTACTGAGCTGACCCAAGTATCCTCAGGAAATCCAAAGTCAGGTTTCCTCCCGAAATCAACTCTCCATTTTGAGCTTAGAAAGGAACTTCTGTGAGGTAGAACATCACTTCACCTTACTTTTCTTCCCAAGAACTACTTAAAAACATCTCTGTGGGAAGAAGAGTTAAGATGGCAGAGCAGGAGGAGGACCCTAGGCTTGCCTTCTCCCTCAAACACAGCTAGATAAATAAGAAATAATTCTGAATACCCAAGACATTGATGAGAGGACTAACAGAACAAACTACACAACTAGAGGGAGAGAAGAGGCCACATTAGTGGAAGGTTGGAGGTGCAAAGATGTAGTTTGGGGGAGAAATGGATCATGGGCGCTGTGGAGGGGAGGAATCCCTGGTGCTGTAAAGAGGAGAGAAGAGAGGAGAGACAGAGAGAGGGAGAAGAGCACACAGGGGGGTTGCACAAGGAAAACACTTCCACAAATTCACTGACTGGGAAAACAAAAGGGGTTGATTTTTGTGAGTTTTTACAATGAGCAAGGGTCAAAGACTGGAGTCTACAATCTGAGGATCCCCTGCTGGGGCACCTGGCTGGCTCAGTTGGTTAAGCAGCTGACTTCACCTCAGGTCATGATCTTGTGGTTCGTGAGTTTTAGCCCCACATCAGGATCTGTGCTGACAGTTCAGAGGCTGGAGCCTGTTTCAGATTCTCTGTCTCCATCTCTCTCTGCCCCTCCCCCACTTGCACTCTGTCTCTCTCTCAAAAATAAATTAACTTCAAAAAATTTTTTTTAATCTGAGGATAACCTGGGATGCACTGAGAAAGACAGTTCCCCCTTCTTGGAGCTCATCTAGGAGAGGTGGCATTGGCTCTCTGGGGACAAAAAAGCCAGCAAGTGCCATTACCTCCCTCACCCCTCACCAGAGACACCACCTGAGAGTGGCTATCTTGGACACTGGCTCTTTCCGCACTTTACTCCAAACTCCACACCCCTGCACTTCGGTGTGACTGCTCTCCTGGAACAAATGTGCATCAGTCCCAGTGCAGTGAGACCCTTCCCCAGAGGACCAGTGAGGGTCTCTATGACACCAGGTTCTTAAAGTTTGGAGTTTAAAAACTCAGTCAGCCTGCCTGGGATAGAACCCAGGTGCACTGCACTGCCAGGTGGGCAGATGGTCCAGACACAGAAGGACTGAAGGCAGGGATCTGAGGGATGCCTGGAACACATGAGGAGAGATTGTTTGCTCTTCTAGGAGGGCTACCCAGACAACAGCAGGTGTGAACTCCCCTCTCTGGAGATGAGGGAGCTGGTTGATACCATTTCCCTCCTCTGCCCCTCAGCATAAACTAACTTCAGTAGGCAGCACTGCACCAAGAGTGGCCGCCTAAATGGCTCACACCAAACCCTACCCCCCTGTGCTCTGCAGGTGCTGCTTTTCTTGGGCAAGTGTGCCTGAAAAGCAGCAAAGCAGGCCTCTTCCCCAGAAGACCAACAAACCCCCATATGCACCATATCTACTAACCATAGACTTCTGCAAAACTTCAGCTCTAGTGGAAGGAGCATCAGGTCTCCTTTAACAAGCAGACCAGAGCACACCTAGTTAACATGACACACTCTGGCCAAGGTCAAAACACACTCCACTGCAGACAAGGAGAAACCAGAAGGACTGACCTGATGAAAGAGCAGCCAAAACACAGCCAAAACACTCTCCACTGCAGACAAGGAGAAACTCAGGAGGACTGACCTGATGAAAGAGCAGCTAAAACACAGTAGTAGAATACACAGAGTATTCGCCAGAGACACTTCCTTAAGCATCAGACTCTGGACAGTATATGATCTCTTCTTCATAAAGCCATTGCTCTCAGGAGCAGGAAACATAATAGGCTCCCCTAACACACAGAAGAAGATAGAGACCTTGAGAAAATACCAAGATAGAGGAATTCATCCCAAAAGAAAGAACATGAAAAAGTCATGCCAGGAATCTAGTCAAAACAAATATAAGTAATATGCCTGATCCAGAATTTAAACAACAATCATAAGGATACTAGATGGGCTTGAAAAAGCATAGAAGGCACCAGGGAGTCCCTTACTGCAGAGATAAAAGACCTAAAAACTAGCCAGACTAAAATGAAAATGCAATAGCCAAGATTCAAAACCAACTGGATTAAGGATCACAAGGATGAAGAAGCAGAGGAATGAAAAGAGATACAGAAGATAAAATTGTGGAAAATAATAAAGCTGAAAAGAAGAAAAGAAAATATTAGCTCACAAATGTAGACTTGGGGAATTCAGTGACTCCATAAAGCATACTAACATTCATATCATAGAAGTCCCAGATAAAAAGAGAGGGAAAGGGGAGGCAGAAGGTCTATTCAAGGAAATTATAGCTGAAAACTTCCCTAATCTGGGGAAGGAAACAGCCATCCAAATCCAGGAGGCACAGAGACTCCCATAAAAATCAACAGAAGCAGGCTAACACTAAGACATATTATAGTTAAATCTGCAAAATATAGAGATAAAGAGAAAACCCTAAAAGTGCAAGACAAAAGAAGTCCCTAATTTACAAAGGAAGACAAACATGGTTAGCAGTAGATCTCTCCACAGAAACTTGGCAGGCCAGAAGGAAGTAGCATGATATACTCAATGTGCTGAATGGGAAAAATATGCAACCAAGAATTTTCTATCCAGCAAGGCTATCATTCAGAACAGAAGAAGAGATAAAAGGTTTCTCAGACAAACAAAAACTTAAGGAATTTGTGACTAGTAAAACAGCCCTGCAAGAAATATTAAAGGGGACTCTTTGAGTGGGAAGTAAGGAACAAAAGCATCAAAGACTAGAAAAGAACAGAAAAAATCTCCAGAAACAATGACAATACAAGTAATAAAATGGCACTAAATATCAATAATTACTCTAAATGTAAATGGACTAAATGCTCCAATCAAAAGACATAGGTTATGAGAATTGATGAAAAACCAAGACCCATCTATATGCTGCCTACAAAAGACTCATTTTATTTTTTTAATTTTTAATGTTTATTTATTATTGAGACAGAGAGAAAAAGAGCATGAGTAGGGGAGGGGCAGAGAGAGAGGGAGACACAGAAACTGAGGCAGGCTCCAGGTTCTGAGCTGTCAGCACAGAGCCCGACGTGGGGCTCAAACTCATGAACCGTGAGATCATGACCTGAGCCGAAGTCGGACGCTTAACCAACTGAGCCACCCAGGTGCCCCAAAAGACTCATTTTAGACCTAAAGATACCTATAGATTGAAAGTGAGGGGATGGAAAAATATTTAGCATGCAAATGGATGTCAAAAGAAAGCTGGAGTAGCTATGCTTATATCAGATATACTAAATTTTAGACCAAAGACTGTAACAAGGGATGAAGGGGGTGTTATATCATTAGAAAGGGGTCTACTCAACAAGAAGATGTAACAATTGTAAATATGTATGTAAATATGTATGTAAATATTGGGAGCACCCAAATACATAAAACGATTAATAAAAACATAACAGACCTTATTGACAATAATACATTAATAGTAGGGAACTTTAATACCCTCACTTACATCAATAGACCATCTAAGCAGAAAATCAATAAGGAAACAATGGCCTTGAATGATACACTGGACCAGATGGACTTAACAGCTACAGTCAGAACATTTCATCCTAATGCATCAGAATACTCATTCTTTTCAAGTGTACATGGCACATTCTCTAGAATAGATGGCATACTCAGTCACAAATCAGGCCTCACTAAGTAAAAAAGATTGAGCTCATACCATGCATATTTTCAGAACACAACACTATGAAATCTGAAGTTAACCACAAGAAAAAACTTGGAAAGACCACAAACACATGGAGGTTAAAGAACATCTTACAAAGAATGAATGAGTCAACTAGGAAATTAAAGAAGAACTACAAAAATACATGCAAACAAATGAAAATGATACCATGATTGTCCAAAACTTTTGGGATGCAGCAAAAGTGGTCATAAGAGGGAAGTATGTAGCAATACAGGCCTACCTCAAGAAGCAAGAATAATCTCAAATATGCAACCCAACTTTACACCTAAAGGAGATAGGAAAATAACAAAAGAAGCCTAAAACCAACAGAAGAAAAAAAATAATAAATATTGGAACAGAAATAAATGATATATAAACAAACAAACAAAAACCTGGTAGAACAGATCAATGAAACCAGGAGCTGGTTAATAAAATTGATAAACCCCTAGCCAGACTTAACAAAAGAAAAGAGAAAGAATCCAAATAAATAAAATCACAAATGAGAGACAAGAGATCAAAACCAACACCATAGAAATACAAATAATTTTGAAAGAATATTATGAAAAATTATATACAAACTGGGAAATCTGGAAGAAATGGACAAATTCTTAGAAACATACAAACTACCAAAACTGAAACAGGAAGAAATAGAAAATTTGAACAGATTTATAACCAGAAAATAAATTGAATCAGTAACCAAAAATCTTCTAAAGAACAAAAGTCCAGGGTGGGATGGCTTCACAGGGTAATTCCACCATCCATTTAAAAGGACAGTTAGGAGGAGCCAAGATGGTGGAACAGGATGGAAGGTTTTTTTTTTTTTTTTTGCATCTCACGTCCATGAAATACAGCCAGATGAACACTAAACCATCCTATACACCTAGGAAACTTATTTGAGGATTAACACAACAATCTGCACAACCAGAACCACAGAACTCAGCAGGTACGTGGTGTGAAGAGGTGAACTGGGAGAGAAGCCAAAGAGGGCAGGGAGCTGTTTTTGCCTGTGGAGAGGACAGAGACAGGAGGAGACTACAGGAAAAGAACCCCCCCTAACACACACACACACACACACACACACACACACACACACAAAAGCAGCTGGAGAGAAAGTGGAGCCACAAGGACTAAACCAAAAAGGGAGAAAGGAGAAAGGAGAGGGTTTAAATTCCATTAAGACTCTATAAACAGGGGGATTGCAGAGTCTGAAACTCTACAGCTCGGTACCTGGTGGTGCTTTGGTGGGATGGGCGATCGCAGGAGCAGAGTGAAGTCTGGGGGTTCTTGGGCTACGTGGGAGAGGCAGTTCCCCTGCTGGGAGGACATTTGGTAGGTTGTGTGGATACCCCACAGCCAAAGGTCTCAGCAGACCCCAGAGAACAACCACATTTGCTGCTGCTGCAACAAGGTCATTAAGGGTGAAGCCTGGGGACAGATGAGTGTTGTGACTTTCCATAATCCCTGAAATACTGCTGCTATTGCGTGAACTTTTTCTGGGGAGGGCTGGCACCCAGCCACAGTCTCTGGGAATTGGCAGCAGCACAGTCTCGTGAATATTCCTGGGTGCAGCCAGCACCTGGCCATTGCTCAGTGAGAACTTCCCGCAGACGGTCAGAATGGGTCAAAGCCACAGTTCCTCAGAAGTGAGGGCTTGGGAAACACAGCCACATCTGAAATAAAACTCAGGAGGGAGCTGCCACCTAGAAGCCTGACGGCTTGGTCATGGACAGTGTGTAAATAAAAATATTTTTCTTTAAATTTTTTTCTACTATATTTTTTTACGTTTTTGTAAATTTTTCAAATTCTATTTTACTTCCATCACTTCATTTTATTATATTTCCTTGTATTCATTTTTACAAATTTAAAAACCTTTTCCTTTTATTTTCTTTTCTTCTTTTTTCTTTTTCTTTTTCCCTTTTTCTCTAATCTATCAAGTTCCTTTCAACACTCAGACCAAAACACACCTAGGATCTAGCATCATTTATTTGATTGTGTGTGTGTGTGTGTTGTTTTTAATCTTTTTTTAAAATTTTTTAATGTTTTATTTATTTTTGAGAGAGAGAGACAGTGTGAACAGGGGAGGGTCAGAGAGAGAGGGAGACACAGAATCGAAGACAGGCTCCAGACTCTGAGCTAGCTGTCAGCACAGAGCCCGACGTGGGGCTCAAACCCATGAACCCTGAGATCATGACCTGAGCCGAAGTCAGACGCTTAACTGACTGAGCCGCCCGGGTGCCCCATTAATCTTTTAATTTTAATTTTTTTACCATATGAATTCCTTTTCTTCCTTCAAAATGATGAAACGAAGGAATTCACCCTAACTAAAAGAAAGATCAGGAAGAAACGACAGCCAGGGACTTAATCAACACAGACACAAACAAGATGACCGAACCAGGATTTAGAATCACGATGACAAGAATACTAGCTGGGGTCAAAAATAGATTAGGTTCCCTTTCTGTGGAGATAAAAGAAGTAAGAACTAGTCAGAATGAAATAAAAAAAATGCTATGACTGAGCTGCAATCTCGAATGGATGCTACGGTGGCAAGGATGGATGAGGCAGAGGTGAGAATCACTGATATAGAAGACAAACTTATGGAGAATAATGAAGCAGAAAAAAAAAGAGGGAAACTAAGGCAAAGGCAAAAGAGCACGATTTAAGAATTAGAGAAATCAGTGACTCATTAAAAAGGAACAACATTAGAATGATAGGGATCCCAGAAGATGAAGAGAGAGAAAAAGGAGTAGAAGTGAGCAAATCATAGTGGGAATCTTTTCTAACCCGGAGAAAGACACAGACATCAAAATCCAGGAAGCACAGAGGACTCCCATTAGAGTCAACAAAAAACAACCATTAACAAGGCATATCACAGTCAAATGCACAAAATACTCAGGCAAGGAAAGAATCATAAAAGCAGCAATGGAAAACAAGTCCTTAATCTACAAGGGAAGACAGATCAGGTTTGCAGCAAACCTATCCACAGAAACTTAGCAGGCCGGAAAGGAATGGCAGGATATATTCAATGTGCTGAACTGGAAAAATATGCAGCCAAGAATTCTTTATCCAGCTAGGCTATCATTCAAAATAGGAGAGATAAAAAGTTTCCCAGACAAATAAAAATTAAAGGAGTTTGTGACCACTAAACCAGCCCTGCAAGAAACTTTAAGGGTGACTCTCTGAGGGGAAAAAGAAGAAAAAAAGAAAAGAAAAAGAAAAAGAAAAGAAAAGAAAAAATGCCAAAAGCAACAAAGACTAAAAAGGACCAGAGAGCACCACCAGAAACTCCAACTCTACAAGAAACATAATGGCAATAAATTAATATCTTTCAGTACTCACTCTAAATGTCAATAGACTAAATGCTCCAATCAAAAGACCTAGGGTAACAGAATGGATAAGAAAACAAGATCCATCTATGTGCTTTTACAAGAGACCCATGTCAGACTTAAAGACACCTTCAGATTGAAAGTAAAGGGGTGGAGAACCACCTATCATGCTAATGGTCACCAAAAGAAAGCCAGAGTAGCCATACTTATATCAGACAATCTAGACTTTAAAATAAAGACTGTAATAAGAGATGAAGAAGGGCATTATATCATAATCAAGTGGTCTATCCACCAAGAAGACCTAAAAATTGTAAACATTTAGGCTCCAAATGTGGAAGCACTCAAATATATAAATCAATTAATCACAAACATAAAGAAACTCATTGATAATAATACTATAATAGTAGAGAACTTCAACACCCCACTTACAGCAATGGACAGATCATCTAAACAGAAAAACCAATAAGGAAACCATGGCTTTGAATGACACACTGGACCGGATGCATTTAACAGATATAGTCAGAACATTTCATCCTCAAGCAATGGAATATACATTCTTCTCCACTGCACATGGAATGTTCTCCAGAAGAGATCACGTACTGGGACACAAACCAGCCCTCAACAAGTGAAAAAGATCGAGATCATACTGGGCACATTTTCAGACCACACACTATGAAACTCGAAATCAACCATGAGAAAAAGTTTGGAAAGGTAACAGATACTTGGAGACTAACAAACATCCTACTAAAGAATGAATGAGCTAACCAGGATGTTAAAGAGGAAATTAAAAACTACGTGGAATACAATGAAAATGAAAACACCACAGCCTAAAACCTCTGGGACGCAGCAAAGGCGGTCACAAGAGGGAAGTATACAGCAATCCAAGCTGGATAAGAACCACATGATCCTCTCAAAAGATGCAGAAAAAGCATTTGACCAAGTACAGCATCCATTCTTGATAAAAACCCTCAACGCAATAGGGATAGAGGGTACATACCTCAACATCATAAAGGCTATATACAAAAGACCCACAGCTAATATCTTCTACAATGGGGAAAAGCTGAGAGCCTTTCTTCTGTGGTCCGGAACAGACAGGGATGACCACTCTCATCACTGTTATTTAACATAGTACTGGAAATCCTAGCTGCAGCAATCAGACAACAGAAAGAAATAAAGGCATCCAAATCAGCAAGGAAGAAGTCAAACTTTCACTATTTGCAGATGATATGATGCTCTATGTAGAAAACCTAAAGACTCCACCAAAAAAATTGCTTGAACTGATACATGAATTCAGTGAAGTCACATACAAAATCAATGTACAGAAATCTGTTGCATTTCTACATGCTAATAATGAAGCAGCAGAAAGAGAAATCAAGGAATTGATCCTATTTACAATTGCACCAAAAATCATAACATACCTAGAAATAAACCTAAAAAGAGGTAAAAGATCTGTACTCTGAAAATTTAAAACACTTATGAAAGAAATTGAAAAGGACACAAGGAAATGGAAAAATATTCCACGCTCATGGATGGGAAGAAAAAGTACTGTTAAAATGTTTATGCTATCCACAGCAATCTACACATTTGAATGCAATCCCTATCAAAATACCACCAGCATTTTTCACAGAGCTAGAACAAAGAGTCCTAAAATTTGTATAGAACCACAAAAGACCCCAAATAGCCAAAGCATTCTTGAAAAAGAACAAAGCTGGTGGCATCACAATTCTAGACTTCAAGTTATATTTCAAATCTGTAGTGATCAAGACAGTATGGCATAAAAATAAACACATAGATCAATGTATCAGAATGTAAAACCCAGAAATGAACCTACAACTATATGGTCGACTAATCTTTGACAAAGCAGGAAAGAATATCCAATGGAAAAAAGACAGTCTCTTCAACAAATGGTGTGAACAGCAACATGCGAAAGAATGAAACTGGACCACTTTCTTATACCATATACAAAATACAAATAAACTCAAAATGGATGAAAGACATACATGTGAGAAAGAAAACCATCAAAATTCTAGAGGAGAACACAGGCGGCAACCTCTTTGACATTGGCCATAGCAACTTCTTACTAGATCTGTCTCCTGAGGCAAGGGACAAAAGCAAAAATAAACTATTGGGACTTCATTGAAATAAAAAAGTTCTGCACAGCAAAAGAAGCAATCAGCAAAACTAAATGGCAACCTTCAGAATGGAAGGAGATATTTGCAAATCACATATTTATTAAAGGCTTAGTATCCAAAATATATAAAGAAGTTCTCAAACTCAACACCCAAAATACAAATAACCCAGTTAAAATTGGGCAGAAGACATGAACAGACATTTTTCCAAAGAAGACATCCAGATGGCTAACAGACACATGAAAAGATGCTCAACATCACTCATCATCAGGGAAATAGAAATCAATGAGATATCACCTCACACCTGTCAGAATAGCTAAAATTAACAACACAGGAAACAAGAGATGTTGGCAAGTATGGGGAGAAAGGAGAACCCTCTGACACTGTTGGTGGAAATTCAAACTGGTGCAGCCACTTTGGAAAACAGTATGGAGTTTCCTCAAAAAGTTAAAAATAGAACTACCCTATGATCCAGCAACTGCACTACTAGGTGTTTACCCAAAGGATACAAAAATACTGATTCAAAGGGATACATGCACCCCAATATTTGTAGCAGCATTATCAACAACAGCCAAATTATGGAAAGGGTCCAATGTCTATTGACTGATGAGTGGATAAAGAAGATATGTATATGTGCATATACATAAAGAAAGATGTGTGTATGTATATACATAAAGAAAATGTGTATTGTACACACACACACACACACACACACACACACACTGGAATATTACTCAGCCATAAAAAGAATGAAATCCTTCCATGGGCAATGATGTGGATGGAGCTAGAGGCTATTATCCCAACAAAATATTCAGTCAGAGAAAGACAAATACCATACGATTTCACTCATGTGTGGAATTTAAGAAACAACAAATTAACATGGGGGGGGAAGAGAGAGGCAAACCATAAAACAAACTCTTAACTATAGAGAACAAACTGAGGGTTGCTGGAGGGGAGGTGGGCAGAGGGATGGACTAAATGAGTGATGAGTATTAAGGAGGGAACTTGTGATGAGCACCAGGTGTTGTATGTAAGTGATGAATCACTAAATTCTACACCTGAAACTGATATTACACTATATGTTGACTAACTGGAATTTAAATAAACTTGAAACTAAAAATAAATAGATACATAAACAAAATAAGTAAAAAAACATTCTGTGGCTCCTACCATATGAAGTTGCCCCCCCTCCATTAATCAAGATTTTCAAATTTGCAAAGCATTCCTAGAGACATTTTTCTGGTGTTTAACACCAGTGTTTAAGGTTTAATGCTGATTTTCAAAGTCTACAACTAAAATTAAAGTTTACCCAGGTTTCAATAATTTCATAATACAACATGTGGATAGGCATTTAATGTTTCATCTGCTAATGGCACTGTTTTGGGAACTCACATTTTTTTCAGGTATCTTGTTCCAATTTTTTGTTGCCACTTTTTCTCATCTCCAGAGTTTTCCTGTTGTCTTCTGAACTGGAAGCCATAAAATAAAATATTATGAATTTTGCTTGTAAACCATTAAACGAACACTCAGTAAAATGGAAATTTTTTTTCAAGCAATGAGTGAAGAAACAATTACAGATGACTGGGGAAACCTCTCTGATATCACATATAACTTTCAGTTTTCCATTATAAGACAAAAGTTTTAATATAGCTTAGTAGTTTTTACTGGTCTTTCTCCTTGACGTTCTTATCAGTGTTTCCAAAACTTGTCTAATTGATACAGATCATTTTCGGGTGCTTATAAAAAAAAAGTAGAATCCCAAAACCCTCCCCTGGAGATTCTAATTCAGTAAGTCTAGGGTGGGACCCAAGACTATAACTAACAGCCTCAGGTGATTCTTCAGGTGATTCTACATTGCCTGTAGATATGATAGAGGAAAACAGCAGGTACAGCTCGTTCCAACTCACCCACTCCTCATTTCCTCTTGCAACCATTCCAGGGTTTCCCTGCATTCTCCCTTAGACTTTAGTACCTGCTTTCAGTCTTGTATTCAAAATGTGCTCCTCCCACCCAGCAGCAGCAGCAGCAGCAGCAGCAGCACCTGAGAGCTTGTTAGAAAGGCAGAATTGCAGGCTCCACATTGGACCTTCAGAATCTGCACTCTAACAAGATCCCTAGGTGATGTACATTATTGAAGAGTGAGGACTGAGAGAGAAGTGTTTCCCAAACATTTTGGTAAATACCGAAATCATGCGGGGGCTTCTTAAACATGCAGCTGCCAGGTTCCACCTCAGACCATAGGGTGATTCTGATGCATGTCAAATTTAAGAAACACTACACCTGAAATTAATATTACGCTCTATGTTAATTTAAATAAAATTAATTTAAATAATTACTTTAAATTTTTTTAATAATTTAAATAAACTGGAATTTAAATAAAAACTTTAAATTTTTCATTAAAAAAAAGAAACACTGCCCAAATGGCTTCTTATCATTTTAAGTTTGGCTGAGACCAGACTGTAATCTTTTTACTTGCTAAGGAAAAGGGAAGTTTTAAATATCTTCCTAAATCGCTAAAGAAGTTACTGGACATAGTGACTCCATCCTAAAGTAACAGAAACCTGGTTGAAACTTGGTACAGCTGGCACAATATCCTGGCCTTCAAGGTCTCCATCACCCATATCCCAGGTGCACCCTAGGCCAAGTGTCTGGATACCTCAGTTGAAGGGACTTTAGCCAGGCTCCACTGCGAGGTCTGGAGAGATCCTCAACACCTCCTTTCTCTCTTTTTTGGGTCTCCCATACACCTCCAGGTTAGGCAGGTGTACCACTTAGCTTCTCTGTCTCTTTGTTCCTTTTCTGGGCATCCCTGGGCCCTGCTTATTCCAGACAGACATTTCCTCCCTGTTCCAAGCACCCTTTTCCTAACTTTCTGCACTAGCAGCTGAGCAGATGCTTCTTCTGATCTTCCTGAAAGTCCCTCCACTTTACAGTCCTGTCTTCTTCCCCAGATACATCCATATTTCTCTCCCTGTCCCTGTCCCTCTGTCTCTCACCATATGGCTTTCAGGGAGCTAACACCTATAACACCTTTTTGATTGCCAAGCACTGCCCTTTGCCCTTCACTTACATTAGCTCATTTGTCTTAACAACAGCCCTACAAAGCAGGTATAATTATTATCTTTCAACAGCAGACAAGCACACTATGACACAGCAATTCATTAACTTGTCCATATTAAGTTTCCACACCCAGTACGTCAGACAGCCAGATTCAACACTAACCTGTTTGACTCCAGAGTCCACTCTTTAGCCCCCACACTCTAGTGCTCCCAAGGACCACTCCACCTTCCCTGGGATCTCTGCCTCACATCACTGACTAACCTCCAAAGTCAGAACAGCAGCACATTTCCCCCTTATCTTGACTTGAGAAATATCTATTAAGTTCCTCTCTTGTTCCTTTTTTTTTTTTTTTTTACCATCTCTCCTCTGGTAACTACCAGTTTTTCTCTATAGTTAAGAGTCTGTTTTATGGTTTGCCTCTCTCTTTTCCCCCTTGGCTTATTTCTTTTGTTTCTTAAATTCTACATATGAGTGAAATCATATGGTATTTGCCTTTCTCTGACTTATTTTCCTTAGCATAATAGTCTCTAGCTCCATCCATGTCAAATGGCAAGATTTCATTCTTTTTTATGGCTGAGTAATATTCCATTTTGTGTTATATTAATATATATTATACATATTATATATTATCTAAATATATATTATATTAATAGTATATAATATTCCATATTACTAAAATATATATACACACAAACATCTTTATCCATTCATCAGTCAATGGACTGATATGTGAATATACATATATATGTGTGTGTATATATATATATACACACACACACACACACCTTCTTTATCCATTCATCAGTTGATGGACTGATATATAAATTCAATAATCCCAGGATATAAAATCAATGTACAGAAATCAGTTGCATTTCTACACACTAATAATGAAGCAACAGAAAGAGAAATTAAGAAATCAATTCCATTTACAACAGCACCAAAAACAATAAGATATCTAAGAATAAACCTAACCAAAGAGATGAACGACCTGTACTCTGAAAACTGTAAAACACTGATGAAAGAAATTGAAGATGCATCAAAGAAATGGAAAGACATTCCATGCTCATGGATTAGAAGAACAAACATTGTTAAAATGTCTATACTATCCAAAACAGTCTACATATTCAATGCAATTCCTATCAGAATACCACCAGCATTTTTCACAGAGGTAGAACAAACACTCTTAAAATTTGTATGGAACCACAAAAGACCCCAAATAGCCAAAGCATTCTTGAAAAAGAAAAGCAAAGCTGGAGGCATCACAATTATGGATTTCAGGTTATATTACAAAGCTCTAATGATCAAAACAGTATAGTACTGGCATGAAAATAGACACAGAGATCATTAGATCAGAATAAAAAGCCCAGAAAATGAACCCACAACTATATGGTCAATTAATCTTCAACAAAGCAAGAAAGAATATCCAATGGGAAAAAGACAGTCTCTTCAACAAATGGTATTAAGTTCCTCTCTTGTGGCCAAAGAAGATGATGGCTAGAACATGAGTCTTGATGTGGTCTCATCAACCCTCTCTCTTGTCTACTGCCCTTGGCTGCCTTTCAGGGGAATGGTCAGGATTTTACTTTTACAGAATTTAATTAATTTACTCTAATTAATTGCTTTTAATTAAATTTAATTGTTATTTAATTTTACAGAATTTTAATGATTATGTATCACAATATGAAAGAAAAGCACTCACACTCACAGTAACAGTGATTATAAAGTACAAGTACAGCTATTCTCCCGTATATGACCTAAGAATTGATGAGCTCACCTCAGGAAGAAATGGGCAGGAAAGACTTCTGAGAGGAAGTATCCCCAAAACAGCTCTTCCTGAGCTCTTCCTGGTGACGAGGGTTAAAGCAGTGGGAATGCAAATGCCCCAGTTCGGTAACAGAGCACTGTACTGGCAAGGGGTCTGACATGTGTCTACTTCTTGAGGTTGACAAGAAGAAGAGAGAAGCTTCACCCTTAGAGGAAACACAGGGAGCAGAAAGCCGATCTCAGGAAAAGAATTAAGAGCTGTGCACCAGACACAACAACACAAATAAAACAACGTTCCCTAAACTGCACAATGTACCATGCTTGCATTACAAATGTTACTGAAACCATTCACAGGGCTGTGTGGTTGCCTTCAGAACAATGAGGAAACTGTGTCCCACGTTCCACTTATCATGAAGAGAACAGAACCCCTCCAGTTAGAGGAGTTCTAAGAAGAGAAGTCGCCAAGCACTGCCTCCTACTATGGGAGAGAAAAGAAGAACCCAGAAAGCTGGTCCAGGGCTGAAAAGTGGGCTGAAAGCTTGCAGGAGGAAGGACTTTTATGGGTTTCCTGGTACCTTCTCTGAGGAAGGAGGATGTGATCTGGCCAGTCTTTAGAGGTTGTATGAGGATACATTTGTCCTTCACTAGGTGGGAAGACCAAAGAAACCACACTGGACGAAGATGCAGGCATGAGGAGGTACATAGACCTGCCCACCTGCAGCCAGGGTTCCTGCAGGGGAGTAGGAAGTAAAGTTAGAGAGTAGACAGAGGCACAGTGGGGGCAACACAGCTCCTTATGGTTAAGGACAGGAAAGAGGTAGGATTTGTGCTGGGGAGGCTGTGCCAACCAAACCAACTATACCCAGACAGTCTTGTGATGTAGAAATAAAGAAACTCATCTCTGAAACACAACTTCCCTTCATTTCTTAGGAAAGTTCATCTTTAAAAAATCCACTTTGTCTTGGCCAAAGTAAGAAAAAGAAGGATAAATTCCTAGGGTATAGCATAGTGACTAAAACATGCTTTCTGTATTAGACTACCTGGATTCAAATCCTGATTCCATCAATGGCTAAGTGACCTGGAACAAATGATTTATTTCCCTGTGCCTCAGGTTTGGCTTCTGCAAAAATTTCTGGAGATGATAACACTCACCTTGAGAAACAGAGTTAACATTAAATAAGACAGATAAAGCTCTTAGAATGATGCCTAGTATATAATAAGCATTCATTAGATGTTACCTCTTATATCAGATAAAAAGGAAAAGCCCCTGAAGAGGTGGGTCTCCACTTTAATGTGTAAGAACCTTCTCTAAATACAGATGTCAAGGGAGTCCAGATTAGATATAAGGAAACCTGAATTTTTAGTGCCACTCTGAGTGATACAGATGCAGCTGGTCTAAGAGTACTCTGTTAGTACTCAGAGTACTCTGAGCTACCCTCAGAGCTATATGTAGTGGTAGCAACTCCCTAGCCCAACTGAAAACCCACAGGCAATTCCTAAGGGCAAACCCTGAAGGGAAGGAGCTGGAGATAGCTGTGGTGCTGGTCTTCCAGCCCAGAGCATTCTCTTTATACTTGTGTTAGTCCAGTTCTCTGAGAGCCTAGCAGAACATGGCCTTGCACAGAGCAACAGGAGTTTGGCAAGGCACCTCAGTACCATTAATACTCAGCATATCCCATTCTGAAAGAGGTTTTTAGTGAGGACTTCCCCTGATTTTACAATTTTTCCGTTCCTCCATTCTGAATGCTCTGCTTTTAAAAAGGGCTCAAAGATTTATGCTTTCCCAGTTTGGAACTGACCCTCCATTCACAGGCCTGGAAAATTTTTATGCAGCACATTATGAAGATGAAATGACAGAGCTTTCTTGAGCAGCAAGGCAACCCTCCAGATGCACCCTCCATCTCCTCCAGAACACCAGGAACAGCCCTGGATTCCAACCAATAGTAGGCTGAGACCCAAAAATGCTCTTTGTGATCTTGGATCCTTCTGAGTCCCATCCCAGACTGAAGAAAATTCAGAATTTGCCTAACAGACTCCCTTGAAGCCATCCCACAATGTCCTAAGTAAGGATTTAGCCTCCCACTCACTTAGCATGACACAGCACTTGAGAATTGAAAGTGCATAAAGTTCACATGGCGTTGTTTCTTTGTGGGTTCAACCCTGGAATTACCTCCCTGAGAACCAAACGCACAAAAAATGGTTTGCTGGGGAGAGGAGGTAGAAGGAGTGCACTAGTCCTTCACGCTAGAAGCCTCCTCAGCTAGAGTCACTTTGTATGTGTTCTTCCCATGCTTCTTGCCACAGGATTTGAAATTATGGCAAATGTATCCTACTTAGTTCTATTTTGTTTTTCCAGGTAAATTAAATGCTACATGAACCATTTTCCTTATACCACCATTTCCTTATATCAAGCGTTTAGCTATCTTCTTTTAAATTGCATCCCTGTCTTGCCTTCTTTGGAGTATAATTGAAGAAACATGGGCTTTGAAGTCTGCCAGATCTAGTTTGAGCTTGGCCCTGCCACTTGACATCTGTGTGGATTTAGGCAAGTTACTTAACTTTCAAGTTTACCTTGGTTTCCTTATCTGTAAAATTAAACTGATATGGAAGCAACTTTGGAGATTGAGCAGAAGAAAATATGCATAACTATTACAATTCTTGTTTCTACAAGTGGTCCATCATAGATATCTATAACTTCTTCCATTATCCATTCTATTGTTCCCACTGCCCTCAGCCAGACCCTCCACCAGGAATGTTTTTTGATCTAATAGGATAATTCAAACTTTTCATTCCCAAAGACTCTGAGCTTTGGGAATTCTGGGCTGCTCCAGTTTATTAACTTTAACAATTGGGCATAGAGATGCCCTAGAGAATCAAAGATTCCTGACATAATCCTTCTTACTCACATTGTATAGCAACAATCCTATTCCCCCTTAAAAATCAGGATCAACAACTCCTTCTTGTCCTGTTGTTTCAGTGACATAATGAATACAAAGTAACCAACTGGCATTTTCAACTTCTAGCTTAATTGAACAATTTTGTGCCCAGTTGTAGAAATAAAACTCCATTAGAAACTAAACTTTAAAGATTTCTAAATCAACAGAGCCCAAAGTTGCAGAAATGGGAAGCAAAATGTATATTACTATGTACAATAGAGAGAGAAGCCAGACCACTTCTTCCCCTTGATGGACTATGGGATAATGGGAGAAAATGGAAGAAATAGCACCTTATATAACTTACTGATTTAGAGTATATACAATATCTTATAGGACAGCACCCCATCCCACCAGGTGTTGTATTCCAAGGGGCACAAAAATGAATAAACAATAGATCATTCTTTCCTTCCAGTCTTTCCAGTATACCCATGAGTGGGACTATAATGATGTAGCTGCTACCAGCATATCAAGTGGTATATTCTTTAAACCAGTTTTTGCTCCTTCCTCACATGGCCAAAAGGAACTCCCCAGGAGTCTGAGCTACCTGTTTGCACAATT
Organism: Cryptoprocta ferox; assembly: GCA_028646485.1. Lineage (NCBI taxonomy): Eukaryota > Metazoa > Chordata > Mammalia > Carnivora > Eupleridae > Cryptoprocta > Cryptoprocta ferox. Next base: position 108,139,073 of record CM053576.1, on the reverse strand, counting down.
TATTTCTACCTTTAGTGCTCATACAAGCCTGATTTTAATATATATAATAAATAAAATGAAACCAAGCCTGATTTTATATGATATATATATATATATAGTTTTCTATATATGCTGTAATGCATTATAACATACAGCATTATATATTATAATGCAGCATAATATTTATCACTATATAATATAGTATAATGCACATGTGTGTGTATGTGTGTGCATGCACATGTGTGTACATGCCAAAGTCCCCAACCAGATACTTTGGGCATTATTGGACCATCTGGATCATAAGATCCAAGTAGCAAAGCAGCTTATTCTTATGGATTACTTAATAAATAACTTAGAGCAGCAAACTCAAATTATAAATATGTTGCCCCCAGAATTCAAATATCCCATTGAGTGCCATGCCTCATTCTTAGCAATAGGACTCAAGATGCAGCAATGTGTCTTTCACTTTGAAGGACATGATCTCTATAAACCCCAGACCACAGAATTCCTAGAAAATTCACTAGGGCAGTAAGTTTATCTCTCATCCTCTGGCATAGCAAAATCACCTAGGATATTTGCCAGTTGATGATAGCCCATCAACATCATGTTATCAGCATAGTGGAGAGCATGATATTCTATAGAAAATTGATATGTCCAAGGACTCTGTAGACTCAATTTTGACAGTTGACATGGCACTTGAGTAAAACACTAAAGGTAGGGGCACCTAGTTGGCCCAGTCAGTTGAGCATCCAACTCTTGATTTTGGCTCAGCTCATGATCCCAGGGCCATGGGATCAAGCCCCACATCAGGCTCTATGCTGAGCATGGAGCCTGGTTGGGATTCTCTCTCTCTTTCCCTCTGCCCCTCTCCCCTGCTCTCTTTCTCTCTCAAATAAAAAAAAATTTTTTTTAACAGTACAGGTATACTGCTGTCTCAAAATATAAAAAAGACAAAATAATAATTCTACTTTTTGTGTTCTTTTCTGTTGATTTAGAGAATAAATTGTATCCCAGATTAAAAGTTGTATACCAAAAACTGATACATGAATTCAACAAAACCACAGGATATAAAATCAACGTACAGAAATCTGTTGCATTTCTTTTTTTAAAAAAATGATTTATTTATTTTGAGAAAGAGAGACAGAGAAAGAGAGAGAGCAATGGGGGGAGGGGCAGAGAGAGAGGGAGACACAGAATCCAAAGCAGGCTCCAGGCTCTGAGCTGTCAGTGAAGAGCCTGATGCAGGGCTTGAACCCATAAGGCATGAGATCATGACCTGAGCTGAAGTCAGAGGCTTAACCATCTGAGCCACCCAGGCGTCCCTGTTGCATTTCTATACACCAATAATGAAGCAGCAAAAAGAGAAATCAAGGAATCGATCCCATTTACAATTGCACCAAAACTCATAAGATACCTAGGAATAAACCTAACCAAAGAGTTAAAAGATCTATACACTGTAAACTATAGAAAGCTTATGAAAGAAACTGAAATTGAAGAGGACAAAAAGAAATGGAAAAACATTCCATGCTCATGCACTGGAAGAACAAATATTGTTAAAATGTCGATACTACCCAAAGCAACCTACACATTCAATGCAATCCTTTTCAAAATAGCATCAGCATTCTTCACAAAGCTACAACAAGCAATTCTAAAATTTGCACAGAACCAGAAAAGACCCTGAATAGCGAAAGTTATGTTGAAAAAGAAAACCAAAGCTGGAGGCATCATAATTCCAGACTCCAAGCTATATTACAAAGCTGTAATCATCAAGGCAGTGTGGCAGTGGCACAAAACAGACACATAAATCAATGGAACAGAACATAAAACCCAGAAATGGACCCACAAATGTACGGCCAACTAAACTTTGACAAAGCAGGAAAGAATATCCAATGGGAAAAAGACAATCTCTTCACCAAAAGGTGTTAGGAAAACTGGACAGTGACAGAAGAATGAACCTGGACCACTTTCTTACACCATACACAAATATAAACTCAAAACAGATGAAAGACCTAAATGTAAGACAGGAAGCCATGAAAATCCTAGAGAAGAAAACAGGCAAAAACCTCATTGACCTCAGCCACAGCAACTTCTTACTAGACATGTCTCTGGAGGCAAGGGAAACAAAAGCAAAAGTGAAATACTGGGACCTCATCAAGATAGAAAGCTTCTGCACAGTGAAGGAAACAGTCAACAAAACTAAAAGGCAACCAACAGAATGGGAGAAGATATTTACAAATGACATGTTGGATAAAGGGTTAGTATCCATAATCTATAAAGAAGTTACTAAACTCAACACCCAAAAAACAAATAATCCAGTGAGGAAATAGGCAGAAGACATAAATAGACTTTTCCAAAGAAGATATGCAAGTGGCTGACACATGAAAAGATACTCAACATCACTCATCATCAGGGAAATACAAATCAAAACAACAATGAAATACCACCTCACACTTGTCAGAATGGCTAAAATTAACAACTCAAGAAACAACAGATGCTGGTGAGGACATGGAGAAAAGGGAACCCTTTTGCACATTGGTGTGAATGCAAACCAGTGCAGCCACTCTAGAAAAAAATTTTTGAGGCTCTTTAAAAAATTAAAAATAGAACTACCCTATGACCCAGCAATTGCACTATTTATCCAAAGGATACAAAAATCCTGATTCGAAGGGGCACATGCACCCCAATGTTTATAGCAGCACTGTCAACAATAGCCAAATTATGGAAAGAGCCCAAATGTCCATCGACTGATGAATGGAAAAAGAAGATGTGGTGCATATGTATACAATGGAATATTACTCGGTGATCAAAAAGAATGGAATCCTGACATTTGCAACAATGGATGGAACTAGAGTATATTATGCTAAGCAAACTAAGTTAGTCAAAGAAAGACAAATACCATATGCTTTCACTCATATGTGGAATTTAAGAAACAAAAAGATGAACATAGGGGAAGAGAAGGAAAAATAAGATAAAAACAGAGAGGAAGGCAAACCATAAGAGACTCTTAAATACAGAGAACAAACTGAGGGTTGCTGGAGGGGAGGAAGGTGGGAATGGACTAAATGGGTGATGGGCATAAGGAGGGCACATGTTGGGATGAACACTGTGTGTTATATGTTAAGTGATGAATCACTGGGTTCAACTCCTGAAAACAATACTACACTATATGTTAAATAACTTGAATTCAAATAAATTGTAAAAAAATAAATATGGTAAAATTTAAAAAAATAATAACAATAAAAGCTCTATAGCTGGTACCAAAGACTGAAATTGGCACTATTTTCTACCATGTCCCCAAAGACTTCTAATTGGCCTTTCCTATGATAATAGAACCCTTGCTTAAGTCAGACACCCATTGTTGGGATTCTTTCAGTAGCCAAGAATATTTATTCCAACTATGACACAGAAAATAGTTGCTGAGTGGGTTCATAGATCCACTTGGCCCAGTATTGTAGGCAGAATTTTGAAAATGGTCCCCCAAAGATGTCCCACTCTAATCACCAGAACCTGTGGATTTGATGAGTTCTCATATTCATGGTTATGTTAGTTATATGGTAGAGTTGACTTTAAGACAAGAATATTATCTGGCTGAGCCTAAACTAATCACATGAGCCCTTAAAGCCAGAGGACTTTGTCCAGCTGGTGGCATAAGGAAAAGTCAGAGAGATTCAATTTGTGAGAAGAACTCGATGTGCCATTTCTGGTTTTGAATATGGAAAGGGATGGTCGCATGCAAAGGAATGCAGGCAACCTCTCTTAGAGGAGAACCTCTCTGGCCAACAGACAGGAAGGAAACTGGGATCTCAGTCCTACAAGAATAAGGAACTGAATTCTGCCAAAAATCTGATGAACTTTGCAGTGGGCTTATCCATAGAGCCTTCAAATAAGAGTCTAGCCCACATGATACCTTTGACCTTGGAAAACCCTAAACTGAGATCCCAACCAAGCTTACACAGTTGATCTATAGAAATGTGAATAAATGGTTGTCGTTTTAAGCTGCTAAGTTTGTGGTTATTTGTTACACAGCATAGAAAACTAATACACTAATGCCCACTGTGAGAAGGACTCAGGTGAAAACTATTGTTTATCAGCTGACATCTGTAAACCCTACTCTAACAGAACACAGTAGCTTTTTTGGTCATCAGGATTAGTGTCACTTCAGAGTCACTGTACAAAAACCCATGAAAAGCTTAAGTATTTTCCATTTTCCAGTTCATAAACCCTTCAAGGAAAAGCTAGGAGAAGTACTTAAAGTACATACTCGAGGATGTGTTCAGGATCCTTCCTCAAAAGAACATGTTCTTCACTTCATTCAAGGGGCTCCTCTGAGAGTTGGCCTAGATCTTAAATTAAGTGATATATTGTGACTACTCAAATTATTTCTCTGTTTACCAGAACTACAATTGTTTTGATGATACATGTTAAAAAGAAACTAGAGGGCGCCTGGGTGGCTCAGTCGGTTACACATCTAACTTCAGTTCAGATCATGATCTCACAGTTCATGAGTTTGAGCCTCACATAGTCGGGCTCTATGCTGACAACTCAGAACCTGGAGCCTGCTTCAGATTCTGTCTCCCTCTCTCTCTGCCCCTCCCCCACCTTTCTCTCTCTGTCTCTGTCTCTCTATCTCTCTCTGTCTCTGTCTCTCCCTCTCTTTCTCTCTCTCAAAAATAAACATTAAAAAAATTTTTAATTTTAGTAGGTCATTGTATTCATTTCCTATCGCTGCTGTAACAAATTACCACAAACCTAATAGCTTAACACAAATTTGTTCTATTACCCTTCTGGAGGTCAGAAGTCTGAAAATGTGTTTTTGCAGAGCTATCTATAATCAAGTTTCAGCAAGGCTGCATTCCTTCTGCAGGCTGAAATAAATTGGTAAAATCTTATAGTTCTCCCGCAATGTCAGACATTTTTACCTATCCCCTGGAATCTTTGATGATCTAACTCTTATTATGGGTCTGGAGTAATAAAAGGTGTTGGGATGAGTCTTGAGATGAATATGCATCCCTGTGAAATAACTATAACTGAGGTCCCTACAGAGACTTCAAGCAATGGAGATTATTACAAGAAACCAGGTCACTAAAATCCACACAGATGTCTCTACCTCAGTGATTAGAATTCCATTCTTTCCAATCAATGCCCCAACTTTTACAAAAAGATCTGATGAGCCCTGAATCCAAATTTGCTTTAATTCTGTAATCCACGGTATCAAATTCTGAGTCTTACTTTTTTGATACATTAATGATGGCTATGACTACAAGAGATAAAAGGCTCTTTTAAGGCAGTCATAAAAGCTCTTTGGTTTTCTGACTATGCTTTGAGCCAAGAAATTTAAGTCTTGAGGTTTTATTTTCTTTTTAAATGTTCTTCAAGCAGTCAGAAGTAGTTATCCCACCCCATAGTCCTCGTGGTCTTCATATCCATTATAATACTCTATTCAAGCAGCATTTGGCCCCCCAAAACTTTGTCTTCAACAGGCACATTATTATAGACAACTATAGCTGATAATTAAATAGCAGTTTCGCCACTATATGCCAATGTCTGTCTTTTTCCAGTGGATGAAGTCATTACTGCTTCAAACATAACCAGGTCTGATCTCCACATGTGAGGGTGTGTTTCTTACCATCATATACTTTATCAGTCAGAAAAGCCCCTACAGGTATTTCAAGCAAGAAGGGATACATCTCAGAGTTAACGGCTACATTCAAAAATGTAGAAATGTCCATGGTACTGACCGTATAGGAATCCCAGGAAGCAATCGCCAGCAATCTCAGGTGTCAAGTGAGTGATTTTTCAGTGGGCCACAAGAACGTATCTGCTGTTCACCAAAGCCCACTCTCTGCTCACCAGGCATAGGTGTCGTCACTGCTTTTGTTTTTCTTTTGCCTTCCAAATCACATGTGAATGTGTCCTTGAAAGAATCCCACTGTCAGGGACTCTGAAAAAATGTAATTTCAGTCCTTGAGCATGGAAAAAAAATGGTGCTGAGTTTTCCACAGGTGATTTTGTACATAATGGTTAAAAAGTGATTTCTTTAAGGAAAAGATGGTAAATTATTAGAGGACAGGATGATGTGTGTGTGTGTGTGTGTGTGTGTGTGTGTGTGTGAATACATGTGTTTAATGTTCTTACCAGACAAAATAAAAAGTTAACATCTGTGACAGATATCAGGGCTGTCTAATTCTTTTTCTTTCAGGCCTTTTGGAGAATTGACTTTCCTTGAGTTCCTTGAGGTTAGAGTGGCTTACTCTAGTCAAAGAAATTAGAAGTCACACATTTTAATTCCACAGGGAAGCTTTTCACTGCTGAGGCTCAACAGTCCACCCTGTTGTCCCACTGTTGAGAATAATCATAGAAGCAAATGTTGACATGGAGGTAAAATGCTAAACCATCATATGGAAGACAGATGTTTTGGAGAGGTTTCCAACCCACAATGAACTTTGCTAGAGCAAGAAATGAATCTTTATCAATTTAAGCCACAGAGACTAGGGTTGTTTATTGCAGTAATATAATCTATTATGACTGATACAGATACTGATAACAGAAGCAGTAAGGGATATTGGTAACCAATAATCTAAAATCTATAGCCTTGGCTAAAAAAAAAAAAAAGTCACACAACGGGAAGTGAGGAAATGGATACTGGAGGCTGGAGAGATGGAAATTCAAGTTATCTAGTGGTAAACCGTTTGGTAAAACTGTAGCTAACAGCAAGTTGGGAGGCAATCATGTACTCAGTGAACTTGTATACAGAATTGGAAAACAGGACAAGAATTGTGTATGTTAATTGCTGCATTTGGCAAAACTTACAAAGAAATTAGCTCATAAAAGTTTTGGCATTTGTTTATTTGTTTGCAAACTATAGCAGATTGGAAAAGGCTACTGCTTCCCAACTCCAACAGTAAAGATACATTTGAGAGACAAAACTTAATTAAAATTGGTCTTAAAGAAAAAATCAAATCAAGAGCTATTATACGGAGAGTTAACACCTGTGAGTGAATTAAGTCATCTCCAACAACAACAAAAAAATCCTATTAAAGTGTTCCACCAAGGAAATTCTTTCAATTAGACAAAATAACTCAGGAAAAAGGTGCTAAAACTGTGGCTTCCCACTGAAGTCCAATAAAATCAAGACACATGAAATTGCAGTTAAGTCAAGAGAGAGATCAGGATGACAAAGCAAATACAGAAATTTGAGAACCATGTCTGAAAAAGAACTGTGGATGTGCCTATTTGGCACATGGAACTGATTTTAATCACACTGATAAAGAGACTACTAAAATTTTGAGATAGCTGAGGAAGCATGGGCTAGGACTAAAAGAGCCTTTGTTGAAAATTTAAAACAACTCTTGGACTCCAAATATCTACAGACAGCAAGCGGTCCAATATGGCTGTTAACACCCTGTCCCAATGCTCATTTCTTGTGTGGCCAATGGAACTAATGTCAAGGGACTAATGTCAAGGGAAGAATCTTCTCTGAGGGAGAGGCCAAGGGCTACAGTAACTAGACTCTACAGCCCTCTTAGAGAGCCTATCTGGGGCCTAATCTAAGAATATTCCACTTAAAATAATTTCACAGGACCGATCTCTAAGATCTTCCCAAGTTTCTCATTGAGAATAACCGTCCTCCTTGATGTTATGAAAACACTATTTTTTAATGTTTATTTAGTTATTTTGAGGGAGAAACAGCACAAGTGGGGAAGGGACAGAGAGAGAGAGGGAGGGAGAGAGAGAATCCCAAGCAGGCTCTGCACCATCAGCGCAGACCCAGTGCAGGGCTCGAACCCATGAACCACAAGATCATGACCTGAGCTGAAATCAGGACTCAGAGGCTTAATCGACCAAACCACCCAGGCATCCCATGAAGACACTGTTTTTAAACCTCTCTTGCCTTACAATCATTTATATACATGTATGTCCCCGATCTAACCCGAGTTCCTAGACAGTAAGTGCAAACTCTTATTTATCTACATGTCTTTAGATAAAGGGCTCTCAAAAATATCTACCTAGGTGAATTTCAGAATTGTTACAGATTAGTATCTACTGTTTCCATTTTTTTCCTTTCAGAATGGAAATGTTTATTCAGGTTATTGGATCCCTGTTCCACTGCTGGACACAGGTTCAGTTAAGGAACAGGGAGAAGATAGTTTGTCTTTTAGTTCATAAATCCCATAATCAATAGCCACTACATGTAGAGACTCTAGTCTTCACTCAGAGTTCCTTGGTTTGGGGGGGGGGGCATCTCCCTTGTGGAGGGGATGGAGGCATTCTGTGTGGGAAGGAGTGTGAACCAAATATCTAGCATCCAGAAAATGGGCTAGAGTGGATATTAGCCTATATTTCTATAGTTCTCCTCCTTCAAATATATGACAGGATTGACCATGTGACTGGTTCTGGGCAATAACTTGGGGGCATATGTAATATAGGGCACTGATTTGGGGGCTGGAACATTTAATTTCTTGTCAGTGTTAAGACACTATAGAACTGGGGTGCCTGGGTGGCTCAGTCGGTTAAGCGTCCGACTTCGACTCAGGTCATGATCTCACGATCGTGGGTTCGAGCCCCGCATCCGGCTCTGTGCTGACAGCTCAGAGCCTGGAGCCTGTTTCGGATTCTGTGTCTCCCTCTCTCTCTGCCCCTCCCCCACACGTGCTCTGTCTCAAAAATAAATAAACTATATAAAAATTTTAAAAAAAAAGACACTATAGAACTCCTTTCCCTGCTTCAGCAACTGGCAAAATTCCAAATGATGGAGCCCCTGTAGCTTGGGTTCCTGAATGGGGACAACATAAGACAGAGCCCCTTGTCAACCTGAAATGGATATGTAGTATGAGCAAGAAATAAAACTGTTTTGTGGTATTTTTGTTACCATGGCGTTATATGACACATCATAACTGATTTAGTATTCCTATGTGAGTTATCAAAGTTATTTTGAAATCTTCTCGGTTTGTATAATTCATAAATCTTTGGAGGATGTCTACCCCCCAAACTCCTATAAAAAAAACAGACATACTCTGTACCCCAATTCCAGCAGAAAACCATCCTGTCCTTCACATTCAGTCTCAGTGATGGTCATGCACTGTCTTGAGAGGGAGTATGGTAAAGTGCTTTACTTACATGCAGCCAATCTTCTTCCCTTTTTTTTCTACTTTTTACTTTTTTTTTTTTTAGAGAACTTTAATTCTAGTGTAGTTAACATACAGTGTTACATGGGTTTCAGGTGTACAATACAGTGATTCAATACAATGATTCTATACATTACTCAGTGGTCCTCAAAATCAGTGTACTCTTAATCCCTTTCACCTATTTCACCCATCCCCCCACCCACATCTGGTAACCATCTGATTGTTCTCTATAGTTGAGTCTATTTTTCTGTTCGTCTCTCTTTTTTTCCTTTGTATTCCTTCTTAAATTCTACATATGAGTGAAATCATATGGTATTTGTCTTTCTCTGACTGATTTCTTTCATTTAGCCTTATACTCTCTAGCTGGCAAATGGTAAGATTTCATTCTTTATTATGAATAATAATTATCTTCTTTATTTATGAATATTGTTCATCTATTGATGGACACTGGAATGCTTCCATAATTTTGTTATTGTAAATAATGCAGAACACATCCCTGGGAAGTTTCATTAGTGAAAATCTATTGGTAAGTTCTCAGATTTTGTGTGTCTGAAAATTCTTGTTCACTTTTTAGTTTGAAAAACTATTGTCCTGGATATAAAATTCAAAATGGACTGTTACTTGCTTGCAGCACTTTATAGATATCATTCTATCACATCTAGTTTCCATTACTGTCAGGTTACAATCTATTATTCTTTTGTATGTGATCTTTCATGTCTGGCTGTGGCTTTTTTCATTATGTATGTATGTACGTATGTATGTATTTTTTAAATTCCAATATAATTAACATACAGTGTTATATTAGTTCCAGATGTACAATATAATGATTCAACAATTCTATATATTACTCAGGCCTCATCATGACTAAGCGTACTCTTCATTTTCTTCACCTATTTCACTCATCCCCCTATTCACCTCCTGTCTGGTAATTGTTGTTCTCTGACTGACTCATTTCACTTAGCATTATACTCTTTGGATCCATCCATATTGTTACAAATGGCAAGATTTCATTCTTTTTTATGCCTAAGTAATATTTCATTGTATACATACATCATGACTTCTTTATCCATTTATCTATCAATGGACATTTAGGTTGCTTCTATATTTTGACAACTGTAAATAATGCTGAAAAAAACATAGGGACACACATACCTTTTAAAATTAGTGTTTTTGTATTCTTACAGTAAGCATTCAGTAGTAAAATTACTGGATCATGTGGTAAATCTATATTTAATTTCTTGAGGAGTCTTCATACTGTTGTCCATACTGGCTGCACCAGTTTGCATTCCCACCAACAGTGCATGAGGGTTCCTTGTTTGTGTGCATTGTTGATTTTAAAATTCTGATAAGTGTGAGGTGTTATCTCACTGTGGTTTTGATTTCCATTTCTCTGATGAGTGATGTTGAACATCTTTTCATACATCAGCTGGCCATCTGTATGTCTTCTTTGGAGAAATGTCTGCTCATGTCTTCTGCCCATTTTTAATGGGATTATTTGTGTTTTTTTAGAATTGAGTTATACAAGTTTATATATTTTGGATAGGAACCTTTTATCAGATATGTCATTTGCAAATATCTTCTCCCATTCAGTGGCCAGTCTTTTAGTTTTGTTGGTTTCTTCCTTTGCTATGCAGAAGCTTAATTTGATGTAGTCCCAATAGTTTATTTTTGCTTTTGTTTCCCTTATCTCAGGTGACATATCTAGAAAAATATTGTTATGGGTGATGCCAGAGAAGTTACTCACTGTATTCTTTTCTAGGATTTCAGCTCTCACATTTAAGTTCTTAATCCATTTTGAGTTTATTTTTGTGTATGGTGTAAGAAAGTGGTCCAGCTTCATTCTTTTGCATGTATCTGACCAGTTTTTCCAACACCATTTGTTGAAGAGACTGTCTCTTTACCATTGCATATTCTTTCCTGCTTTGTTGAAGATTAATTGACCATATAGTTGTGGGTTCATTTCTGGGTTTTCTATTCTGATACCTTGATCTATGTGTCTATTTTGTGCCAGTAACATCCTGTTTTGATTACTACAGCTTTGTAATATAACTTTAAATCTGGAATTGTGTTGTTTCTAGTTTTGTTTTTCTTTTCAAGAATGCTTTGGCATTCAGGGTCTTTTGTGTTTCCATACAAATTTTAGGATTATTTGTTCTGGTTCTGTGAAAAATGCTGGTGGTATTTTGATAGGGATTGCATTAAATCCGTAGATTGCTTTTGGTAGTAAAGACATTTTAACAATATTTCTTCATATCCATGAGCATGGATGTCTTTCCATTTCTTTGCATCATCTTCAATTTCCTCCATCAATGTTTTACAGATTTCAGAATACAGGTCTTTCACCTCCTAGGCTTATTCCTAGGTATATTATTATTATTGGTGCAATTGTAAATGGGATTATTTTCTTAATTTCTCTTTCTGCTGCCTTTTTTTATCTGTGTATCAGAATACAACAGATTTCTGCACATTGATTTTGTGTCCTGTGACTTTACTGAATTCATTTACCAGTTCTCATAGAACTAGAAAACTCTAGGGCCTTCTCTATAGAGTACATGTCATCTGCAAATAAAGTTTTACTTCTTTCTTAAAATTTTGGATTTCTTTTTGTTGTCTGATTGCTGTGGCTAGGACTTTCAGGACTATGTTGAATAAAAGTGGTGGAGTGGAGATCTTTTTCCTGTTCCTCACCTTACATCTACCCCTTACCCTTAGTTCTTCTCTTCTATGCAACAGAAACTAAGGACACTTCTTCCATCAGTATCCTCTAACAAGTTCTTCTTTGTAGGGTATTTAACTTTTCTTGGGTAACAGTTTTCAGACTCCTTTCCATCCTCATCACCCTTCTTTGTATTGTGCTAATGTTCCACTTAAAATATTCTCATTAAGACAGATATCCAGGGCTTTCCCGGTTTCTCACTGAGAATTAGTGATATTGTGAAAACTCTATTTGTAAACCTCTCTGATGATTCCCACTTTATATATCACTTTATATATCACCAGTCACTTTATATATCACTTTATGTTCTCCATCTAAGCTGAGTTTCTTGAGGGCAAATTCTCATTGATCTACATGTCTTTAGGGACTGTCACAGCACTACACACATTATAAGCACATTATAGGCATTAAAGGAAAAAAAGGGACCAAGGAAAATTCATAAGTGTAGTAGGTTGAATACTGGCCCCAAAGATATCCAGGTCTTAATCCCTTGAATTTATGAATGTTACCTTAGATGGTAAGAGAAACTTTGCAAATATGATGAAGAATCTTGAGATGAGATTATCCTGGATTATCCAGGTGGGCCCTAAACATAACCACATGTATCCTACAGAAGAGAGAAGGCAATGTGTGACGTCAGCAGAGTGGGAAGGAGACAGAGAGAAACAGAAAGACAGAGAGATTTGAGGATGATACAGGGTGGGTTTTGAAGATAGAAGTAAGGGCCATGAGCCAAGGAATGCAAGCAATGCCACTCAAGAAGCTGGCAAGTCAAGGAAACCGACTCCATGAGCCCCTGCAGAGAGAACTCTTGCCAACACCTTGGTTGGGGGCCAGTGAAACAAATTTCAGAGTTCTTCTGAAAGACAGAAACATGAGAAAATGTGTGTTAATAAATGTGTGTTGTTTTAAGCCGTGAACTTTGTGATAATTTATGATAATGGCAATATAAAAATAATACAATGATCAAGGGATTCCATGTGTCTGACCTCCTGACAGTCTGAACAATACTCCAAGCATCTGGAACAAACCAGTGCCACACTTGACACCTATCACACAGTCTACACTACCTACCACTAGTGGGAGCCACCACATCTTCCAAGGGTAGGAAGAGCATTTTTCCCCCTTTATTTGAGACACACAGCAGTAATTTTTTTTCATTTTTAAAAAATGTTTATTGATTTTTGAGAGCAGGAGAGAGAGAGAGAGAGAGAGAGCATGAGCAGGGGAGGGGCAGAGAGAAAGGTAGACAGAGGATCCAAAGTGGGCTCTGTGCTGACAGTAGAGAGCCTGATGCAGGGCTTGAACCCATGAACTGTGAGATCATGACCTGAGCTGAAGTCAGACACTTAACCAACTGAGCCACCCAGGCACCCTGCAGTAATTTCCATCCTTACAGGAATAAGCCACAAATTGAAATTTAGTTATCTTAAATTCACATCATGTCTCTGGCTTTTTCATAGCACTGGCAAGATTTCTAATATTGACCAACTATCAATATTCATTTTACTCAAACCATACATAATTTATTAAATTAAAAATTATCACAATTTTAATAGCATTGTCAGGATATAGTTTTATGAAATCAAAGGAACTATAGCATTCTGGAGAATGGGGACATACTAGGAAAGGTATACTATCCTTAATGGAGATTCAATGGGAAAATGAAACAACTGTTTTCTTGGAACATATTAACACTAAATGAGATCTTCATAAGGTGGTATCACCATTGACCTCGCCCACTTCTGCTTACTTGTTGTGTGGTGCTGTGAAATGTAATTAGCCAAAAAGAAAGATGCACTTGCTACTGCCCTCCCTATTCCTTACTCACTCCTCTGAGCATGCCTTGACTTCAAAATCTTTTCCTGGAATATTAACACAGCTAAGTCATTCTTTTTAGAAAGCCCCTCCAACTTGGTCAGGTTCCAGTACTGATATTTATTAGATATATGATTTGGGGCACATTATATAAACTCTCTGAGTAGATAGAGCAAATAGCACTTACCTTTCAGGTCAACTGGGGAGTTTAGGTAGATAGATACACCTTGTTTAGCTCAATGTGTAGCACCCAGTGAGTACTCTGGTAAATAGAGCCTGGGATGAGAGATGGGAGACATAGGGAATATATCTTCTGTGTCCTTGGGTATCCTTGGTATCTGCTACCTCTATTAGGGCTTTCCAAATGCTGGTTTGCTCCTGCCTCCCATTTGGAGGCTCTCTGAGACCCTTGAGGACCATCCCCCAAGGAGCACCTCTGCTCCTCCCTGCCACTCCCTCAACTCTTTAGTGTGTATGAATATTTGAATACATGACTCATCTTCCCAATTTGATTGGAAACTTCCTGAAAGGCAAAGAACACACTTTACATATCTGACACAATGCAGGATGCACATTGTATTTTTTATTTTTATTTATTGGCTAAATGAATAAAAAATATTATTCAAGGGGGAAAGTGGGAGAAACAGCAACAAAAGCTTGCTTTTGAAATGGTATGGGTTGTTCATTTGTTTGTTTTTCTGGGTTGGGGAGGCCACGCATTGCCAGTTCAGTGCCAGGTTAAAATCACTAGACTAAAACCAGATCTTGACATTATGGACCATCTAGAGCGGTAAACACAACCTCCACCAGCCAAGAGGACCTCTAAGTCCTTCATTTGGAAATTTGTTTGGGTTAAATTCGCAATTATCTGCATCAGTATGCTTGTTTTGAGATGAGAGAACAGGGGGCTCTCAGACACACTCTGCAGGGGTACCCACTCCAGCAACAGTGACTATGGGCCCCAGAGTCCCCCTCAGGGCTTAAAACTTCTGTTCCCTGGTGAGGGTGAGGATTAGTCTTTGGAGGAGCAAAATATAACATTCAACCTGACTCCGATTTCAGCAGGTGAGGTGTTCTGTATTCTGAAATGAGCATGAGCACCCACTGCATTTGAAGACACTGTCAAGTTCTGCCCAGAGTGGGGCCCAGGGTGACAGGCCTGTATTGTGCTGCACAACAGAAGCTTAGAGAACATAAACAAGCCCCCTTGCTAATCTACATGTCATCCTGGGTGACACACTTGTTCATCCTGTTTGCTAAACAATTTTTTAAAAGATAAGACCAAAGAAATTATCACACTTTTCATTTCAGAAAAGTGTATTTGACTTGGGCATTTTCACCTGAGCCCCCTCATCTTCCCATAAAAGGCAACAGCACCAGCTGCTGATCTCTTGCTTAACAGAGTAGCAAGAACTAACAGGCTTGTTGCCTTGGTGTCTTTCTTTTGTTTTTCCTTTTTCATTAACTCCATTGTCCTAGGCAGGGAAGCAACAAAATGTACAAATGGCAATTCTGATGTCAAAATGAAGCATCCGTCAAATTTAGATGGCTGAGCAATAAAATGTAGATGCTACAGGGAAGTCATATTTGAGAGCTTGCTCTCCCAAAGTTAATGACAATCATTGATTTTTTTAACTGAATTTCAGAGATAAAGTCATTAGGATTTAGGTCTTTGCCATTTTTGATGACTAGATCTTTGGAACACTTTGTCCACATCTGTAATATTAATACTATAAAATGAATCTTCACTTAAAAGTGAGCATGATTATGTACTTCAGTGAGGCCAGAGAGATCCCGTTTTTAATGATATTCCATCCTCTCTTAAAACTTAGCCATGACCTTGGTCCTCTGTCTCTCAGGAAATGTTTGTGTTCTTTCCTTAGTCTAGGGCATCTCACTTAATGACTCTGAGGCCTGTTTCTCCATATCTGTTTAGATACATTTATGGTGGGCATGTCAATAAACAGAAAGTTTGGTTGTTTAATAAGAAGATAGTTCTGAACAACTGCATCAAGTATATGAAGATGAAAATGCTGCCTTTAAATGCAACAAATTCTCAGCTGCTGAAATGACTAGACCACCTAAGTAAGGATCTAGTTCTCGAAGTGCACCTGCAAAGCACAGCAGGCAATAGTGAGTTGGTGTCTGAAAGACTCTAAAGCCCAGTGCAGAAACTACACGACAAGACAAACTTGACTGGACATACACTGCTAACGAGGATCATATGCCAATTTGAAGAGTTTGTAAATGAAGTTTAATCTGCACTGAGCTCTTTTTTGTGAGGAAAAAAAAAGTTGGTAAGTTTTAGATTGACTTCTTAAGGAAAGGCTTATTCAGTCACTTAACCAAACTAATGGGAAAGCCTCCACCTTACTACATGGGTCAGTGGTGGATTCTCCAATCATTTCACCAGTAGCTAAGTTTCACCCATAGTAACTTCTTCCAGAACATAAAAGAGCCTAATGGTAACTGACCTGACCCTTTAGCACCCTCAGCCTCACCACACCTCCCTCTATCAGTCCCAAGGTTACAATGAAAAAGAAATGGACCTTTCTCTCTTCCCTTATTCCAATTATTCCCAACAAAAGCCACAAAGGTGACCTGGCTGCTACAGTTCTAAGTCTTTGTTAACAGAGGCGCTATATACAAGCCAACTCTTCCTTCCTGACTTTTCCATTTCTCCTCTCATTTTTTTTTTGTAAGCAGAGAAGCACTGTGAGTTTACAAACTCCTCTGGAAGAATCTGTTATCTTCAGTGAATGGTTCATAGAGAGCCTTTTGAGCAATATCAAACAACCTGCTGTTTACTTTCCCTTGTAACCACTCACCAGTGTAACTGCAGCCATGAACAACAGCTGGAAATCAAAACTGCTTTCTCAAAAAAGACATTAAGGACTTGTGAATAATTAACAACTCTGGTTTGTAAGAAAAGAAGCCTCTCTTTCAGTTCCTATTTCAGTTGCTGGGCACCAATTTTTAATATTAAGTTCTGTTCTTTGTGATTCATTCCAAAATTATTTTTATTCATCGTGTCCTTATTTCTCTCATATGCTCAGCAAGCAAGATAAACAACAACCATGATGAGGGGAAATGTGAGGCAGAGCCCAGATTTGGTGTGGGCTGATTCTCATACCAACACAGGCTTCTCCTTTTCTGCCCCTTCACCGTCTCCCTAGATGGAGGAGTAGCACTCCAAGTGGTCATCCTGCCAAAAATTCTTCTTCACCTAAAAATCCAACTTTACCTTGCTGCCTCATACCTTGCCTCTGTTTGGGACATCATTGTCTTGTCATGTCATCATTTCCCTTTCTTCCTGACCCAAATTGGAGCCCCACAATCTGTTCTTCACACTACAATCAAATTAGGAAATGTTTGTGTTCTTTCCTTACTCTAGAGCATCTCACTTAATGATTCTGAGACCTATTTCCCTATGTTTGTTTAGATACATTTATGGTGGGCATGTCAATAAACAGAAAATTTGGCTGTTCTACAACCACAAACACAGCATGTATGCCCCCTCCTTAAAGCCCTCCAGTGGATGGATCCCTACTGCCTCCAGGATCAAGTCCAAATTCCTTACCATGACTTATGTGGCCCATTGAGAACCAATCCCTGCCTACTTTCCCTCACCACTCAGCGGTCCCTCCCTGTTTCCTTTTGCATTCTTTGTCCCACTGAAGGATTTGCCTCCTAAACTCTCATCCCCTTCTTTTCCATCACATTGCCACAGTGTTGAGGAAGACAATGAGCTCAAGATGTGTCTAAAGTTTCTAGCTAGCTTGACTCATAGAGTGGAAAGTGTCATTCATGGAAACACGGAAGAGAAACTCCAGATTTATGCAGATATGAGGAGTTATATTTGAGACATTTTAGTTTCAAGGTGCAGAAGGGACAAATCACTGGTGGAGAGAGTGAGCATACAGTTAGAAAGAAGTATGTGAAGCTTAGGAGAGAGGTCAGCCTGGATGATAAAGATCTAGGATTCATCAGCAACTGGAAATAGAAGCCATAGAGGCCACCAGAAAAATTTGGAAATATGAAGAAATAATGCTAATAGCAGAACACTTAGGATGGAAAAGTGGGTGGAAAAACAAGAACCAGAGAACTGAGAAAAATCATTCAAGAGACAGGAACATGACAGGAACATATAAAAGAGGCCATAGTGAGTATAAGCCTGCCAAATGCAGAAAGGTATTATATGATGAAAAATAAGGAAAAGCTATTAAATGTGAGACTTAGGAAGTTACTAGTGGTTGTTTATTTGTTTAGTAACTTGTGTTATCTCTCATAGTCAACAGAACAACCCCAGAAGTCATCCAGAATGCTGCCCAAAGACACATAACTAGTACTCAAGATTAGAACTCAAAACTTTTGACTCCTAGATCAGTGCTTTCTTCTACTACAGCACACTGGGTCTTCAAGACACATTAGCAATGTGGCCATTTTTTAAAAACAAGAAGCACTCAGACTAATGGAGAAAACAGGATCACGTTAAAGTGGTGAGTGCTACAAGAGGGATGCTAAAGGGCCCCAGACATAAGCTGTCAAACCCAGCCTGGACTCCTGGAAGAGCTGAAGCCTGAGTGCAATTGGGAATGATGGGATGAGTCAGCCAGGGTGGAAGAAAGAGCCAGCAAGGGGACTGGGAGGGCACTAGGGCAAACTGTCAACAGAAACAAAGCAGGATCTTGGTCAGTGAGTATGGAGAGCAGCAAGAAATGTGAAGCCAGGAAAGAGAGCACAAAGTGGGCTGTAGGAGGAAACAAGTCAGCCTGTTTTACTCAGTAGTGATTCAGGGCCTCTACAACCTTATCTGAGAGAAGAATGCTCCACATCCCCCATGTTTTGGCCACATGGAAGTCCATACAATTTCTGGGATTCTCCCCATTTCTCCTACCTCTACACCCTTATAATTGTTGTTTCTTCACGCTCCCTCCTCAAAACTCCATATCTACTCTTAAAGTCTTATTTGTCAGCCTTATAAGTCCAGCTCCATGGCCTCTCTGCTCTAGGGCCTCTCCAGACGATCTCAGTCAAAATTAATCTCTCCTCAGGGCACCTGGGTGGTTCAGTAGGTTGTGTTCAACTCTTGATATCAGCCCAGGTCATGATCTCACTGTTTGTGGGATTGAGCCCCCCGGGTCAAGCGCTGTGCTCACAGCACAGAGCCTGCTTGGGATTCTCTCTCTCTCCCTCTCTCCCTGCCCCTCCCTAACTCGCACTCTCTCTGTCTCTCAAAATAATTAAATAACATATTTTAAAAAATTAATCTCTCCTCCCTCTCCAATCCCACTTTATAATTCTTCGATAGCACCTTTCTTACTTGGCCTTATATCATAGTTTCTTATGAGTCCATCTGTCTCCTTTCCCTTCTGCCCATCTCCCATCACTTCCACATACACACCCACACATGATTATGGGTCCCTAAGAATCCAGGGCTCCCTGTTATTCACCTGTTATTTCACCTCCTCACAGGGCCTAACACAGATCTGGATACATGGCAGAGTCTCAAGAATATTTGGTAAACTGGAAGGCATCACGATCAATACAAAGAAAAAGACACAGACACAAGGAACTCGGCAAATGACGGACTATTATTGCTAGATGGAAACTTAAAAGTCATCTCCTCTGATGATTTTTCTTTATTTCATAGAGAAAGGTCCTGGGTTAGATAGGTGGAAATGCAAGAATGTAACCTATGTCGAGGACTATATAAATAATTGGTGTCATGTCAGCATGGAGGAGGCCAAGCATTACTTGAGAAGGTAGAACATAACCAGATCTCTCATGGAAGAGCATGAACAGGGTATTCCAAGGAGGAAGGAGGGTATCAGCAAAAGTGCGGCAATCTGAAAAAAAATATATAACGTGGTGAGGAAAACAATAACAGAATCTGTATGGAGGGGCCAGAGGTTTCTTAAAGGGAAACAGTGGGAGACGAGGCTAGAAGGGTAGACTGGGGTCAAAATCTGGGGCCCCTTGAGGATTCAGACTTTATCCTGAGACACTAGGATTCTCCTCAAAGTGCTTTAACATTGTGATGACTTGAGCAAGATGATAATTTTGAAAGATGGGCCAGGAAGGTGAGGGCCCTGCACTGGAATCAGATTGACTCATTAGGAACTGGGAAATGAAGTATGGACCAGGGAGACTACAAAAGACACCAAAAAGAGGAAACAGACTGATTCACCATTAAAACTTGGTAAGGATGAGGTGAGAAAGGGAAACACTAAGAATGCTTTAAGGTTTCCAGCTTACAAGACTGGAAGTGTGAAGATCTGAGGGGAAAAGGGCAAGGCAGAGAAAATAAACTGTTAGATCTGAAGAATTCTTTACAGATGATCTTGTCCAAGTAGTGAGTTTCACAGATGAGGACTCCAGGCAAACGGTGGTGCTGGAGAAAACAGGAGGATTAAGCTTTTAGTCAGCATTCTTAGAACATGTCTCTCTCATCATGTTAAAGGCCACGAATGGAAATACCCACAGATGAAGAACAGCACCAGCCTGAGGCAGAATCACATCTGGCCCCTGGGTGAGGCTCATCCTGCTTCTCCTTCTGGCTCATCCTGCTTCTCCTTCTAACTGTATGCAGCCCAGGATCTGCCTTGGGCATGCGATCATCTTCTTCAGCTGGATCTCCATGCTTTCCTGGTTACCCTGTCTGGAGTCACCTCTTAACCCACTTCTAGGCCTTTTACTCTGGCCCCAAATTCATCGCCCCTATTTAGACCACCCTGAGAAGATACATGCTAGCTCCACAACCCCTCTTTCTCCTTTCTCCTTTCTCCTTTCTCCATTCCTTTACATTCCTTCCTTCAACATTTGTATAAATCCTGTAAATACAATGACAAGAAAGACATGGTTACTGCCCTCACAGGGCTTATATTCTATAATTGAAGGCAATTTATCCCTTCAAAATAGGGCTGAGATGAAAAATAATGGGGACTTATAATCTTTGTGGAGAATTAGGGTAGCCAGAGAAGGTGCTCTCGGTAGGTGTACCTCAGCTAAGACCTGCAGGATAGGAGGAGACCTTATTCCAGCCATATGCAAAGGCCCTGAGACTTTATGCATTCAAGCTATTGAAAGGAGGCCAGAGAGACTGAAGCACAGTGAGTGAGGGGAAGACTGACACAAGCAGGAAACCAGGTGGTAAGGAGAACTCTTTAAGGAAAAAAAATACAACATGTTTAATACAGAATTAAGTACAAACTGAGTTTGTTTAGAATGAGAAAATAAATCATACAAATTACAAATTTATAATGTTTACAGAACTAAAGGCTTAAAATTATTCAATCTTTCTAGTGATTTGAACCTCCTGTCATTATGAAGTGACTCATCTAATAATGCTCTCTGTCTTAAAATCTACTTGCCTCATAATAATTACACCAGTTTTCTTTCAGTTTTCCTAATGGTATCTTTGTTCGTTCTTTTACTTTCAAATTCTTTTTTAAATGTTTTTTGTTTTTTTTTTTGAGAGAGAGAGAGAGAGTGTGCACCTATGAGCAGGGAAGGCGCATAGAGAGAGGGGGTGGGGGGAGACAGAGAATCCCAAGCAGGCTCTGTGCTGTCAGTGTAGAGCCCAATGTGGGCTGGAACCCACAAACCGTGAGATCATGACCTGAGCCAAAATCAAGAGTTGGACACTTAACTGACTGAGCCACCCAAGCACCCCTTACTTTCAACCTTTTAAAAACTTTATCTTTTTTTTTTCCTTTTCTCAAAAACAGCCTATAGTGTATATTTCCTAAATTCTACCTAAAAAATCTTTGTTTTTTTACCTGGAACACTTGATCTATCTAGGCCCTAGCCCTAGCCTTGATACATTTGGATTTAAACCTCTCATCTTAGTACATCCTTCCATTTAAGTCACCTGTTCTGTGTTCCTTGTGTTCCCCTTTCATGTCTTGCTCTGAATTTATTTTTTTTTTACCATTCTATATTTTCCATCTATTAATGTGAAAGTTATACACACTTTTTTCACTCTCTTAATGCTTACCCTAGTTCAGCCTGACATATCAAGATCTAATGCCAATCTTTCCTTTAACCTCCCCTTGAAAAATGCAAGGACCTTGGAGTACCTCGGATCTTAGGCCTTTAACTGCCTCCTCTTCCCCAAGTTATATGTAACTCAGTTAAGTATTTTGATTGCATGTAGTTCCAAAATCCTACAAGATATTATTATTGCTTTATATGGTTAATGGTCATTGGGATTCACTTACATATTTACCATTTTCTTTGCTTTCCTTTCCTGCTACATCCCAGAGCTTCCAAATGGCATCGTTCTCCTTCTTACTGAACAACATCCTTTCAATTTTTCTTCAGCTATGGGTCTGTTGGAAATACTTGTACATTTCCATCTGCAGTTTATGAGTGTTCTAATTTCTTCACATCCTTGTCAACACAATCCTTGTGCATTTTTTTATTGTAACCATCCCAGTGGGTGTAAAGTGGAATCTCACTGTGCTTTTGATTTACATTCTCTAATGACTAATGATGATGAGCATGTTTTCATGTGTTTATTGGTAATTTGTATTTCTTCTTTAGAGAAATGACTACTCTTAAGTTGGATTATTTGTCTTTTTATTATTGGGTTGTAAGAGTTCTTTACATTTTGTGGATGCCAATCCCTTATCAGATATATAAAGTGCAAATATGTTCTCCTGTTCTGTGGCTTGTTTTTTCACTTTTGTAATGGGACAGATTTTAACACAAGAGTTTTAAATTTTGGTGAAGTCCAACTTGTCTATTTTTTATGTTACTTGTGCGTTTTGTGTCATATTTTAGAAATTATTGCTTAATCCAAGACTATGAAGATTTACTTCTATTATTTCTATGAATTTTGTAGTTTTCACTCTAACATTTAATTTTATGATCCATTTTGAATTAATTTTTGTGTATGACGTGAGGTGAGAATATAAATTCATTCTTTTGCATGTGGATATCCAATTGTCCTAGTAACATGTTTTGAAAAGACTATCCTTTTACCATTGAATTATTTGACACTCTTGTCAAAAATCAATTTACCAGAATGTAAGGTATTATTTCTGTATTTGCAATTCTATTCCATTGATCTTATTTCTTTATTTGCAATTCTATTCCATTGATCTGTATGTCTATCCTCATTACTCACGCTTTGTACTAATTTTTGAAATCAGAAAGTATGAGTTCTACAACTTTGTTCTTTTTCAAGATTGTTTTGGATATTCTGAGTCCCTTGCATTCCCATATGAATTGTTAGTTCACAGTTTTTTTTTTTTAATTCCAGTGTAGGTAACATACAGTGTTACATTTGTTTCAAGTGTACAATATAATAGTTCAACAATTCCATATATTACTCAGTGCTCATCAAGATAAGTGTACTCTTAATCATTCCCATTATGAATTTTAAGATCAACTCATCCATTTCTAGAAAAATGTCAGCAGGGATTTTGATAGATATTGTGTTGAATTTGTAGATAAATTTAAGGAATATTGTCACCTTAACAATTAATTATTCCAGTCCATGAAAGTGGAATAGTTTCCCACTCATTTAAATTTTCTTTCATTTCTTTAATCAGTGTTCTGTAGTTTTCAGCATATGAATTTTGCACTTGTTTTATTAACTTTGTATGTAAGAATTTTACTTAGTATTTACTTTGATGTATTTGTAAATTAAATTGTTTTCTCAATTTTGTTTTCAGAATATTCACTGTTAGTGTATGAAATGCAATTGATTTCTATGTATTGATCTTGTATCCTGCAACCTTGCTGAATTTGTTTAATCCTAATAGTTTTTAGTGGATTCCTTAGGATTTTCTATACACAAGATCATATCATCTATGAATACAGATAGTTTCACTTCTTCCTTTCTAATCCAGATACTATTTATTTATTTACTTATTTATCCTATTTGCCCTTATTAGAACCTCCAGTACCACGATAAATAGAAGTGACAAGAGCAAATATCCTTTTCTGTTTTTTTTTTAATTTTTTAATGTTTACTTATTTTTAACAAAGAGAGACAGAGTGCGAGAAGGGAAAAGGCAGAGAGAGAGGGAAACACAGAATCTGAAGCAGGATCCAGGCTCTGAGCTGTCAGCACAGAGCCCAAAGTGGAGCTCAAGCTCACAAACGGCAAGATCATGACCTGAGCCAAAATCAGAAACTGAACCAACTGAGCCACCCAGATGCCACCAAAAAGTAGATTAGAGGATACTTCTCATTATAGGTGTAGCCCATCTAATTAATGAAAAAGGAAGGGCAAATTTGAATATCATTGTTTTATAACTCCTAATGAAGTAATGAATCTGAGTATTGAATTAATATCTGCTAATATGACAAGAAAAGGGACAACTAGACATCTCAAGTCCCCTAATGGAAAAACACAATGCCACTATAAAGTAATCATCTTTAAAAAATCAAACCTGAATCTATTCAAGTCTCTAGATCTATCTACCAATCTATAAGACATACTAAAGACAAAGGGACAGGTTTAAATATATCATAAATATACAAGAAGAAAAATCCAGACTGTGAGACATTCATGAGAAATAACATGATTTCTTTAACGAATAAATTACAGAGGGGAAAGAGAGGAAAGGGAACCTAGAGATTAAAATAGATTTATGAGACATATCAAAGAATCACAATGCATAGGTCTTATTTGGATCCTGATGTTTTAAAAACTGTTAAAACAATGAAATTAATGATATAATTGAGAATTTTAATAGTGGCTCAAAAGTAATTGATGCTATTTTTAAGTATTATTACATTTTTAAGTAAATAATACTATTGTGTCTATGATTACCAAAAAGGAATGTGTGTATATAGGCACATATATATATAGATAGATGTACATATAGCTATAATGGTTATGGATAAAAATTAAGATATCTGAGATTTTCTTAAAACTAACACAGGAAGGTGAGAAGTGGATAGGGGTGTGGATACAAAAATAAAAGAATATTGTGTGGAGAATGGGAGAAGAGGTTGATGAGAATAAGAATACAGACAAGGAGTAATTCAGGAGCCTCTTTATCCAAATCAGAGAGGTGACTCAGACTAAAATAATGAAGCAGTTTTCTCAGTTTTCAGTTTGAATAACTGAGTAGATGTGGTGTCGCTTACTGAGATAGAGAAAACTTGAGGGTGGGTGTCAGGAAGGGCAGGTTGGTGGGAATCTACTTCTATTGATTTTTTTAATATTTTGACTTTGAAATTTCTATGAGAAAATAATGTAAGTATCAAGTAGATAACTGCCAAGGAGATATCATTTAATTTGGGATGAAATTTCATCAATGAAAAGATTATTTTTATTTTTTATTTTTTATTCATTTTTGAGAGACAGAGACAGAACGAGCAGGGGAAGGTCAGAGAGAGAGGGAGATGCAAAATCCAAAGACAGATTCCAGGCTCTGAGCTAGCTGTCAGCACAGAGCCCGACGCGGGGCTCAAACCCACGAACCATGAGATCATGACCTGAGCCGAAGTCCGACGCTTAACCAACTGAGCCACCCAGGCGCCCCTATTTTTATTTTTTAATTTTTTAATCTTTGTTTTTGAAAGAGAGAGAGAGACAGAGTTTGAGTGGGGGAGGAACAGAGAGAGGGGGAGACACAGAAACCAAAGCAGGCTCCAGGCTCCGAGCTGTCAGCACACAGCCCTACTCAGAGCGTGAATCCACAGACTGCATGATCTTGACCTGAGCCAAAGTCAGATGCCTAACCGACTGAGCCACCCAGGCACCCTGAAAAGATTATTTTTAAATCTAGAGGAATTAATCAACCTAGTCAGGTGGAGAATATACAAACATTTATTGAAGCCTAATATATCAGGCATTCAATAGATTTATAGTCTGGATGGAAAGATAAGTCAATGGTAAATGCTATGATAAAATATGGGCAAAGTCATGTTGAGTGGGGGTGAGAGACAGCATCCCTTTCTATCCTAACTCCCATCCAGTCACATGGGATGGATTGTGAATATGAGTCAACAAATGTAAACTGAATGATGTATGAAATATTGTCATAGTCTGCACTTTTCAACTTCCTCCAAAGGAAATCTCCATTTTTATTGATAACATCATTCTTCCAGCCTTGTCTTCTCACAGGCTAAACTTAAAGCTCTTTAGGCACTGGATAAAATGTCATGCCTAGCCTTTTGGATGTCCTCGGTCTTAGGAACAGATGAAACCTGAACCCGCTAGTCAGAGCAGCCATGAGCAAACTAGGCTCCAGTTTTACTTGGTAGAAGAAAATAACATCCAAATGGGCTCAGGGCAGAAGTCAAGCCCAGAGTACACTCTTGCTGGCTCACCAGGCCTGATTATGCAACCCCGGTGCCCTTCAGTTTTCTCCCACCCTGAATGCACAGGCTGTGAATGAGTGCTAGCTTACAGGCCTGGCTGACTCCAATCTCTTATTTGCCATATCCTAATGTTTTATGATGTGTTGAGAAGACCCTTGGCAAAAAAACCTCTGTTTAAATGCCTTGTACTATTTTCTTGTTTGTGATGTATCAGGCCAGAGGATGTGTGTAACCTGATCAACCTAGTAAAAATTTTAATCCCTTCCATTTTTATGGCCTTTCAGAAAAAAAAATCCATTTAGGAGAAAAGTAACGACTTTCAGAACTAATTCTCAAACATTCTACCAGCATGTTACCAAAACTGGGGCCCAGCCCTGTCAGGGGCTTCAACTCTTCTAAAATTTTCCCAATAGTTTTTATCTGGAAAGTGGAGTGTTCAAGCATATGGGAAGCAGAGGCTTGGGCAGTGGAAAGGTAGAGGGGCCTCTGAGAGTGTGTGTGGCAATGTATATGAGGCATGGAGGAAAAGACTTGTGAGTTAAGGGCATTCCACCATGCTCTCAGGATGCCATTTTCCAGGGCCTTTGGCCCACTGAAACTAAACTACCAGAGTTTTAAAAG
This sequence comes from Cryptoprocta ferox, assembly GCA_028646485.1. NCBI lineage: Eukaryota > Metazoa > Chordata > Mammalia > Carnivora > Eupleridae > Cryptoprocta > Cryptoprocta ferox. The sequence goes on along the minus strand of CM053576.1, from coordinate 108,112,526 downwards.
AGCAATCACAGCTAGAGTCACAATGTCCTTTGGTTCTCACAACAAGCCTGTGAAGGACGTATATGATCTATTATCCCTACTTTACAGATAGGGGAACTAAATCTGGGGAAAGCTACGTGACTTGCTCAGAGCCATACGGCTTAGTGGGTAGCAGTGTCGACCTGGTTGCTTCTGACCTCTGCGTCTACTTTGGTTCCTGCCCTGTGCATGCGCCAAACTACCTTCTGCAAACTACCTCCTGGATATAAACATCTTCCACCTCTATTAAGGAGCCTGGGAACCAAAAGAGTGGAGATTTGAGAGCATATGCTCCAGATTTGAGAGCTTTGAGTTGCAATGTCCTTCTGTATGTAGTATATGCAGTTCAGTGGTTCTTACCTGATTTTCACTTCAACTCCATGATAGTCATTGCACCCCTGGGATCACTTCATCTGGAACTCCAGTCCTTCAAAGGAACAGCCTTCTGTAACTCCAGTCCTTTCTCTCTAACTTATGGGAAGCAAAGCAGAATTCAGGTTAAGAGTAATATTAAGAGTGATATTAAAATCTGCTCTAATTTATGTTAAGGTAAGTCATTCACAAACATTGCATTATTAGTGATAACGAATTATTGGTAACATAAATTACTTGCAATATTGTTTCAAACTGTCACCAGAAGTGATACCCCAAATGTTGCCCCATCGTATTCTCTTTTGTACCTACTATTATGTTCTATCTACAACCACCCATGTTCATCTTCATCTACCGAACTCTCAGCATCTTATGGGAGTTAAGAGCATGGGATCTGGGGTCAGACATACTTGGGTTTGCAGCCTGATTCCAACACTTGCTAACCATGTGACCTTGTCAGGTTACTAAGTTTCTCTATGACACAATTATCTCATATGTAAAAGAGAAATGATAAAAGTATCTGTCTCATGAGCTACTGTGAAAATTAAGTGGAGATGATAGACATAAATATAGATAGATATAGACAGATGGATAAGAAATGACGCTAGATAGATGATTGATAGATGGGTAGATAGATGGGTAGATAAATAGATAGATATTGCGTATGCAAGTTTTCACAATGTCTGGCACACATTAACCACTGAATAAATTTTAATTATATTTTTATTACTTCATCCCATATCTATCTAATCTGCTTTCTCTACTCTCCTTTTCTGTCAGATTTTCATGGGCCTGTGTTTATTATGGAGAGAAGTTTATGTTCTGAACTCTCCAGTAAAGAAAACAATTAGATATTAGAAACAGAATTAGAATGAGAGCCTAATCAAATTAAGCAACAATTTGTAGAATTTCTCCTGCAACGCAGCCATCCTAACTTAGCTGGCCTTACCTTATCAAGAGATATATTAGTAATAGCGATGGACTGTGAGTTCAGTCATCAGTCTCCATTTTGTGAATTGTTGAAGAAATAGCTTCCCTTTGCATTTCAAAGATTTATCCACTGGGCCACCCACTGGGTCAGTTTCCTACACTTTGGGAAGAACTGCCTAGAAACAAAGGTTACACTACATGCTGATTCCTCTTTACTCACCAGTATCAGGCTTCAGGTCTGATCCCAAACAGTTGCTGAGATACTCCCCAAGCAGAAATAAGCTGCCCCAGCTATCAAGACTGCTTCAGGAACACTAATGGAGATCATACATCATGTCTGCCTTCAGATCATCCCAAGAGAAAACACACACACACACACACACACACACACACACACACACACACACATCCCCATGGAGAAGGCAACACACAGACGTGCATCAGAGGAAACGACATGTAACTCACAAACTGTGAATCCCAACATCATAAGTGCAGGTGTGTCAACAAGAGATAAAGCAGTAATGGACAAGGCAAGAGCCCAGTAGAAAGTGAGATCATCTCAGGATGACACATTCATGAGATTCTGCCAGAGGAACTAGCTATAGTCCTTCTATCAGCTGCCAGATCCATTTTTAAAATCTTAAATCTGATATTGATCTTCACTGCCCACTCAAAATCTATAATGGCACCATGCTGTTTTCCAAGGGAGTCCCATTCAGTGTCTTCGTATCACACATAAAGATATTCTATCCAGCCACAGCTAGCCCCCAGAACAGCTCTCCTGCCCCTTCACTCTCTTCCTCAGTTGACTCTCCAGCCCAGCTGTACAGTCTTCACTCCAGACTCCACTCTCTTTAAGCCCTCAAATAGAAACTCGCACCTTATTCTCCCACACGCATAACTGCAAATGCACACATGACCTAAAGATTACACAACCTAGGAAGAGGAAATCTTTAAGGAAAAGAATGCAAAACTATAAATACAATATTTTGTGTTCATAACAAATAACACAGAGCACAAATGTTTTAAAGGTGGAAAATACCATGTCATAATATACAGAAAAATTACATAATTTTTAGTAGCTAACTGCCTGACACACCTCTATAATGCTTTTTGCCTGCATACTCTTTGATCACCTCTTCATATGATAATGTCTTTATAATATCATTTTCTACAGAGAGAGAGCAGAAAGATAATTCAGTCTTTCCCTTAGCATGTTGATCAAAATTTGTGGAAGGCTTTAATTGATATTTTTAAAAGTTTCTTTCAATTTCCTAAATTGTCATTGGTGATGTCATGTGAAGTTTTAGGATCATTGTCAAATTCAGGGGAAACCTCTATTAATTTTCTTTCGTGTGTAACCTATAAGATATGATCCCACAGATCAGCTTCTGACTCCATATTTTTCAAAATGTATTTCTGTTCCACTATCCACATAATTCTGATAGCAAGCATTTAGAAAATGTTCATGGTGGGCTATAAACCTACATGGCTCTCTACCTATACATTATGATGCCATATTAAGTCAGTTCAGTGGTCAATATAGTATTCCAGAAGCCATTCCTATCCCACTAAACCTGAATTAAATATATCCTCAATTCAACTTCTCATTAGCCAGATCCCAAAAATGACTTGCCACCCCCTTGCTAATCCACATGAAGGCAAGGCATGACAAAGAAGCTGAAAGAGATAGCAATCTTAACCAACAGCACTTTAAATATCGTTTCGTAAATTTTATAAAAAGCATGTGAACACATTGCTAGAAAAGGGAGAGGCCTGTGAAAATAAGGGCACCAGAGCTTTAGGTGTCATTAAGTTCATGGTAAATCCACCTCTGTCTCTTCCTCCTCCTCTAAGGAATTTGGAGTCATCCTATGTGAACTTCTTCAATTTCTCTCTTTTCTCTTTCAAAATGTTTCCATATCTTTAGCTATCCTCTGACCTTTCCCTTTTGCTTCTTTTGAAAGAGAGAGAGACAGACAGACAGAGACAGAGCACAAGTGGGGAAGGGGAAAAGAGAGAGGGAGACACAGAATGCAAAGCAGGTTCCAGGCTCCAAGCTATCAGAACAGAGCCTAACGTGGGGTTCAAACCCACCAACTGCAAGATCATGACCTGAGCCTAAGTGGGACACTTAATCGACTGAGCCACCCAGGCGCCCCAGACCTTTCCCTTTTGCTTGTGGAGAAATATCGTATCAACCTACTGGAAACACCAATTTTTCATTTAATTCCATCTCTGCTGACCTCTCATTACAACAATTTCTTTTTCACTTCACCTTTTTCTGCTCTGCTGGCTTCTTTGACTAAGCGTGGAAATATGCCAATGTCCCAACACACTTTAAGGTGTTTAGACTGTACTCATCATCTTATCCCCCACATCTGCTCTTCCTTTGTATTCTACATTTTTATTATAAATCCCATCATCATCCTAGACCCACACGCTAGAAGACACTGACATCTTTTCCTCCCGTATTAGTCCTTTTGCCAAGTTCGCTCACGTTCTAGATCTACAATATCTCTCTTATCAGACTCTCCATTTTTAGATGGCCTATGAGAGTAAGTAAATTAGGTTCCCAATCATTAGTCATTCTATTTTCTTACCCAGCCAAATACTGACGGAGTGGACAGTTGTGTCTGTCTGCCCAGCATCCATCTTCCTTCCTTATTGTCAATAACAATGCTCCATTTTTTTTGTTGGGGAATCACTCCTCCCCCATTCTCAGTCCATGTGTGGGCACAGACCCAACTCACGAACAGAGAATTCCATTTTCCTAGCCATAGTGATCAGTTCAAATATGGGCATAAATGACTTTAAGCAGACCAGTGAGACCCCATTCTGAGTTTTGAGGGGTATTTTTTGTTCATTACTGGGAAGAAGGAACTGGTTGTAATAGCTTACTGGTTCCCTCATTAATAAATGGGTTTAATAAAATCTTGACACATGTTCATTTTACATTTGTATTGGAGTCATGATTTTACCTTTCCTTTTAATTATCATTCTGGAGGTCTTCCACAATGATGCCCAATGAATTTACCCAAGACAGCCAACTGTATCACTAGGAAATTTACCCAGTAGATGGTTTAATCCCAGGCACTTATTCTCTTTGCTCCCAGAGGTGAATGCTAAGCAACAATAAAACTTGAACTTTGTTGATTCCATTTCTCTGGATTTTTTTCCCTTTCTACTAATCGTGTGTATAGGTGTGTATGATGCATTTGTGGCAGAGAAATTATTCCCTCTCGGTGTCAGCAAAAATCAGTAATTTCATTTGAATGTATGACCATTCGGCAATCTCAAAATCGGATTAATAGATTCTATTAACAAACATCTATTTTTCATTGAGAGAAGACAGATAATTTGGTTCATTTTTTGTTTGTTTTTTATTTGTTTATTTTGTTTTCATGCTCACTGGGAAGGTGAACAGCTCTTTGATATCTAGACCACAATGTTTTGGTGTTTCTCTATCACCTCTTGACATGTGGCTGAAATTATAGGATTGGAATTTTAAGCTCTCTGTATGTCTATATGTCTGTAATTCAGAAAGGGTTTATCTCTCTCTATGAACATATGTTTTTCTATCTCCCAAGAGTATTACCAAATTAGATATCAAAGTTTATTAAATTAAAGGAATTCTGCTCTAATTTTCACAAGGCATAAATAAGGCCAAGAGACAGGGTATTTGGGGGACCTCAAAAAAAAAGCAATTCACTCAAATTTATAGATATTGCAAGTAAAATCTGGTGGAACTTGTGGCTTTGGTTTCCTAGCTTCAAGATCCCAAATAAATCAACAAAATAAAAAGGCAACCTATTGAATGGGAGAAAATATTTGCAAATCATATATCTGACAAAGGCCTAATATCCAAAAACTATAAAGAATTCATACAACTCAATAGCAAAAAGAAGAAAGAAAAAGAAAAAGAAAAAAAAAAGAAGGAAAGAATCTGATTTAAAAGTGGACAGGGGATCTGAAAAGACATTTTTCCAAAGAAGACCAGTGGATATCTATTGATACTTTAACTGAAGTACCTCTATTTAAATATGTATGCTGTGAATCCTAATATGTTTGAAATTCATTCCAGTATTTTATTTTGCATTTCTCTTGGTTCTAATTAGCCTATGTTTCTTTTGTTTGAGGGGAATTTGTTTCCTCATTTCATTTTCTCCCTCTACTGGTTTTGAAATTTTATTCTATTTCTTTTCGGTAGTAGCTACATTTAAAATTTTTGTATGAATACTTAACGACACCAGCATCTTTGCCCTCTTTCTGAATAATAACAGGACAATTGGAATACTTTAATTCCAGTCACTCCTTCCAATCTAATTTTAGTCTGGCATTTTCATTACTGCATTTCTTTAACTCCAAAAATTAAATGTTTTTTATTGTTTTATGTAATTACTCTTCATATAGAACTACCTATATGATTATCTTGGCTCACTACTCTTCCTTGCAGTTCAGACCTTCTTTTCAGATTATTTTCCTTCTTCCTGAATACATCCCTGGGAAGTTTCATTAGTGAATATCTATTTATAAATTCTCAGATTTTGTGTGTCTGAAAATTTTACTTGTTCACTTTTAATTTTGAAAGACTATTTTCCTGGATATAAAATTCAAAATGGACAGTTACTTGCTTGCAGCACTTTACAGATATCATTCTATCACATCAGGTTACAATCTGTTATTCTTTTGTATGGGATCTGTCTTTTATGTCTGGCTGTGGGTTTTTTCATTATGTATGTATGTATTTTTTAATTCCAGTATAATTAACACACAGTGTTATATTAGTTCCAGGTGTATAATAATATAGTGATTCAACAATTCTATACATTACTCAGGCCTCATCATGATTAAGTGTACTCTTCATTTTCTTCACCTATTTCACTCATCCCCCCATTCACCTCCTCTCTGGTAATTGTTTTTCTCTGACTCATTTCACTTAACATTATACCCTTTGAATACCCCCATATTGTTACAAATGGCAAGATTCCTTTCCTTTTTATGGCTGAGTAATATTCCATTGTATATATACACCATGTCTTCTTTATCCGTTTATCTATTAATGGACATTTAGGTTGCTTCTCTATTTTGGCTACTGAAAATAATGTTGCAAAAAATATAGAGGTGCATATATCTTTTCAAATTAGTGTTTTTGTATTCTTAGGGTAAATGCTCAGTAGTGAAATTACTGGATCATGTGGTAAATCTATTTTTAATTTTTTAAGGAATCTTCATACTATTTTCCATACTGGTTGCACCAGTTTGCACTCCCACCAACAGTGCATAGGGTTCCTTGTTTTTTCTTGTGTTGTTGATTTTAAACATTCGGACAAGTGTGAGGTATTATCTCACTGTGGTTTTGATTTCCATTTCCCTGATGATGAGTGATATTGAGCTTTTTTTTTTTCATATGTCTGTTGGTCATTGTATGCCTTCTTTGGAGAAATGTCTGTTCATGTCTTCTGCCCATTTTTAATGGGATTATTTGATTTTTTGGTGTTGAGTTGTACACATTCTTTATTTTTTGGATATTCACTCTTTTTCAGGTCTGTCATTTGCAAATATCTTCTCCCATTCAGTAAGTTGGCTTTTAGTTTTATTGTTTCCTTTGCTGTGCAGAAGTTTTTCATTTTGATGTAGTCCCAATAGTTTATTTTTGCCTTTATTTCCCTTGCCTCAGGAGACATATCTAGAAAAATGTTTTTATGTGTGATGTCAGAGAAATTACTGCCTGTGTTCGCTTCTAGGATCTTTATGGTTTTGGGTCTCATTTTTAGGTCTTTCATCTATTTTGAATTTATTTTTGTGTATAGTGTGAAAAAGTGGTCCAGTTTCATTCTTTTGCATATAGCTGTCCAGTTTTCCCAACACATTTGTTGAAGAGACTATCTTTTCTTCCATTGCATATTCTTGCCTTCTCTGTCAAAGATTAATTGACCTTATAGGTGTAGGTTTATTTCTGGGCTCTCTGTTCTGTTCCATTGACCTATATGTCTGTTTTTGTACCAGAACCATACAGTTTTGATTACTACAGTTAGGTAGTGTATCTTGATATCTGGGGTTGTGATAACCTTCAGTTTTGTTTTTTTTTTTCAAGATTGATCTGGCTATTCAGGGTCTTTTGTGGTTCCATATAAATTTTAGGATTATTTGTTTTAGTTCTGTGAAAAATACTGTTGATATTTGATAGGGATTGCATTAAATCTGTACATAGCTTTGGGTAGTATGGACATCTCAGCAGTATTTGTTCTTCCAATCCATGTGCATGGAATATCTTTTCCATTTGTTTTATCTTCAATTACTTTCATAAGTGTTTTATAGTTTTCAGAATACAGGTCTTTCACCTCCTAAGTTTATTCCTAGGTATATTATTATTATTGGTGCAATTGTAAATAGGATTATTTTCTTAATTTCTCTTTCTGCTGCTTTGTTATCTGTGTATCAAAATGCAACAGATTTCTGCACATTGATTTTGTATCCTGTGACATTACTGATTTCATCTATTAGTTCTAATAGTTTTTTGGTGGATTCTGTAGGTTTTCGATATATAGTATCATGTCATCTGCAAATAGTGAAAGTTTTATTTCTTCCTTACCAGTTTGGATGCTTTTGTTTCTTTTTGTTGTCTCATTGCTGTGGCTAACACTTCCAGTACTATGCTGAATAAAAGTGGTGAGAGTGGACATCCTTGTCTTGCTCTTGATCTTAGAGGAAAAGCTCCTGGTTTTTGACCATTGAGTATGATAGCTGTGTATTTTTCATATATGTCCTTTATTATATTGAAGTATGTTCCCTCTAAACCTATTTTGTTGAGGGTTTTTTTTTTTTATCATGAATGGATATTATACTAGGTCAAATGGTTTTTCTGCATCTATTGAAATGATCGTATTGAAAGGATATTGTCATCCTTTCTCTATTTTTAAAATTTTTTAATGTTTATTTATTTTTGAGAGAGAGAGAGAGAGAGACAGAGTGAGAGCAGGGGAAGGGCAGAGAGAGGGGGAGACACAGAATCTAAACCAGGTTCCAGGCTCTGAGCTGTCAGCACAGAGTTTGATATGGGGCTTGAACTTGTGAACCACAAGATCATGACCTGAGCTGAAGTTGGGCGCTTAACCAACTGAGCCACCCAGGTGCCCCCATCCTTTCTCTTATTGATGTCATGTATCATATTGATTGATTTGAGAATACTGTGCCACTCTTGCATCCCAGAATAAATCCACTTGATTGTGATGAGTGATTTTTTAATGTACTGTTGGATTCTGACTGCCAATGTTTAATTGAGGATGTTTGCATTTATGTTTATCAGAGCTGTTCTCTTTTTTTGTGTGTGTTTCTTTGTCTGGTTTTGGTATTAGAGTAATGCTGGCCTTATAGAATGAATTTGGAAGCTTTGTTCTCTCTTCTATCTCCTAAAATAGTGTGAGAAGATGTATTAACTCTTAAATGTTTGGTAGAATTCCCCTGTGAAGCCATCTGATCCTGGACTGTTGTTTGTTAGGAGTTTTCTGATTATTGATTTGACTTCATTGCTGTCAATCAGTCGAAATTTTCTATTTCTTCCTGATACAAATTTGGGGGTTATATATCTCTAGAAATTTATCCATTTTTTTCTAGGTTGTCCAATTTTTGGCATATAGCTTTTCATAATATTTTCTCATATCCTTTGTAATTCTCAGGTGTTGGTCATTAATCTCCTCTTTCATTTCTGATTCTGTTTACTTGCATCCTCTCTTTTTTTGATGAGTCTGACTAAAGGTTTATCCATTTTGTTGATCTTTTCTAAGAATCACTTCCAGGTTATATCGCTCTGTTTTTTGTTCTTGTTTTTGTTTTTTAGTTTCTATTTTGTTTATTTCTACTCTAATCTTTATTATTTACTCCCTTCTCTTGGTTTTGGGTTTTGATTGTTCTTCTTTTTCTAGCTCCTTTAGGTGTAAGATTAGGTTTTTATTTTAAATGCTTCTTGCTTCATGAGGTAGTCCGGAATTGCTATAAACTTCTCTCTTAGGAAAGCTTTTGCTGCATCCCAAAGATTGTGGACCATTATGTTTTTATTTTCACTTGTCTCCATGTATTTTTTTATTTCCTCTTTGAGTTCCTGGTTCACTGATTCATTGTTTAGTAGCATGTTATTTAACCTCCATGTATTTGTGTTCTTCCCAGATTTTTTTCTTGTGGTTGATTTCTAGTTTCATAGTGGTGTGGTCATATGCATGGTATGAATTCAATCCTTTTGAATTTGTTGTTTCATGGCCTAACATGTGAGCTACTCAGGAGAATGTTCCATGCGCAGCTAAAAAGAATGTGTATTCTACTATTTTATGATGGAATATTCTGAATATATGTTAGATCCATCTGGTCCAATATGCTATTCAAAGCCACTGTTTCCTTATTGATTTTCTGCTTGGATGATGTATTCATTGATGTAAGTGGGGTGTTTAAGTCTCCTACTATTATTGTATTACTATTGATTACTTCTTTTATGTTTGTTATTATTTGCTTTATGTATTTGGATGCTCCCATGATGATGCAAAAATACAATTGTTACATGTTCTTGTTGGATTACTCCCTATAAAATTATGTAGTGTCCTTGGTCTTGTTACAGTCTTTGCTTAATGTCTATTTTTTCCAACATAAGTGTTGCTACCCCAGCTTTTTTTTTTTTCACTTTCATTTGTATGATAAATGCTTTTCAATCCCTTCACTTTCAATCTGCATGTGTCTTTAGGTCTGAAATGAGTCCCTTGTAGGCAGCATACATATGGGTCTTGCTTTTAAATTCATTCCATCACGTTGTATTCTTTGGATTGAAGACTTTAGTCTATTTAGATTAAACGTAATTATTCATAGGTAAGTACTTATTGCCATTTTTGTTTTATGGTTGTTTCTGTAGTTCTTCTGTTCCTTTCTTCTCTTGCTCTCTTCTCTTGATTTTGATGGCTCTCTTCAGTGATGTATTTGGATTAGTTTCTCTATTTTTTGTATATCTACTACTTGTTTTTGATTTGTGGCTACCATTAGGTTTGTATATATTATCATCGCATATAGTAGTCTATATTACATTGATGGTCACTTACATTTGAACTTATTTGAAAGCACTACATTTTTACTCCCCTTCCCACCATGTTTTAGGTGTATGGTATAATACTTTATATCATTTTGTTTTGTGAATCCCTTGACTGATTTTTATATACATACTTAATTTTATATGCTTCCTCCTTTTCATGTATTAGTTCTAGCAGTTTTTTGATGGATTCTTTTGGATTTTCCACAGAGTATCGTGTCGTCTGTGAAGACTGAATGTTTGACCTCCTCCTTGCCAATTTAGATGCCTTTTATTTCTTTGTGTTGTCTGATTGTTAAGGCTAGAAATTCCACACTATGTTGAATAAATGTGGTGAGAGTGGCCATCCCCGTCATGTTCCTGACCTTAGGGGGAAAGCTTTCAGTTTGCCCCCTTGAGGATGATATTCACAGCAGGTCTTTTATATGTGGCTTTTATGATCTTCAGGAATTATCCTTCTATCCCTACTTTCTTGACGGTTTTATCAAGAGAGGACGTTGTATTTTTTCAAATACTTTCTCTGCATTTATTGAGAGGATCATGTGGTTCTTATTCTTTCTTTTATTAATGTGAAGTATCACACTGATTGATTTGTGGATATTGAACAAGCCCTGCATCCCAGGAAAAATCTCACTTGATCTTGGTGAATAATTCTTTTAAGGTATTGTTGGATCCCGTTGGCTAGTATCTTGTTGAGAATTTTTGCATCCATGTTCATCAGGGAAAGTGGTCTGTAGTTCTCCTTTTTAGTAGGGCATTTGTTTGGTTTTGGAATCAAGATAGCACTGGCCTCATAAAATGAGTTTGGAAGTTTTCCTTCCACTTCTATTTTTTGGAACAGGTTCAAAAGAATAGGTGTTAACTCTTCTTTAAATTTTTGGTAGAATTCCCCTGGAAAGCCATCCGGCCCTGGACTCTTGTTTTTGGGGAGACTTTTGATTACTAATCCAATTTCTTCACTGGTGTTGTGTCTGTTCACATTTTCTATTTCTTCCTGTGTCAGTTTTGGTAGTTTATATGTTTCTAGGAATTTCTTGATTTCTTACAGATTGCCCAATTTGTTGGCATATAATCCTCATAATATTCTCTTATTATTTTTTTATTTTCTGCTATGTTGGTTGTGATCTCTTCTCTTTCATTCTTGATTTTATTTATTTAGGTACTTTCCTTTTTCCTTTTGATCTATCAGGCTAGGAGTTTATCAATTTTGTTAATTCTTTCAAAGAACCAGCTCCTGGTTTCGTTGATCTGTTCTACTGTTTTATTTTTTTTTCGATATCATTGATTTCTGCTGTAATCTTTATTATGTCTCTTCTTCTGCTGGTTTTGGGCATTATTTGCTTTTCTTTTTCCAGCTCCTTTAGGTGTAAGATTAGGTTGTGTATCTGAGACCTTCTTCCTTGTTTAGGAATGCTTGGATTGCTATATACTTCCCCCTTGGGACTGCCTTTGCTGCATCCCAGAGGTTTTGGACTGTTGTGTTTTCATCTTCATTGGCTTTTTAATTTCCTCTTTAGTTTCTTGGCTCACCCATTTACTTCTTAGTGGGATGTTCTCCGGAAAAGATCACATACTGGGTCACAAATCAGCCCTCAATAAGTACAAAAAGATGGAGATCATGCATATTTTCAGATCACAATGCTATGAAACTCACAATCAACCACAAGAAAAAAGTTGGTAAGACCATGAATATTTGGAGATTAAAGAACATCCTAAAAGAGAATCTCACAATTTGTAGGCTGGAGCTCTGTGTCAGGTTCTGCGCTGACAGCACGGAACCTACTTGGGATTCGCTTTCTCCACAACACCCCCCCAGCCCCGCCCCTACTCTCTCTCTCTCTCAAAATAAACATTCAATAATAATAATAGTATCATCAAAAAATATGAAGAACTTAGGGGTAAATCTGACTAAATATATGAAAGACATGTACACTAAAAAAATAAAGAACATAGCTGAGAGAAACTAAAGAAGACCCAAACAAATGGAGACATACAGTTTCTGGGTTTGACAACTGAATATTTTTAAGAGATAAAATCTTCCCAAATTCCCAGGAGGAAATTTTGTAGAAATTGACAAGTTGATACCAAAATTCAAGTAGAAATACAAAGGACATAGAATAGCCAAAGCAACTTTAAGAAAAACAGAACAAAGTTGGGAGGCTAGCACAACCTGATTTCAAGGTTTAGTAAAAAGCTACAATAATTAAGAAAGTGTGGTATTGGAAGCAAAGTGGGAAGCACCAGGAATCTATCTTTCCCCATTATATAAGAGATGCACTGGAAGAATTTTTCTGCTGTAACTATTTTGGAACTCTGGAATTACTGAAGGCATGCAACTTCAAAGGGAAGCCTTAGGTGGTAAATTGTGGTTAATTTTGGTCAGATTCAGATACTTTATACAGTATTAGCTACCCATCATCCACCCCCAGCCACATGGCCGGCACGTGCATGTCTTCCTAGAGGAGCACACACACAGCTTGTGGATAGCCAAGGCAGACAAAAAGAACCCTGTCCTCCAATATCATATGTATGCTCTGATTACTGCTGATCACAGAGGTAGAAAGAGACAGGTAGCCATTTTTGTTGCACCTCCCTCCATTGTTGCAAGGCCTTCCTCTTCTGGCTAAAGTAATTTCCGGAGGATATAAAGGGCCTGTGCTCTTCCCCCCCCCCCTTTCATTTTTCTCTCTTTATCCTTTTCAGAGAAAGACATTAAAGTCTAGGACATTCATAAACAACTGCATATACAGTGAAAATTAGGAAGTCACTATGTAAGCCCAAAGAAAGGCGCAGACTCATAAAAGATCTGAGAAGACTATAAGTTTATGCCTCAGGCTGATCTTTCACACAAGGACAACCTACAACAATTAAAAAACATTAAAAAGCTCCAAAACAATACCAAAAAATTAGCAAACTCTAGGGAAGAGGAAGAATCTGATTTCCAGAGTTACCACATTATTAGATTCAAATGTCTAGTTTTGACAACAAAGTCACAAAGTATATAAAGAAACAGAAAAGTGGGGCCCATTCAAAGAAAATCAATCAATAGCAACCGTTCCTGAAGAAGGCCTGATGGTAGATCTACTAGAAAAAGACTCCAAAACAAATGTCTTAAAGATGCTCAAAGACAGTTGTATATCATTTTTAAAATCTGGAGAAAGTTATAAAATATCATCTCATAAAAATACACAAATGCACAACTTTACATCAATTTGCAAGTGGTTTTTTTCTTTTTTAGGAAGAAGGTTGTCTGTGAAATATATGTTTAAAACTTCTAGGAGAGTTGGAGCACCTGGGTGGCTCAGTCAATTAAGTGTCCGACTTTGGCTAAAGTCTGATCTCACCGTTTGTGAGTTTGAGCCCCACATCAGGCTCTGTGCTGACAGCTCAGAGCCTGGAGACTTCTTCAGATTCTGTGTCTCCCTCTCTCTCTCTGACCCTCCTCCACTCGCTCTCTGTCTCTCTCTCTCTCTCTCTCTCTCTCTCTCTCAAAAATAGATAAACATTTTAAATAACCTTCTAGGATAGTCTGTTACATAATTAAACATTGCAAAACCTACAGTAGACATTTTGAAGAAAAAAATGAATCTGTGCATTAAACAAACAAAAACCTACCTGTAGGGTGTCATCTCATTTAGCATCTATGAATGGTACATTTTCATTGATCTATATAAAGATAACTTTCAAGATGTCTCATTTGGCAGTTTCTGAAATGGATTTTCATAAAATGATGCAATACTTCCATGATTTATATTTATACTTCTGCATTCCAGAAAACATTTTGTGTTGCTCTTAACACTCAATGTTTTGTTGCAGTCCTCATTTTAACTGACTGTGTACTTTGGTCTTTCACACGTGTGTGTGTGTGCGTGTAAAAGAGACAGAGAAAAACAGAGAAACTTAGTTAACACATAGATTTACTCATAATTAGAAGTCCTGGTTAAAGAAGTTCTTCAATCTCTTCAATCAGTTGGTTTCTGAACTTGTTTCCTAATCTAAACAAGAATATGTATTTCTCAGGGGTATTACAAAGATTACCATAATGCAAAGAAATCAGCAATTTATCAGCCACATTTTAAATGCTCTGTAAATATTACTTTCCTTCTCTGTCCTCTTTCTCTCATCTTGGGTGTTTTATTTGTAAAAGGAAGCAATGTTAGTAACCTTGGTTCACAAGGAAGAAAATGGAAAGTAATGATATATTCATATAAAACTCATTGGAGAAAGGTTCCCTGAAAATTACCTTGTATTTACCTTTGGATATTGTGACTTTTGTATTTGTATTACTTGAGATGAGGCTACAAAAATTCCTATAATTAAAATGATAGGCTGGCATAATAGTTACTACTTAAAAATTTTTTAAAGGGTGATTTTGCCTTTTGCCTATGTCTTGAAAGTTAGCATTTTTGGATTTCTTCTGAAATGTGTAGAGTTCTGCAGTGGAACTCTCTTCTTCAATGAAAAAAAAAAACTAAATGAAGATGTGGAAGAAGTCAAGAAAACAATTTATGAACAAAATGGAAATACCAACAAAGAGATAGAAAACCTAAAAAGAAACCAAAAGACAGTTCTGGACTATAGAATACAAATGAATTAAAAGATTCACTAGAGGGATTAAAAGACATATTTGAGCAGACCAAAAAAAAAAAAAGAATCTATGAACTTGAAGATAGGAAAATGGAAATTATTGAGTCTGTTGAAGAGAAAGAAAAAATTTAAGGAAAATTTAAAAAGCCTAAAGGACCTTGGGGCCATGCAGAATAACATATGCATCCTGGGAGTTACAGAGAAAAAGAAAAAAAGAGACAGAGAGAATATTTGAAAAAATACGGGCTGAAAACCTCCCAGATCTGATGAAAGACATGAATATATACATCTAAGATGCTCAACAAACTCCAACTAAGATAAACTCAAAGAGACCTATACTGAGACATATTATAATCAAATTTTCAAAAAGCAAAGACAAAGAGATTCTTGAAAGGAGCAAGAGAGAATAAACTTGTCACAACACAAAAGGGATTCTCAATAAGATTATAAGCTGGGGAAGATGGTGGAGTGAAAGGACCCTAACTTCATAATGACACAGAAAACCCAAAGACTGACAGAACAGACTCTCCACAGGTCAATGTAGGAAAGAGGCAACATCGAAGACAGTAGGAAGGGCAGCCAGAGGAAACTAAGTCCCCACTCTTAAAGAGATAAAACAGCAAAGAGCTCCACATGAGACACAGCATAGAAGCAGCTTGTTGAAAAACACAGGGGGATTTGCTTACTAATCTCAGAGCCTATATTGGAGGAATAGGAATCATTGGGAGACTTCTCCAGGAATTAAAGAGCTGGCTGGTACTGTTTCCCTCCCAGGACCCCCAGCCTAGACACAGACACCTGAGGGAACCAGCTCAGCCCCAACACTAAATACCTAACTTGCTAACAGCATGATCCGCCCCCAGATTCTCATGCACACCAAGCCATGTGTGCATGGCTCCCCAAGCCATGCTTCAGCTCCAGGTTCCTCCCCACAGCTGACCTGCACAAACATTGTTAACACCACACACTCTGTCCCCACATTCTCCTATGAACTTGCACCCTCCAAAATGCCTTGGCCGGAGTACATTCAATGAGATGCCACAAGCCTGGCAGGGTGGAAGTAGCATCACTCCAAAGTGACTCATACCCCTAGAAGAGGGAAAGATAACCACAAATACCAGTCAGACTGCAACTCCATCAGTGCACTGGAGGCAGACATCTGGTCTGACTGCAGGCCCCATCCAATGGAATCTTCTCAAGGGACAACACAGGGAAAGCCCCCAGCATTCAGTGCTACCACATCTCTAGGAAATGCCTTGTCTGACTCAACTCAAGCCCCAGCTATCCCAGAATGGCCCATTAACAACACAGGAACCAAACCCTTCCCACAAAAGGCAAAGAGAACCATTGCAGATGGCTGGATTGAAGGCAAAAGTGGCTCAGCCACAACAGTTGGGTGCACCCAACACACAGAGGAGACACCCCTGAAATGCCAGGTTCTGGTGAACATGGGATATTGCACTACAGGGCACCACAGGACCTCTTCTTCATAAGGCCACTACTCTCAAGAGCAGGAGAGGTACCTGACTTTCCTAACAGAAAGGAACAGACACAAAGAGAAAAACTGAGGTGACAGATGAATATGTCCCAAATGAAAGAAAAGCACAAAATCAGAGCAGGAGCTAAATGAATTGGAGATAAGCAATATGCCTGATAGTGAAATTAAAGCAATAAAGACAGTCAGTGAGACCCTCCACAAAGAGATACAAAACATTAAAAAGAACCAATCACATATGAAGAACTCAATAACTGAAATTAAAAATATCCTAGAGGAATGGGTGCCTAGGTGGCTCAGTCAGTTAAGCGACAGACACTTGATCTCAGTTCAGGTCATGATCTCATAGTATGTGAGTTTGAGCCCCGCTTCAGGCTCTGCATGGAAGAGCCAGCCTGGGATTCTCTCAACCCTTTCTCTTCTCTGCCCCTACTCCACTTGCAATCTCTCTATCTCTCAAAATAAATAAATAAAAATTAAAAAAATTAAAACTTTAGAAAAAAAACCTTTTAAAAAAGAATTATAGGAGGAGGCCAAGATGGTGGAATAGCATGGAAGGTTTTTCGTGTCTCTCATCCCTGAAATGCAGCCAGATCAACACTAAAACATCTTGCACACCTAGAAAACTGATTTGAGGATTAACACAACAATCTCACAACCTGAACCACAGAACTTGGCAGGTATGCAGCAGAGAGGTGAACTGGAGAAGAGAGAAGCAGCGGAGGGTAGGGAGCTTTTTCTGAGTGTGGAGAGAGGATGGATACGGGGGGAGAGTATGGGAAAGCATCCCCCCCTACCAAAAAAAAAGCAGCTGGAGAGAAAGTGGAAAAGAGGAAACAGCCATAGGGATGAACAAAAAAAAAGGGAGAAAAGAGAAAGGAGAGGGTTTAAATTCCATTAAGACTCTATAAACAGGGGGAGCACAGAGTCTGAAACTCCACAGCTTGATACCTGCAGCGCTCTGATGGGAAGGGTGAATCCCCAAGAGTAGAGAGCGAGGTCCAAAGGGTCTGAGGGCCACATAGGGAGAGGTGGTTCCCCTGCTGGGAGGATATTTGGTAGAGGCTGTGTGGCTACCCCACAGGCAAAGGTGCCAGCAGACCCTGGAGAACAGCCACATTCACTGGTGCTGGAACAAGGACGTTAAGGGGGAAGCCTGGCACCAGGTGTGAGTTATGATTTTCCATAACCCCTGAAACACTGCTGCTACACTATCCTGTGAACTTTTTCTAGGGCAGGCTGGCACCCGGCCACAGTCTCTGGGTATTGGCAGCCTCACAGTCTCACAAATGTTCCTGGGGGCAGGTGGGCACCCGGCCACTGCTCAGTGAGACACTTCCCCAGAAGGTCTGAGAGGGTGAAAGTCACAGTCCCTCAGAACTGAGGGGTTGGGAAACACAGCCCTATTTGAGATAAAACTCAGGATGGAGGTGCTGCCCAGCAACCTGACGGCTTGGTCACAGATAGTGTAGAAGCAGGGAGTGGACAAAAGCTGGAGACATAGGAGCAGCACTTGAATGTCAGCTGTGGAGAGAACAGAGTTCTGATACTAGAGACTGGGTAGCTGGGTGGCGTCATTTTCACCCCTCTTGCGCCACAGCAATCCACTCCAAGCAAAGTCACACCATCTAGTGGAGAAGGAGCCATTACACTAAACCCTGCCCAACTGGGCCAACAGCACTCTTGACAAACACAAGTCTCTCTGCCTGCTTAGTTTACAGACTATAAAATGCTTCATAACTTGACTTCTACAGGAAACCAGATGTAATTTCAATCGTATTTCATTCTGTTCGCTGGCCTTTTATTCAATTTTTTTCTTTTATTATTCTTGAATATAGAAAGAGAAAAAAAACTTTTTATTTTCCATTTTCATTAAAAAGAATTTTAAGTTTTTCTACTATATTTTTTCTTTTTTGTAAATTTTTAATATTCTATTTTACTTTCATCATTTCATTTTATTCTATTTTATTGTATTCATTTTTTCAAATTTTCAAACATTTTTCTTTTTTTCCTTTTCTTATCTTTCCCTTTTCTCTCTAATCTATTGAGGTTCTTTCAACAACCAGACCAAAACACACCTAGGATCTAGCATCCTTTATTTGATTTCTCTGTGTTGTTTTCAGTTTTTTAATTTTAACTTTTTTTCACTTTATTCATTTCTTTTCTTTCTCCAAAATGACTAAATGAAGGAATTCTCCCCAAAAGAAAGAAAAGGAAGAAATGACAGCCAGGGACTTAACACAGATACAAGCAAGATGTCTTAACCAGAATTTAGAATCACGATAGTAAGAATACTAGCAGGGGTTGAAAATAGATTAGAATCCCTTTCTGTGGAGATAAAGGAAGTAAAAGCTAGTCAGAATGAAATAAAAAATGCTATAACTGAGCTGCAATCTCAAATGGATGCCATGGCAACAAGGATGGATGAGGCGATAGAGAAGACAAACTTATGGAGAATAATGAAGCAGAAAAAAAGAGGGAGACGAAGGCAAAAGAGCATGAAATAAAAATTAGAGAACTCAGTGACTCATTAAAAAGGAACAACATCAGAATCATAGGGGTCCCAGAAGATGAAGAGAGAGAAAAAGGGGTAGAAAATTTATGTGAGCAAACCATAGCAGAAAACTTTCCTAACCTGGGGAAAGACACAGACATCAGAATCTAGGAATCACAGAGGACTCCCATTAAATTCAACAAAACCTGACCATCAACAAGGCATATGACAGTCAAATTCACAAAATACTCAGGCAAGGAAAGAATCATGAAAGCAGCAAGGGAAACAAGTCCTTAACCGACAAGGGAAGACAGATCAGGTTCGCAGTAGATCCATCTACAGAAACTTGGCAGGCCAGAAAGGAGTGGCAGGACATATTCAATGTGCTGAATTGGGAAAATATACAACCAAGAATTCTTTATCCAGCAAGGCTGTCATTCAAAATACAAGGAGAGATAAAAAGTTTCCCAGACAAACAAAACTTAAAGGAGTTCATGACCACTAAACCAGCCCTGCAAGAAATGTTAAGGGGGACTCTCCAAGGTGAGAAAAGACGGAAACAAAAAAACAGAGGATGAAAAGCAACAAAGACTAAAAGGGACCAGAAAACATTACCAGAAACTCCAACTCTATAGACAACATAATGGCAATAAATTCATATCTTTCAGTACTCACTCTAAACATGAATGGTCTAAAGGCTCCAATCAAAAGACATAGTGTAATGGAATGGATAAGAAAACAAGATCCATCTATATTCTGTTTACAAGAGACCCACCTTAGACCTAAAGGCACCTTCAGACTGAAAGTAAGGGGATGGAGAACCATCTACCATGCTAATGGTAGCCAAAAGAAAGCCAGAGTAGCCATACTTAGATCAGACAATCTAGATTTTAAAAGAAAACAAGAGATAAAGAAAAACATTATATCATAATTAAGCGGTCTATCCACCAAGAGGACCTAACAATTGTAAACATTTATTCTCGAAGTGTGGAAGCATCCAAATACATAAATCAAATCATCACAAACATAAAGAAACTCATTGATAATAATACCATAATAGTAGGGGACTCCAACTCCCTACTTACAGCAATAGACAGATAATCTAAACAAAATCAACAAGGAAACAATGGCTTTGAATGATATACTGGACCAGTTGGACTTAACAGATATATTCAGAACATTTTATCCTAAAGCAGCAGAATACACATTCTCCTCAAGTGCACAAGGAACATTCTCCAGAATAGATCACATACTGGGACATAAGTCAGCCCTCAACAAGTACAAAATGATTGAGATCATACTGTGCATATATTCACACCACAACGCTATGAAACTCAAAATCAACCACAAGAAAAAATGTGGAAAAATAACAAATACTTGGAGACTAAAGAGCATTCTACTAAAGAATGAATGAGCTAACCAAGAAGTTAAAGAGGAAATTAAAAAGTACATGGAAGCCAATGAAAATGATAACACCACAGCCCAAAACCTCTGGAACGCAGCAAAGATGGTCATAAGAGGAAAGTATATAGCAATCCAGGCCTTCCTAAAGAAGGAAGAAATGTCACAGATACACAACCTAACCTTACACCTTAAAGAGCTGGAGAAAGAACAGAAATAAAACCCAAAACCGGCAGAAGAAGAGACATAATAAAGATTAGAGCAGAAATCAATGATATCGAAATCAAAAAAAACAGTAGAACAGATCAAGGAAACCAGGAGCTGGTTCTTTGAAAGAATTAACAAAATTGATAAACCCTTAGCCAGTTTGATCAAAAAAAAAAAAAAAAAAAAAGGAAAGGACCCAAATAAATGAAATCAAGAATAAAAGAGGAGAGATCACAACCAACACAGCAGAAATACAAACAATAATAAAAGAATATTATGAGGATTATATGCCAACAAATTGGGCAATCTGGAAGAAATGGACAAATTCCTAGAAACATATAAACTACCAAAACTGGAAGAAATGAACAGACCCAAAACCAGTAAAAACATCGAATTAGTCATCGAAAGTCTCCCAAAAAACAAGAGCCCAGGGCCGGATGGCTTTCCAGGGGAATTCTACCAAACATTTAAGGAAGAGTTAACACCTATTCTTTTGAAGCTGTTCCAAAAAATAGAAGTGGAAGGAAAACTTCCAACCTCTTTCTATGAAGCCAGCATTACCTTGATTCCAAAACCAAAGACCCCACTAAAAAGGAGAACTATAGACCAATTTCCCTGATGAACATGAACTCAAAAATCTTCCTTAACAAGATACCAGCCAACCGGATCCAACAATACATTAAAAAAAAAATTATTCACCACAACCAAGTGGGATTTATACCTGAGATGCAGGGCTGTTTCAATATCCGCAAAACAATTGATGTGATACATCACATCAATAAAAGAAAGGACAAGAACCATATGATCCTCTCAATAGATACAGAGAAAGCATTTGACAAAATATAGCATACTTTCTTAATAAAAACCCTCAACAAAGTACAGATAGAAGGATCATACCTCAAGATCATAAAAGCCATATATGAAAGACCCACTGCTAATATCATCCTGAATGGGGAAAAACGGAGAGCTTTTCCCCTACGGTCAGGAACAGATAGGGATGTCCACTCTTGCCACTGTTATTCAACATAGTATTGGAAGTCTTAGCCTCAGCAATCAAACAACACAAAAGAATATAAGGCATCCAATCAGTCAAACTTTCACTCTTTGCAGATGACATGATAGTCTATGGAAAACCCAAAAGATGCCACCAAAAAACTGCGAGAACTGATCCATGAATTCAGCAAAGTTGCAGGATATAAAATCAATGCACAGAAATCGGTTGCATTCCTATATAACAATAATGAAGCAACAGGAAGAGAAATCAAGGAATCGATCCCATTTACAATTGCACCAAAAACCATAAAATATCTAGGAGTAAATCTAACCAAAGAGGTGAAAAATCTATACACTGAAAACTATAGAAAGCTTATGAAAGAAATTGAAGAAGACACACAAAAAAATGGAAAAATATTCCATGCTCCTGGATTGGAAAAACAAATATTATTAAAATGTCAATACTACCCAAAGCAATCTACATATTCAGTGCAACACCTATCAAAATAACACCAACATTCTTTGCAGAGCTAGAACAAACAATCCTAAAATTTGTATGGAACCAGAAAAAGACCCTGAATAGCCAAAGCAATCTTGGAAGAGAAAATCAAAGCTGGAGGTATCACAATGCCGGACTTCAGGATGTATTACAAAGCTGTAATCATCAAGATAGTATGGTACTGGCACAAAAACAGACACTCAGATCAAGAGAACAGAATAGAGAACCCAGAAATGGACCCAAAAATGTCTGGCCAACTAATCTTTGAAAAAGCAGGAAAAAATATCCAATGGAATAAAGACAGTCTCTTCAGCAAATGGTGCTGGGAAAACTGGACATCAACATGCAGAAAACAATAAACCTGGACCACTTTCTTACACCACACACAAAAATAAACTCAAATTGGATGAAAGACTTAAATGTAAGGCAGGAAGCCATCAAAATCCTAGAGGAGAAAGCAGGCGTAAACCTTTTTGACCTCGGCCACAGCAACTTCTTACTTAACACGTCTCTGGAGGCAAGGGAAAACAAAGCAAAAATAAACTATTGGGACCTCATCAAAATAGAAAGCTTCTGCCAAGTGAAGGAAACAATCAGCAAAACTAAAGACAACTGACAGAATGGGAGAAGATATTTGCA
Source organism: Cryptoprocta ferox (assembly GCA_028646485.1). NCBI lineage: Eukaryota > Metazoa > Chordata > Mammalia > Carnivora > Eupleridae > Cryptoprocta > Cryptoprocta ferox. The sequence continues at coordinate 108,089,824 of CM053576.1, read as the reverse complement.
AATGACATATCAGATAAAGGGTTACTATCCAAAAGCTAAAGAGAACTTATCAAACTCAACACCCAAAAAACAAATAATCCAGTGAAGAAAGGGGCAAAAGACATGAACAGACACTCCTCCAAAGAAGACATCCAGATGGGCAACCAACACATGAAAAAATGCTCAATGTCACTCATCATCCAGGAAATACAGATCAAAACCACATTGGGATACCACCTCATACCTGTCAGAATGGCAACAACAACAACTCAGGCAACAACAGATGTTGGCGAAGATGCAGAGAAAGAGGATCTCTTTTGCACTGCTGGTGGGAATGCAAACTGGTGCAACCACTCTGGAAAACAGTATGGACATTCCTCAAAAAACTTAAAAAAAGAACTACCCTATGACCCAGCAATTGCACTACTACGTATTTATCCAAGGGATACAGGTGTGCTGTTTTGAAGGGGCACGTGCACCCCAATGCTTATAGCAACACTATCGACAATAGCCAAAGTATGGAAAGAGCCCAAATGTCCATCAACAGATGAATGGATAAAGAACATGTGGTATAGGGGCACCTGGGTCGCTCAGTTGGTTAACCGTCCAACTTCGGCTCAGGTCATGATCTCATGGTCCATGGGTTCGAGCCCCGCATCAGGTTCTGTGCTGACAGCTCAGAGCCTGGAGCCTGTTTCAGATTCTGCGTCTCCCTCTCTCTCTGCCCCTCCCCCACTCATGCTCTGGCTCTTGTCTCTGTCTCAAAAATAAACAAAAATTAAAAAAAAAAGATGTGGTATACACACACACACACACACACACACACACACACGATGGAGTATTACTCGGCAATCAAAAAGAATGAAATCTTGCCATTCCAACCACCTGGATGGAATTAGAAGGTATTATGCTAAGAGAAATTAGTCAGAGAAAGACAAATATCATATGACTTCATTCATATGATGACTTAACATACAAAACAGATGAACATAGAGGAAGTGAAGCAAAAATAATATAAAAACAGGGAGGGGGACAAAAAATAGGAGACTTAAATATATACAACAGAGGGTTGCTGGAGGGGTTGTGGGAGGGGGGATGGGCTAAATGGGTAACAGGCTTAAGGAAGCTACTCCTGAAATCATTGTTGCACCATGTGCTAACTAACTTGGATGTAAATTATAAGAAAATAAATAAATTATAGAAAGTAAAAAAAAATGCTTCTTTATTTGCTATAGTTTTGGAGTCTTATGGACACAAGGCCTTGTTGCTTTCAGACATAGGTGTTTTAGGAGTCTGTTCCTTTAGTGGGAATATTAAATGTTGGGGTGCTAGATGTGGGGTTCCATCCCAATTGTATGGCACTCTGTTGGGGTGGGGTTTATAGTAAGGGTGTGTCTTGGCCTTTCCTACTCATTTAGATGTGGGTATTTTCTCATTTGTTGGATGTGTAGGAGCTGTTCAGCTAGTTTCCAGATCTCTATCACAGTGAACTGCACCATGTGTATCTGTTCATGTGGTGTGTGTGTGTGTGTGGAAGAAGCAAGCTCAGGGGCCTCCTATGTTGCCATCTTAATCTTAATTATGATCATCATCATAATCTGCTGACATACTATTCTTGTATTCTGTCCTCTCCTTCCTCTTTAGTTTCATCTACTTCCACTTCCTGTCACTAAATCTGCTCCAGCCACAGTAGCCTTGAACATACAAAGTATCTAGAATGCAAAGAGCTACTGGGCCATGAAAAAAACTCTGAGAAACATTTACATGTAAGGACTTGTGCCCCAGGAAATAGGCCTGCGAACCTTGGGTCTGTCTTTAGATCCTGTAACAGCCCTATGATTGAACTCCTGTACTACTCCAGGAGCAGTCCTGCCAGCCTAGGCACCCAGCAGGAAGTGTACCCTTCTGTGACCACAGACCTCAGTCACAGATGTGGCCCCCAAAGCAGCCCTGTGACTCAGTCCCAGACCCCCTCAGCTGCAGTCCAGACCAGACCTGACCCCCACCCATGGACATGCCCAGTGACATGTCAGGAGCCTCCCAAGGACCCAGAGGGAGGCATGCACTAGGTTCCTAGTCATACTTAGAAAGGCATTCTCCACTCCAAAGTTGTAATTTCCTCATGTTTTATTTGCATTTAGTTGGCTTTATTTTTAACATCAAAATCTTTGATTCACTTGGAATTTACCCTCATACACTATGAAGTATAAATCCAACTTTGCATTCTTCTAGATGGCTTTAGCTGTACCCAATACTATTTGAATAGTTGATATTTTCTTCCCATTGATATCATCTTATCATCTACTAAATTCCTGTATGTATATGGGTTTATTTACGCTATCCTGTTCTATTGGTCCATCTGCTTATTTCAAACACCATTACCATACTTTTAAAACTGCTGTTGCTTATGCTTTAAAATCTGATAAGGATAACCCTTCCTCATTGCTCTTCTGTTAGAATTTCCTGGCTGTTCTCATTTGTCTCATTTGTCACATGAACTTTTGAACAAACTTCACCACTTCACGGGGGGAAAGTACACGCATTTTTATTGGGATCATGTTAAATGTATAATTTACCCTGGGGAAAACTGTCAACTTTATGAAAGTGTTTTCTAAGACCATGCAAAAGGGTTGCATTTGTTCAAATCTTCTTTCGTACTTTTCATTGACTTTTAAAGTTTTCTTCATCTGTGTCTTGCTGAATCCGTAGGTATTTCATCTTTTTGACTGCTATTCCAAGTGAGATCTTATCTTCTAACTGGTTGATATATACAGATAATGATATAGAGAGATTGCCACTGATTTCCCTGTACTCATTCTGTACATAACTATCTTTGAATTCTCTTACTGCTTGACAAAGCTTTTCAATTGATTCTCTCACAATTTCAAAGTATACCATCACTTTATCATAGTTTTATCTTCTTTGCAGAAATGCTAAAATGCATGATGCTGATATTTGAGCTGAGATTAGTTTATTATATCAATAAAATTTCCACTATTCCAGTAATATTCCAAAATCATACTTTTACATGTGGATATCTAATTTCCCTAATACCATTTGTTGAAAGACTGATTTACCCCCATCAAATTATCTTGGCCCTTTATTCAAAAGTCAACTCTCCATAAAAGTTAGGGTTCAGTTCTGGACTCTAAATTTCATTCCATTGAATGTCATAGGTTTGTAACCTCATAATACAAACTGCCAAGTACTTTGAAACTGCAAGTGAGACCTATAATTGTGTTGTTCTTCTCAAGATTGTTTTGGCTGCTCTAGATTCCTTGCAGTTCCACATGAATTTTAGGATCAGCTTGCCAACTTCCGGGATTTTGCCAGAGATTGCATTGAATTGGCAGATCAAAGTTAAGGAGTGGCGCCATCTTAACATGCTGGATTAAGTCTTCCAATCTATGACTATAGACTATCTCTCCATTTATTTAGATCTTTCATTTCTTTCAACATTTTGTGTTTGTGGTTTTCAGTACACAAGTCTTACCCACTTGTATTTAAATTATTCCTATTTTCGGGGCGCCTGGGTGGCTCAGTCGGTTAAGCGTCCGACTTCAGCTCAGGTCATGATCTCACAGTTTGTGGGTTTGAGCCCCGTGTCAGGCTCTGTGCTGACAGCTCAGAGCCTGGAGCCTGCTTCTGATTCTGTGTCTCCCTCTCTCTGACCCTCCCCCACTCATGCTCTGTCTCTCTCTCTCTGTCTCTCAAAAATAAATAAAAAACGTTAAAAATTAAAAAAAATAAACTATTTCTATTTTCTTCCTTTTCATGCTATTATAAATTATTTTTAATTTCATTTTCAGAATGTTTTTTGTTAATGTATTGAAATGCAATTGATTTTTTTATATTGCTCTTATATCCTACAACCTTCCTGAAGTTGCTTATTATCTCTAATAGGTGTTTGGTGGATTCTTTGAGTTTTTCTATACACAAGATCATGACATTTGCAAATACAGTTTTACTTCTTCCTTTCTAGTCTAGACATCTTTTATTCCTTTTTCTTGCCTAATTGCCTGCCATAGGGTGAATATTTGAGTCACTCAAAAATTCCTATGTTGAAATCCTAACATCCAAGGTCATGGTATTAGGTGGAACCTTTGAGAGATAAATAGGTCATGAGGATGGAGGATTTATATTAGTGCCTCTATAAAAGAGGTCTGGGATAGGCCCTTGCCCCTTCTGCAGTGCGAGAACACAGGAAAAAAAAAAAACTGTCTACCAGGAACTGACCCCTTACCAGACACCAGACTGCTGGCACCTTGATCTTGCTTCCTTACCAACGAGAAATAAATCTGTTGTTTACAAACCACCTAGTCTATAGTATTCTGTAATTGTAGCCTGAATGGACTAAGACATTGCCCCTAGGAAGAATCTCAAGTGGACTACTGAATTGTCTTGTCCCTTATCTTATGGGGGAAAACACTCAACCTTCACCATTAAGTAAATCAGCTGTAGGTTCCCATAGATGCTCTTTATCAGGTTGAGGGGCTTCCCTTCTGTTTACAGTTTAAGTATTTTTATCCTGAGAGGAACCTGACTTTATCAAATGCTTTTCTCCATCTATTGAAACAACCATGTAATTTTAAAATACGGTATATTACATTAATTAATTTTGAAATATTAAACCACCCTTGCATTCGTGGGATAATGATATTTGGTATGTATAACTCTTTGATAGGTTGATAAAATTTGCCAGTATTTTGCTGAAAATGATTTTTGCAGCTACAGTGATAAGAGATTGGCCTATAGTTTTTATTCTTCTGATGTGTTTGATTTTGTTATCAGGGTAAAATTGGCTTCAGATGACGGGTTGAGAAGTAATCCCTCCTCTTCTACTTTATGGAACTTTATGAAGTGAATTCTAGCTTGTTCGATATTAATACTAGAACCCTCATTTTGCTTATATTTGAGTCACCTGGTATACTTTTGCCCATTCATTTATTTCCAACCATTTCGAAACATTTTATTTTAGAAGTTTGTCTTCTAAGAATATACTTGGGTATTGTTTTGTGATCCCAAATAATCATGTTTTGCTAATGGTTAAGCAAAGTTTTACAGCTGTTTTGAACAAGTTGCTTTTCAATTCAATCGTGAGCATTCTCACTGGGCATAACATTTTCCATGTAATGATGAATGGCGCATAATTTGGGGAAAGAGGACAGGGGTGGGCTCTTAATTATTCACACATGTCTTTCAGCCATTAACCTAATCATATGACATAAATATGAAGGTAAACCCACTAAAAACTGGGGCTGAGGAAACAGAGTTGAACGAGCTCTTGAGCTAGGTACAAACAAACAGGTGAAAAGGAGGAGTGGGACATTTATATTTGTGTTAATCTTCCTATGTGTCAGATGCCTCATCTCGCTGACTCATTTAATGTTCCTAACAATTTTCCCAAGTAGTTATTTTCATCCCTTTTTTTTTCTCCAGATGAGAAAACTAAGGTTCGTATAGTTTTCTGACACTCAAAGTGTGATTGTCAACATCCGCACCATCTGGGAGCTCGTTAGAAATGCAGAACTTCAGGCTTCACGCTAGACCTACAGAAGCAGAATCTGCCTTTGAACAGAAACCTCAGGTGATTTGTAAGCACATTCAATTTTAAGAGTCACTAGTGATTCTCCCGAAGCCAAAGTGTATAAATAGCAGAACCTACTCCAAAGCCTGAGCTCCTTGCAGCAGAGTCAAATCAGCTAGAGCTGGATGGAGGGGTTCGTGTTGTAATATCAGACATCAATGTTGTCATCTATTGAAGAGGTAATTACCACTATAAAAACGGATTCTATATCTCAGAATAAATAAGATACTTTGAACACCTAGAACAACAAATAAATTCGCTGGTAATAAAAGTTTGTCATTTTGAACACTGTTTGAAGTTGAAATGCTACCTTAAGCCCCAAATCCTTTGGTATGCAAGATTCATATGGGCTGCAATGAAATTGAAGCTTATTTCTGAGTGATGCTAACAGCTCTGTACACAGTGTAGGTCCATACATGCTGCTGTATCCAGTCAGTAAAATAATCCTAGTGTACCAATCACGTAACGTAAAGGTGGATAACAAAGGAAAGTCTTCCGTGGAATGCTACAGTAACTCTTCTACACCTAGGCCTAAGCCTTTAAATGTGTATGACAGTTAAATAAATTCAATTCACACCAAGTTCTGAATCAAAGTTAAATTCTTACAGAAATCCCAAACTGTCCTTCTTTTTACCCTGTTTCTCCTTGTTGACTTTGTTTTTCAATTTTAGAGGAAATATTGTTCATGTTTGTTTTTGTTCTGCTCAGAAAAAAATGCTGATGTACTTTTGATCTAGCTCTGGTGCTCTGAGATAGGCCAGCTTGTTCTGCTCTGAGGGCTTGACGGAGCCTTTTAAAGAGTAAAAAACCATAATATAGTTCAGGATCGTAACTGTTCCCAATGAGACCTTCTAAAACCTGAGAGGACTGGATCATCCACCTCAGAGAACATTGCATACTGTACTTTGCTCGCTTCCTTTGGAATTTTAGAGCAGAGAACCATTTCAGAATAAGGTTTATAGATAATTAATACAACTCTGCTTGTGGAGTTGTAAAAACTAGCCTCAATTTGTGGTTAATTCTCTCAGTAAAATGTTGCTGTTTTTAGAGCACCAGTTTTATGAGAACACATTGTACTCAGGGATGCTATGGGGGTTCTCTGCATATTTTCCCAGCTGGAAAACTCTCTCTAATGATATCCCAGGGATGAGACAGAGAAGGAGATCACATCTTGGGATTCAAGCTAGTAGTTGCCCCAGGCCAGGGCGGTGGTATGGAGAGTGGGGTGAAAAAGCAGCTAAACAGGACTGAGAGACAAACTGCCTCACAGCTCCAAAATAAAACATGTCCAGGTACTGATATTACTGTCACTGACTGTGTTGCTTTGCACAAGTCCTCATATCTGTTTGAGCCTCAATTTTCTCATCCGTAAAATGGGACCAACCACATGTATCTTGCAGGATTGTTGTGAGAATTAAGTAAGTTAATGAATATAAAGCGTGTGGCATGTAACAAATGGGAATTATTATTGTAAGCCAATTTAAGTCTCTCCTGGAAAAGAGAACCTGAGGTTTAAAAACAAAATAGAAACTGGAAGCCAGAAAAGAAGTACCTCCTCTTTGGAATAGGATTTCTTTCCATCAGTGCTGAAACCATCAACCACCCCTCCCCATGAGAGAGTGTAGGACATCTAAAAAGGTAAAGGAGAAACCTGGCTGTTGTGGAGAGGAAGCCTTCCTGAATCAAGGCTGTGCTCTCTCTCTGGGACAGCTCAGATGAATTTGGGAATCCCAGCTCTGAGCTCCGCACACAGTTTGCCACCTCACCTCCTTTTCTCTCAGCTTCAAGGACTCTGTCTTGACCAAAGACATAAGGCAGTACGAAAAAAGCCAGACATGTCACTTTACTAGCTTACCTAACCCAAACCTGCACATCAAAAGGAGAGGATCTTCCTCATTCACACTCCGACAAGGTACAGAAGCAGAAACACCAAAGAAGGGGAGACTGGAATTGGTTTACACACTGCAGCAAACGATCTGCCTGCACCCTAAACTGTCAGCCTCCGTTAATCCCTGAGAAAAAGGGGAAGGAACTAAATGATCATTTTAGGATAATCTGGGCCAGGCACTCTCTCATAAATTCCCCTCTCTCACTCCCCACATCTCTGTTGGTAAGGTAGATATTATGGTGCCTCTTATGTAAGAGCAGAAGCTCAGAGAGACTGGCAATCTGTCCCAAAGTCACACAGCTCATCAGTCAGAACAGAGATCTGTCTGACATCTAACAAACTGGTCGCTAATGAATGCTGTTATCTGGTATATAAAGTGTCTTTATTTTTGTGAATTTGGGTTTGTTTCTTTGTTTTGGTCATTTGGTTGGTTTTTTTTTTTTTTTGGTTCTGCTTTTCCTCTGAACACTGTTAACTTAAGCCACAGGTAAGAAACCCAATCCACTTCTAAAGGCTTTGAATAAGATACTTCAGTTGAAGTTAATATTAAATCTTCCCTGGAAAATCTTTAGATTTCATCATTTATTATTGTAGGAAATCTAAAGAATATAAGAAAGTAGAAATTCTAACCCTGGTGGGGTCTTTTCCACCGTGGCTGTTATTTCTCTGAAATAACTGACTAAATTCTTGTTGACACATTCATATAATACAAATCCAAGAACAGAGCAGTCTTTATAGAAATTATTATCAGGATTTCTCAGGCAGGAGCAGCACAAAAAGCTGAAAAGCATCGCAAAAGAACTGCAGCCAGGACATCCATTTAAAGATCTATGTTTTTATATAATTTACTTTATTTTCTATCTTTGTTCTATGACATTAAAAATGTTTCACCCACTTTATGCCAAACAGCAGGGATAAATTACTATACCTCTTTGAAGGCACTCAGCATTTTCATGTGGTCTGACTTTTAAAAACAAAATGCTTGGGGGCACCTGGCTGGCTCAGTAGAGCATGCAACTCTTGATCTCAGGTTCATAAGTTTGAGCCCTGTGTTGGGTATAGAGATTTTTTTTTTAATGTTTATTTATTTTGAGAGAGAGAGAGAGCAAGCAAGTAAGCACAGAAGCAGGGGAGGAACAGAGAGACAGAGAATCCCAAGCAGGCTATGCGCTGTCAGCACAGAGCTCAATGTGGGGCTCAAATTCACGAACTGCAATATCATGACCTCAGCCAAAATCAAGAGTCAGATGCTTGATTTGACTCACCCAGGCGCCCCAGGTATAGAGTTCTTAGAAAAGAAAAGAAAAGAAGGAAGGAAAGAAAGAATGAGAAAGAAAGAAAGAAAGAAAGAAAGAAAGAAAGAAAGAAAGAAAGAAAGAAAGAAAGAAAGAAAGAAAAAAGAAACGAAAAGAAAGAAAGAAAGAAAAAAAGAAAAAAGGAAGGAAGGAAGGAAGGAAGGAAGGAAGGAAAATAAAAACAGAACATGTTGGGGCCATGCAAACATTGTTTGCTTTGTTGAGCTAGCTAAAGGATTACATGTGAAATGACTCCCATTTTCTAAGAACACCGGTTTTACTGAGGTTTTGTTTTGTGGATTTTTATTCATTTTTTAAAACATTTATTCATTTTTCAGAGAGAGAAAGAGACAGAGTACAAGCGGGGGTGGAGCAGAGAGAGACTAAGACACAGAATCTGAAGCAGGCTCCAGGCTCTGAGCTTTCAGCACAGAGCCTGATGCAGGCTCGAACTCACAAACCATGAGATCATGACCTGAGCCAAAGACAGCTGCTTAACCAACTGAGCAACCCAGGGGCCTTGTGGGTTGTTGTTTTTTTTTTTAAACATACTACGTCACCAGAAACAATAGGATATTAACCAGCATAGTCCCTGTGGTTGCTTGGTTTGTTCTTTATCCCACTGGAGATGTTCCTGAGCCCTAGAAAGGCAAACCAATATTCACAGAAATAGACAGTAGTAAGCAAAAAGGAGGTAGTTCACCCATTCCCTTTTACTAATTATTCTCCTGCATGCCCACCATTCTTCTGATCATACTGGTTTCTCTGATTCTTCACTATCCCCTTCAAACATGCCTCGAGTGTTTCTTAAGTTTCTTTTCTCAATAACCCATTCCTTCATGCAACCAGCCTTTCCAGTATCTTCAACTAACAACTTCACATAAATAGTATTTAACTGTCTCAAATCTTTATGGAGGACAGATGAAGGAGGAAGGAGAGACGAAAAGAAAAAGGGTAAGGGAGGGAGAGACAATTTATTCCTCAAATCTTTTCCCCCACCTTCTCCCCAGAGTTACAGACCCCCTTTTCCAACCCTAAACTGGACATGCCTACCTGAATTATCCACCCACACCTCAAATAAATGCATGTTAGAATGACCTTTTAAAAAAATAGTTGTATTGAGGTGTAATTGAGATAAAATAAGCTGCACGTGTTTTAAGTGTGCAATTTGTTAAATTCTGACATATGTTTATACTTGTGAAACCATCAGTGCAATCAAGATAGTAAACAATGGATTATGGCCCCAAATTTCTTCAGGTCCCTTTGTAATCCCTTCCTTTCCCACTTTTCTGTGCTCCTCCACCCTACACACCTCCTCACCTCGCCAAACAAACTGATCTGCTGTCACTATAGGTTTGTCTGCATTTTCTAGAGTTTTATAGGAATGGGACAATATGGTATATACTCTTTTTAGATTAGCTTTTTTCACTTGGCATAATTAGGGAGTCATACTGGTTGACTGTATCCACATTCCTTTTTATTGCTGCTACAATGGCACTATATAAATATGCTACCATGTGTTTATCCATTTACCTATTGATGGAAATTTGGGTTATCATTTAGGGGCTATCAATAAAGCTGTTATAAACATTTCTATGCAAATCTTTATATGGACCTATTTCCTTTTTTAAATTTTATTTGAGCGAGAGCGAGAGAGAAACCCAGTCTCATGAACCCTGAGATCATGACCTGAGCTGAAATTGAGAGTCAGATGCTCAATTAACTAAGCCACTCAGGTGTTTGTCCTTTTCTCTTGGGTAAATAAAAATCTTGGAGTGGAATGGTTGGGTTATGTAGTAGATGTATGTTTAACTTTTTTTTTTTTTTTTTTTTTTTTTTTTTTGCTGCTTGTCTTTATCTGAAAAATCTTCATAGAAATTGTGGTTTGGCTTATTAGCTCTCAGCAGCCTGCTACTGAACTCTAAGGAAGCTTGCCTTCTTCTGAGCTACCTGATCTTTCCTTAGGCAAGAGACATTTTGGGATGATTCCACCTCTTATTTTTAACTTCTTTCTTAGGCTTCTTCTCATAGACTGGATTCTCTCATATAGCAGCATGAGCTTTCTTATACATGTCCTCCATCATGTCTGGAGTAACAATGTTCTTTGCGTATTGAGAGAACTTATAAGCATCTTCATCTTCTGCCATTAGGTACCACATATAATCTGCAATGTTTTGACCCATGATGTGCTTCCAATGAACTTCTGCAATGAATTCCTTGCTTTCTGATCATAACCAGGAAATTGTTTGGTACTGTGAGGAATAGACAAGCCTCCATCCACAGCTCCCTTGAGGACCCCCAAAACTTAATCTCTAGTAGTATTTCTGGCAAGCCCTGCATCCAAATAGCAGGTGAAGGCACCAGGTTGATCATCAGTGCTTTCCACATTGTATTCATCTCCAGTCACTTCCACTTGGTCTTTGTAGATCGTATCCAGGCCAAACCTATTGAGAAGCCTGCGGGCCAGCAGCAGGCCAGTACAATATGCTGCAGCATAATTTGTCAGGCCAACCTTTACATCATACTTTGGGAGTTCATGGGCATAAACTGCACAAACTATCATGTCTCCTTCGATATAGGCATAAGCAATCTGACAAATGATATCTCTGTTGGTTACACGAACTATCATCCTGTATTTAAGTGTGTTGTATTTATTACTATCCTGAATTACCAACTGTTTCTGGGCATAGTAATCAGTTTTATCCTCTTGTTTTCTTCTCCATTTCACTTGGTATGTCTCGAAGTAAGCCTTATTCTTGATAACAAACCCCATCCTGTGGAAAGAGACCAGTGTCCACTGTTCACCACAGACCAGCAGGCTCAGCTGTATATTTAACATTTTTAAGTAACTACCCAACTGTTTTCCAAAGTGTTCATACCATATTATATTCCCACCAGTAGTATGTGAGAGTTCTAGTTTCTCCATATCCTCTCCAACACCTGGTGTGGTCAGTCTTTTTAGTCATTCTGATAGTTATGTAACGATATTGCATAGTTTTGAATTTGCATTTCCCCAATAAGTAAAAACATTAGCCATATTTTTTATTAGGGAAAAGCACGAATGCAGCCCCCCACTACCACAAATTATGCACTCGAGTTTCCCACATTTGGGGAAATTGCAGGGGTCAGCACATGCAGAGTGCAATAGATGAACCTCGCCCTGAGAAAACCACCTTTGTGACCATGGTATTTCCCCTGCCAGGTAAGTATTGTATTAGCCATATTATCATGTAATTATTTGCCATCTATAGATCTTGTTTGGTGAAGTCTATTCAAATCTCTTGTCCATTTTTATTGGATTTTCTTATTACTGAATTTTGAGTGTTCTTTATATATTCTGGAATCAAGTCCTTTATCAAATATATGCTTCCCAAAGATTTCCTCCCAGTCTGTGCCTTGTCTTTTCATTCTCTCCTAACAGTGTCTTCTGAAGAGCAGAAGTTTTAGATTTTGAAGAAGTCTAATATATCAATTTGTCCTTTTATTCACTGTGATTTTGGTATGTTTTCTAAGAAGTATTGTCTAATTCAATTCACAAAGACTTTCTACCATGTTTTCTTCTAGAAACATAGTAGATTTTAGGTTTTACATTTAGGCATATGATCCATTTTGAATTAGTTTTTATAAATGGTGCAAGGTATGGACCCAAGTTGTTATTATTTTTTTAATATAGATATCCGTGTGTGCCTGGCTGGCTCAGTTCATTGACCATGTCACTTTCGATCTCAGGGTTGTGGTTGTTCAAGCTCCATGTTGAGTGTAGAAATTAGTTTTTAAAAATCTTTAAAAAAATAATAGATATCCAATTATGCCCACGCTATTTGTTGAAAAGGCTATATCCTTTCCCCATTGCATTGCCTTTGCTCTGATGTAAAAAAAAAAAAAAAAAAAATCAATTGTCTGTAATGTGTGGGTCTATTTCAGAACTCTCTATTCTGTTCCTTTGATGTAACTGTCTATTTCCATCCCAATACCACATGGTTTTGGGTACTATAGCTTAATAATAATGTTTAAAATCAAGTATTGTACCCCTCTAACTTTCTTACTATTTTAAGGTTGTTTTAACCCATATGAATGTTAGAATCAGCTTGCCAATTTTGACCCAAAATAGTCTGAGATTTTGATTGGTATTGTACTGAATGTATAGATCAGTTTGTAAAGAACTGACATCTTAACAATACTGAGCCTTTCAGGCCATGTACAATGTATATCCCTCCACTTATTGACATTTTCTTTACTTCTGTCAGCAATATTTAATAATTTCCAGTGTACAGGTCTTTCCCACATTTGGTCAGATTTATCCCTAAATAATCATTTTTTATGCTATTATAAATGGTACTTTAATTTCAATCTCCAATTATTTGTTGCTTCGTATATGGAAATACAATTTCCTGTTATGAAGATTCAAGGTATCTTAAATATCCAATATACATTAAAATTATAAAAATTCTGGCATGTAGCAAGGGATATGTGTTTTACAAGCATCAACAAGAATGATATGTGTGTGGTAGGTGTGAAGGAGAGTTAATGGTCAAAAATGAAAGATAATTGAGAGTTCTAACTGAGATGACTGTAGTGGTAATCTTATTAACCAAAATGGTAACAACAAGTGGGTAAATTCACTTAATAATGACGTTTCTGGACATGGTTTGGCAATGTCTTTTTTGAAATCAAGACAGAAAAATCTAGCAAGTAGTTGGAAACTAGACGGTGTTCCTTTGGTGCTTTTGGGCTCCAACGAAGGCAATTACATAATCTTAACCTTCTCTGCTCAACTTCCCAGAGTTATAAGATGCTAATGTAAACTGCAGATCTTCAAGGTGAGGAAGTGGGAAGTGCCCATCACTTACCAAATTTAATTCATCATGAAACCCTTATTGGTGAGGAGAAACAAAGCTAGTGCTCAGAGATTCTCTTTAGAAAACAACACTCTAAATGACAGAGAATTATGGTATTATATCATGTATCAGCTGCGTGAAAACCTCTAACTCTTGCACTTGCTCAACTCATCCTGTCTTCCAAACTTTAAGCAAATTAGCTCAAACCTTCATTCCACATATATTGGGAAACCTGGTATCCTTTCTAATATGTCTGGGTGCCTGGTGAGGGCTACATTTTTTTTAATGTTTATTTTTGAGAGACAGAGACACAGACAGAGCACGAGTGGGGGAGGGGCAGAGAGAGAGGGAGACACAGAATCTGAAGCAGGTTCCAGACTGAGCTGTCAGCACAGAGTCCGATGTTGGGCCTGAACCCACAGACCACGAGATCATAACCTGAGCCGAAGTCAGAAGCTCAACTGACTACACCACCCAGGTGTGGGGGGCTACATTTCAACCAAGTTCCTACTTCCACTAAATTCTTGATATCTATTCTGAATTTCACTTTTTTCCTTATATCAAGCTGATGGACCCTTCTTAATCCCCTTTCTTCCTGGAACACTACTGACTCAAGGCTGAGGGTATGGTACAGGAAAGAGGAGTTAAACCCTGTATGACACAGTCAACAAAAAATTGAGAATTAGACATCCCTGTTAATTTAAAATGTTCTTCACTATCCCTGCTTCCGGTGAGTAAATATGCCTGCAATTCAGACATGGAGAAACAATTCCCTAAACCTTGAGCTTACCATAATAGCACAGTTTTCACATTAGTACACACCTGACCTATTTTTAAATCAACCAATCCTATCTTCAAAAGATTAATCAAATTCAACAGATATTTTTATGTTAATAGAAGTAGTATAACAGCACTTCAGTTCTTACTGTGTCAGGAATACTCTAAGCACCTTACATGGTGGCAGAAAGCCTTTTTCAGATCCTGTGTCTGTCTCTCTCTCTGCTCCTCCCTAACTCATGTGCGCACATACCCGCACTCTTTATCTCTCTTCAAAATAAACAAACATTTTTTAAAAGGCAAAGGCTGGCTGGCTGAATAAAAAAATAAAAAGTTTTTAAAATTAAAAAAAGCAAACAAACAAGACCTAACTATGTGCTGCTTACAAGAGACTCACTTCAGCTTTAAGGACACACATAGGTTCAAAGTCAAGAGATGGAAAAAGATATTTCATGCAAGTGGAAACCAAAAGAAAGCAGAAATAGCTATATTTATATCTGACAAAATAGATTTTAAGCCAAAAATGGTAACAAGAGACAAATAAGGTATGATAAAAGGGATAACTCATCTAGAATATGTAACAATTGTAAATATATGCACCCAATGTCAGAACACTTAAATACATTAAGCAAATACTTAAGGGATGAGAAAGAAAACAATAATAATAGAAGACTTCAATAATCCACTTTCAGCAATGTATAGATCATCCAGACAGGAAAACCAACAAGAAAATGGACATGAGCCATACTTTAGACCAAATGAACCTGACAAACATACCCAGATATTCCATCCAACAGCAAAAGAATACCTATTCTCCATCAGTGCATGTGGAATATTCTCCAGAATGGATTATATGATAGGCCACAAAACAAATCTAAGCAAATTTAAGATTTAAATCATATCAAGCATCTATTCCAACCACAATGGTATGAAACTAGAAATCAGCAACAGGAGGAAAGCTAGAAAATTTACAAACATACAGAAACTAAACAATATGCTCCTGAAAAAACAATGGGTCAAAGAAGAAATAAAAAAGTAAATCAAAATATCTTCAAACAAATGAAAATGGAACTACAACATAAGAAAACTATGGAATCCTGCAAAAGCAGTTCTTAGAAGTTTATAGTGATAAATGCATATATTAAGAAAAAGAAATATTCTACATAAACAATCTAACTTTATATTTCAAGGGACTAGAACTAAAAATAAGCCCAAAGTTAGGAGAAGGAAGTAAATCACAAAGATCAAACCAGAAATAGAGACCAGAAAAACAATAGAAAAGATCAACTAAAAACTGTTTTTAAAATACAAACAAAATTGACAACCGATACCACAGAAATACATATGATAGTAGAGGACTACTATGAACAATAATATGCCCAAAAATGGGATAACCTAGAAGAAATGGATAAATTCCTAAAAATATACAACCTACCAAGACTGAATCATGAAGAAATAGAAAATCCAAACAGACTAAGATGAGCAAGGTAGATGAACGGGTAAGAAAAAACTTTCCACCAGAGAAAAGCCTAAGAGCTGATGATTTCACTGGTGAATCTACCAAACACTTAAAGAAGAATTAATGACAATTCTCCCGTAACACTTTTAAAAAATTGAAACAGAGAGAGCAGTCCCAAATTCATTTTATGAGGCCAGCATTACCCTTAAAGCCAGAAGAAGACACTTAAAAAAAAAAGAAGACTACAGGCCAATAAGACTGATCAACACAGATGGAAAAATCCTGAACAACATACTAGGAAACTAAATTCCACAGCACTCTAAAAGGACCATACCCTATAATCAAGCTTCTGTATTGTAAAAGAAATAATAAAATGAAAAAGCAATCTATAAAATGAAAGTTCTACAAACCACATATCAGATAAGGGTTTAATATCCAGAACTTATATAACTCAGTAACAAAAAACAGTCCAATTACGAAATGGGCAGAGGAACTGAATAGACATTCTCCAAAGAAAACATACAAATGGCCAATGGATATATGAAAAGATACTCGGTATCACTAATCATCAGGGAAATGCACATCAAAATCACAATGAGCAATCACCTCACATCTGTTAGAATGGAGATCATCATAAAGACAAGAAATAATAAGTGTTGGCAAGGATGTGGAGTAAAGAGAACATCAGTGTACTGCTGATGGGAATGTTAATGGGGGCAATCACTAGAGAAACAGTAGGAAGTTCCTCAGGAAATTAAAAAACAGAACTGCTGTATGACTCAGCAATCACACTTCTGGGTATATATCAAAAGGGGGAAAAACAGGATATTGAAAAGATATCTGCACTCCATGTTTACTGTCGTGTTATTCAAAACAGCCAAGATATAGAAACAACCTAAGTGTCCATTTATGGATGAATGGACTTTTTAAAAATGTGATTACACACACACACACACATACACGTCAGCATAAAAAGGAAGGAAATGCTGTCATTTGCTACAACATGGATGGGCCTTGAGTGCATTAAACTAAATAAGACAGAGAAAGGCAAACACTATAAGGTATCACTTATATGTGAAATGTAAAGAAACCAAACTTGTAGAAACAGAATAGACTGGTGGTTGACAGTGGCTGTGGGGTAGGGGAATTGGGGATATATTGGTCAAAGAATACAAATTGGCAGTTAGAAGAGGAGTAAGTTCTAGAGATCTAACACACAGTATTGTGATTATAATCAACAACACTGTACTGTATTCTCCAAAGTTGCTAAGAAACTACGGCTTAAAGTCTGGAATCGTGATGCCTCCAGCTTTGGTTTTCTTTTTCAACATTACTTTGGCTATTCAGGGTCTTTTTTGACTCCACACAAATTTTAGGATTGTTTGTTTTAGCTCTGTGAAGAATGTTGGTGTTATTTTGATTGGGATTGCACTGAATGCATAGATTGCTTTGGGTAGTATTGACATTTTAACAATATTTGTTCTTCCAATGCATGAGCATGGAATGTTTTCCCATTTCTTTGTGTCTCTTCAAATTCTTTCATATGTTTTCTATAGTTTTCAGCATATAGATCTTTTACCAAAGCTGTAATCATCAAGACAGTATGGTATTAGCACAAAAACAGCACATAGATCAATGGAATAGAATAAAGAACCCAGAAATGGACCCACAAATATATGGCCAACTAATCTTCAACAAAGCAGGAAAGGGTATCCAGTGAAAAAAGACAGTCTCTTCAGTAAACGGTGCTGGGAGAACTAGACAGTAACATGCAGAAGAATGAACCTGGACCACTTTCTTACATCATATGAAATAAATTCAAAATGGATGAAAGACCTAAACGTGAGAGAGGGGAAACCATTAAAATCCTATAGGAGAAAATGGGCAAAAACCTCTTTGACCTAGGCTGCAGCAACTTCTTACTTGACATGTAAGGCAAGGAAAATACAAAACAAGGGAGGCAAGGAAAAACAAAAATGAACTATTGGGACTTCACCAGGATAAAAAGCTTCTGCACAGTGAAAGCAACAACAAAACTAAAAGGCAACCGATAGAATGGGAGAAGATACTTGCAAATGATGTATCAGAAAACGGCTTAGTATCCAAAATCTGTAAAGAACTTATCAAATTCAACATCCAAAAAACAAATAATCCAGTGAAGAAATGGGCAAGACAGCAACAGACACTTTTCCAAAGAAGACATCCAGATGGCTAACAGACACATGAAAAAATACTCAACATCACTCATCATCAGGGGAATGCAAATCAAAACCATGAGATACTACCTGAAACCTGTCAGAATGGCTAAAATCATTAACTCAGGAAACAACAGATGTTGGTGAGGGTCCAGAGAAAGGGGACTATTGGTGAGAATGCAAACTGGTGCAGCCACTCTGGAAAACAGTATGGAGGTTCCTCAAAAAATTAATAAGAGAACTACCCTACAACCCATAAACTACACTACTATTTATCCAAAGGATACAAAAATGCTGATTCAAAGGGGCACATGCACCCCAATGTTTATAGCAGCACTATCAACAATAGCCAAATTAAGGGAAGAGCTCAAATGTCCATTGACTGATGTATGCATAAAGAAGATGTTTGCATATATATATGTATATATATATACACACATCATATATGATATCTATCTATCTATCTATCTATCTATATCTATCTACACACACACACACAGTGGAACACTACTTGGTGATGAAAAAGAAATTTTGCCATTTGCAGCTACATGGACAAAACTAGAGGATATCATGCTAAGCGAAATCAGTCAGAGAAAGATATCATATGATTTCACTCATATGTGGAATTTGAGAAACATAATAGGGGAAGGGAAGGAAAAATAAGATAAAAAGAGAGAGAGGCAAACCACAGAGTTTCTTAAATACTGAGAACAAACTAAGGGTTTCTGGAAGGGTGGTGGGTGGGGGAATGGGTTAAATGGGTGATGGGCATTAAGGAAGGGAACCTTTTGGAATGAGCATTGTCATATGTAAGAGATGAATCACTGGGTTCTACTCCTGAAGCCAAGACTACACTGTATGTTAACGAACTTGAATTAAAAAAAAAAAAGTTGCTAAGAGACCAGATCTTAAATGTTCCACATACATACACACACACACACACACACACACACACACACACACACAAGAAAAAAAAAGACAAGGAAATTATAATTATGTGACATGCTGGAGATGTTAGCTAAGACTATGGTGGTAATCATATTGCAGTATACAAATGTATCAAGTCATCACACTGTACACCTTAAACTTACACGATGTTGTATGTCAATTATATCTCAATTAAAAAAATGAAGTCTGGGTCAATTCTTCCCCCATCTCTACTTGTGTTTCTTACTGTTTGCTAAACACATAGAATAATAATGCCTTACATTTCAGTAAGTCTGTTTTAAATACATTTATTTTTCAGAATCATTCTGATGTCCCTGTGTAGTAGCTAAAACAGTTATCATTATACATACATATGGCTAAGAAGTAGTAAAGGTATGATTCAATCATAAGTTCCTTGGGGACTCCAAGACTTAAAGCCTATACATGATAAAAATGCTAGCATATTAGACAAAGAAGAGCTTGTTCTTAATTTCTGATACACTGAGTTTACCGAGATAGCAGGAGTCCAATGAGGTAGGCAGCTCTTATTTTCAACAGTTTGCCAGTTTGACAAATAATTGATGCATAGTAGCCTAAGCCAGAACATTGTTATACCCTTCTTCTGCCATTTTAGGATTCTGAATTTCCCAAATCTGCTTAAGTACCTTTCTATTCCAAGCCAGTTCAACCTGGACACCCTCTAAATAAAATCAGAATATGCATTTTGTGTACATGACTATTTGCAGCTCAATGCTGACACCTAGCGTATTGACTGATTTTCTTTCATTCTTCCTATTTTCTTCTGTCCCTTCTTCCCTCCCTCCCTCCTTTTCTTCTTCTGCCCCTCCCTCATTCCTTCTTTCCTTCCTTCCCTTTAAAAATGGCGGTTAGGATATAGGATAACAATAGCAAACATTTACTGAGAACTTACTACACATTAAGCATTGCACTAAGCACTTTAAACATATTTCTCTTCATGAACTATGAACAATTCTTTATCATCATTCCTATTTCACACAAAAAGGGGAAAGAGGCTTAAAAAGTTAAACCAAATTTTATTCCTGAATAAATTAGGATTCAAATGCAGATCTGTCGGACTCTGGAGCTGCAGCACTCAATCACAGTTTTTAAAGGAATCAGGTAGGATTGCTTTTATTAGATGGCTAAATTAGTTTCTATGTATTCACTTGGAGTACATGTTTACACAGACTGTATTCAGTACTATTCATAAGTTACTGTAGAAAACACAACAATACCTGAGGTCCGCAACTTTGAGCCAGCCCTCCTCTTGATGTAATGTCTCTTTCTAGGGCAGGATGTCAGCCCTAGAGTTTTCCTCATCCTCTACCCTCTCATTCTCCCTCCGAGGGCAGAGAAGACTCTCATGGAGCCTTCTGGGCAGGTTCTGGTTACCTCTGAGTGTTTCAAGGGCAACTACTCTTCTGTGAGTAGTATACATTATAGTGTAATTTTTTGTGGGGTAAGCCTATCTTTCCTTATCTTGTTTCTTCTAGGCTAAGTGCTTCAAGAAGCAAGAGAGGGCATGTGCCTTTCTCATTTGTTGAAAGCAAAAAACTCAGCACATAGAGACTACTCAATAATGCGCTGAATACATTAATGAAAGACTAAGAATCTGTTATTTTTTTTCTAATGTTATTTTCCTTATACCTTTTATTAAGAATATGCAGGTATTTGAGTTCAACGGCTTAGCAGCTGGTGCTTAGATTATGGTTGTCAGCGAACTGTTCAGCCTCTTTGAGAAAACATGGTTCCCAGGTCCTGACAGTGTCCCACATTGTCTCTGTCCAAATGGGTGGAAGTTTTACTTCTCTTTCTCTTCTCCTTCCTTCACAGTTGAATGTCCCAAATCTGATATGAAGATACATCAACTGTTTTAACCCAGTGGGAATAAAATTGTTAGGGGGGGTGAGTAATGAGCTCAGTATCATGCTTTTCAATTAGTTTGATCAAGCACAACTTGGCTGCTCCCAAGGCTTCCCTTTTAACTTTCTTAGATCAGCCTGTAATTTAACTTTCCAACAGAACCTAATTAAACTGTACAGAACCAGTCAACTTACTTTTAGACCAGTCTGCTAGACTAGTTTTTACTCCCCACTTCCAGTGTCTAGTAAACCACAAATTCTTAATGAGAACTTTTATTAGAGGAAATAATAACTAACACTGATCAAATACTTGGCATATGCAAGTTGGTTACTTAACACAGCATGTTATCTCATTTCATAACACTAAAAGAAAACTTACTGTTTCCATTTTGCAAATTATGAAAGACTCAGAGAAAATAAGTAATTCACCAAAGGTGAGAAGCAAGTGTCTTTCCTAAGTTATCAGTTTAAAACTGTTCTCTAAACATCTACATGAAACTGGTAGTCTTACCCTGCTAGACTCTACTCAAAAATATCCTCTATTCTGAATGCAGTATCCTGCGACCCCATTTCTGGGAAGCTATGTAATAAATTAAAATTAAAATCTATGTGACTAACCATTGTTGTTTTCTGCCTTTGTATCAGCAACTTGGTCCATTATAAGAAAATAATTTTTGTCTCAAAATAGCTGATATTAAAGATTTCTATAATCTGACAGAGTGACATTAATTTTATCACACTCTCCCAGCTGCATAGATTTTGTTATCACTTCAGTAGTTCTCAAACTTCAATGTACAAATTCACATGGAAAGATGGCTATGAGTTGAGATTCTTAGGCCATCCTCAAGGGAATTTTAATTCAGTGGCTTTGGTATGGAGCCTAGGAACATATAGGTTTAATTAAAACTCAAGGTATTTCTGATCCAAGTGGTTCTTGAACCACATTTTAGAAATTTTACTATGAAGTAAAAAAATTCAAGTGAATGTTTGAAAAATATTCTGTCCTAGTTTTCAGCAATTATGATGTGTCTTGTAGCCTCCTCATGCTTCGTCTTTGTTCATTTTGTTTCTTGCATCTGTGCATTTCCAGTTTTTATGAAACTTGGAAAATTTTTGAATAGTATTTCTTCAAATACTTTTTCTGTCCCTTTCCCCTCCCCCCTTTTCTGAGACTCCAATTACATTCATGTTAAACTGTTTACTATTATCCCATGGATCACTGATGCAATTTATTCCCTTTACCCGCCTCTTCTGTTTTTGTTCCATTCTAGATAGTAGACTTTAAATTAATTTAGTGCCTAATCTCATGCTAATCCCATTTAATGGGTTTTTTATCCAGATACTTTTTCATTTCAAAAAGTTCGTTTGGTTTTTTTTTTAATCCCCCACTTCACTCATAGTGCCGTTTTCTTGTGCCTTCTTGTCCACATGGAACACGGAGTATTAATGTCCCGCTACTTCTATCACCTCTGGCATTTCTGGGTCTCTTATTGATTCCATTCCCCCCCCTCCCCGGTTGTGGGTCATGTTTTTCTGTCCCTTTGTGTACCTCATATCTTTTTACTAGATGCTGGACATTCTGAATCTTGCATGCTGAATACTGGATTTTTGTTAAATTCCTTTAAATGTGGTTGGATTTTATTCTGGTAATGGTTACTCGGGGTCAGCTGGATTCTTTCAGTCTTGTTCTCAAGCTTTTTATTAAGGACAGAGCAGAACCCTAGTCTAGGGCTAATTTAATCCTTTCTGAGGATTCCTCCCATGTATTGGTGATGGGAGCAAACTACTCTTAGTGATGTCAGCTCTGGAAACCATTATGCCTACTCTTTTGCAGTCCTTCTTTTCCTGGCCTCAGATCATTTCCTCTCAAACATGCACAAATTAGTACTCACCCAAGACTGAATGGGACCCCGCCGCAGATCTCTAGAGCCCTTCCTCTGTAGAGCAAACCTCCTGTTACTTGACTCAACAAATTCAAGTCATCTTTGCTTCCCCAAACCCTGATCTGCTTCCTAAACTCTGTTCATCTATTGTGCTGTTTGGGTTCCCTGCACTAACACTATCTCCAGGTAGTAATCTGGTACAATCATATGGTTGAATTTGTTGGTTTCCCTTCTCATGAATCCCAGTCTTGCATTGCTGTCCAATATCTTATCCAGCTTTCTAGCTGTGGGCAAACAGACTTATATAAAACATATTTATTAAACACTTAGCTGTCATTCAAGTCACTTTTGTACTCAGATACTACACAGGAAGTAAAAATAATAGGAAAAACCTCTACATCAAGAAAGAAAATTTTCTTGAGTTGATTGAGAAAGCTTGGAATTGACTACATAATTTTTTCTATCATATGCTAACATTAAAAACCCTAGACAAAAACTAAGTTATAAAAAGTTATATTTCTGTACAACTTGTGACATGATATCCATATTAAAAAGTACATGGAAGACAGAAATGCACCCTCAAACATGTATATGCAAAAAATATTAATAGCGACCATCTCTGGAGCATGGTACTATTGGTGATTTCTTTTTTCTTTACATGCTTTAATTTATATGCATACTCTTAAAAATAGATATGTGTGATTTGATTTCTCCCTGCAAAAGTTTTTTTTTTTTAATTTATGGGTCAGGTATGTCCGGGGTATAAATAAAGGGAACTTACAGGGTTGCAGCACCAGCTAACATTTGTCTTGTTGGTGGGGAAGGAAGCCATTGCTTACTGTCTTGGAACTCTTGCTGATGTTAATATACAGAACTGAATGGCCAGATGTTTACATTCTCAAAGAAGAAGGAAGTACTGGGGGCTTGCATAGGTCACCATTTCAAAGTACCCAGTATCAGATCACACAAAGTTGGCCAAAATCTTCCAGAGTAAGTCCTGTTAGGATCATTTTTGTGCTCAGTCCATGCCCTGGGAAAAAGCATAAAATCACTGATTCTACTACACTGAATTCAAGGCAAGGAACTGTGGGAAGTTATAGAAGCATTAAACATCCGTGCTCAGGAAATCTGTAACAGAGCTGAGAAAAATAACACACAAAAAGAAAGTAATCAAGTGCTAAAACTGCATGAGAAACAGGCTACAGGAATTCACAGGGAGGAACATCAATTAGAAGAAAGGAGACAGAGTAACAAGGCAACTGGTTGGCAAATAAAGAACACACTCCAGGAAAGGTAAAAGAGTACAGATGTTAAGTGAGGAGGGAAATGTGAGGTCTTCCTGGATAGCAATACGAGAAAATATTGAGGAGGAAATTTATACCAGATTTAAAAAAGAACAAATTCCAAAAAGATCAGAGGAAAACAGATATAATCTAAAAGGCCATTGGCTCTGGAGTAAGACAGGCCTGGGACTGGGGCGCCTGGGTGGCTCAGTCAGTTAAGCATCCAGCTCTTACCTCAGCTCAGGTCATGATCTCACAGTTCGTGAGATGGAGCCCCACATCGGGCTCTGAAGTGACAGCATGGAGACTGCTAGGGATTCCCCGCCCCCCCCTCTGCCTTTCCCCAACTCATTCTGTGTGTCAAAATAAATGAACTTGGAAAAAAAAAAAAAAAGGCCTGGGATCAAATCCAACTCTGTTCCCTATTCATGAGTGACCTTGAATAAGCTTACTCCTCTAACCTAGGAAAACACCTACTTTAAGATGGGATTTATCGTGAAAATTGAGTAAAACAAGGTAGAATGCTGAGTAACACAAAATTACAATTTTAGTAATGTAAAAATATGGTTAAAGAGCAGGAATTTCATACGGTTGGAAAAGAACCTTCGTGTCTGTTGTGCAGTAAGTACTCACTAAATGTGCTGAACCACACTGCCTTATTTCTAACTTTTTTATTTATTTTTGAGAGACCGAGAGAGACAGATCATGAGCAGGGGAGGGCACAGAGAGGGACACACAGAATCGGAAGCAGGCTCCAGGCTCTGAGCTGCCAGCACAGAGCCCGACGTGGGGCTCAAACCCACGAACTGTGAGATCATGACCTGAGCTGAAGTCGGACGCTCAACCGACTGAGCCACCCAGGTGCCCCTCACACTGCCTTATTTCTGAAGAAAACAAACAATTTAAATATAAGAATCTTGCCAGAGGGCAATGTATTTTCTGCACAATATTTACAGATCTGAACTCATGTCCTAGCTCAGCTATTTATTATCTGAGTTGGCTTAAATTAGATACCTTTTTAAAGTGTGTGAAATGAGGATACCTATCTACTTTTTATTATTATTTAAAGGATAGAACATTCTGGTACAAAGTTGGTTATCAGTAGATTGCAGCTAGTATTAAGATTTGTAAGGGATATATGGCAGAAACCAATGACAGGAGAATCAGAAAGGTGAAACCCATTTCTAAACTAAAACCTGAGACAAAAGACTGGTCATGTTTTTACCCTCCGGAAATGCAGACAATGTGCATGCAATGAGACTTACATGAGGCTAACGTGCAGTTGCTCTGTATTTCTGTTTAATAAAACTAGATGGCCAACTGGAGAAAACATTCCTGAACAGACTACTTAAGTAAATGCAGCTGACAGAAGTAAGAAGGATACAAAAATAAAAATAGATAAAACCTGAGAAAAATGCACAAGTCAACAAAAGAGGATGTCATAACTATGATCACAGGAAGAAGAAAAAAACAAAAGGCATAGACCTTAAGTTTAAAAGAAATGGCTTGTATTTTGTATATATAATGTAATGCTATATAGTTACTATATACATTTAGATATATTGCTATGGGTGTACTAGAGAATCCATGTAATACACCATACACATCCACACACACATCGATACCTGTCTCAGGGTCAGAAACTCTTTTCTCACATGAATGCTGTTCAAACTAAAGAGAACACTTACTACACTGCATTACAGAAAAAGCACTGAAAAAAAATTTAGGATGTTACAAGAAAACATCCTGACGCTTTAGTGTGCATAGTAGTGATGGAAAGAAAAACAACACGTTATGAACTCTTACCCTGGAATGCCATTAATCCTCTGGCATGCCTTTTAAGCCAAGATTAACGTGATAAGGAACATGTAAACAGGTGTCCAGCAGGTGTGCTAGGCATCGTGAACAGCAAATGTAAAATCACCAAAGTGCTGAGCATAATTTTGTAGG
Source organism: Cryptoprocta ferox (assembly GCA_028646485.1). Classification (NCBI taxonomy): domain Eukaryota; kingdom Metazoa; phylum Chordata; class Mammalia; order Carnivora; family Eupleridae; genus Cryptoprocta; species Cryptoprocta ferox. The sequence goes on along the minus strand of CM053576.1, from coordinate 108,063,880 downwards.
ATTAAAGAAGAAAATGGAAGAGGTCAGAGGTGAGACTAAATAAGAAATCTCTTTAAGGTCTTGTAAAGGAATTTAGATTTTATCCCAATGATAATGAAACAGCATTAAAGAATTTAAACAAAGGGGAAGCACAATCAAATTTTCCTATTAGAAAACTCTGGTGCTGGTGTAAGAGACTGAAGATAGGAAGAGACTCAAAGCAGGCAGACTAGTGAAAAGCCTATTAAAGAAGTCTTATCTATAAAATGTGGATAATGACACCTGCCTTGCCTGTGTCACTCAGCATACTGTCAGAGGACCAAATGAGAGTATATGTGAAAGTGTTTTGAAAACACTGAACAAATGGTTATTATATACAGAAGGTGAGTCAACTGTGCATAAGATGTGAGAGTTGGTATTATTTCTAAAGAATCATGGAAAGCACAAGAGGGGACAAAGAAATTGGTAAATACTATTCAATTTTTTGAAAGTAGAAAAGGGTGCATTTCCAGAAATTTTAGACTGTCAAACCTGAACTGAGGCCCCATTCTAGAATTAGCTGTACATTTTTAAGACATGCAGGGCCAACACACAGAATGGTCCAGGCTCCCTCAGCCCACTGTGAATAATCTTAGTCTATTTAGGGGTTATAAAAAGATGTCCTTTAAATGTCATGTGGTAGGTATCCTCTTAAGATTACCCCCAATGATCTCTGCTTCTTGTTAGCTGTGATGTTATATAGTCCCTTCCCCTTGAGTAACATGCTTCTAACCAACATGGAGAAGGCATCACTCCCATGGTTATACTACAAAGAAAATTCAGACTTCTGTGTTGTTAAGCAAGCTCTATCCCTTGCTAGCTTTGATCAAACTGCCATACTGGGAAGCCCGCATGGCTAGGAACTGAGGGCAGCTTCCAGGTAGCAGCCAGCCAGAGACCTGATGCCTTAGTCCAACAATGCAAAAAGACAGTCAAACTAACAACCACATAAGTGAGCTTGGAAACAGAGGCTTCTCCAGTCAAGCCTTCAGATGAGACTTCAGCCCTAATTGACACTTTAAAACCATAGGAGATGTCCATGAGGTAGATGACCAGCTAAGCTGTGTCTGGATTCCTAATTCAGAGAAACTGTGAGATAATAAATGTGTGGGTTTTAACCACTACTTTTGTTATGGATTGTTATGCAGCAATAGGTAACTAGTCCATACTAGCAGGATTACCTTGCACAAACAATGGCTGTAGAACATTCAGTTTCCTGATAAACAACAACTGACTATTAGCCAGGACACTCTAGCATTTTTGTGAAAAGAAAGTGTTATTCTACTGTCAGAGCAACTTGATAGTGGGCTTACTTTAGGAAGTGGAAGGCAGAAGATGAAAAAGCATCCTGGCCCAGGACTTTGCTATAATACCATGCTCCTATTACCAAAGGGTGATGAAGAAATAGCACAGATAAGAGCATTAAAGATGCTTAAATGGAAGTATACATTAAAAAAAAAAAAAAAGATTCAAGGGGCAGTTGAGTGGCTCAGTTGGTTAAGCATCCGACTTCAGTTCAGGTCATGAACTCATGGTTCGTGAGTTCAAGCCCCGCATCAGGCTCTGTGCTGACATGTCTGCTTCAAATTCTGTGTCTCCTTCTCTCTCTGACCCTCCCTTACCTGTAGTCTTTCTCTCAAAAACAAATAAATAAACATTTAGAGAAAGATTCAAGAACAAGAATGAATTTGACCAGGGAAAATATAGTCTGGGGTTGTGGAGATAATGAAGTCAGAAATGTTTTCAAGTACATAAGGGAAAAATAAACAAATGAATGTCATTTGGTAAAATTATGAGATTTGCCCTGGAGATCTTAAAGACAGCAGGTTTGAGATCATTCCTATTTTAAAGCCAACGCAATAAGCAAGTTGACCTCTCAAAGTCTAGATTTCTATACTTAGAAATGTTGTGATGGTCATTAAAGAGAGAATCCCCCTACCATTCTGAAGACTATACACAGCTCGGCAGACCTCAGCAATTTATATTTATAGAACAATTTATTCATCACCACTTGAAAGGTATTGACTGTTACATTCCCTTCTGCAATGAGGCTTATCTTTAAGACACATTAATATTTACTCTCCAATACTTTTCCAAAAGTAAGTGAGGCTATGGGATCAAAAGATCTCCTGAAAAAAGTGGGAATAATAAGGAATATTGAAACTCCATGTTATTTCTCTCATTTTCTTAAAATTTTGTTTACTTATTTATTTTGAGAAAGAAAGATAAAGAGTGAGTGGGGTAGGGGCAGAGAGAGTAGGGGAGACAAAGAATCCCAAGCAGGCTCTGCGCTGTCAGCACAGAGCCTGTTGCGGGGCTCGAACTCATGAACTGTGAGATCATGACCTGAGCCAAAACCAAGAGTCAGAAGCTTAACCAACTGAGCCACCCAGGCGCCCCAAGCTCCATGTATTGAGATAACAATACACCTTTAAAGATATTACCATCAAAATAGCAAGAAAATGATCAGATCATGGTACTGTTTTCCCTCACATATTAGGACATGGCTGGAGTACTTCTGAGTCATATTTTCCATACCCCAGTTAAGCTCTGTGCTTCCAATCTACACATCATTTCAAAATCCCATAAAATAATGACATTTCAAGTTTGAACCTAAAATATGGGAAGCAGCAGCAGAAGTACAGCCACAGATCCTGTTGCTAACGTAGATAGAAATTACGGATTAGCAAATACAGTCATGCTATCCACAGGAGCAGTAACTATTATTTTTATTACTGTTGCTATAATTTTGGTTATTCAGATCTACAAGTATCTTAGGAAATTCCACAAATACTATATATAGATTTAATATAAACTTAAATATCAAAATAAGGTCTTTACTTCACTCTCAAGTTAAACTCTGCCAGAAGGGTACTGAGGGAAACTTGTGAATAAATGGTCTCCATTCAACCCTTTATCACTTCTAAGTGACATGAAATACCTTGTGCTAGGGTCCTAACAGATGCCTTACCACATAAACTGCATTACATCATCCCAGGTAGCTCTGAAAGACTGAGCTGTTCTCAAACCACTGCAACGCTAGTTTGCAGAACTTGTTTCAGTTTTTGAGCACGAGTAGGAGAGGACTTAAGAATAGGGAAATGAGGGGTGGAGAGGGGATGCCTGGGTGGCTGCTGGTTAAGCATCTGGCTCTTGATTTCCTTAGGTCATGATCTCACAGTTTGTGAGAGCAAGCTCCGTGTTAGTCTCTGCACTGATGGCACAGAGCTTGCTTAGGATTCTTTCTCTCCCTCTATCTCTCTCTCTGCCCCTCCCCAACTCATGCTCTCTTTCTATCTCTCAAATAAACTTTAAAAAAAAAAAAGGAATAGGAAAAGGGGATATGAAAACAAATATTGTCGTAAAACTGGGCTCTTTGTTTTATAGAGTTTGACTTCTGGTTAACAGTTGCATTCTAGACATGTCTCACACAAAGGACTTGAACTCTTCAGGGTTCTGAGTAGTAAACAAAGAAAATAACTTTTCATGGTTATTCAAATTTTTTTTTTTTCCTGGCCATTACTCCTTTGCTAGGGATATGACATAAAAGGAGAGTAGGGTCACTAATATGACAGAATAGAAAACCCTGGACCCTCCTTCGCCCACAGAGCATACCAATTCAACAATTCATGGATAAATTCCATTTGTGGAAAAACCCCAGAAATTAGATAAGAGGCTAAAATCCAAAAAAATGACAACACCAAAAGCTAAGGAGGATATGGAGTAATAGGAACTCTCACTGCACTGCTAAAAATGCAAAAGAGTACAGACACTTTGACAAACAATTTGGCAATTCCTTAAAACTAAACATATTCTTAGTATATGTGCTGCTGAAGTGAGCACAAAACTAAACATATTCTTAACATGACCTAGCAATCACACTACTTGGTAGTTACGTAGAGCTGAAAACTTTTGTCCATAAAACAACCTGCACAAAGATGCTTATGGCAGCTTTATTCACAACTGTCAAAACTCGGAAAAAAACAAAATGTCCTTCAACAGGTGAATTGGATAAATGTGTGGTATACCCAGAGAATGGAATATCAGAGCTAACAAGAAGAGCTATCAAATGAAAATGACATGAAGGAATTTTTGTTGTTTTGTTTGAGAGAGAGAGAGAGAGAGAGAGAGAGAGAGAGAGAGAGAGAGAGAGCCTGAGCAGGGGAGAGGGGAGGGGAGGAGACGGGAGAGAGAGATTGAGAGAGATTGAGAGAGACTGAATCTTAAATAGGCTCCATGCTCAGTGTGGAGCCCAAAGTAGGCTCAATCACACAACTCTGGGATCATGACCTGAGCCAAAATCAAGAATTGGAAGCTCAACCAACTGAGCCACCCAGGCACCCTGACATGAAAGAATTTTAAATGCATAGTAGTAAGTGAAATAAGCCAAGCTAAAAAGGCTGTATACTGTAGAATTCAAACTATATGACATTCTGGAAAAGGCAAAACTATGGAGACAATAGAAAGATCAGTGTTTGCCCAGAGTATGGAGGAGGAAGGGATGAAAAGGCAGAAGAATTTAGAGCAGTGAAACTATTCTGTATTGATACTATAATGATGGATACATGTCATTACACGTGTCAAAACCCACAGAATGTCAAAATCATGAGTGAACCCTAACGTAAACTGTGGAATTTGAGCAATAATGGTATGTCAATGTAGGTGCATGGACCTGAACACATTTATCACTCTGGTTCAGGCTACTAATAGTGAGAAAGGCTGCTCACATGTGGGAGAAGGGGATATATGCAAAATCTACTTTCTGCTTGATTTTTCTGTGAAACTAAAACTGCTCTTTGAAAGTCTACTTTAAAAAATTAAATAAAAATCAGATTTCATAGGTATAGGTGAAATGACAAGAGCCTATACTAATTTCTTAAATATCCCAACAGGCTTCTTGCCCTTCTTGTGACCACTGAGAATCATCTAAAGAATATCCTGCAAGCTATGACAAGGGTCACAGAAAGTGTCAAACTGGTAAATAGGTAGTCACCCATAAAAGGTATTGCCAAGGACAGCAACTGTCTGTGCCCATGAATTCTGGTAAGTTGGGAGAAGACAAAACTCTCTTTATTTGATATTTGTCTTCTTCAGTAGGATCCTCACAGAGTCTTCCAATTCCCTTTTACTGAAAGTCTACTGTCTGCATATTGTTTGAATTGTTTTTAAGCAGACTGTATTTTTTTAATGTTTATTTATTTGTTTTGAGAGAGAGAGAGAGAGAGAGCAAGCAAGCATAAGAGCAAACATGAGCTGGAGAGGGGCAGAAAGAGAGGGAGAGAGAGAATCCCAAGCAGACTCCATGCTGTCAGTGCAGAGCCCAACATGGGGCTAGATCCCACAAACCATGAGATCAGGCCCTGAGCTGAAACGAAGAGTCAGACATTTAACCAACTGAGCCACCCAGATGCCCCTATGCAGATTTTATTTTAAACAGTACTTCCTATAAGAATTGACCTGTGGTATAGCCTACAAATTGGCTGAATATAACAATGTTCTTCATCATTTTCAATTACTAGGTAAATAATATACTTATAATACTCTTTATATGCAAAATTTTACAAAAACAACAAACTTTTAAATGCTATATGACTTTTAAAAGAAATTGTAAGAGTACTGCCAAAAAGGAAAAACTGTTTTAAGTATACTGCTATTTTAAAAGCACAACAGTTTTTAAGTGGCATTATTTCTGTATGAATCAAAGCTGCAGACGTCTTGATTTCTGTGCCAGACTAAAAAAACATCAGTTTGTTACCAAAACAGTATAACTGAAGGATGTCAATTCAAACATCTCTTTTAAATTTTAATGAAGTAAAAGTTAAGGTTTTCCTAGTTCAGATTTCACCAAATTTCAGAGTGGTTCTAAGGAATTTAGTTAACAAATTTTAAACTTTTGCATTTTCAAGAGCTGTACTTTTACATCGCTTACAATTTTCACCGAAGTGCACAGGAGTTTCATATACATAATCTCTAGGTCTTCAAATAATTTGTACTGTTACATGGCCTAACGGCCATCCACCAAGTTAAAATCTTGACCATCCTGCTTATAGATTTGAATTTAAAATAAAGCAATGATTCTACAACTTTTGAGGTATATTCTTTCTTACTTTCCTCTCTGAATCCTACATGCACACATACATCACACAAAACGGCCCATGGCATCACTTTTAATAATGAGTTCTACAATCTCACCTTGGACTGAAAACACATTTAAAGGTCACTTAATCTTCGAAGCTCTTCCAGGGCAGAATCTCACCTAAACCATTATTGATAAAATTACTTCCCCTTTTCTTCACCAAATCTTCCCATGACTGTGTGCTGTTATGCTCCTGGGGCTGCACATGTCTAGTTTTCCCAGGGTCCAGTCTCATTTACGACTGTTTAAAACGACTTATTGACAAAATAGAAAGGAACTCCGCATCATCACCCAACCCATGTTCCTTCCCACACCTAAAGATACAGTCAACCCTGATCTCTCCACTTTACTCTTCAAACATTTTAAAATTCTTCATCCAAATCCTGTTTCCTCAAATCATCATTCATGTGTGACACTTACCTCTGATTTTCTTCTCCTCTTTGCATGTGTGGAGTTCATAATTAAGCACAAAATTCTTTAAATGTTTGTAAGGTCTCTGCAAAACAGGATGGCCATTTTTCCCCAATGCACATTAGATGCCATATTATGAGTGGATTGCAATTAGCAAAATTTCTATTTCCAAAAAAGTTATTTTTTCTCTTTTTGAAACTCATTGTTTTCATGAATGACAGTGTATCACAAAGATATCTGACCAATCATTTGTTTTTCAATGGTTTTAGTAAATGCTGTTGATCAACCAGGCTGGAGGCCTAATTCATTCAAAAACAATATTTAGAAACCAATGAGAAATGCTTCAAGATGGTGACACAGAAAGATCCTGAACTCATCTTCTCCTAGAGACACGGTGAATCCACAGCTACATACAGAACAATTTCCACGGAAAAAGACCTGAAAACTAGCTGATCAAATCCTTCACATCAAGCAAACAAACAAGGCTACAATGAAGCAGGGAGCAGAGCCGACACACAGTCTCACCATAAAACTCACCACCCCCAGCTCAGTGATTCAAAATCGGGAGGGAACTTGCAAACCCGAAGCTTCTCCCTGAGGAGTGCAGGGTTCATATCCTACGATGGGCACCCCAGCTGTTAAGACCTGCACCTGAAAGGTGAGCCCGCAAAACACCTGGCTTTGAAAACCAATGAAACTTATAGACTCATATCCATAAGACCATGGAGCTGTAGCAAACTGAGAAGCAGCTCTTGGAGGGCTCACACATGGATCACTCACCCACAGCGTCCTTTGAAAATGCTCAGAATTTATGTGTAAGAGATCTGCTTGCTAATCTGAAAGCATCAGGCAGCTGGGAGGGGCCTGCTGAGATACTCTCTAAGACAGAGGTTGGAAAGTACCATCTTTGCACTCTTCTTCTGCCTTGCAAAAGCCAGTGGGCACTTTTTATATCCTGACTTGATGGGCACAATCTCCACTCTCTCCCTCTGCCAAGCTCCAGGGTACCAGTGTCTCCCTGAGGTAACCCTGTGTGCCCCTTACACACATCTGGTGCCCCAGTTTTTATGGCTGCCATCCAGGAAATGCCCCTTGATCACCTGGCTCCGGTGGAGAGGGGGATGTTCATTCCTGGGTCCCACAAGACTCACAATTGGCAGTTCTTGGCAGACTACCTGCCCCAGAGCACCACAAAGACAGCAGACACACCTCCAGTCTTTCTGAGGAAAATCCTATTTGCTTGTCTGGAGTTTTGGCCTGAGCAGCAGACTTCAGGTTTGGTACACATCTAGAGGCCCAGAGAACTGATCTTGGGGAATATAGGCCAGGACATGCCATCTTTACACTGTCCCTTTGCCTTGCTACACCTCACCAGTATCTCCCAGAAAGGAGCTTATACATTCAGCTGGAGTGCCAATTTTTGTGACTGTCACCCAGGGGACACCTTCAGATCAGCTGGCTCTGGTGGCCAGCAAAGCTTATGTTTATGGACTACCAGAACTGTATATATTTGCCTCCTTTAAAAGCTGCTGAATGAGATTCTGGCTACCAATCAGATTGAATCTATGTGCTGACTGAAATAGCTCCCTTTAGAACACCGACAGGTCTCTACACACCCTCAACTACTGAGAGCTATTAAAAATAAAACAGGCTGTTTGGACAACCACAAAGGTTAGAGAGACAACCAAGGGCTGGAGCAGGATTGAACAATAAGGGTCATCTCCCTAAACAAGGCTACTCCTTCAAGGCGAGGAAAGGTGGGTTGTTTCATTTAATGCATATAAACCAACACAGACATGAAACTGTATCACTATCTTATATCATACACAAAATAACTCAAAATGAATTAAAGACGTGAATCTACGACCTGAAACCATAAAACTTCTAGAAGAAAATATGAGCAGGTAAGCATTCGGACACAACAACTTTTGGAGAGGACTCCAAAAGCAAAGGCAACTGAAGCAAAAACAAACAAGCAGGACTACTAAGCTTCTGCATAGCAATGGAAATCACCAACAAAATGAAGAAAAACCTACTGAATGAAAGAAATTATTGTAAATTATCGACCTGATAGGGAATTAATATCCAAAATATATAAAGAACTCACACATCTCAACAGTAAAAGAATGAACAATCTGATTTTTAAAATGGGCAAAAGATCTGCATAGTCATTTTTCCAAAGATATACAGATGCCCAAAAGGTACACGAAAAGATGTGCAACATCACTAATCATCAGTGATATGCAAATCAAATCCACAATGAGGTATCACCTTCCACCTATTAGAACAGTTATTAACAAAAAGGAAAGGAATGACAAGTGTGGGTGAGGATGGGGAGAAAAAGGGACCCTCATGCACTACTGGTAGGGATGTAAATTGGTATGGCCACTATGAAAAACAGTATAGGTGTTCCTCAAGAAATTAAAAACGGAACTACCATATGATCCAGCAATTCCACCTCTGGGTATTTACCTGAAGAAAATGAAAACACTAACTCAAAAAGATAATGCACCCTCATGTCCACTGCACCATGATTTACAACTAGACATGGAAACCACCTAAATACCCATCAACAGATGAATGAAAAAAGAAAATGTGGTGTGTGTGTGTGTGTGTGTACACACACACACAGAGACACACACACACTAGAATATTATTCAGCCATAAAATATAAAATGAAATCTTGTCATTTGTGACAACAAACGTGACAACCTTGAGGGCATTATGCTAAATGAAATAAGTCAGAGAAAAACAAATATCATATGATCTTACTTATATACGTGGAACCTAAAATAGTAATAAGCTCATAGATACAGAGAACAGAATGGTGGTTGCCAGAGGTGGTGGTAGTGGATGGGCAAAATGGGTGATGGTACAAACTTCCAGGTATGAAATAAATAAGTCATGGTGGGGTAATGTACAGCATGGTGGATATAATTAATAATACTGTATTGCATATTTGAAAGTTGCTAAAATAGTTAAGTCTTAAATTTCTTATCACAAGAAAATTTATAACTGTATGGTAACAGATGTTCACTAGTTTATTGTGGTGATCAATTCACAATATATACAAATATTCAATCTTTATGTTGTATACCTGAAATTAATGTTATATATCAATTATACCTCAATTTAAAAAAAGAAATCAATGACATTCTTTCTTAAATAAAGGGGGTAAATATTGTTTGAAAAATAAAGCAGAAAAAGCTGTATCTCTTCTAATGTGATGTGATTTAAAGATTGCAGTATTGTTTTAGACTTGCATAATTTCCCTACTATACACAAAGGAACCCCATTCAAGAAGAAACTAAAAATCCATTTTTATTAATAATTTTTGGAGGGAAAGAAAAACAACATATTTACATACATGTTTACAAACACTTGCATAAGATAAATTTTTCTTTCCTTTAAAAAGTTTTTTTTTTCATTTGGCAAAAGATTAAAACATATTTACCAGAAGCAATGAAAGCCAGTAACTTATAAGTGGTCATGTTTCCAATACACTTATAGGCTACGTAAATTGACACCAACATTTAGAAGGACAATGAACTAAAGTAGTAGGATTACTGATAGGACTGGTCTATTAGGAGATAATGCTAAAGTTATGAGTGATAGTTAAGAATATGAAATACAGTAATTACATACTTATAGGGTCTTATTCTCCCTGTTGTGTTTCAGTGAAGGAGGGAGAAAGAGTAGGAAAGAATTAGAGGGAGAAAGCGCAATAAGGAGGCTGGTTTGCGGGAGGCCAGAAGTGTTAACTAGGGGAATGGGGAGATCAAGCATCTGAGAACACCACTACAAAGGGAGAATGTGGAGAAAATCATGTGCCCAAGCAAACATGACGCTACTGTGAGGGTATCAGATCTCCTGAGCTCCACTCGCCATTAAAAAAAGTTATGGCTAACAATACCAGAGAATGAACAGATTACCTACAACAAGAAGCTACAGGTTTAGAATTACCCTGAAAACATTTCTCTCTGGTAATGGCAACCTTTACACAATTTTAAAAGCAAGCTTATTTTATTTTTGTTGTTTTTTATATACAGAGGGGGAAAAAAACAAAGAGAATGGGCGGATGTACACAGGTCAGTATCTTTTCTCTTTTCTCTTAGCAAAATGTCTGTTTAAATGTTGGAAATAATAAGCATTATAGAATTAAGCCAGTAATACTAGTGAATTACCTGTTCCAATTAACTAAAAAGGGGGAGATAAACCGATAAATCTTGGCATTTACTGCTTTAATGCCCACATATATATATAAGATAATTTAAACCTACAGTATCTTTTTCTTGGGAATAATCTATTTAATTTGTTTTCAGTATAGTTTATATTTTTAAAAATAGTTTTAACTATTCATATTTTCGTACCATATTTTCCATTTAAAGCCTCATTATCTTCATTGAAAGAACATTTTTCTTCATTGAACATGACAAAATCCCCACGCTCAAAAATCTCAGTATCTCTATTATACTACACAATCCATCTGCTTCCTTCTTGAGGGTGTTCTAGGCTGATCTGCAAATGAGTATAAAATTTGGTAAAGGTTTATTCTTTAAGAATATTAAGTGCCACAAGCTCTGTTATAAAAGAAGTACATCTCCTTATCACAGTAATGCTCATCTTGAACGGAAAAACTAAAACTCAGTGAAAATAACTCCTTTTTCAAATATCTAGTTTTCCTAAAATTGTGGAGAAGATGTCAACAATGTAGACATTAAAAAGAGGGAGGAGAGGGAGAAATAATAGGGTAGAAACTAGCAAGAAAAGCTAACGATTCTAATCAGAAAGTTTTTCATTACCACATAGTAAGGAAATTACCATAAAATTTCTGCCAAAAATTATCATTCTAAGCCATTTTACAGTAACAATAACTTCACTCATATGAGTTGGGCACAGACACCTGACGCTATTATGGACAGACATCTCTTCAGGTAAAGGGGTAAAATTTCAAGGAGAAAATAAAGGAAAATGTAGTTACACCATATCAAAAGCTATTATGATGCACAGAACCAAAATTGCTTTCAAGTAATAAATGAGTAATAATTTAAACACAACATATTTGCCTACATTTCCATTACTTAAAAATTATTTAAATCTCCATTTAAAAAATAAGTATAAATGAATCTGGAAATTAAAAAAACACTGTTAATGCAAAATTTCTACATTACATTTAAAATGTGAATTACAATCAAGTAATTTTGAATCTAATGTTAACTCTGAAGTAAATACCTGAGTAGAAACTGATATCCTTTAGATGTTCAATCCAAACTCCATTCAAAATGCCAGACCTAAATTTCAGCCTGTGTTAGTACTAATAATTGGTTTAACTTTCCCATTCAATAATGTAAACATTTATTTAAAGATTAGTTTTGTTAAGAGAAATAAATGTGAAGATTTTTTAATAAAACAGCAGAAAAAAATGCAAACCAGATACTGTAAGGTACAATATTTTCCTAACACACAAATAATTCTGAGAACAAAAATTACCAAAATTATCTGTGGCAATTATGAAGATCTGATTTTAAAAAGAAATTTAAAAAATTTTTAACTGTTAAAACATGCATCATTGTTTTATCCAAGTTAATTTTCTCTGACAACTGTACGAAGCAGAACTTTCAGGAAAAGACTTCCCGAACTGCACGATTCATCAAATGAACAAACATCCAGAAACACAACATTTTCAAATCAATACAAGTACTTAACATTAGTGGAAGGCAGGAGCACTTCTGAACCTTAAAGGCCAGGTTGTATTTAAATACGTAATACAGAAGGACTGCATAAGTGGCTTACTGGTGATAGAAAATATGTAAACTTTTGAAAAGAGACAATTTTTTAAGCTTGTTTTATTTACATCACGTTATCATGAGATTGTTCACACTGTAGAAGTCAAGCTTTCAGTAAAGACTTTATAAAAAGATATTCCCCATTTTTAATCACTTCAACATTCAGTATTCAGAAAATGGGCCAACTTCTTACACACTGTAAAAATCATCTCTGGTTCTCATACCAGATTTCAAGCTATCATATTGAGATATCTGAAATGCCAAAAGCCTTGTCTGGATTTAGGCAGTTGTGTGGATGTAACATGTCTAAAAAGTAACAAGAGTAATTTTTTGAAGTAACAAAAATTATTTTTACAAATAGTTTTTTACAAATATTTACTATCAAATAGTAAATTTGTAAAACTATTTTACAAATAGTTACTTTAACAGACTACAAGCTTATTCTAATATGCCACTATCATAAGATTTTGGAAAGAGAGTTTCCACTTTAGAGCAGTTTAATGTATCCCAGAAGAAAGGCAGACTTACTCTTTTACAACTAACATTTTTCCCTCTGAACCATATTATTCAATCTAATCACCCAGCTGACTTTTGACCATTTCTAACAAATACAACCTCAAAGGTCAAATGTCCTTTCATGTACTCAAAAACAGAGCAGAAGCTTGAAGGCACCACAAGGCAATTACATTGAGGGAAAACCTATGTATCTACTCCCTAGTATTTTTTCTTAAAAAAAAAAATACAGAGATGTTTTAAGATGTTATTTTGTAATCAGAATAATTAAAATATGTTCTTCAAATGTTCTGTTTTTTCTTTGGGAAAATATTTGTGCATACTAATCTTAGAATTGCCCTAAAAAACAAATATAAACCCACTTAAATTCATCTATGTTCCATTTCACAAATCAAATCAATAGAGCATAAATTTCACACACATACCACAATTTTTACATGATAAAAGAAAGAACACTGATAATTAACATGTGCCAAAAATAAATGTTTCCCACATTGTTTTTTAAAAACATATAAAACCCAGTACTCCTAATTTTAAAAAAGATATCAAAGAACTATAAAAGATAAACTTATAATGCTCTAAATTTAATGTGCAGTTTATTCAAATTATAATCTCCATATTCTTTAATTCTTAATAAAATCACAAAAAAAAGTTTTGACTTAACAAGAATCATAGAAAAATCTTTGGGGAAATTATCCAGGAACTAAATTTATCCTTACAATCAGTGTGAGTCAAGGTTAATCCTGGTCCCTGATTATGAATAAGCAGGCCCTGGCAAGAAAGGAGAAAGTGGGATCCAAGTAGGAAATAATCCGTAATTTGAGTTGAACCAAATCCTTTTTAATTTCTACCAAAACAGGTAACTCACTGTGTCCTTAAGATTTCCAATTAAGATATTTAGCTTGTATTTCTACCTAAAATTTTTCACTCTGAATTTTTCCTTCACAATGAAATGAAGTAAAGGAAATTAAATTAAACATGGATATAATTATGAGACAAGCTAAAACAGAACACTAAAATACTTGTTTTAGATCTTGTTCAAAGTAATTGTCTTTTTAAAAGAAATCTTTCACATCTTGACTTATTTCCCAGGTCAAAAGTGTTTTCAAGAAAAAGTGTTTTAGATGGTCCCAGAAACAGACTCTGAGACAAAAATTCAAAAACAAGAAGCTCACTTGGGAGGTAATCCCAGGGAACACTCGATAAAGGCATGGAAGGGAGACAGTGAAGAGGAGGAAGAAGATAAAGAATACATATTTAACAGTTTCCTGGTGTGGGCAATGAAGTCCAGTCCCACTGGAAAGTCTAGGAGACAATGGGAAATATGCCTCAGAGCATCACCAGAAGGGCAAGTTAGCTAGAATAATTATCCTCCAACTCCCATCCATCACTGGCTGAGGGCTGCTCCCAAAACATTATCTTCCTAGCATTTCCAATCTGCCCTGTGTGCAGGCAAGACAATCCAAGGCAGAGTCACGGGTGCTTGCAGGACACTCTGTGCATGGACCGGAAGGGTAAGCGCCAAGAGTCTGCTGCAAAGTCTCACCATAAGTAACTCACATACCAAATAACCTAAATTTCCTTTTCGTCAGTGTCCATATAAACCAGCGGTGCATTTTAATAATGCAAGCAACAGAATAGACTTTTTAGTCTTAAGTAAACTTCTGAGAAAAGAAAATAGAAGTTTTCAGAGTTAGTAGAAGTATGGAGTACTTTAATCTACCAAAAGAAGTCTATTTTTGCCTAAATTAATCAAAGTAGCCATGTACATGAATGATTCCCATTTTTATTAAAGTTGCAAAATCCCATTACTATTTGAATTCAACATATCTCAAACAGCCAGCACCAAACACAAAACATAGAGTAATAATAATAAGGTACAGCATTTCTAACACACAGGACTGAAAATTAGAGGAGCTGAAATCTTGTCCTCGCTCTGATACTAACTAGCCATGCAAACTTATTTAAGTCATATTACTTGTATGGGCCTGAATCAGGTATCTCTATCAATAAAAATAAAGTGATAATATCTGGCCCACTTTTTGTAGAGACAAAGAGGAAAGAAAAAGTTGTGAAACATTTTAAAAATTAAAAGTACAATATATTAAGTAATAAGGTATTTTATTGTTGTCATAAAAGTCAAAGGTGGAAAGAGGTCATGTCATTGAATTCTAACTCATGTTAATAAAGATATAAACTCTGCTCTAGGAAAGAGCAGTGACTTGTTTCAGCAAATCAGTAGCAACTCACCAGCAAAGCTGAAAATGAATTCCAGTGAAACTCTCGAGAGGCCATAGTATCTTTCTACTTGAGAGTTGGCTGAACATGTCATTGGGCAAGCAGCTAAAGCACATTTTAATTATTGTTTTTAGAACTTTGTAATACTTCTAAATACCAGTAAACACCAAAAGATATTGTAAAATATGAGCTAAGAACCTTGGGCCAGTGGTTTCAAATTTACCAGATCACGTACACTATCATAGATTTCATTTGGCACTATAAAGAGCCGAGGAATATTAAATTCTACCATCTTTTAAAATCAGTAAGGAAGCTGGTTTCCACAATTAAAAACTGAAAATGGAAAAAAAAAAAAAAGCCAATTAAAAAAGTGCTTCCAACTAAAAGGTTTATGCTTTCCTGCCCTTCAGAAAACACTTCATATGAAGACTATCTTTTGTTCTCCTTGCTTTGAAATTCATCAAGATTGAACAAATTTTGTCCATTATGTTAGATTCAAGTGGATGAATTTTAAAAGAAAAGAAAACGTAGAAAAAAATTCCATTTATAAAATTATTAAGCTGAAAATACTTTTATTAAATCTATCTAGTTCAACAGTCTAAGTATTTAATTTAAAAACTCAACAAAACTCTGTCATTCATATGTCCTTTATGTATCATTCTAGTTTTTATTTTACTTTTCAACATGTTTTAGTATTTTTTACTGAAATGTATATAACACCATGTTCAGTAAGTAATTCAGAGAATATGGTGGTCAGAAAAATTAAAATGTTATTGAAAAGTTGCACTGGCCGATTTAAAGACCAGAACTCAGGTCTTGCACATAGCTGAATACACCTGGCCTTCAATAGCTTAATAACGGTATTTATAAGCTCTTTGGTTTCACTATTAGGATGACAGGAAAAACATAGGACTACAGCTAATAAAGTTAAAACCTCACTGTACAGTACGAAATAGGCATTTAAACATAATTTATAATTTAAAATGAAAAACCAATTGTATTATATTATGGCTTTCAAAATCAGAAGAATTGGCTTTAAAAGTTTTTTCTATTCTTTTATAGGGTGTTGGCCAAAACCTTGTATTAGAGTTAAACATACACACATACACAGTTAAGTGTGACATATCTTGGGCACAAACCACTCTGAAATTCCCAGAGAACCTTTAAATAAATGACAAATCTAAAACTCTAAAATTATTCACATAGTACCCCAAAAAAGCAGCATTTAACAATGAACTCATGATAGGCAAACAAATTCCATCCACAACGGTGACTTTAAAAAGACAGAAGTCCCAGTTACCAGCATTACTTGAGAGTACTTTTACCAAATATAGCACAGTCAATAATAGTGTGACAAGCCACTCAGTTGTATTTAAGGGCAAAAGAGAAAGAAGGCAGAGAAAATTTATCTGCCAGCTGCTTTTGGTTCCCTTCCTAACATTCTGACATTCACAGGTATAAAAAGAGCAAGCTCCCTCAATACCCTTTTCTGCTATGTTATGGCTGTTTTAATGTTCAAGAAGCACCTGTTTAAGAAAGTTAAGTTCAACTTAAATTTATTTTAGTAAATAGAAACTTCTAGCTTATATTTAATGTCTTAACTAAAAGTACATTAATTATTCTAAGGGTCCAGTGTTCCTCCACTAACATGTAACAATCATCAATTTATAATCTTCGTTGAAAGTTAGTGTTAAATGATCAAAATAAATTTTTATTTAAAAATTACTGCCCTTGATAGTTTTATACACATGAAGTAAGTTCCATTTTATTTGTACTAATTCCATTAGCTTTTTTTCAGCTTGGTGTTCCATTCTTTTAGATCTACACCAATAATATACCCAGAATAATGCTGATGCTGATAATATAGGTAGGATCCTACTCTGACAACCACTGATCTGGCTTTTGAGTATATCCAATGTTTTATGAGGACAGAGCTGATTTGCATTTAGAAATTCTCAGGGCGCCTGGGTGGCTCAGTCAGTTAAGTCTCCAACTTCGGCTCAGGTCATGATCTCACATTCGTGGGTTCGAGCCCCGCGTCGGGCTCTGTGCTGACAGCTCAGAGCCTGAAGCCTGCTTCGGATTCTGTGTCTCCCTCTCTCTCTGCCCCTCCCCCTCTCATGCTCTGTCTCTCTTTGTCTCAAAAATAAATAAAACATTAAAAAAATTTTAAAAAGAAAAAGAAATTCTCATACAGAACATTAAATGTGGAACTAGAAACTTCCATTTCTTAATTTTTCCACCAAGAACAACAAAGAACAACTCTATTCCTTCCTACACATGGTAGTCAAATATCTGGCAGGAAAAAAAACCCTCCCTCTCTTTAAACTTATCTCGTCCAAAATAAATATTACCAATTTCTTTGACTGCATCCACTCTCTATAGCACTCAGGACTTTCATCATTCCAGATGCCTCCCTATGAACACTATAGTTCCTAATGTTCCCCTTAATATGTACCACTTACAATCTAACATAATATAAAGGTTTTAGACGGAATGTCAGAATGCATGTAGTTTATTACACTTCCTAATCAGTAATAGTTCTATAACCACATTAGGTCTTTCAAGCAACCATACCCCAGCAGTACCCAACTGCCTGTCTATGGATGAATATTAATCTTTGATGAAGTTTTCAGTGATCCAGAGTAAATGAGAACAGAATAGTGTAGTAATTTTTCCATCAACTAAATATCGGGCAGGGTAGGAGTGAGGGGTTAAGTATTAAGGGATGGGGATGGAAGATGGTAGTTATTTTTCCAAAATGGTAGTTATTTTTCTAAAATAGAGTCACAATTCACAGTATCGCTTAATTTATTGGTCGATGCCCTAGAATACTCAGGTAAAAGCTTCATCTCATCCATCTTCTCATACCATCTAGGTATCCAAGTGCTTAGAATAATTTCTATAATTTGCAACAACAAATCACAACCTCCACTCATCACTCTTTTAATTTATGGCAGCAAAGCAAAACTCCCAATGGACTTCAGCAAATAAAAGGGCTTCAAAGTACTTTAACACTAGTTCCTAAGACCTCCTAGTTTCCTTTACCCACTTCCTTACTTACCTTTATAACTCTACATTAACACTCAAACCCAGCCAAGTGGACTACATCAAATTAAGAGAGGTTTGGGATGATAGAAACTGAATATCATTTGTTGCAGTTTAAATTACGGACCAGCATTTGAACCACAAGGAAATTATACCATTGAGGACAGGGGATAACCAACTATGGCCCATGGAACAAATCTAGCTGTCTTTTTGGGGAAACAGAGTTTGAGTGAAACAGAGCCACACCCATTCACATACACATTGCCTATGGCTGCTTTTGTGTTACAACTGGCATAGGTGAATAGTTGGGACAGAGACCATATGGCCTGCAAAACCCCAAATATTTAGTATCTAGCCCTTTACACAAAACATGTGCCAACCTCTAATCTAGGGCAATGAACTATTTACAACCAAAGAAAAATTTGTGACCTGCAACAACAATCAGTGACTAATGCAGGACGTACCACCCACACTGGAGTATCTAAATATAAACACCGAATATAAAATCTGAATAGTCCTTTATCCTGCTCTGTATAAAGATTTGTTGCCCACCCAAGACAAAGCATTTACTTACCTGTTCACTGAGCTAATCTTTAACATACATTTCTCAACGACTCACTAGTAGAACAGTGAAGAATCCATGAATATACTGCTCTGTGCAATCTACGGTTAAAAAAAAAGTTGCTGCAAATAACTCAAAAGTATATAAAGAAGAAACTGTATAGAACTACATAATAATTTCCTTTACCTTTTAGATTTCAAATACAAAACACTTTTAAGGCACTTAAAGTAGAAAAGCTTATTATTTAGGTAATAGTAACTGTATTAAATTATGCAAATTAATTTCCCTTTTGTGTTAAAAGAAGACTTTCACTTTTATGTATGTAGAGTTGAAATCAAGATAAAACTTCTAACCTAATTTAATCATGTAGCTTTTTAACATTTCAGGGACACCAAAATCTCTAAAGAATAGTCCCAACATTAAAATACTTTGATACTAGAATGTCCTTAAGAGATCATTTCCACATTTTCCAGATGAGAATGTCTCAACAGAACATGAAATATTTATGGTAAGAGAACTAATCAGTAGCACAGACAGAACTAGAATCCAGTACTTAACTATCAGTTTGGAACTCTTTCTACTTCATAACTGAGTATGAAAGTTATGCTCATATTCTAGGAAAGGGTAAAGTGATGTTGAAATATTCTAGAGTTTTAAATGTACAGTAAACACATTCACAGGGGTGTCACCCACTCAAGCTAAGCAATCCTCTTGTGTTTTCTATTAATCAACTATAAAATCACAGAAGGAAAAAAAAAACGGATTCATGGTAAAGCCACTCTCACTAGAATGATCAAAAGTACAATCAATTATTTGCTTAAGAAACTGTCAAAAATTTTTAAAAAATAATCAAGAGTGGAGAAGGGGCAGTATGATGGGTACTCATATCGCTAATTTGGTACAACGTTTCTGAAGGGTAATTTGGCCATATTTTAAAGTGCCTAAAAAGTTCTCACCATCTAAACCAATTATCTCACTCCCATGAATATATCCTAAAGCACTAGTCTAACATAGAGTTCAAATTTCACATACAAAGATGTCCATCCCACTATTATTTATAAATGTGAAATACTAGAAACAATCTAATATCCAAAGAGAGAACTGGTTCAATTATGGTATATATTCATACAATAAAATATTAGGCAGCCATTTTTTTAAAAATCACATTTTCAAAGACATGGGGGAGTATTTAGGAAGTTATAAAAAGTAGGATATACAACTATATGGTCAATATAATCTCAATTTTGTTATTATGCACACACACAAACACATATACACACTCATACATATAAATAGCATAGACAAAGACTGAGAGTAAATACAAAAAATATTAACAGTGTTATCTCTGGATAGTGAAGTTGCAGATAATTTTTTTCTCTTCTTTATCCTTTTCAGTATTTTCTAAATTTTCTATAATAATTGTGTTGTCAGGTTTATACTCAGAAAATGATAAAAATTCACTCTGTAGTCGAGTTTAAAATTTTTATAGTCTATATAATAAATAAGGAATAAATATTTATGGTACTCAAAAGTATACCTAAGTGATGAGAAATAAATCATTAATGTGTATGAGTATAATTTCCACACACGTATAGGTGGGTAAATATGAATCCAAAACATTATTTTTTCTCAATTCTTGAGTATAGAAAGTTGATATTTAGTAAATAAGAAATGCAAATCTTTAAATAAAATTGGTGCAAGGCATCTAAAAATTGTGCTATTCTGGCATAACACTGAAGATATAAATGCTCTCCAATGTAATGTAGATACCCAGTTTTAGATTTAAACAGGTAAAACCTAGTACATGCATGGTGGCCAATAATTAACTAATCAAATTATATATATATATATATATATATATATATATATATATATATACATACACGTGTATGTGTATATATATATATATATACATACACACACACACACATATATCACCCCCCCCAAGTGACTAGGAATGGTCTATGCTTTTAAAAAAAGAAATACAACACCATACCATTATTTTAGTTGGAAGAGCCGCACCAAAAATCATGACAAAAAATTTGTAGAACTGTAAGAAAATCCAGTGGTTTTTTTGTTTTTGTCATTGTTAATGATTTCTTGCTAAAAATTCAAATAAGACAGTCAAATTGTTTAAAAGCACTACAAAAGCATAGCAGTAGCGTATGGTCTGCAATGATTTGAAAATCACTAAGAATACTCTTCAATGTTTCCTCATTTGCAGACTACTGCCTATCAAACACGATCTTTGAAGGAAAGGACTACTTCTACATTCTTTTACCAATCTTGAATTTATATTGTTACAGTATAGTAATGACACAAAGTGATGTCACGCACAAAAAGGCAAACTGTATGTAATTTTAAAAGCTAACTTTAAAATATGATTCTGTCTGTGATAAAAAAAAATCACATAAATATGTAAAAAATAAAATACATCCTAACATATTTTTACATGAGCTGAAGTTTACCACTTTTAACATAAAAATTCTGAGATGGAATTAAAAAAACAATTTTCTTATGTACCACAGAGCAATAAGTTTAAATCAGACTATTTTGAGTTGTGTAGCCCTTTATTAGCAACTAAAATAGAAGGTATCTGTTGTACAACACGGGTAGTAATTGACTATAACTGGAGATTTATTATATTCTAATACAGATCATTTATAAATGCAATTTCTTTATTAAAAAGCTTCCACCCTTTTTTTGTTTGTTTGTGTACAATTTGCAAAACTATTCTGAAAGCGGAATATATGTGCACAAGTCTGCAAAGAGTGCAAATTTAGGATATGGTAAATGCTTTACAAGTTACTCTCAAAAAACTGTCTCCCACAACTGGGCCTTTACATTGCCATCTTTTTTGATCAAAATATTTTGATGCCAGCCTTCCTTCCACTGCCCTAAACTATAAAGCATTTTTTAATGAGTTGAAATTAAGGAAGGACTACACCTACTAGAAAAGAAGAGAAGAAAGTTCTATTAGTTTGAGGTTTCAGAATCCCCCCAAACCAGGACCAGTATCTTGGTAAGGGCTAGGCTGGGACCCCGGACAGAGAATGAGTATGTGCAGGTGGCATCCCTGAGGATTCAGAGCTTCAGTGGACCGTGAGTGCTCCCGCTGCATAACTCACTGAACTGTCTTGCCAGTTTCTACACTGGCTTGACTGGGCATAATTCAAAAAGGAAAAGCTCATATTCATTCCATTCTTCTGGAGCTCTGTGATAGCCTAGGGGAAGAAAAAAATTAGTTACGACAGACTTCATATACAAAAATGACTACTCTTTGAATGTGCTGGTGGTTTAACTTTGTCAACTTCACTGCTGAAGCCTAGATTCTTTTCTCTTGATTTGGATATTGAACCTAGATATTCAAGATATTCAAGAAAAATATACCTCTCTTTTCTCTAAACCAAATCAGAACCACTTTTGTCAGGAAATATTGGAGTCTCTTCTTTGTCGAAGCTTAACTAAATTCAAAATATATATATAAATTAAGCTCTAGATCTAAGAGGTAAACCAGGATTTTTACTTTAATTGTGGACTGGTTCATCATTGATTTCATTAATATTTTATTTGATCCAATTCAGACTTTAGGAAATTAGTGTAGCTTACCTAGTTTAAATTTCAAGAATTAGTTTAAGCCCTTAACAGACTTTGCTTCCAGTCAATAATGCTTAAGAGAAAACCATTCCTAAAAATCCACAATGCACTATCTTTCAAATCACACTAAACTAACATGGACTTCAATGTCCTACCCTACACTATTCCAAACTAACATCACCTTCTCCATGATTTCGCTGCCTCTCCAAACGATGAACGCATTATTGCTTCCTCCTCTCATTCCTGAGTATATACACTTTCTTCTTTCTTTAAAAGTCTCACATTTTCTTTCAGGAAAGCCATACCGTTTTATTTATCAGAGGAAAAATTATTGTTATTATCTCTTTCAAAAATCCAGCCACCTGAAACTTGCGCCTCTTACTACTCTTTACGTGAAATATTACTGTTGTAAAGAGAAAAATATATACATGCCATCTGTCTTGTGTTACTAAATTATGAATAGCTGAAGCTCAAGAGCAGAATCTTTTATTTTTTATGGAGTTTAGAACATTAAATAAAACCAAAAAATTAATAAGGTTACTTAATACCAAAGGTTACTTTGGTTTATATTTGTAAAGAACATATTGACTGTCAGTCAAGAGAAAAACTAGGTTTTTATTCTAAATAATTTTTCTATATTTAAAAGAAAGCACTGGCCTGTCTTCCAGTAAAAACTTTTTATTCATGTAACCAAAATAATGGAAATCCAAATTATCTTAAATGTACTAGAAAGAAAATTTACTATATGTACTTAAAAACAATGCTAATAAGGTAGCACAGATGATAACAATTAAGATATTTTGAAACATCACAGGATCAAATGTTAAAAATCACGGCTTCCTCAGGATACTCACATTTAATAACACCCCAATGGGATGTCTTCCACATATAGTATTATGGTATTTCTTCAAGTAATTGCTAAAAGATACAGGGTCTAATTGTTCTATAATACTCATACCCTAAAAAAAGAAGAGAAAAAGAAAATGAAAGAAAAAGAAAAAGGTACACAATTTATTATTTTCTCATTACACTTTAAAACTGCTACTTAGAGCTAAAAACCTTACTTTTTCAATTAAGGAGAAGTAAAGAAAATACTTCAAGTAATCCTTGTTAAGTACCCAACTCATTCATCAAGGGTAATCTCATTATAGTCAACTCTAAACAATATGTAGACTTTATTAACAGAAAACTTCCGGCCCTCAGTTTAGTTTTTTCTGACCTCCTGGTATGTTTCTATAGCACCATCACCAGTTACCACTTAGGTCACAAACATTTCACAATTTTACATTTTACTTATATAAATGTATTTACAAAAGTAAATCTGCTGTGAAAATGTTCATATAAAATCTAAAATTAAATTTGATATATGGCTGTTTTTTCCCATAACCATATTTCTCCTACCACTGGCATAAATAATTAAGTTTATTATAATTTAGCTAATTCCATAACATACACTTAAATATTAACAGTGTGCAAGGCATTCTGAATTATCAGTATGTGATAAAAAGAAGATACCACAAACTAAGAAAAAAGCACATTTCAATTAATTTAAAGCTCATAAGAGATAAATGCTTAAGCAAAATAAGCCTTCTGTGAACATTTTTTAAAAACCTTTTTCTCTATACTTTCAACCATAACGCATTATTTTTAAGATTTTAATTTAGAATCAAAAATCTTAACACTATTAAAACAACCACTATGACTTGGATACTTATTCGCCCTAAATTCCATACTCTGCAAATGCATTTAAATAATGTGTTCATAGTACAATAATACAGAGCAACCTAATCAAGCAAATAAATCACTGATTCTCACTCATTCATTCACCAATTACCTTACCTTCTTTTCTAATTCAGGTAAAATGTTTCACACTTGTGTTTAACAGACTGGACTAACATGCTCTGAGAGAAATGTAAGTGGTGCTTTAACCAGGGAATCAACTGCTATATTCTGTGTGGTTTTTAAATTATAGTTCAACATGTTTTAAAACAACTGCAGTGGAAAAGCACCTAGAGTAATCAGATGAACACTCATCTGAAAAATGACAGTAATCAGTAGGTGACACACAAATATTGCAGTGGCAGTATCAAAATTTAACTTTATAAAGAACCTGTTTTCAGAATATTCAGGTCGTTCATAAACAACATCACAGCTTTCTGCAAATACATCTGAAAGATAGTTGTGTGCATGTAATCAACTTTCAATTGATTACACATTAATTAGCCACTCTCAGATTCGTCCACAACCAGTGTTTAACGCTAAGTTGTTTTTCCTACAAACTAGGGGGGACTGTTCCAGGTCAACAGTCTCCAGTGACATATGGTGCAAGTTCAGAGAAACATGAACAAAAAATTAAACCTAAGATAAACAATTAGTATCATGATGCTGGTACAAAGAAAATGACAGACACAATATATTGCCAAACCAAGGAGTAATGTAGGGAGTTACAAATCCCTTCCATACATATGGATAATCAAGATATAACTGCCTAAAGATGAAGAAACTGAGGCATAAAAAAGGTTAAAAGCCTGCCTCTAAATTTCTAATCCGAGGCTCTTCTCACTTACTACTCTGCTTCATATAAGAGACATACAAACAATTCTTTAAACACTCTCACATAGTTGTAATTGGTACACACATTTTAAGAGAACTTTTATTGTTTCTGGATGAAGTTGGGACAGCTTACCTTAAATAGAATTCTACTCGTTAATAAATTATGTAACACTGAGGTTCCGATGTATGTTTTAATATTAAAATCTTAATGTACATTCTGAATGAACTTATCACATTTATATATTGACATGAAGAATTCAAAGAGAAGAAAACTAATGCTCAAACTTGTTAAAGACAAAGAATTCAAAATGGCTGGCCAAGAAGTTTCATAGAGAAAGATATAAAATAAGGTTATAAATGTAGAGAAGACACTACTAAATAAAGTGTTAGAAATTATGATATAACAGTTAAATTTAAAAGGGAAAAGAAAAAATTGAGATAATGTAAACTAAGGGATTAAATTTAAACTTTTAATTCCCTAAAGTGTGTTATGTACCTATTAGGGCAAGAATCAATTCCATCACAATCAATTCTCTGACAAATAAAGATAGTGAAAGGGCATGCACTTTTATAAAGGGATACAGAGAAAAAAATTAGGCTTTTCTCATTAGTGAAAGTCTCCAATTGGAAAATTCACAAAGTATTGCAAACAACAGCAATAATGATAATGAAAAAAGGACATCCATTAAGTAATACAGAACACTGACAAATATACTTTTGTATATATTTATATTTTGATGCTAACAATTTTTAAATTACTATTACCAAAATTCCAAGAAGATGAAAATGCTACTTTGATACTACTGCCAAAGTTCCCAGAAGATGAAGATACAAAGTGCTTCTCAAATATGCTTAATATTCTATTCCTTAAAATACTAGAAGATATGATCAGTTAATCTAAAGTCCAGGCTCTGAAAACCTTGTCTACGGCCTAGTACATGGAGAATCTGTTCACATTAACTTAAATCTAATATGAAGCAGTGAAGATCTAAGATACAAAGCAAACATCATAAACTCCAAAAGCCTATATCCATCCATATTGGGTTTCTGAGAAATTTAGCAGCTTTGGCAAGAAATCCTCAGATAGAAAGCTAACTCCCTACCTTGAGTGGGACAAGGGCAGAGGGAATCTATCATTGTGCTGACTCTCCAAGTAATGAGTAAAAGCCTGTAATGTCAAATCCCAAGTGGCAATCCTAAAAAGAATACACAGTTTTAACTGACAAAGCTGCAAATTCGGGACTCTGATTAGACAACAAAGATCTTCCCTTTCAAAAAAGTTTATATGTAATAAAGTATTTAATTAAAATTAAAATTTTTTAATGTCTATTTTTGAGAGAGAGACAGAGAGACAGAGCATGAGCTGGGGAGGGGCAGAGAGAGAGGGAGAGACAGGATCTGAGGCAGGCTCTAGGCCCTGAACTGCCAGCACAGAGCAGGGCTCGAACCCACGAACCGGGATATCATGACCTGAGCCAAAGTCGGATGCTTAAACGCTGAGCCACCCAGGCATCCCAAATTTAATTTTAAATATTATCACCCAGAAACAATCTCCCTCTAAAATAAAAACACGAAAAAGGAGCAAAACGTTTTTAGAGGACTTTAAGACATAAGAACTAAAACCATGTCTTTTTATTACTATGAACACATAATTAATCACCATATGATCAAGTTACTAGGACTGTGGCCTCATTTTCTATATATCTAAAGGATATATATTTATGTTAGAGAGTTGGGTATACATTTAGGGAGGCAATGTGGGAAAAGGAAATATTCTGCTTTCTGTAAGAGGCAACAAATTAAATTTTAAGTGAGAGAAATATTATGGGGGGAAAAAATCACCCTAAAGGCAGCAGTGTTAAGAAGCAACGTACTAATAAATAACTATCTTAAAAGATGATATTATAAAACCTTATGCTAGAGAGTACCAAAGAAACTATTGGCCTAAGTTCAAGAAAGAATATGAGTAGACAAATATGAACAATTTCACTTTCAAAAGAGTAGGAAGAAAGAAAAGCAGCTCAAGTTCAAATTAAATGAAGTGACTACTAATAAATTTGGAAGGAAAATACATTACAAGGATGACTACAATGACACTTTCAGATTCTCTTTGCCAAATCATAAATAATTTGGCAATGTCCATAATGAAACATTGGTCTACATCAAAAGTGGTACAGAAAAAAATAACATGATTATGTGACATATATAAAATGTATTCAGTATGTACTTATGTATCTTTAATGTTTCTAGTAAATAATCTCCAAAGTTTACAAAAATCAATGTCTTAAAGTATGTTCTGCTTTGGTCACTATAATTACAGAAATTGCAAAGTACTAACTACCAAAAACATAATCAGGAGCCAATACTATCATAACACTTTCAGAATCTACATCTCCTGTAACTAGTTACCTTTTTCCCCCCACTGACGACATTTGGAAGATCCAGTGTATTTTCCTATATATTTTTCTTTATGTATCTTTTTCACATAATTCAATTCCAAAATATTCAAATGCTAGAGATATAATTATTTTGCAATATGAGGAAAACCTATTTTTCTTCTACTTTTGGAACCTAGAAACACTTCTACCTACTTTAGTAACTACATGTAATAAGATTTTCCTGATAACAAAAAAAGAGTCAAAAGTTAACACACTAATTTTGAACCGATTATATCTAAAATTTTATAAATAGTTTTTCATTTTATCAAACTTTCGAAATGCATAATAATTACAATTCAGAATTCCCAACATATGTTAATACTTATATAGAGAACCATCCAAATATATTTGCTCTCAAAAGACTGCATATATAAACTAAGACATTGGTTCTCAAATGAATGAAATAATTTATAACACAAAATGGGACTTTGGAAAAGGCATATATAGAGGGATATTCATCATTTGGTTATACAGGTCAGTAAAAAAACATGTTAAGAGTCTAACAGTGAATATAGATATATACATATATACATATATGCATAAAAACATACATACATGATTATATGTATGGAACTAACCATTCTGATTATTTTAATCTGTTTACTCCAACCCCCCAGGACTGACTTATAATGTGAATTAAGAGCATACTAATAAAAGAACAGAACACTTACAAGCCATTTAAAAACTCTATATGTAAACAGAAAGGGATGACAAAAATCAGACTCCAAGTCAAGTATCAAATCAAATATTAAATTCAAACATATTACTAAGAAGCAAATACTCAATATTCAATCACTGTATCCCAGTCTATTTAAATAAAAATTTAAAAGTTATGCCCTGGTGATTTTGGACATCTAAAATATGGTAAGTCAGATGCAGGTTTAGAAGCCATTCTTAAGCTTACTGGTTCTACATATACTTTTGAACAAAAATTTCTAATTTCAAAGACTTAGAAGCTACCAGAAAAGGCAACAATTTCAGAAGAATTATGAGAATCATGCCAATGGATAAGTGTTGCCCTTTTTGCTCTGCCTCTAGGTAAGAAACCAAGGTCTATCTGTCTAACTGATAATACACATCAAGAAAGATAATAAAGCTACTTCTCTTAATATAAGATAACAATCAATATAGAATTAGAAGGCTAAAAGAATTAAGTATGGGTATTTATACATAACCCATAGAATAATAAATACTATTAAAGTTTTTAAATGTGACCACAGTTCTAGAGAGTTCCAAAGAATGCCACTATGTTTGTTGACTTCAGAGCACCAGGTAAACTAATATTTTGGGGAAAACATCTCTCTGTGCTAAAACCATCAATTCATGGATTTACAAATTCTTACATGTGCAAAATTAAATGTTGTCTAATTAAAGTTCACAAATGATTTAAAGAGCTGGATAGCAAACAAGGGGAGACAGATATAAATAGGAAATTTTGTTCTACTTTAACAGATTAGGGGCTATAGTAAGTTCAAATTCACCCAACCAAGCAAATTTAGGAATAAAAAGATGTTAGGACTCTTTCCATACTACCAAAAGGCGATCTCCTGGGGCAGGTATGGGTGTCTAGTTTTAAAAAGTTCCATGGATGATTTAGGTTATAAAGACAAGGTTAAGGATTACTATAGTAGACAATCCTACCTCTGGCCTGGCTCTAATTACCATCTACATGTTAGAACTCTCAAACTTACTCCAGACCTCTTTTCTGGGCTTGAAGCCAGTAGAGTTAATTCCTTAGCAAAGCCCTGTTTAATACTTCTGAAAGAGATCTCAAATCTACCAACTTCATTTCATATCCACTAATACCATCCCAGTCTAAGTTAACTACCATCTCTCCCCTCAAATACTGCCCATGCCCATCATTACTACTCCTGAACCTTATATAGAATCCATCCTCTACACAACCACCAGAATAACCTTTAAAAAAATGTAATTATATTAATTTCACTTCCCTTTGTAGATAATTTTCTTACTCTGGAATACAAAGCCCTCCATTATCTGCTCTCTGCCTGTCCTTCCTGCCACAGTTTGTACCATTCTTAGCCTTACCTACCACACTCCTGCAACATTGTCCTTTTTCTTCTTTTCTTCACACACCATCTTTGCATGGGCAGTTCCTTCTGTCCAGAAAGCTCTCTCGCAGGTCTGTACTTGGTTTGCTCCTTACCATCTCTATCTCAGCTTAATGTCTCTCCTCAGGGAAGTATTTCTCCAATCCCTCAATCACCAATCACTCAAATTATTAACCATTTCAAAACCCTTTCGGTATTTTCTGTACAGCACATACCAGTATTGGAAACCAACTTATATATATCCTTACCTTTGTAAAAAAAAAAAAAAAAAAAAAACAAACAAACAAACAAAAAAAAGATCTCCTCCTGTTAGAAAAAAAGTTCTGTGAGAGCAAGTGTGTTTACTGCCGTATCTCCAACAGTGCCTAGGACTGTAAGTGCACTCAAAAATAACTAGCAAACCGAAAATCCAAATGCCTAAATGACAGCTATCTCCACTTGGATGTCTTAAAGGCAACAGCAAATATAACATATCCTTAATGGGATTTATGATTTCCCTACTTCCTAAAACATCAATCCTATCTTCTTGTGCTTTAGACCTAAGTGAAAAGTACCAACACCCAGTCAGCAGCATAAGCCAGAAATTTAGAAGTTATCCTTGATACTTCCTTCCCCAGCAAGTTCAAGCAATCTTCAAGTCCTATCATCAATCTCTCTTACATATACTGAATATATCCACTCTGTCCCTCTCTTCCACCATGACCATCCCACCCATGGTCTAAATTACCATTTGTCACCTGGATTACCAAACTGGTCTACTTATTTCTCTTCTGATCTCCCTCCAGCCTACTTGCTTACATAGCAGCTATATGATCTATTCAAATACAATCTAATTTTACCACTTTCCTATTTAATACCCTTTAAACAGCCTACTCTAGATTCTCTAGCTTCATTTCTCACCACTGCTCTGTCCATTCATCCATTGACTCACTCAACAACTATATATATTTAGTACCCCGTGAAAGGCTGATAAGAAATGGACAAAGATCCTGATCTCATGAAGCTTATAACCTAATAGGAGAGTATATCACCAAACAAATCAACAAATAATAAGTCACACAGTAATTAATATTGAGAAGAAAACAAGTAGGGTAGGGTCGTAGAACAACAGTTTACCATCAGGGCATAATGGAAAATTGTGGGCACATTTTTGGGAGGTCCCAATAATTAGAAGATACTACTGGGGAATTTAGTGAGTGGGGTCCAGGGATGCTGATTGTCCTCTAATACAAGACAGTCCCCCACACAAATAACTGTTCTCATCCTGAAGCACTCCGACATGTCCACATAGATGAAAATACCTATGTATAATTATTTATACCCTTGACCTTATTTTATATATAAATACTAAGAAGTTTTATACAGTTTTAATATACTCTATACTGTGTACTTTAATCTACTAGATTTACCAGGAACTTCCATATCATATAAAGTGAGGGAGGGGTGTACTTTGTTTAGGTTACAACTTTACTAAGAATTATTCACCATTTTGGAAAATCAAGTCACCCTGCAACATAGCTTAGTGACGTGAATCATAAATATAAAATAAATGTTTAGGTTTGGATTGCTTGCTGTTATATTGATATAATGTGTAAGCATTGAACTACTTTATAATGTCTCTTAATATAGTTGGCATCTGGGTGGTTACATCATTAAAAATATACTAGTTTATCATAAATTACCTTCTCTTTTATAAATGTTTCCTAATATAGTTAGCATCTGGGCACTTACATTATTAAAAATACACTACTTTATCATAAATTTTCCCTTTTTCCTATTATAGTTAGGGTATTCACTTAATTTAATTATGTATATAGGAAGATTATATTCACTAATTCATTCACTTGAAAAACATTTATTGAGCACCTACTAATGTTCTACTTATGACTCTAAGCGCTTTGGATACATCAGAGAACAAAATAAATATCCTAACAAAACTGTGATAAGTAGAATATTTAGTTTGTTGAAAGAAAAAGTGCAGCAGGGTAAGTGGACTGCTAATGCTAGATGTGTATGATGCAAAATTGAACAGGGCAGTCAGTACGTCTCGTTGGGAAGGTGAAGCTGAGCAAAGCCACAGAGTATGTGAGACAGTTGAGTATAAAAAGGGCAAAAGTCCTAAACTAGGCACATGTATGTCATTATCATGGAACAATAAGGAGAGCGTGTGTCCTAAATATCTCTTACATCTCTACACTGTAATAGCTTCTTTCAATGCATTCTGTTCAATGACTACACTGTAAGTTCCAAGTGGGAGACAATCTTTTCTCTTCTTAACATCTTCAATACTTCACACAGTACCAGATACACAGTAGACACCCATTAATCACTTGCCACATGAAAAAAATGACAACAGAACCAGAAAAGTTTTCTAAGGCAATGGAGCATTAAGAAGAATAAGGCCAGAAGGAGAAGCCAGAAAAGAATTAAAGAGTGAAATGACAACATTTTTATAAAGCCAAAAGAAAAGTCAGTAGATTAAAATCCAAACAAAATTCCAAAGGCAAAAGTATTCGGTCAGAATTGGATCTAAGTAACAAGATAAATTTAAATGTGATAAAATCTAAGAAAATAAAATTTTCTAAGTAACTAAATTTGCATTCATTCCATTATTCCATTTTGCTTTTAATAAAATATACAAGATAATAGCTCACCTATAGCTTTAGATCCAGATCCTTTACTAAAATGTTTTATCTACTTTAGACTAAATACTCTTGTACTAAAACATATGCATAAAGGTTTTCAAATAGGGGTAAAGTTGACTTCAACAGATCACAGACTTAACGTCTGACAGAGTTTAAAGAAAATTTAGAGACTACCTACTCCAAGTCTCTCATCTTAGAGATAACAAACTGAGGACCAGGGAACTAAAATAATGTCAAAGGTCAGAGCAAATTAGTGATATATCTGCCATATTTAATATTCTGTTTGAATTAGTGATGTATCCACTATATTTAATATTCTGTTTCAGGTAAAAAAACAAAAATAAAAAAACAAAATTATTTGTATGACTTTTTAAATATGAAAACAAGTCCTATGACTACCATACTACTTCAAGGAAAATGACAGCAGGATCAATGTCTACTGTAGTCCTGGGCCATGTAAGAATACAATCATATTTTTAAATTCTATATATAAAACAACAAAACAAAACACCATTTAAGAAAATCCAAATGGCCAAACACTATAATTAAATAATAAAATAAACTAAGAATTCGTTGTGGTTGTTTCTGCTTAAAAGTAATGGCATTAGTATCCTGTCATCCCTAAACCTGAAACACTCCCCCAAATGCATCTAAAATCCATATCTAATTATTCTTAGTCTCATTGATCAAATAAAAGATAAAGGAAATTTCAACTAATAGAAAAGGGATTATTTTTATAATCAATATTCATATGATAAACTATATTTTGCACATTTAGTTGAAGATAGGGAAAGAATTATTAGTCCACTGTATAATTCAACATATTAAGTTTTGAATCACTAAGCTGAAATTAAAGAAAACACCTTAGAGCATTAAAACCCACACCTGAAAGACTTACCATTTTATCTAGATGTTCAATGGATCTATAAATCTCCCCCTGGGATTCATCATAGTAACTGTAACGGAACCTTTGACCTTGAAACAAATATCATGTACAAAATAAAATAGGGAAAAATTAGAAGCTAAAAAGAAAGCAAACGCTTACCAAATAATTTCAGTTCTCATGGAAGGCAAAGCACAGCTTAAGCCTCTGAGAGAATCATTCCCAAGAGCCCTTGTACATAAAAATAAAAGGCATATTTGGGAAGGTAATAAAGAAATGATATATCAACAGTGTTTTATGATGTTAAAAACTATTTCAAACTGTAGAACCTTAAAGTGACGAGCAATACAAAAGACTAAGGAAACAAAACAGCTTAAAAGTTAGAAGCAATGTTAAACATACTTTATCAGCCTGTAATGGAAGGTAAACCCAAAGAAAATTCAAGGAAATTTGGTTTAAGGAAACTATCTCAATGTAAATAAATCAATGGAAGCTTAGCTTTTGCTGGATAAGTACAAAGATTTGATCTCTATTAAAGAAAAAAAAAATTTGCAGGCCAGAGATACATGTGGCTTATGTAATTTTTATGACCTCAATAAAAAAATTTATCTCATTTTTGCAAAACTCTCTACTTGAAAAAGGAACAATACAAGTGCCTTAAAATAGGAGGCACAAAAGGATAAATATAATAAATAGTTCTACTCTGACAAAACCTCAGTAAGAGTACAAGCACAGAACATTCAGCATTTAGCTCTTCTCCAAGAAAGAGAGGGTAAAATGGAAGAAGCTTGAAAAGAAGACAGAAAACAAAAGGCTCAGGTAATAAATTTTGCTTCCTACCATAGTTATATAAAAACCAAAAGTTAAATATATTTATAACTAATTGTGGTTATGTTATTCCACTGATTATGTTGTGTTTTGGATACATCTACACTTGTATTTATTTCTGTGATGCTATTCTAAGAACTCATTACTTTTAAATTTAGTTATTTTTAAAGATGCACCAGTGCATTTAAAAGGTATTAGAGTGTACCAGTCATGTATGCACACACTATGCGTCTTGGAGCTTCATTTTTACAGCAAAGTTTCACATATACAACTATTATCCTCGCACCTGAGAAGATGGGTTTCTTTGGCTGGATAATTATGATTTTTAAGTTTTTTTGTCTATCTTACTAAAAACATCATCATAAATGATGAGCAATGGAAAATAATAAAACTCTTTTGATGCTCTTTTTTGGAAAAAAACACACATCATATTTCTCAACACTTCCTTTACATGTTGATATTGGCCATCTTTGATAGTCATCTTTCTATAATATACTGTATTTCCTTAACTTCCACATTTTAACTTTTCACATACATTGATATGTACAATTTACTCAATGTAGCAGTTCTTACTTTCCTTCAAAAGAGCTTCTATTAAATCAGTATTGCATCTTATAATTCATGATATTCTAGAATCAGAAATAGGATTCTAAGACAATTATCGGCTTTCTAAATACAACAACCTTTTTTTAAAACATTGAAGATTACTAAATGTTGCCATAACTATGAGATCCATTACAGTCCTTGCACTAAAAAAAAAATTCTTACACATTGACAATTCATCACTCAATGCCCCTATGTTAAGTAACTCATCATACATTTCTTTCAAAATTTAGAGTTATAATTTTTTCTTTACAGAATGTATGTACTTACTCCTACCTAATAATGAGAACTATATAATTGACCCTATTTTTCCTATTTGCCATGTGGCTATTCGAAGGCTCAAAGACAACTCTAAAGACTATCCCAATAACTTATTGATTCAATTCATTAGTACTAAATTTCTACTTCTATTTCAAAGTTCTTTTGATAGAGTTGTCCCAAATCATTTGTGAAATGAATGAACAATTAAGTGAATAATCTTAGACAAGAAACTTCTGACTCACTGTCAACTATAGTAAGCAATCAAAATGAGTATTCTTTGCACCTGAGCTGGTTCAGGTTTATACTAAAGCATTCCCTTTTTCTTGCTTCAGGAAATAACTGGTAGTCTTAGCTGTCAATGAACCCTGTGACTGGGGCACAATTTTCTAGTCTGAAGACTGCTACTCTTCAGGTGCAGAGAAAAATGCATGTACGTTGTGATAACCATTTGCTACTGAAAAGTCTGTTCTGCTTATTTCCAAGTTCAGAGCTGCCATTTCAAATGACTGAAGTTGGTCAAACCTGCCTTAATCATAAGTGAAAAGTGTAACTATATTTGAAAATGCTGCCTTGTTCATTTGGACGGTTTTCAATGTAACCTTCACTTAAAAGCTACTTCTGAAGAGAAAAATACAGAAAATGTTTCAAATGTTTTAAAATATTAAATCAACATGTGATTTTAAAAGAATGACAAAATACACAGAAGATTGATGAGCAAATGTTTAACGTTTTGCTATCTCTTGCTACTCCTAAGGTAGCTTCCTTGCATTTTGTAGATGAAGAATTGAGTAGAGATATTTTATGAGCTCTAAATAATGTATCAACTAAGTAGCTAAATCCACACTACATATAGCTACTACACTGAAAACATATCTTACTTAAACAGCTGAAACTGTCTTCACAATAATTTTAAAAAATCGTACAAGCATTTGAAAATTACTTGAGTAATTCATTCTGGTCAGTATACATACAGAAAACATCTAATCTGAAGTAAATAGTTTCCATCACCCTAGCCTATATGTGTGTGGAGGGTAGGGGGTGGGTGTGCACATGCACATGCACACACACACAACTTTAGCTACGCACCTCTTGGAATTTGAATGCAAAAAAAAAAAAATCTTTTGTATGTAATTATTAAAAAGAAATTTATCCAGATTTTATTTAGTGAGAAATAAATGACAACACTAGTACAATACACTGTTCATAAATGCACCTTTAATCAAATTTTTGTTGATTTAAAATATATTATGATTTCATATAACTCATGAGCAGACATTTTGTTTTATCATACTTCTAACATTCAATAAAGCTTATGCATCTAAACTGAGTAAACACAGTTGCCTGTGTACCTGGAGAACTGGACTTGTATATTTTTATAAGTATGAATAAAGCATATCACATAGTAAGAGAAAATTACTTACCTGAAACTTATCCTTTCAGAAGGTACACTGGGAAAATGGATTCTTTGAGCCCCTGTTTCAACTCCAAGTATGAGCTTTCTAGCTTTAAGAGCCATTGACACTGCCCCTAGGGGCAGCACAAGCTTTGGAACTCCCCTAGTGAGTATGTCAGTAGTTTCTTCAGGTGCCTTCCCTCAGTTCTTTTCAAATTCAAAAGATGAGAGGAAAAATAACCCAAGAAAAAAAATCCTGTAAAGCAGAAACCTTACTCTTTGAGGGAAGGAGGGTAGCTCATTTGTGAATCCATTCCAGAGCACGCTTTCTGAGAAAAAGAAATACAGGTAAGTAATTTTCCCATCTCCAAAGGTGACTGGTGATTAATGAGTGGATTCACAGAGTGTGGAGAGTAAGCTCCAGGGATGTCTGTTTAACACACAACAATCAACTAATGAGGACAAACATAACAATGAATGGTACAAGAACCAACACTGCTTTTTAAGTACCTCAAAACAAAAAGTAAAAAAATATCAAATACCTCAACATTAAGCTATACACTGAATTGTAGAAATAAACAATGAGCTTGGAA
Organism: Cryptoprocta ferox; assembly: GCA_028646485.1. Classification (NCBI taxonomy): domain Eukaryota; kingdom Metazoa; phylum Chordata; class Mammalia; order Carnivora; family Eupleridae; genus Cryptoprocta; species Cryptoprocta ferox. The sequence goes on along the minus strand of CM053576.1, from coordinate 108,027,302 downwards.
AGTTGATCTATAAAGCTCCCAAAAGATTAATCAACAAGACAGTCAGACATATGTCCAGTAGAAACTGTACTATTATACATTCACTTAATCTCTTTATGTTTATATGTTAAAATATTTTCAATTATTTGAGTTAACCTCACAACTACCTGTGAGATAGATTATTAGGTCATTCATTCTATACTAAGGACCTAAACTGGGGACATTCATAATTGAAATCGTAAAAAACTATAGTCCTTACATTCTGAAGTCTTAGTTATAATGTAAAAAAAAAAAAAAAGTATTAGCCTTCTCTCATACTTGAAAAAAAATCAAAAACTTAAATATGTCAAATTAGTATGCACAAAATTTGAGAAGACAAATATAAATATAAAAGCTTTGATAAGATATATTACAGAAATTAGCTAACTTATACTCAAACCAATTTAAATATTTAGAAAATAGTAATACCCTAGTACCTAAGAGACTGACAACAGAAAGGAAAAAGAGCATGCATGAATAATCACTCATTAATAAATATTAAACTAGAAATCTGAATAAAGATATAAAATCATAAATACTTAAGGGAATGCCACTTTTAATAGGTGACACATACTTATAAAAAATAAATTATGTAAATTAGACAAATATAAGTTTATATGTAAAAATCAAAAATTAAGGGAGTGTAGTAAACTTTATTCATATTTTAATAGAATAATTTATCATTAACATTTACCAAGTAAATTTACTGAAGTTGACGTGCACTTAAAACCATCATAAAAGAAAAAGTAAATAGATGAATCAACTTTTAAAAAATCAATTTCTGTCAGATCTAGTTTCATTTAGAAACTACTTAGAAGTTAATTAAAAATTATGTTAATGAAAGCTATCAATAATCTAAATTTGAAAATATGAATTTCAAGGAGATCAGAAAAGTTCAAACATTAACAGTATGTGTGTATATATAAGCAAAAATGAAGTTAGGAAAACAGAATGAAAATTCTACCAATTAGAAAAACTCTAATAGGGCCAGTAAAAATTCTCTTATATGGAGCCATCTTATAGAACAAGAAACTTGGTCAGAAAAAGTATGGGGACGATATTACCTAACCAGAGTAAAAATCAATTACTAGCACAAAATGTCCTTCACTAATGCCACAATCCCTGGTAGCAGCAGGAAGGGTGAAATAAGGTAGGATTATGAAAAGTGTTACCAGGAAACATCACTCTATTGGGCTGACTAATGAATTTCCATGTGGATTAGACTTATGATATTATAAAAGCTGGGAATTGAAATGCTAAGGGTTTGTTTGGGGGAGTGATGGGATTCAAATAAAGGGACAGAAAGAAGAGGCATAATATAATCTAGGTTCCCACTCTCCCTTGACTTTTCCCACCTAAAGGAAAACTTGAGAATATTTTAGTCCTTCTACATTTTCTCTCCAATGCCTTTTTGAAGTCCACCTAAAATTTAAATGGGATCTGAAAGATGGAACACCTTTAAAGCAAAGGACAATTAAAAAAAAAAAAAGTCATTCTTGTGGATGGACTGGACACTGGCTAACAAATAAAATCAACCAGGCAAAACCCTGCCAATTACATATAGGTCTCCCAACTGTCTGTATCACCAAATTTCCCGCTTGATTTTTAATGGAAGCTGGACATAATATAAACAACGACTAGAAATGAAATTTGTTGTCACTGCTAGGAATCTAATTCATTATTCAACAAAAACAAAATTCTACTGTATCTGAGTAATTTATCAACTGCACCATAATCAATTGATTTCTCCTCAAAAATCAGCTATTTAGAAATGTACAGTGTGCTGACAGCTTAACTCAAAGAAACTCTGAATATCTCTAAGTATTTGAGGAACTGAATCCTTCCCATGAAATGACTTAGAATTCAGTGTTACCATCATTACTTTGATGTAGTAAAAGCAATCTATACAGTATCTTTACAAAAAAAAGAAAAAAAAAACAGAAGAAGAAAAAACCATTAAGAAATATCTTCACGAGAAAAAGCTAGACTTTTGAAATGGGAGTGCAGCATCCATTAACATGGAAAAGATGACCAATGCCAACAGAGCATGAATTTGAGAAATAGGAAAATTTCTAAGACATTTTAACCCATAACTAGCCCATGATTCACACTGCTTCAATTAGGCATATAAAATAAAAAATGAATCTTACTTTAGAAGAATGGCAGTTACTATTACTATTATAGAGGGAAACTACCAATTCTGAAATAGTATCCATGCAATACCTTCCATCTATCACCAGACCTTCATCAAATTTCCAAATAAGAATTAGTACATGGCTTTTCATTAGTACAAACTAAGCACTTAATGGGTATTATTAGTGATTATTAGTGATAGTCATACTAAAAAAATATACACTTGGAAAAGTTCTATTACTTAACCACCAAATGTAAATATAAATATGTTTTAGTCTCTGGATAATTCTCAAAACATCTACCAGTCTTTGGGAATTTGGGGTTCTTTTTTGTAATTATCACCAGGAAATCTTATCTTACAATTTAAATACCAAAACTTTCTAGAACACAGGAGATCAAATGGCCTCAATAATTTTCCAAAAATTGAGGTACAATATAAAACAAATTCATCTTTCTCTCTCAACATTATACTTAAATATAGTAGTGGACTAGGGCTTGTTTGCTTTAGAATTCATTAATGAGGTAAGAAGAATGATTTTACAGAGAAGAGAAATATTAAAGCATTATACTGATTTTTTGTGTGGATTTATGCTGCGATTGCACATGGTACCAACCTAGAAGGAGAACTTTGATTCTGAAGAACAGTATCAGGGAACCTAATTACTTAAATCATAAAAGTAGAGTGATTCATAGGGGCCTTAAAAGTGAAGAGGGAGGGGTCACATGCTTTAAGAATTTTTAATTTCTGGGGCGCCTGGGTGGCTCAGTCGGTTAAGCGTCCCACTTTAGCTCAGGTCATGACCTCGCAGTTCGTGGGTTCAAGCCCTGCATCGGAGTCTGTGACTCCTTCTCTCTCTGCCCCTCCCTGCTCATGCACTGCCTCTCTCTCTCTCTCAAAATATAAATGATAAAAAAAAATTTTAAGAATTTTTAATTTCTAAAACATCTGGGATGCTTTATTACCAATGCAAATTCACAATAATAAGAAACAGAGCCCTTTTCTCAATAATGATATTCCCTAGTTTTTAAGATCAATTATACTTAAACTTCAGAATTTCCAAGAAAAGAACTCTTTGTAAGCATCTACCTAGCCCTCAGATCTAAGTAATACAATCCATAAAAAATAACTTCTGCCAAAGGTAGCACACTAGCCAAAAGAACTGCCCTGAGAACCCCTTAGAGAGTTTGGCAAGGAGGCACAGCCACCTGCATACCCTAAACCTGGGTTTCACCACCTCAGCTCTATTGACATTTTGGGCAGGATAATTCTTTTGACGTGGAAGGCTGTCTGTGTACAGCAGGATGTTTACTAAGCAGCTTCTCTGGACTCCACTCAGTAGATGCCTAAAGCATCCCCACTTCCCACCTCCACCCCATTGTGATGACCAAAAATGTCTCCAGACATTTCCAAACGCCCCCTTGGAGGACAATCAGCCCCAGATGAGAAATCAGTGACTTAAACCCAATTACGTATCTATACCATTAGGGAGGATGGTATATGAAATCTCAAAGCCACTCACAGAGCAGAGTTAAGAGAAAATATCAGCCTAACCAGGCCAGATAAATATTATCAACTCTAGGAATCAATGCTTAAGACATACAAAAGCCAGGCCTCCCTACATCTCATTGAGGATGTTTTCTGGCCATTCTAGTATTCTATCTTAAAATTTATAGTCTTGTACCTTCTGTTTTCTCTATAATCAAAGAACTAACTGAAGGATGAATAGATACTGGCATCCTTAAGCCAATGAGAGATGTCCTAAAAGGAATAGGATTCAGAAATAATTGAGAACAGCAATGGATAAAGGAGAGCAAATTGTATCCAAAGAAATCTAAAATCAAAATTTATTAAAAGAAGCATCTGCAAATGTCTCACTTTCTTTATGATCTATTCACTGTTAAGTTTCTTTACTCTTTTTATTCACAATAATAACAAAAATCACTTCGAGTCCTTACCCTTATAAACCATTACCAATGAAGACCACAGTGCTAACAGCCAACCTGTTACATTCTTTGGAGGGTAGCTCTAAATTAATGGCAGAAATTAAGCACCAAAAGAAAAACAGAAAGAAAAAAAAAAAACACTAATTACAAAAAAAGAAATGTGGTAAAGGACTGGCACAGCACAAAGTGCTCTTCTACCTTCTAAAGAAGAACACTTGTTTTCTTCTTTATCTACCACTTTATCTACCAAAAAACTAACTTTAGAGAATCTACCACACAAATCTACCTGGAAATAGGATTAAAAGATCTTTACGCCCACTACTGTAAGTAGCTAAGCAAGGATGCCCTCACAGTGTGAATCCAATTATACCAGTCGCCTTTGGAAATGTATCCATAATCTACTATCATAATCTGATCCTTTTTAAATGACCAAAAGACTTTTTTATTCACTTTTAAGTATTGTGGCTAAAAGTAAAACTCTCCAAGGAAAGTGGTAAGGAACTGAAAATCAGAGCTTACAATGAAAAGATATCGTTAAGCACAAGTATATAATATCTACCATGATACGTTAACATCTAGAACTTACCCCAATGGCAGAAATCAGAAGAAACCACAAAGAGATTACTAGGATCCGCTAGATATTTACTGAAGAGTTTTCCGAATTCCTGTTCTTTTGACTCACTCAGAGCTCCAACCAGTACAGGAATAATGGTAAACTCATCCTTATGGCTTAAAGAAAACAGAAAGAAAAAAGTCATTTAAGAAGTATAAGAATAAAAATAGTTTTCCAATGTGTTGGCACTAAAAGTGGAACATTTATTAATTGTGGTAAGGATAATATACATATTATTGAACTTTTTAATCTGTAAATAAAATGTTTAAAAAAGACCATTTAAAAATAAGAGATAAAGAATACTAAAAATATCTATTTAAATTACAGAAATATACAATACTCTTTAGGTAAACAAAGCTATTTTCCTACTAGGTGTAATATCCTCAAAAATAAAAATAAGCCCATCAGACCATCACCAAGTCAAGTCTTTTCAACTACCAAGCAAAGCTACAATCATCTGCCCAATCCTTCCACAATTTTAAAAGAGCATTAAACTCTTCCTCAATATTTTAATCCTATCCTGTTATAAATACCACCACTTCTAGCACTTCTATAAACCTGCCAAATGAGACCTACAGAACTTACTCTTGGCTCGCATAAGATATACCAACTGCACCTTATACCTATACTAATAAACAGATACAGGACAGTCTGAAGATACAACTCAAAATTCACTGGTCTTTAGGGTGGATACAGAATTCAAGGAAGTAGGTATTAATTTCTAGCAGCAAGAAAAAGATACCACACCCACCGAAAATGTTTATGACATATCCACAAGTCCCTTTTTCACTCTACAGATTGACAGATTTATGGAAAGGAACAGAGCAGATTAATAAAGAGTAACTATGATGGGCTATAGAAACAGACGTTTATCCAAAACCTTTAAAAATTCTCATTGTAGTGAAATTTTACTTACATATATTCAATATTATTTATATTCTAAATGATCCCAGATTGGAATTTTAGAAGCGTGAATCATGTTTGTCTGACTTGTTCTGAACAGGACTTTAAAAAAAAAAAAATTACCATTATAATAAATGCTTTTTACTATGATAATCTGACACTTAACTGATGTAGGACAAGCAGAATTCATTAAAGGGTTTTTAAAAATACAAAATTTAAGTTTATTCCCAAAATAAGTGTTAGCCCAGCTTCATAAAGCTAAATTCAGGGCACCCAAGCGCCTCCCCCATAAAGGCCCCCTTACCCTTGTCAATTGCGAAATAAACAGATCATACAGATCTCCAATCCCTCTGCAATGCAGGGGCTTCTTGGGCAGAATCTGCATCTATGGAGTAAGAAAAAAAGAGGAAGCTGGCAGAGGAAGCTGCCATGGAATATCTCTTTCTGACTCTTACCAGTTTGCTTTACAACTACAGGAATGAATAGGGGCTCTTCAATAAGCTAAGAGTGATTATCATTTTGAAAGAAAAGAATTTGAGCTCTAATAAAATTTCAAGAAGACTGTTATGAACTGTTCTAACTTCAAGTACAATCTATATAAATAAAAAAAACTAAGATCATCAAAGAGTCTTTAAGTAATTATGACATGGTAGGGATGCAGTTATATAAGAGTATAAAAAACAAGAAGTCAGAAGAATTAGGTTCAAGTACCATCTCCATCATATAATAAAAGTTGAGAGAGTGGGTAAATTACTAACCTAAAAATTTATTTCCTTATCTGTAAAATGATCATAATTACAATATCTATTTTCTAAAACCATTAGGAAGTGAGCAATGCTATAGGAAAAGTACTTTATCAACAATAGTTGGCTCACTCTGAAGAAATAATACATGTCTACTATTCCATAGAGTCACCAAACCATTCAATTAACCTCAGTCTCAGCTTGCAAGTCTAAAAGACTCAAACTTAGAAATCTAAGCTTTGAATCAAGTTTCATCAATCAACTTCGTCATTTCTCCTTAAAAAAAATTACTTATTGTTCTATATTCTCACAAAGCATGAATCAGAGAAAAAAAGTATTTAGCTTTGAAATGTAATATTCCTAGGTTCTAAAATACAAGTTGTCAAGCTGGTCTTTCCCAGAGAAGGAGTACAAAATCTTGCCCTTAGAAAACAATGATAAAACTGTCAAAATTAACCATTTTGTGCTCTAAAAATTAAACAGAGGCAAAAAAAAACACAAGGAGAAGAGTTTATTCACATAAAATAACTGACCTTTTTTGAGAAGAACCGTAGAAGTCTGGCATCTTACCAGGAGCTGCCTCCATCCCCCTACCTCACTCCACCAACATGGTAGAGGCTGGCTGTGAAAACCAGCAGCTTCACTGCTGAAGGGGGCTGACTTTGACTTGGAGTAGAGAACAGTAAACTCACATCCAGCAGCAAAGAGAAAAGCCCACAGCTCTTGTAGCCTGGGATTATGGAACCACTGGAGGCAACCCACAAACCTGAGGACTACCTAGAAATTTAACACGGAGACTCTGGAAAGGAGAGAGCCACAAAGTGACCTGATAAATTCACTTATTCTGAGGAAAGGATTGATGTTCTCCACATAACCCCATTTGACTAGTAAGCAGCAAGCACAAATGTGCATGGGAGACCCCTAAGGTCCCTAGCTCCCCACAGAATGCCAGCTAATTAGGAGGTTAAGAGCATATCCAAGGCAAATTAAAATTAGAGACATGAGAAAAACCAACATCTCACACATCCCAGGCTGACTGGAAATCTGCATGCATACACAGGGAGACCAGAGAAGACCCAACAGAAAGTAAAGGAAGCAAGCTAGAAAATGGTCCAAATTTTTTATATGCTCCCCAAAATATACACAATCCGCCAGCAGAGGATGAAAGCCTTACTGGCTCAAGGTGTTCAATCACAACCTCCAACCAATCATTAGCTAAGCACTAAGCAATGTAGACACAGAGATGAACTCTAGAAAGCCAAAATTTATAAGAATTTTTATTTTTTATTATTTTTTTAATGTTTACTTATTTTTGAGAGAGAGAGAGAGCGAGCGAGCAAGCAGGGGAGGGGCAGAGAGAGGGAGACACAGAATTAGAAACAGGCTCTAGGCTCTGACCTGTCAGCACAGAGCCCGATGTAGGGCTCGAACCCCCAAGCCTTTGAGCCATGAGATCATGACCTGAGCCAAAGTCGGCCGCCCAACCTACTGAACCACCCAGGCACCCCAAAGTTTATAAGAATTTTTTAAAAGTTGAGGAAATACATCAGTAGCCACACATTTGGGGAGAGATAAATTCCACAGATAAAGCCAACCAAGTTACTTAAAAAAAAAAAAAGTGAATGAATGAAATGACCACCACCACTACGACCACCTGCAGAAAATTTTAATAAAACCAGAATCAAGTTGCTATAAGATATAAAAAGTCCAGTTAAAAAAAAAATTATGAGCCACAGAAACAGGAAAATGTGATACATTATCAGGGGGGAGAAAGTAACCAGTAGAAGCTGTATCCACGTGGGACCAGATTTAGCAAAGACTTCATAACAGTTATTATAAATAAGTTCAAAGAAATCAAGGAAACCATGCTTTAAAAAGTTAAAATATGGCAATGACTAAATAAGTAATAAATATCAACAAAGAAATGCAACCTATTTAAAATAATCAAATGGAGGGGAGCCTGGGTGGCTCAGTCGGTTAAGTGTCCAACTTCAGCTCAAGTCATGACCTCACAGCTTGAAGGCTCATGGGTTCAAGCATCAGGCTCTGTGCTGACAGCTCAGAGCCTGAAGCCTGCTTCAGATTCTGTGTCTCTCCCTCTCTCTCTGCCCCTCCCCTGCTTGTGCTCTCTTGCACTCGCTCGCTCTCTCTCTCTCTCTCTCAAAAATAAACATTAAAAAATTTTTAAATAAACCCAAAACACAAATAATCCAGTGAAGAAATGGGGTAAAGACATAAACAGACACTTCTCCAAAGAAGACATCCAGATGGCCAATAGATACATGAAACAATGCCTGACGTCATTCATCATCAGGGAAATACAAATCAAAACCACAATGAGATACCACTTCACACCCATCATGTGTGGCTAACATGGCTAACAACTCAGGCAACAACAGATGCTGGTGAGGATGCAGAGAAAGAGGATCTCTTTTGCACTGCTGGTAGGAATGTACAATGGTGTAGCCACTCTGGAAAACAGTATGCAGGTTCCTCAAAAAATTAAAAATAGAACTACCCTATGACCCAGCAATTGCACTACTAGGTATTTATCCAAGGGATACAGGTATACTGTTTCGAAGAGGCACATGCACCTCAATTTTTATAGCTGCATTATCAACAATAGCCAAAGTATGGAAAGAGCCCAAATGTCCACTGACAGATAAGTAGATAAAGAAGATGGGGTGTCTATATACAGTGGAGTATTACTCGGCAATCAAAAAGAATGAAATCTTGCCATTTGCAACTACGTGGATACAACTAGAGGGTATTATGCTAAGCAAAATTAGTCAGAGAAAGACAAATATCATATGACTTCACTCATATGTGGACTTTAAGATACAAAACAGATGAACACAGGGGAAGGGAAGCAAAAATAATATAAAAACGGAGGGGGACAAAAACATAAGAGACTCTTAAATATGGAGAACAAACAGAGGGTTACTGAAGGGGCTGTGGGAGGGGGCATGGGCTAAACAGGTAAGGGGCATTAAGCAATCTACTCCTGAAATCATTGTTGCACTATATGCTAACTTGGATATAAATTTAAAAAATAAATTAAATTTTAAAAAATTTAATAAAAAAATAAATAAAAGAATCACATGAAAATTTTAGAGTTGAAAAGTACAACAAATGAAAATTAAAATTTACTAGATGGTCTGAAAAGCAGATTCAATATTACATAAAGAATCAGTGAAATTAAAGATAAAATAAATTATGGAATCTGTAGAGAAAAAAAAATTGAAGAAAAATGAACAGAGCATTGGAGACTTGTAGACAACATACTAGATGAATACAATGAGAGTCCCAAAAAAGGGTACAGTAAAAGTATTAGAAGTAATGACTAAAAACTCTCCAATTTCATGAAAAACATTAATATACAGTTCCAAGAGTCTCAACAACCCAAAATAGAAGCACAAAGAGATATCCCCATCTGGATACCAAAGATAAGGAGAAAATCTTAAAAGCAGCAAAAGGGAAATGACTCATTACTTAACAGGGCAGCGTTTTCAACAAACAGTACTTAAACCTTTACCTCATACTATATACAAAAATTAACTCAAACTTAATAGACATAACTATTAAGAGCTAAAATAATAACACTTCTGGAACAGGGGTCAGCAATGATCTTTTCAAAGAGGCAATAAAGTAAATATTTTAGATTTCCTGGGCCATACAATCTCTGTAGCTGCCTAAATGTCACTGTAAAGAGAAAGCAGCCACATATGTAAATGAGTGGGTATGGATGGCTATGTTCCAATAAAACATTTACAGTAACAAGTGGTCTGCAGACTATAGTTTACCGATACCTGTTCAAGAAGAGAAAAATCTCTGTGACTCTGAATTAGACAAAAAAAAATTTTTTTTTTTTTTTTTTAGAGAGAGAGAGAATAAATGGGGGAAAAGGGGAAGGGGGAGAGGGAGAGAGAGGAAGAGAAAGAGAGAAATGGGGGGGGCGGAGAGAGAGGGAATGATTGAGAAAGAGAGAGAGAGAGAGAGAGAGAGAGAGAGAGAGAGAGAGAGAGAGAGAAAATGAATCCTAAGCAGGCTCCATGCTCAGCACAAAGCCCAACTCAGAACTCGATTCCACAACCCTGGGATCATGACCTGAGCCAAAATCAAGTCAGATGCTCAACTGACTGAGCCACCCAGGTGCCCCTAGACAAAGATTTCTTAAATATGATACCAAAAGCAAAATCCACACAAGAAAAAAAATGATAAAATGATTTCATCAAAAACCTTTGCTCTTCAATATAGTGAAATAATCTGTATCTAGAATATGTAAAATCTCTCACAACTCAGTAAGAAGGCAAATTATCAAATTGAAACTAGGGCAAAATATGTGTACAGACATTTCACAAAAGAAGACATAAAAATGACTAGTAACCACACTGAAATTTGCTCAATATCATGAGTCACTGGAAATATGCAAATTAACACCAAATGAGGTTACACTACACATTTGTCAGAATGGTTGTAATCAAAAAGACTGACAATAACAGACATTGGCCAGTATGGGGAGAAACTAGGAACTTCATGCATTTCTGCCGGCATATAAAATGGTGCTGTCACTTTGGAAAATAGTTTGGCAGTTTCTGAAAGAGTTAAAACATAGATTTATATGACCCAGCTATATCATTCCTAAGTACCTATGCAAGAGAAATGAAAACATATGTTCACATAAGTGTGTGATATATTATTTATAACATTGTTTATAACACTATTCCTAATAGCCCAAACTGGAATTGATCTAAGTGTGCATCAACTAGTGAATGGATAAAGTATCATAGATTCATAAAATGTAGTAATTATTTGGCAATAAAAAAGAATGAACTACTGATACATGCTACAAGATGTAGCTTGTATGTACTCAAGATGTACTCAAAAACAGTATGCTAAGTGAAATGTAAGCTACAAGATGTAGCTTGTATGTACTCAAGATGTACTCAAAAACAGTATGCTAAGTGAAAAAGGATAGCTACAAAAGACATTTTGTATGATTCCATTTACATGAAATTTCTAGAAAATGCAACTTTCTACAGAGACAAAAAGCAGATAAATGGTTGCATAAGGTTGAGAGTCAGTTTCTTTTTTGTGTAGTGCAAATATTCTAAAACTAGATTGTGAGAATGACTGCCCAACTCGATAAATTTACTAAAAACCACTGAGTAGTTGTACTCTTATGTGAGTGAATTTTATAGGATGTAAATCATATTTTAATAAATCTGTTAAAAGAAAAAGAAAGAAAACCCATCTTTGCCACTTGCAGGCTGTGCTACCTGCAAGTAGGTTAGCTAAAATTACCCTAAGCCTCATTTTTGCATCAGTAAAAACAGAGTTAATAATACTTACCTTGTGAGTACTTAAGTAACATAGAGAAAAGTTTTATCCCTTCTTTTTCTGTCCTATGCCTTAAACCATGCTGCAGAAAATTAATATAGCCAAGATATGTAACAGACTAAAAGAAACTGAAATCGCAGAACCCAAAGAGGAGCACTCGCTTTACAAACAAACAATATTACTACAACCACCAATATTCTTAATGGCACAGAGCACTAAAAATCTGTATTCTAATATTTGAGGACCTTGACTGGGGCCACAGTCAGAAAGAAAACTAAAATTTTAAGATCTAATACAAACCTAAGCTATAGGAAGGGCTAGAATTTCATTTAATATAGTGAGTCAGAAACATATGGCAGGCTGGAATTGGGGAAAAAAGGAATGGGAATTTTCCAGGAGAGTTAACAGACGTAGTAGGTCTGTTGCTGCAATTTTTAGAAGGGGCTGCTTGTAAAGACTGGCAACAGTTGACAATGTTCCCTATGGTGATTAAGGCTGTTGTACCACTTGGGACACTGTGCCAGCTTGCCTGGATTGTAAACAAAATGATAAAGGCAAACACCTACTTTCCTTCTGAGAGTCTAGAATTTCAGTAGCTGGAGCTAGTTACGCAGGCAGAGGGTCCCTACATGACCAGCCCCCAAACAAAATCCTGGATTTTGAATCATAGAGCAGGCTTCTCTGGCCAGAAACACTGCACACATGTTAAACTGCTAGAAGAAGCACGTTCTATTTAGCCCACCCTGTGAGGAGAATGTTGGAAGCATACACCTATATTCCTCTAGATTCTGCCTGATGTGTCTTTCCCCCCTGCTAGTCCTGTTGTGTATCATATCTTTTCCAATAAACCATAACCAGGAATAAACTGTGAGTCCTTCTAATGAGTCTTCAAATATGAAACTGTGTTCAAGGAAAAGTGGGATAAAGGAATCATAACTGCAGAGTTTTAGGGAGTCTTATAAAAAAATAATTTCTCTCATCTTTTCTTCCTGATCAAATTCACCTTCAGACCACAGAGACATGCAATACAGCCTTTGTACAGAATACTATGACTCAACATAAAAAAGAACAAACTAAACAGATCCAGAAAACATCAAGCAGAACCGAAGAACTGACGAAGAAGAAGGAGAGAGAGGGAAGGAATAAGTAATCTAGCTGTCAATGACAACTGAAATTAACATTTAAGTCATTACCTTTGCTGTATCATCAGTTAAGTGCATCTAACCAGATTATCAACATAAATTTCAAATGTTATATAGGTCTTTCTTCCATTTGAGTACTAAGAAAAAAGTTTTTTTTACAACGGCAGAATTATTTCAGGTACTACTCAACCATCTGAAACAAAATAATCTTATCATAAGTTGGCCAAGTTTGCTGTCCAAATTATGGAGAAATTTCAGTATTAGGAACAAGTCAACATTTCCGTTCCCTATATTCTCTTAAACTGATACCTATTTCTAACTTTACCATCTCTGATAATGGTAAACAATTAGGTCTTTCAGTTTTGCACTCTCAAAATCACTTTACTCCTCCAGACAGAAACATTTACCAATCTCTATGATTCTAATTTTCAAATGTCTCCCATTATCTGTTTGCTACCCCATTCATCACTACCTTAGTGCAAAGTCCCATGACTTCTTCACTAAACTATTTCTTTCAATCTTTTTCAACTCTAATCCACCCTTCACCATCGCACCATCAAGGAGTAGCAGTTGGGGCTCCTGGCTGGCTCAGTTGATACAGTATGTGACTCTTGATCTCACGGTCAAGAGTTCAAGCCCCACACTGGGCAAGGAGCCTACTTAAAAAAAGAAGAGAAGAGAAGAGAAGAGATGAGAAGAGAAGAGAAGAGAAGAAAGAGAAGAGAAGAGAAAGCAAAGCAAAGCAAAGAGAAAAGAAAAGAAAAGAAAAGAAAAGAAAAGAAAAGAAGTAATATTCTTCTGATTTCAAGTTCTAACCATGTCCTTCCTTTGCTGAGGAACTTTGACTAGCTCTATAATAATCATGGAATAAAACACAAATATCTTAAAATGACATTCAATGACATCTATAAAATGGTCCCAAACTACTGTTCCAGCTTCCTAATCTTGCCCCTCTTACTCTATGTCTCTAGAGGTCACATACCCAAATGCCTCCAGCTCCAGGCTGGTATTATATACATGTTAAAAGTTGGATAAGGTATAAGATAACAGGAAGTGGTAGGACTAACAGCCAACTAAAAACAATCATATATATAAGAAAATGTTTCTAACTTTGCAGGCGAAATGAAAGACATCTATCGACATACCTCAGTTATTAGGCAATCCTTTTACAACTACATTAGTCCAAGGCAGGTAGCTCTCTATTCTTAAGCCTCAGGTTTTCCTACTCCTATACTTTGTATTTACAGAACTCCCTTTCCCACAGACACCTTCTGCCCCATTCTGAGAAAATTATAGCCATCTTCAAAGTCCACTCAAATGCTATATCTGCCAAGAAGCAACCTGTGTGCTCCCCTAACTTTGTCTCCTTGTTCCCAAATCCTCTTTTTCTGATCCCATAAACTCTTCAACTGCACTTAATACATTTTGAATTATATATATATGTATATATATATATATTTTAACTTCCTTACCAGGCTGTAAGCTGAGAATATACACAAAGTTTGCTTATTTGTCTATTCACCGTCATTCTTTCCAGAACAATTAGTATAGCTAGGTAGCTCTATAACATTTGAAAAAAGCATATTACGCAAAATTTTTTATCTTGAAAGTGGAAATGTCTTAAGCCATCTTAAATCCAATCAAACTTTTATGTAAATTGGGTCTCTCCATCAGGAAGAGCTGACAGTTATAAACATCTATGCGCCAAATTTGGGAGCACCCAAATATATGAAACAACTAATCACAAACAGAAACAATCTTATTGATAAGAATGTGTTAATTACAGGGGACTTTAACACTCCACTTACAGCAATGGATAGATCAA